>CM059189.1:7632907-8232907 GCA_030323885.1 Branchipolynoe longqiensis
AACTGAGAGAACATCTTGCACTGCTATTGATGGCGTGACATTTTTCAACGCCGCGCCACCACTATCAGAACGCCCACCACCCTGTACCGCCCCCGATGTAAACAACGGCGCAATACCGGGTGGTGGACTGCCACTCAGTCGGGCTAACTGCGACCAATAGCTATCAGCACCCTCAGCACTTCTAGGCGACACCACCGGCAACGGCGCGGGAGTGGCTACGCCCCCCCACCCACTGACACATGGCGGCGGTCCCCTACAACGCCGGCACCTGTATTAGGAATGAACGTACAAACATCAACATCCCTATCAGGTGAACTGTGAGCGTGGTGCGGTGTACTCACCGCAGAAGCGTCCACGCCCACCGGCGACCCAACTGCGCCGGGGCTCCCCGTACCATCATTTTGGTACTGGCGCCCACTACGCAGTTGACCGGCCGTCGCTCCCTCCATAACTACAAATTACGAAGAGAACCTACCTGCGGAGTCCATGGCCCAGGTCCAATACTCACCCCCTTACGCAGAAGGCAAGCTGGCTCACGGCACCAATGTAATGGCCCACGGCCCTCCGACTCACCCTTTCTCACACGAAAGAACACCAAGATTCAATTCAGTGTACGCTTCACCTGGTTTATTGAACCCTCTGCTCTCCGCGGCGTCAGTAGTTGTCTGACCCGCCCCCTGACTCGCCAGATCCCACATCGACTCTATAGGTGTGTGTGGGGGGGGGGGGTCAACCACACGCAGTAGAGGTCAGCCCAGTTGGGGTCTGACCGGTGGTGACCCGTGCCGCCACCTAGCGCAGTGTAGTGGTACTGCGCTGGTGGCGTCGTAGTCTCCGCTGCTACAGCGTGATAGTAGAGCTCATGTTCAGACTACTACAATATGCTTAGATTATTTTGTAAAAGTTTTGTAATTTATTACGAAGTATTAATGGAATTATTCGTGTTAATATGATTTGAATTACCCTGTACGGAATTTTGACGAAGAACCGCCATCTTGCGTTTGTCGCCGTCGGGCCGACGGCGGCAGCCGCCGTCGGCCCGATGGCGTTTTCCACCGTCGGGCCGCCGTCGGGCCGACGACTGTGTGCTATCTGGGTACCACGTAACCAATCCTTTTTGTTCTGCAGATGTTAATGTTCTAATTCTATATAACAAGTTGGGTATTGAAGAAGGTGAATTCCGTGATCTATTTTCTGTACAAAGTTAACCCTTCAGGCATCTCTGCATTTCTTCTCTTGCGAGGTAAGTACGCATTAACTAGTTAATGCCCGATATGAGAGTTGAGGCTCGAAAGACTGGATGAGGAATGGCCGAGTTGAACATTCCAGAGACACAACGGACTTGGACACCATAGTAAACTAATAAAGCATTTATTAAATTACTAACTTTCAGAGTTTAGTCATTTTGAGTAGTATCAACTGAAATTGTAATGCATTTTAAACAAATAATCATAATACCAGATAGTGATATAAAACTGCAATTTTATCAGCCTGGGTGGGTAAGCAGGTATTTTAATGGATATCACCACAGAGAATGCGTCAGTAACCACTTAGCTAGTATATATGTAATATTGTATATAGTAACTATGGTAACAAAGTAAATATAGATATTTAAAATTAACACGAGAGCGCAGCAGTTATAAAATGATGTCTTCAACTGATATTTGTTCGATTAAGAAAGCAGCATGCCAGATGTATTTACAACCCACCGGTTAGTTTGGTCAAATATATATCAAGTCATCGAGTAGCTTTTCAAAATCCTGAGTTTGCACTGGCAGTTTAGCTTTAGACATCTTGAATTAAAGCCCATGAAAATGAGCACCCCTTCGACCCGTGCTATAGACGAGATCACCGTTCCGACTGCGCATGCGCTGAAAACGGCGTTGGCAGTGCAGCAAAGCAAAGTCATAAGTTTGCCGATGTGCATAGGGTAAAACTTCAATTTTATTCAGAATTAATAAAAATACATAACAATTTGGCACAAACATGGATGGATGGGTGCAATATAATAATATAATGAATGTGTTTAAGACACAACTCTCCATAATTAAGCATTTTGAGCTAAGAAACATACAATTTCAGTCACTTTACAGGCTGATGTTTACATCACCATTGTTGATTAAACATAAGTAATTCTTGTTCTAAATATTAAAATGTCAAGTGTGTCAGCAAAACCTTTTTCAAAGAAATATATAACCAATGTTAACCCTACCCATTTCCTAGCCCAACAAATGTTATTAACCATAGGATATAAATTTTATAAACATGAATAAAATGAGTAAAACTGACTCGGGCTATGGCTAGTCTGAGTGCCCAGATTTTTCTCAATCTAAATGCAGATGGTATAAGATGTGCTGATTATATTGATGCAAATGCAGTGCTGGATAAAAGATTAATATCTTAATTTATTATATATATTTTTTTAGTTGGTATTCTATATTTCAAACAAGAGCTAAGATGAGCTGAAACTAGCACATTTCATAGCTGTACCCAGTGTATTAGCATGTGCCATATGCTTCTCGTGGGTTTGCTTTTCTTCCATGAATCCCACAATGCACCATGCCGCTGGAATGGCGATGTAGTCTATTGTGTGGAGTTTCTCCAATTTCAGCCCAGATGCCGCTGCGGGCTGATAACGCCGTGAGTGAAGACGACTTCCCAGACTTCAGCACAGTAGACGCGAACACTTCTGGTCGTCTCAAGTCTTCGCGTATCATGCACAATAACTATCACCGCAAGAAACACGGTATAACTGTAACGTGCTCCGTGACTGTGTGTACAGGAAGCCTAGCATGGGGATGAACCACACTGCAACAAAGCACAGTCCTACAAAGTCATAGAAGGAGTAGCATCTTATTTAATGTGGTATAGTTGTTAACCCAATTCCTCCGCAACACAAATAGAAATACAAATGTAGGGCAGGAACCCAACAGTTTCATCACCAGGAAACTAGTGCTTGTGGTTGGGAGTGCCGTGAAGGTGGGGTTGTGGGTTCGAACCCTGGTCGAGTCAAACCAATTACTTAAAAATTGATACGTGTTGCTTCCTAGCCAGGCACTCGGCATTATTAGGATAGGGCAAGGAGCAGTGGAATGAGGAAGACCAATTGTCTGCGATTGAAATTTCCCCTGCTTAAACCACTAATGTACCCCCAAAAAGGTATAGGACGGGCAGTGAAGGGTGGGGATGGGAGAGACAGGCACCCCACTTCCGGGTGTGTGAATATGCCATCTCCCAGCTTCAGTTCATCCCCAGGGAACAGCGGACAGTAACTCGCAATATGCGGATTGACAATACTTTTTTTTTTTTTGGTAAATATTTTTTATTCATCTGAATACATATTTTGTCAGCGCCGGGGCACTGGTCTTCCAGCCGTCGGAGTGGTCGCATTTCATCTGTACATAGTGGAAGTGGAATGTGTTGCATTGTGTGCAGCACAACCCATTCTGAACATAAAAGAAAGTGGGGGAGCAGCCTATGCTGCATAGTGTACAGCATATGTACTGAACATAGTGCAAGGTATCTATATGCATCAAGATAGAGTGTGCAGTAATGTACACTAGTGGTTAAATCATATGCTGTGTGTGAATATCAGTTAGATTTGGTTTTAATAACGGTTAGTCTTTAAATAGTGCCATGTTGTGCATGTATAGTGGTTTATATTGTGTGCATTGCTGGTTGAAGATGTAGTTATGTAGTGGTGGTAATGGGTCTAAAGATGGGGTAGTGATTCTCGAGTCATTGAGTTATAATAGTTGTTTTGTCAAATGTGGATGGGGGGGAGGGGTTCATGGGTAGGGGGCGCGGACACGCAGGGAGAGAGCAGGCATGAAAGAGGGCGAAGTCAATGGGTCGTTCAGCAGGTCGTATTATATATTTGCAGTGCCAGGTTTTGGGCCTGAATAACCAGGTGAGCTCTGTATGCATTTTTAAAGGCAAGGATCGAACCCGCTTCTCTGGCTTTGGTTGGGAGCTCATTCCACATGACACTTCCTTTGTAAATCGGAGCTCTCATTAACTTATTTGTATTAGGGTTGGGCACCCCAAGCAGAGTCGATGTCCCCCTTCTCGTTACCCTGGTTGTGCGATCTATGTATTTGTCATCACTCGCACGTTTATACATCAACGTCATTAGGTGTAGGTTCCTACGTACATCCAGAGTGTCCAGCCCTGCTCTGCTATGCATTTCAATCACACTTAGTATCTTGCCTTTGAATACTGTTCTGAGGGCTCTGTTTTGCGTTCTTTGTAATTTGGTCTCTTGCTGCTTCGTTAGTAATCCATAGATGATATCATTGTAGTCTATAATTGGTAATATTGTTGACTTGTACAGCTGCAGCGCAGTATTCTCACTTACATATGTCCTTATTTTTCTGAATGTGTTCATTTTTAGTGCCAGTGTTTGGTTAAGTCTTGCCAGCTGTTGGGTACCAGTTAGAGTCGCATCGAGAGTTGTGCCTAGGTACTTATAGGAGTTCACTTCACGGAGCACTAAGCCACCCATCTGCAGTTGTATTGGCCGGGCCCTCACCTTCCTGGCTTTGGTTCCATAGATTATGTATTCAGTTTTAGTGCCATTTAGCGTTAGTTTATTCTCATGGCACCATGTGTTCACTCCATCCAGCGCCATTCCAGCCTCGGTTGCGGCTATGGCAAGGTCATTGTTATGTATTGTTAGTGCTGCATCATCGGCAAATAATGTGAAAGATGCTTTGTTGGAAACTAGAGGTAGGTCATTTATAAATATTAGAAACAGTAGGGGTCCCAGAGTGGAGCCCTGTGGAACTCCTGTTTTTATTTCTCGAGTGGTTGAGCTGGTGTCACTTAGTTTTGTGTATTGTTTCCTATTGCTGAGGTAATTTGTGAGGAAGCTATGTGCTCTATTGCCTAGCCCAGCTCGTTCTATTTTATGCATGAGGATTTTGTGGTCGATCGTATCAAATGCCTTCTTGAAATCAAGGAAGACTGCGATAGTAAGATCACCCTTGTCTATGTTTGACAAAAGTTCATCCAGTAGAGACGCCAGTGCCCCGGTGGTGGACCTATTTTTCCTGAAGCCATTTTGCTGGTAGGTCAAATAGTTAGAGGACTCAAGGAATGTCTTAATTTGGTCATGTATTATTTGTTCTATAATCTTGCCAGGCAGTGGGAGGATCGATATTGGGCGTAGTTCACTACAGGTTTGCGGGATGTTGACTTTAGGTATGGGTGTCACTGTGGCCACTTTCCAGTCATCAGGGAAGATGCCTGTACTGATTATTAGGTTATATAAATGTGTAAATTCTGCACTCAGTGTTGTGATCGCACTTTTTATCAAAGTGGTACTGATGTCCTTCATTCCTGATGATTTGTAGATAGATATTTTGTTAGTTCTATCAAGGATTTCATCCTGGGTGGTTTCCAGAAGGTCATACTTTTCTTTATTTAGTTTGGCATGGAAGGTTTTGTGTTGATCATCCTTCTGTTTGAATTTATTGGCTAGTTTCTCACCTATATCTATGAAATAGTTATTGATTTCCTCTGCTAGTAATTCATCTGGGATTTTAATACCAGTCTCTTCACTTGCAAGGCCACTGATTCTTGTCTCTTTTTTAGGTTCGATTTGGTTTATTTCATACCAACATTTTCTGGCATTCTGTTTATATTTGTCTATCTGGACTTGATAATACCTTGCTTTGGCTTTCCTTACTTCACTCCTAGCCTTTCTGACCATACATTTAGCTATGAATTCATCCCCTGGATCTTTTGTTTTCTCAAACTTTTGGATAAAGTAATCTCTATCCTTTTGAAGTTCTAGTAGTTCATCATTAAGGTAACCTCCCATGGTGATTCTGGTGGTGATCTCGGTTAGGGGACAGTGCCTGTCAGCTGCAATCGTGATTGTTGCATTTAGCATATCCCAACATAGGTTGGGGTCTCTCATATCCAGAAATTCAGCACTGTTTATTTCTTTGAGTGTGCCAGCCAATTCATTAAAATTGCAGTTCCTATAAGAGCGTCCCCAGTGGGTGGTGATTCTTTTGTCATTTCTTATTTTTTTCTTTATTATAAATATTGGTTTGTGGTCGCTTATGTTATAGTTAAGGACTCCAGCCTTTGTACAATGTTTGATATTGGTAAGTGCCAGGTCTATTGTTTTGTTAGTGGTTTTAGTTACCCTGGTTGGCTGCTGGATCATTTGTTGCAACTCATGTTCAGCTGCAAGTTGCTTTATTATCCCTCCCATCGTAGGCCTCTTGCCATTATATTCTTCATTGAAGTCACCAATGAGGAGTATCTCATATTTATCGATATTGGCTATATTATTCAAAGAGTTACTTATTTGCCCAATTCCTTCGTTTAGGTTGCCATTTGGGGGTCTATATACGTTGCCGATGAGTATTAGTTTTGTATGGGGTCTGGTGACTACAGCCCACTGTAGTTCAATATTGCTATTTGATAGTTAATTGTTGTTGGAACTCATAAGTAGGCTACAGTTTGCATAGCTACAGTTTGCATAGCTGTGCCCTTTGATGACATATCAGATATAGATATAATAAACACCAGTTAAAGCATATATATATCATCTGAACCAATAATATACATGATCTATGCTTCTAATATGTATTATTATACTATGCTAGCTAACATAGTATGCACAATCAATAGCAAGGCATTAAATATACCTGACGGGATGGCCGAATCAGTTAGAGCTTTCATCTCCCGTGTTGGTAGATCATGGGTTCCGACCCTGGTCGAGTCAAACCAAATACTTAACAATTGATACTTGTCACTTCCTAGCCTGGTGCTCAGTATTCTTAGGATAGGGCAAGGAGCAGTGGAATGAGGAAGACCAATCGTCTGCGATTGAAATTTCCCTTGCTTAATCAACTAATGTACCAACAAATGGGTTAACCATCAGTTATTATTAGGAAGATGTTAATGGTTCGCTTTGGATGGTGCATTGACTTCTTTTTTTAAAATTTGTAATTGCAAAATAACCATTTCCTTTGCTTACAAACAGGTATGGAAAAGAAGAAGAAAACTGTGAATATGGATTCCAAACGTGAGGTGGATATAATGAAAGTGCTGAAAGGAGACTTTGAGATGGTCCCTGCAGAACCGTCCACTGCTATTAGACTCTACATCTGCGCATGCTCGGTTGGTACGTGTCATGTACCAATGTACATAAGAGTGTCCTTATTAGACAGTAACTACATATGGCAGGTTTGCCAACTTGACGGCACCAAACTTCACAATTCCTTAAACAATAATAATGCCACGCAATAGAAAAGCTGGTATTCTCGTATCAAAGTACAATGTTTGAACACCAGGGGTGTAATGCTGTGTAAATTAGTGCGATGATCGACATTAGTTCAGAGCTTTAGACTCCCTTTTCTTTTATATCATGACAGTTGGCATCAACTTTTATCACATTGTAAAGGCTAGGGATCGAATCTGTGGTTGTGTAGGCAGGCTATAGTGAAGTCAATACAGACACAGAAAAGGGAAAAGTATAAAGTGTAAAGAAGGAGAGATAGTCAAGCCCTCTGTTTATTATTTATACGGTTACATGGGTATATTGTAGAGTATCACCCCACCCCTTTCCCCCAATGGGAAACAAGCATTCTTGGCCCTACCAATAGGGATCCAGCATTCTTGGTCCCCATGGCTACCAGTGGTCTTCCCACCACCACCAGGGGCCGTATGCATGACGCGTTGTTCAATCAATAGTTCCGTCCTCTAGTCGAGGGTTGGATGCAATGGTTCTCCACTTGTCCCGATGGTGTGCTGTTCTGATAGACTGTGAATAATTCAAGCCTGTCCACTGTGAAATATTTGTAAACCATGATGTTCTTGGTCTCCCTCTCCCTCTGCTGCCATTCACCTTCCCTTCCAACAATGTATGGTATATTGAACTCTGACGAATGATGTGGCCAAAATAAATAAGTTTCTTTGTCTGTATAGTGGCAAACAAGCTTTTCTTATTTTTAATATTCTGAGAACTTCTTTGTTGGTGATCTTCTTTGTCCATGATATTTTCATCATCCTTCGATAAGTCCACATCTCAAATGCTGCTAAACGTTTGTACATTTTCTTAGAGATTGTCCATGTCTCAGCCCCATACATTAGAGTAGACCACACATAACACTGAAGAATACGCTTCCTTGTTTGTATTAATATCTTACTTGATGTTAACACTCTATACATTTTGGAGAATGTTGTTCGGGCTATTGTTATCCTTCTTTTAATTTCTTCCTCACATCTCCCATCATTTGTAATCTTTTGTCCGAGATATATGAATTCGGATACTTGTTCTATGTTTGTGCCATCTATGGTTATATTGACATTTGGTTTATCTGTCTTTTTACTTATAACCATTGTTTTGGTCTTCCTGGCATTCATCTTCATGTTGAATAGTATTCCAGCTTTATTGATTCTATTCACTATATCTTGTAGGTTTTTCTCACTGTCTGCTAGTATTACACTGCCATCGGCATATCTAAGATTGTTGACGTTCATGCCACCTATTGTCACTCCCTTGCAATCTTCAATGTGTCTGAAAATCATCTCTGTGTACAGGTTAAATAGACATGGTGACAATACACACCCCTGTCGAACTCCTCGTTTAATCATAACTTCATCTGATAGGCCCTGCTCCATTTTTATAAATGCATGTTGTGTCCAGTATAAGTTCACAATTAGTTTAATGTCCTTGCCATTGACACCAATATCTTGTAAGCATTTGATTAACAGTTCATGATTGACTCGGTCGAAAGCCTTCTCATAGTCAATAAAGCAGGCATAAACATCCTGGTTCACTTCACAATAACGTTCGCAAATCATTCTCATATTGAAAATCCCTTCACGTGTACCTCTTCCAGATATAAACCCAACGTGTACGTTACTGATTTGTTCTTCAATTTTCTGTCTGTTTCTCAGTAAAATTATTTTCAGGATCATCTTCAACATATGACTCATCAGGCTTAGTGTTCTGTACTCAGTACACAATGTTGGTTTTAGCTTCTTTGGGAGTCATACAAATATGGATTCATTCATATTCAATGGTATAAATCCAGTCTCATAGATGTCATTTACTAGCTTATGAATGACTTGAATCCCCACTTCATCTAGTCCTTTTATCATTTCTGATGTTATCTGGTCACTTCCAGGAGCCTTACCTGACTTTAGATCATTGATAGCCTTCTCAGCCTCTGATACTAATATAATATTCCCATCTTCTCTCTCAATGGTGGGTGGGTTCCCTCTGTCATCATTGTATAGTTCGTTTACATATTCTTCCCATCTGGACTTTATTTCATCTTCTTCAAAGAGCATTTTGCCATCTTTGTTCTTGACGAGTTGTTAGCGAGCCAAAACTGGTTTTGGCGGGGATTTCTAGGTTAGCGGCGAAAACTCAGTATGCAAGGAGCGGTGTTAGCACAAACACACCGAGTGTAAGCTAGGGGAGCCTAACACCGCTCCGTAGCAAGTTTAAGGGTGGTGTTAGGTACCGATTAAAGATGGACATGTTTATATATCACCGCTACATCGGCCTGCCGTGCGGTGTGTACATTCCAGCCCTGCTGTGTGTTTGTGTCTGTGTGTATGTTTATGTGTATGTGTGTTTGTCTGTGTATGTGTGTCTGTATCTGTGTGGTTGTGTGTCTGTCTGTGTGTGTTTGTATATGTGTGTATGTTGTCATGTATACTAACTAATGCCTAATCTCATAGACTAGCTAATATAGTGAGGAGAAAAGAGAATTAGGAATATCTCCTATTCTTAGTAAAGAAGACAAATAACGATACACAAATATGTACTTATAACATATATTCTCAATTACAAAGTGTACAGTTACATATATATTCTCAATGGTATGATATTACACTTACAACTGTCTGTGTAGTCCATATGGATGATAGATACACTCAGTCTCTTGGCGCTTCTTCTATGTTTCAGTTGCCTTAAGGAGTTGATAGATATAGATGATCTATTGTCTGTGAGCCGTCGCCAACCATACAGGTATAGAGTCTCAGTTGATGATGGATGTGCATGTCAGGCTAAGCAGCAGTGATGTGGGAAAAGGCAGACACCACAGTCACCAATCCTTCTCATGTCCATTGATCCATATTGTAGAAGCTCAGCAAGTTGAATCCATCCCATAAGCTGTAACTAGCCAGATCAGGTTTCAGGCCTAACTGACTTGGAGATGTTGACGCCTCGATGTCTGGGAGTAGAGTGCCGAGAGTGTGTGACTACGCTCCTTATATAGTTGCTGGGTAGGCCAGTCCTAACGAAGAGATGGGACAAGTAGGACGGTCCAAACATGTGCTGTAACCACTATAAAAGGCAAACTACCTGTTAGGAAGCAGTCTCCATATATTCACTGCTATGTTACAATGTTTATGTGTCTGTATGTGTGTGGTTGTGTGTGGTACACGGCCAGTTAAGGGGGATACCCCAAATCTATAAATAACTCCCAGTTTCGCTACCATGAACTTTTTAGGCGCTTTTACATACAGCGTGACCTACTTCGCGACCCAGGTGATAGCTACCCGGTGTTAGCTTTTAACACCACACAACGCTAACACCACGTCATGCATACGGGCCCAGGCTGTATGGCCCCATGGCCACCACCAACCAACCTTGACCCCTGAGTGTGGTGATCCTACCCAGCAGAGGAGTGCCCTCACACCCAGACCTGCCAGCACCACTATGTCTATTTACATTCCATTCAGGCACCACCAGCACTTACATATATACATACATGTGCTTGGTCACTTACACAGATCAGTAATAGAACATTTGCATTCCCCCCTATTCCATAAATCGGAATATTTTACAACATGACTAAACGATGTATTTTCATACAGAAAGGAGGACAGGTCTAAAGTTGACAAAGTTTTTATGATACAGATAATCTTAATTATTAGATTATTCCTCGATATTCTGCGGAATGAGAAAATGATAAAAGTGTAATTATTTATCAGAGCATAACCTGGGGAAAAAGGAAGAGCGCATTAATATTAGCGGATTGTTTAAACGCTGACCTATATTCAGTTAATACCTCAAGTAGTCGGGAGGTGGAGCAACCAAACTTTGCCCCCCCCCCCCGCCCATCCTTATATAAACCTTTTCCGCGGAGTATGCGCAGAAAACAATAGTTCTTGCCATTACCGTCAGAGGGCAGGTTGGTAGTGCAAAGCTTCTATCGGACCTTCCCCACGGAGCATGTGGCACAGCGAGTTGTTCCTCACAACACTAGTTCTGTCACTACCGTTAGAGGGCGGGTTTAAAGTGGAAGCCGTCGCCCACATAGGCCGCAATCGATTAACACGTCCCGGGCGACTCGGGTCCCCCAAGTCGTCAGAATTTCAAATCGAACACCGCGAGTGGAGTCGACAAATACACGTGCCGACCCCAGTAACCCACCTCTTGCTACCAGTACCATTTATACATGTTTTTGTTGTTGTAATAACCTAGATTAATGAAATGGAAATATAACTAAATTATGCCATCATAAAATACTTTACATCCTATTTTGCTGTAGTTATATCGGTTATTAACAACAGCAACAAAAGGTTTTTGATTAAGCCACCATTTTTCGACTCCAAGCGTGGAGAAGTGTATTCGATTATTCGACCCGAGTCTGTAGGATGTGCGCATGCGCCAAAAAGTGGCTCGGATGGCCCGATCTGATTAATCGATTACGCCAATGTTGAAGTGCCTCACCATGTCGCAGTTACACGTCCTCGGGGGTGGGGGTTGGGGGGGGGGGGGGGGGGGGCATCTGGTGCACCACCTGACGGCCGTGTACCTTCTCTGTGTGACAGATGTGAAAATACGACCTCTGAACACTTTGACTTCTGGACACTGAATGCTTTATTCACCGTCCAGGGTCCTGAACTGCCGGCACCCTTTGTCTATGGCGTCATCTCATTTACATATCCTTTTTTCTCCACACATGCCTGGGTGTCTTTTGTGCATATATTACATCCCCCCCTCAAAGTATTTCTGAGACATGAAATGTCTCAAAATCGTCATCGTCACACCAAGTCTACCTGTTTAAGATATAGTGCAATACAATAATACAAGAAAATACCACATGCTTTCTTCGGGTTTTGCGCTTCGGGTACTAAATTTTCTTCCGCCATCGGCAACCTCCCTCTCAGCCTTCTGCTCATGAGCAGCTGAGCCGGAGATGCGTTCAAAACGGGCAATGGAGTGTTCCTATAATTTAGCAAAGCTAGCTGAAAGTCTGCCTTTGTGTCTAAGCATTTTTTTAACATGTTTTTGATTGTCTGTACAAATCTTTCGACTTGGCCGTTGCTTCAGGGGTACTGCGAACTCGAATACGTGGCAGTAAAACTATAGTGTTTTGCAAATTCCTTATACTTGTGGCTCTTAAACTGTGGACCGTTGTCCGAAATCACCTGGTTCGGAATACCATGCATAGCAAAGTTATCCTTCATGGCCTCGATAACTGTGACAGACGTTGTATCCTTCAACAACGTTACCTCAGGATACTTAGTGTAATAATCTACAGTTATCAGGTAATTCTCATGATTTATCTCAAATAAATCCGCCCCTATTTTTTCGTAAGGCTGACATGTTATCGAGTAGTTTACCAAAGGTTCGTTGTGCAAATTTTTACGGTTATTTTGACATGTGTCACACCGACTGACTTTTTCCTCAATTTGTTTATTTATGTTAGGCCAGAACATGCAGTCACATGCCAACTGCTTGGACTTAGTGATCCCCAAGTGCGTCTCATGCAACGCTTCAATCATTTCACCGCGGAGCTTTGGAGGTACCACAACTCGATTGCCTTTCATAACGAAGTTGTTTTCTACCGTTAACTCATCTTTGTACGGAATGTACTGTCTCAAACATGGAGGTGTTTGTATGCGTCTAGTGTCCCACTCACTCTCAATATGTGTTATCAACATGGACATGGATAAATCATTTTCATACTCTCGGACAATTTTACTTAACAGACTGGATGATTGCATGTCCACTGCAGCAACGCTTAGTGTGTCGTCAAATATTCTGCAAACGCATTCGCATTCTTTGCATTCGTGACGACAGTTTATATATCAGTTTCTGCATTATCGCCACCAACGGTTTGTGGTCCGTTTGAATTTGAACTTCCTTGCCAAAGATATAGTCATGAAACCTCTGGCATCCGAAACATATGGCGAGCATTTCTTTCTTGATAGTGGCATACCCACACTGCGCTTAGTCGAGCGCACGAGATGCAAGTGCAATTGGTTTGTCTTCCTGCATTAACACAGGCCCTAACCCCGACTGACAAGCTTCTACCTGAATAACAATGGGTTTCTCGACATTATAGTACGCTAACACAGGAGCAGTTCTCAACTTTTCTTTGAGCTTGTCATACGCAACTTGTTGTTCCCTCTGCCAGTGCCACCCGAGTTCCTTCGCGAGGAGCGTGCGCAGTGGTTTGGCAATCTCGGACATGTTTGGTATGAACTTGTGCACATACCCAACCTCTGCACACCTTGTTTGTCATGCGGCTCTGGCATGTCTATGATCACCTGTATTCTGTCTGGATCTGGCTTCACGCCTTGTTGGGTAAGTTTATGACCTACATACTTTACCGTAGTTTTGCAAAACAAAGGTTTTGACTCGTTTAACTTAAGATTTACCGACCTAGCTCGGTCCAGCACTGCTTTGAGTCTGTCGTTGTGCTCCTCCACAGTTGACCCAAATACCAAAATGTTGTCGTGACTATACCGATACTGGGTAGATCGCCCATGACACAGTGCATCTCCTGAATAAAAATGTCACCGGCTGTTTTGATGCCAAAAGGCAGACGGGTGTACCTGTACCGGCCCCACGGAGTGTTAAATGTGCACAAAAGTAAACTTTCATAGTCTAACTCTATCTGCCAATACCCTGTCATGGCATCCAACCCTGAAAAATACTGTGCATTAGCCATCTTCGCTATAATTCACTAAGGCGGAGACTCGACTGGTTATAATGGCGTTTATTTGATGAATAAGAATCTAGTAACAGGCTAGTCAACAATCATGCGAACAATGCGATCTACAATGTTAAGGCTAATCACTTAATGTGCTATGAGTCGGCTATGGTGCCAGGATAGTGTCCCTGCTGATGGGTCGCAGCGGAGGTTCGGCATCAATTGTTCGTGCCTGGTTTCCCGCCCTCAATGGGGGAAGGCGATGCTCGTCCCCGCCCAGACAAAGACCGAGCATTAACCCGAATCCTACAACCAATTAATGGTAGGGTTCGGGCGGTGTTGCTAGGCGGAGATAGGCGCGGACCGCGCTGGAGGACCAGGTCCCCAGTGCCATGATGTCGGGCACCGGTCACCCTTCAGCCTGGCATGCCTGTGCCCCTCCCCTCCGGAGGCTATGGAAGGTGTACCCCTCAGTGTTGGGCACGCCGATGCCCTTAAGAGCCATTTTGAGGGCCCTCTGTAGGCATGCTGGTGGGAGAGGACCGCCCGCCGGTAGGAGGAAAGCGGGGCCGTCTGGTGGTGGGCTTTGCCTGTCCCGGTACCTGAGCCAGGCCGCGAGGGGGCAAAGTCCAAAGCCCGGCAGGGCCGGGACAAGGATGGTGAAGGGTTGCCCCACCTTCCATCGCGTCTTGGTGGTGTTCACTAGTACCCTCAAACCCATTGCGGTCCGTCTGGATGTCCCGTGCCCGGAGAGTATGTCTGTCGCCTCCCGGCCCGGGTGTGGTTAGGATGTTCCCCTGCCTGAGAAGTGTCGCGTATCCGAGGAGGAGGGCTGCAACCAGGACGTCTGCGCCCTGACCCGCGCCACGCAGGTAACGAACAACCCCAGCGAGGTCGGTTGGTGTTAGGGGGGGGGGGCGGCCTCGGGATGTGTTGGGATGCCCTCTGGATCCCCCTTTTCATGAGTCCGGTCTAGTAAGTGTCGAACTGGTTTGGGCTCCCTCCCAGGAGCTGGATGCTCGTTCTCGCACCGCTTATGTAGTTCAGTGCCGCACCCGGCGACGCCAGGGTCTCGTGCAGGTGGGATATATATGCGAGGATGTCATACTGCCCTGGGATGGCTGGGTTGAAGCCATTTGCCTCCGCGAAGTTGATGTATTTCTTGAATTGTGCGGCTTTGTTCTTCCAGGTCCCCGGCGCCAGCCCGGCAAGGTACACTTGTAGGATCTTTCGGTGTGTCTCGTCCGGGTAACCTGGGAAGAGAGGTGCAATTTTAGTGAGCTTACCAGGTTACCCTATAGTCCCTCGGTTAAGATGTTATTGAAAGATGCATGAATTTCAGTGAGGCCCAACTCGTTACAAGCGGACTGGGCTATGAGGCTTGCACCTTTATCGAATGCGCGTCTGCTCAGGACGTCAGCTAGGATGAGATCTCTGCCAGCTTTGTGCCGTATTTCGATCTGGCATGACTTGGTTGCAGCGAACAGCCAGATCTCCCTGGTGCAGGCCGTCAAAACCATTTCACTGCCTGCTCCGGAGGAGAGCACTTTTTGGCTGGCTTCATTGTCCCTGTTCACGATGATGTTGTAGTCCTCTGGTTGTTGTGGGGCGAGTGTTTTGATGGCGACTATCAAGTTCAGGGCTTCGAGGTGGGCAATGTTGGTGGTCTTCGCGATGGTCTCCTCGTGGTACTCGTGTCCGTATAAAGTCTTTGGGGAGTAGGCTCCTGCCCCACGGAGTGAAGAGTCGTATTCTATGAGCCATTCTTTGCGTTTTTCTTTCTGCAGTAGGATGAGCCGGTTTGACCTTCGGGCAAAAGCTAAGAACCATTTGATGTCCGCCCTGAGACCGATGGTGACCGGCTGCCTGCCCGTATAGGGGGCTTCTCTGAGGGCTTCGAATATTCTTGACATGAATCTTCGTGCCGGCTCCACGCATCGAGCGATGTGGTAGAGTTTTCCTGCGAGCCTCTGTATCTCCCTGCGTGTGGTGGTGGCCCTGCTCATCCATAATGCGCATTCTTCCATTACGTCGTCCATCTTATCGTCGGTATCGTGACTCGCATATCCTCGGAGGATATCTTGAAGCCCAGCCATTCGAGTGTCTTTGTTGGCGGCATACATTTGGTCGGAGCCAGTTCGAGGCCTAGCTTATCGGCTAATGCTTTGACGTCATCGTAGGCTGCCTGTGGGTCTTCTTTTGTGGGGGCCACCCCGATGAAGTCGTCCAGGTAGCAATGGACGAAATGGCCGTTTTTCCTTAGGAGGTACACCACCGCCCCTGTGGTGCGTGCACATGCGAGGGATGACGTCCTGCAGCCGAATGGTGGTGCTGTGTCGACATAGTACTTTCCTTCCAGCGATATGCCTAGCAGTGGTGTTGACAAGGGGCAGGTCCTCAGCTGTCGGTATGCCCTTGCGAGGTCGGCTGTCCATATATATGCGTCTTGGCCAATCCTCGCCACCTCGTCGGCCGCATCCATTACGTTTGGTAGGGTGTAGGTTGATGGTGCGCCCTGGTAGTAGCCCCTTCTTATCCCGGCGTTGACACTAGTTCCTCTTGGCCATGTGAGGTCCACTATCCCGCATAGCTTGGTAGAGTTTTTCTTTGGCCTTGTCATGAGTGGGCTGATCTGGCTCCATGGGCCGAATGGTGGCTCGTTGAACGGACCGATGATTGCGCCATGCCCTATCTCAGTCTGGATGTAGTCTCTGATAGCCTCGAGTTGATGTTTTTCTCTGGCGTGGTTCGTTGGTGTTGGTTTTGGCGGCTGTCATGCGGTGTAGTCCACCGGCCATCCGAACTCCAAGTAGTCCACTATTATCTTGTTGTGATATTCTGTCAGCATGCTCCTCCACTCTGGTATATTCAGTGCCGATGGGACTGGTATGCGGGCTCCAAGGTGGTTGGGTAGCGCCGTGTCTCTTATTGTGTTGTATGTGTCCCTGTAGGTCTTATGTGCTTCCCATATATCCTGCTTTGGGTGTGGCCATATCTCGTTAACGGTCGTTCTGTATTGGCGTGGGTTCGGAGGGGGGAGGTTAAATGCCGCCGCATCCCACGTCTCATCGTCGGTAGTCACGCCGTATCTCACGTCCCCGTTCGTTTCTGCTCCTGTTGTGCTCGGTTGTGTGGCATCCCCGTTGTTATTTGTGTTCCTCTGTTTGTTGTGGTTGAGTACGCTACCGTCGCTGTCTGCATCCACCCCGTCTGGTGTCTGGTGGCTGTGGCCAGCGTCAGCCGCCTGCTGGGTAGCCGCGTCGCCCTCTGTGGTGGCGCCATCTGTCGTTTCGCTATGGCGGGCGCCCCTTGTTTCATCTCCGTCCTGCCTGGTGTCGTCTTTTTGTTTGGGGTTTGCGTTCTTGTCCCTATCTTGGTCGTTGTTGCGTTCGGGGACGATTTTTCTTCCTTGGTCATGTATGTTGTGGGCTTGGTTTTGAGGTTGGGTGGCTTTGTTGGCACGTGGCGTCCATCCTGCGTTCTCGTTGGCGTCTGGTTTCCCGCGCTCCGCGATTTGGCGGGAACCGGTGGCGTCGGTCGCCATCTTGTCTTTTCTGTCAGTGGCGGTTGCTATGGAGGCCCGCCTCCTGGGTTTTACCGCCTGTATCATTGGCAGCGTCCTCTCTGTTCTGTATCTTTCTGTGGTGCTTCTTAAGTTGTAGGGTAGTGACCGAGTCCTTGCGTGTAATTTGGTCGCGATGGTAGTTATGTCATGTGGGGTGAGGGTTCTTGCTCCCTTGTTTTCCTCGTGATTTGTTCTATCCCACGCCATTTTTTGTTTGCGTTGGCTTCGTCCGTAGTTTACTGGCTCCTCCGCATCGGCTGCTTCCTTTGAGGAGCCAGTGTCTAAAAACCCTGTGGTTGCTGTTGTGTCGCTGTGACTGTGTTCGCTACGTTCTCATGGGCTTGCTGTTGTGGCTTCCTCTCCAGGAAACGTTTGTTATTGAGACAGTTCATTTCCTTGTGTCCGTTTGCCCGTCTGTATTTATTAGCGCACCATGCACAGACATGTGCCTTCCTGTCTGGCATGTCGCCGTGTGATGCTAGGAACGTGCACTCGGTTCCCCAGTTCCATATGTTGCACGGTTTTCCATCCACTTCGCGATTAAAGTCGTTTCTGTATTCATATTGCGTTGTCGTTGTCTGGGGTTGTGGGTTGCTGCTAGCCGCTGACTGGCGATGGTCACAGTGGTGGTTGCATGTTCTGTCTGCTCCGAGCCTTGAGCCTACTGCGATGGCGTTTTGTTGCGCGTCTTTTATAGCGTAGCTGTCCGTCCATACGTGCGGCAGCCGCCCGTCTTCGATCATAGAGAACACAAGCTCCGACCAGCTTCGACATGTGTCCCACTCCCACGTTGTGGCCATGTTAGCTAGCTGGTGTATGTGACTAGCTATCGGCTGTCTCCAGCTGTTCGGTGTGGTTATTTCGCTTGCCATTCTGGAGAGCGCTGCTATGTATTCAGCCCATGTCGCCTCGCCCAGTCCTACTTTCTCTTTCTTTTCGCCTCTGATCACGTAAGTATGGGGTAGCAAGCTGACTTTACCTCTCTTTTTCCCGATCGCTGTCCCCGCGGCTGCTAGCAGTTCATTGATCACTTCGGTCCTCTCGTCATTACTTTGGTCATTCTGCTGCATGTGTTGTTGGCCTGTGGTGTAGTTGTTGGTGGCTTAGTCGTTGTTGAAAGGCTGGGTGAACTGCATCATGGGGAATGGTTGCCTGCTTGTTGCGTCGGTGTACA
This sequence comes from Branchipolynoe longqiensis, assembly GCA_030323885.1. Classification (NCBI taxonomy): domain Eukaryota; kingdom Metazoa; phylum Annelida; class Polychaeta; order Phyllodocida; family Polynoidae; genus Branchipolynoe; species Branchipolynoe longqiensis. The sequence continues at coordinate 7,651,572 of CM059189.1, forward strand.
TCTGGATCGTGTTCACCGTCGGCTGCGTCATGCTCATGTGGGTGGCTCCCATTGGCACGCTCAGTGGTCTGGCCATTGTGGCTGTGGCGGCCACGCTGGCTGTGTTCCCGCCAAAACTTTCGCGGGGCGTGGGGACGCTACCTAACTGGGTCACGCCGTCTGCACGCCTCCACGTCTCTGCCCTTGTTTCCAACGCTTCCATCCGAGTCATGAGATCATCCTTTAGATCCCTTATCTGTGCGGTCATGACGTTTTGGATTGCTTGTAGCATCGTGTCTTCTATTGGGGGGTCTATCTCTATGTTCTGTTCATCAACGACTTCCTCCGTGCTCTGCCTTCGCTTGGCGCCGCGAGTCGGTGTGATCAATGTCGGGTGACTCACTGCGGTGTTCATGTTTGCGGCTCCTCTCGGTCGTCCCTGTTGTTTTGGTTGAGTGTTCAGGCGTTTTGGCTGCACGTTGCGGTTTGACTTCCTTGTGGCTGGCATCTTGGCGTGTCTTGACGTTTCGTTTTGTTGCGTTTCGTTACCTTGCGTGGCATGCCTTAGCGGCGTTGCTGAGTAAATTTAAGGCGTGGTTGACTGGATGGCGAGTGGTCGCTGAGTGGCGAGCAGCTCAGTGCCCGTTGGGTCGCCAACTGCGGCGAGTCCAATATGGAGGGGTGGCCGGAGGTGAGGGGAGGAGGGGTGTTTGGAGCAGGGTGGCGCCCGTCGTGGTGGGGTCCCAGGTTCGAACCTGGAATGGTGGGGGTGGAGGAGGCTTGCGCCTGCTAGCCCAGTGTCGCCGTCTCATCCCCGCCCGTGAATTACCCATGTTAAATTTAACATGTACAATTTCATCAATAGTTTTGGTCGGAAATGGCCCTCTCTTGAGAGCTTTGTTCAACTTAGTCGGATCCAGACAGGTCCTTATCTTATTCGTTTTTTTTACGATTGTTATGGAATTAACCCATTCAGTGGGTTCATCTTGCTCAACAATTACATTCGTTTTGACCATACACTTAAGCTTGTTATGTACTTTGTTTTGAATTGCATATGAATTCCTCCTCGGCGGGTCGACAACAGGTTGTACAGATTTATCAACATGAATGACAGCATGAGATTTTATGTTACCTTGAAAAACGTCTTTGTATTTGCTTACCAGAACTGTGGTTGTCGCTTGGGTGAAAATGTTTGTCGGCACGCTAGAGTGCACCTCGTCGATGCTCGCCAACACAACACAAGCCTGCTTACTCAAAATGGGCTGGCAGTTCCCCACCACTTGGAAGGTGAAGTCTCTGCTGTCGATCCCAATTACTGCCTCACCTTCCGGGATGATCCAATGCCCCGAAAAAGTCAAAAGTGAAAAGCGGGTGTTCATCAGCTGTCCGGGTGCAACTCTGTCAAAGATGTTCCTCAGCAGAACGTTCGCCTCCAATCCTGTGTCGAGCTTGAACTTGACTGGATGACCGTTCACTCGGACGGTCGCATACCAGAGTTCACCATCACTTTCTGTGCTGCGGTCGACAGATCCGTCATCAACACATTGACTTCCGCCGGATCCGGGTCTTGCTCAGGATTGTGAGGGTCGGGTTCTTCCACGGTCAATTCATTGACGCTGCCCAGTCTGCTCCGGCAGACCTTCCTGAAGTTCCCGACCTTCTTGCAGGCAATGCACGTCTTGCATTCAGCTGGGCACACTCCCCGACGGTGTTCGTAGCCACAGGTTTGACAGTGGATTTTGAACTCGCCTGCACCGGTGCCGCCAGCTTTCCAAGACGTCAACTTCCAAGATGGCAGCCCAGACGATGAACCACCGGTGCACCGGTACATGCAGTTGCATATCTATTTAGAAAATCGAATTCCTTGACTTCACCGTCTGATATTTTGTCCTCCAACTGATCACTACTGAACTCACTGAGCTCGCACATGTTTATGCACTTTTCCGATGTTAGGTCGGTGGTCTGTAGCATTTTGTTTCTCAAATTTGTTTTCTTTACGCCAGCCATCAACCGATCGCGCAAAAGTGATTCCTCCACCGGTCCATACTCGCAATCTTTTACTCTGTCTCTTAACGCAGTAATATATGTGGACATGTTCTCAGTAGCTTGGTTATGAGAATTAAGGCAGTAGTGTGTTATTATTAAGTTGCATTTACCGGTACAGTATGCTTGAAATGCATCGGTGAGCGGTCTGATCTTGTCTCGCTCAACGAGTGCGATGGACATATTGGCAAAGATCTTTTTCGCTTCTTCCCCGGCGACGTGAAGAAAGATACAGCATTGTACTCATTCTGTTTTTGTTACAACACCTGCAGCCGTGGCATATATATCATATGCTCTGAGCCCTGTCTTCCAGTTCGATCGTGTGTTGTTGCAGAGTATGAGCTGTCCTGGCGGCCTGAGACCCGGCAGTCGGTGAGCGGGCGGCATTCTTCCTATCTGACACGATGTGAAAGTACGACATCTGAAGACTTTTACTTCTGAATACTGAATGCTTTATTTACCGTCCAGGGTCCTGAACCACCGGCACCCTTTGTCTATGACGTCATCTCATTTACATATCCTTTGTTCTCCACATGTGCCTGGATATCTTTTTTGCATATATTACAACAGACATGCAGGAGGAGCGGCGAGCACTGCAGCACCACGTGTACCCCGAGCTGCGTGCGCACTGCACCCGGCTCGGGCTCGACTTCCATGTGGTCGACCTGCGGGGTGGGGCCGACTTGCCGACTGACCAGGACTATGCCACTTCGGGGGTCTACACGCACCAGGTGGCCGGCTGCCAGCAGCTGTCCCTCGGACCTGCCTTTCTGGTCAGTTGACGCCATGGGTGCAGCTTCGCCGTTGTCATTTCTGTGATCTTGTTTCTCGTGCTCAACTTACCAATACGAGTCTTCGGGATTCTGCCGCTGACAAGCCAGCGGACCACTATTAATCAGGCTCCTGGCCAGGCTAGGATGTGGGTGGTAGCACACTGCATTATCCCTGAAAACTGTTTCAATGTACACATACCTGAATGAAGGGGCACTCATACATCATAGTGGTGTACTGATGGGTTAGCAGTGGGCCGGCTGCTTGCACACAGGGGTGTGTGTGGTGGGTGTTACTATGGTTAACAATTAGAACAGGGTGTGGACGACCAGAGTCAACATTCTGTAGTTGGGGTGTCAGAGAGGGAAAAAGTTTTGTTTATTTAACGACACCTCTAGAGCACATAGATTTTTATCCTCGGCTATTGGACATCAAACATGTGGTCATTCTGACATATTTCTTTGGAGGAAACCCGCTTCTGCCACATAGGCTACTCTTTCCGATAAGCAGCAAGGGGTCTTTAAACGTACTTTCCCATGGACAGGACGTCACATACCACAGCCTTTGATGAACCAGTTGTGGACCACAGGTTGGGTGTCAGAGGGTGCGGAAGGTGGTGAACACATACAGGATGTGGTATTTTAATTTCATGTGTGTAAATATATTGGGCCACAGATCCGGTCCTTCTCCAGGGACCAGCAAACAGTAACTATGAACACCCGTAGTGATATGTCTGGCACTGATATGGAGAAAACTGAGTTCTTATGGTGTTTTGTTTGGGGTGGGGAGTTATGGAAGGGGGTATATAATGTATTCAAGAATATTTTGCTACTGCTCATACGCGAGGATTGATAACTCCCATTATTTCGTTTTCCAATTGGAATATGTTGTCCATGTTACCATATTCAGGACACGACACAGGACTACTTAGTATGCGATTTTATTAGTCTACGGTAGCAGGAAACACAAGTCAAGGTAATGTGGCACAATGGTGAGGGTCAAATGAGGTATCAAGTTTGAGTCTCTGCGGGATCCGGGCACTTAACCCTATCAAGTCAACGTCTTAAAGTAGAGTCGGGTGGGGCAGTGAGAAAAGGCGGGTGGTGTTGTCGGACCGGCGTCTGGTGGTGAAGTGCCGTCGATGGAGGTGGCAGGCCGGAAGTGAAGTCACAGGGGGGGGGGGGGGGCCCGGGTACAAGCGGTGGCTACCAGCGCGCGGGCGGCACCTGGAGTCATTTTCAAGCCGCCTATATTTAAAAGGGGGAACTAAATGCATAGGTCGGAGTGGATAGTGGTGGGATACCAAGCGTCCCGTCTCGGTCCCGAATTACCCATGTTGCCTATACAACATGCCCAAGGAACTACTAGTAATAATACAGCATTGACTTGCCTGGAGCTGGACCTTGTAATGTGCAGTCACCTGACAGCCAGAAATAGTGTGAGTCATTGGACGTATTCAACTGGGCCTTTCTATGTGCATATCAAAATATTTCTTTACAAATTCCTATTCGACTGGGACCGGACATGGGTTTCTATACGTATAAATCAAATGTGTCTTGTGGCTCCATCCATAAGGTCACATAGTGTATTTCAAGATGGCCGATATGGAAAGGTTGAAAGCTTCAGTAGTTTCAGCCCATCAGAGCTGTTCTTTTCGATTGCAAATGGCTGCCCTCTATGGGGGCAGCCATTTGCAATGGAAATGAACAGGTCTGATTGGTTCTTTTCGATTGCAGATGGCGGCCCCCGTAGACGGCAGCCATTTGTAATGGAAGAGAACAGCTCTCATTGGCTGAAACCACTGAAGCCATTTGACTGGTCCTCTTTGCATTCGAAAACCAAGTTCACTGCGCAGGTGGGCAGAGCCTAAATTTTGTGGATGGAAAGGTCCCAGTCGAATATGTCCATTAGCTCTAGGACATATAGCACTGTCACATAGTAGCTCAAGTTACCTAGTTGTCAACTTAAAGAAGGCACTGAAGGTGTTACCAAATGGAGATGATATATCTAACCTGTCTCTAACCTGTATCTAAATACTAACCTGTCTCCAAGACCCAAACTATTCTTTCCCTCATAATTGAATTATTATCATCAAATATGTTCATGTAATAAACGAGACTGGAAAGGATAACAGAATTTTACTAGGCAAGCAAAAAAGAAAAGTCTTTAGATTTGTATTATAACCTATAGTATAATGTGCATCGTAGTTGTTGGGTTTTTTTTATGGAAGCAGGTAAAATAGTTGTTATTTGCCTATCATAATTCTTTTTCTTTACAAAGAAAAATTGCTCAATTCAACAAATAACTTACAATGTGTGAGTATAGAGCTGTGTTAACCAACACTATATTGTTAATATATGTAGTGCATATATCTTGGTTAGTTTCGTATATAGGCACATGATGTACTGATGCAATCTTACATTGCAAGATGTAATATCCTATACCTGAAACCCTGACCGCTGGTAGATGATCATTGGAGACAAGTACGGGCCGGCACCGGTACCAGCGCACATTGTGGCCGACGAGTTTGAAATCATGAAAAAGATGGCGGAGGAGGAACGCTTGCCCAAGTACTTCCTGTTGGACGCGTGGTATGTCCGGGACAACAACGCCACCCCGCCCGTCTACGTCCTCCAGGTGAGCAGTGCAGGAACTACAGACGCCGCGCCGCGTCAGTTACAGCCGCACAATAAACCAAGCCGTTTTCAAAACAAAAGCATTACCTATATTTAATCCTACAATTTACAAAGCTAATTTCCATTCTGTTGCACGTGTGCAACATATATTGCTGTGTGGAAGGAATATTAATTCAATTCAATAGAAACTGTCATTGCTGCAAATCATGTAAGCCTATGGTGTCTAGCATTTCGGTGATAACATTTTTGCGTATTTTCAATTCAAATAGCTTAAAAGTTTGCCTTTTTCAATTTAAGAGCCACTCCTACCTAATAGATTATGATGATCAACCGACACGTTTGGTTAAATATAACAGAAGCTCCCAACCATCAGATTATATCATTTTAATGCGATCACAAGTCACAGTTTAAAGGTGGGGAGAGAACCCAAAGTAATAAACAAGACAATTAACTACATTAAACAAAGAGGACGTACAAATAGACTAGACAAACAAACTAACTAAACCAAAGAAATAAATGTTTGCTATCACCTGTTGGTATTCTGATTGTTAAACTACATTTAAATTCCGTTATACTAATGGCTAATATTTGAAAACTAAAATTGTGTAATAGACGCTTTATCACCGTATTACTGGGTCTGAGGGTAACAAAGTAACACACCTCTGGAATGCTTATTGACATCAATCATTACACTTCGGCTAATACTCATACGGAACCTTTCGGGGATCAAGCTCCACATCGGGCAAAGATTGCTTAGTGTCCATATGAGCTTCTAAATTTGTAACTGCATTCATTGCCAGTTATTAGTTAAGTGAATATTGAATATGCAGAGTATATGTTTGTCCAGTGACTCTTCATTCAGAAATTCTGGTTTGCAGTTCATCCCTTAAGGCCCTGTAAGACTACAACGTTTCTCACTGGCGTGCCGGCAACGCGCAAAATATTTGCAACCCGTCGACACACGTCCAACTCTTCGGCGTTTTGGGAGAAAGTTTGATGCGGCGCAGCGTGTTAGTAGCGTGCTATGAGCACGCGGCCAACCAGCCTCGACGCGTGGCGGAACAAAGTGTCAACGTCGCGCCAGCGGGTTCCCAGCGTGTTATCGGCGCGTTGTCGTCGCGCCGCCCGTGCGCCCATGGTGTGCGAGTAGCGCGTCATTAAAGGTTTGCAGAACGCTGGGTAACGTTAGGCGCGCGGAAGACGCGCCAGCAACACGTCAAGACGTGCCAGCAACATGTCCAACGTGTCAAGAAACGCTGGAGCAACGCCAATAGCGCGCCCACTACACATTGATGGGAGGTCATCGATGCGCCGATGGAACGATCGCAGTTTGGTGAAAAAGATGCCAACGTTCTGCCGGCGCGCCGCCAACGGGTGTCGACGTATTGCTAACGCGTCCGTAACGCACCCGCCAACACGCTGATGCGCGTTGCGGCCCGTTGAAAGTTTTGTGCAAGCACAAAACGATCGGCGCGTGCCGACGGGCGGCGACGGGAGCCGACGTGTTGGATTACACGTTGCTATCAGTCTACGTGTACCGACGCGCCGGCAACGCGCCGGTAACGCACCGGTAACATACTGGACGTATACCGACGTTTCGCCCAAAAAGGCAACACGTTGCCACGCGTCGAAGCGCGTTCGTAAGAAACATCGTAGTGTGACAGGGCCTTTAGATGGAAGGTAATTATGTATCTTAACAAATGTAGGGTTAGTGTCTAGTTAATATACCTTCTGCAAAATGCAGATGGCAATTGATTTGTTTTGAGTTGTGCATGTCATTGCATGGGCTGAGTGAGGCTTAGTGGCGGAAACAAGTCATTTCCGAGATTCTAAAGTCGGTGGCCATCCAGCCACTAAAGAGGCCCATTACCATCATGTTAGAGTGTGGGGGGGGGGGGGGGGGGGGGGAGTGAAGCATACTGCAGCACTGCACACGGCTATAAGAAGTGGTAGTTTATTTCATGTAAAATAGTTGTTAATACATTTAGACTGCAGCACAATCCCAAAACAAATGTATGGTTAGTGTCCTACTAGGCTTTGTCACCAGGAACCCTGTGTTTATTGGTTCAGAGTGACTTTAAAGTATCGGCACAATAGTGAAAAGGAGGGCTGGGAGGGATAACCACCCAATTTCCAGATGTGGAAGCAACACCAGGGCCCGTATGCAGGAGTCGGTGATAGCGGCGTTTGGTGTTACAGCCTGATACCGTTTACCTATCTCCGAGCCGGGGAATGCGGTCAAGCCGTATGTAGGAGCGCGTAACACTTTCATTATAGCTAAACGTGAATTTATTTATAGATTTGGGAAATCCCTCGGTTCGACACTATGAATAACGCCGCCAATGCGGCGGTGGCGTTAATATCGGTTCGAATTTAGGGTTAAATTTATCAAATTTCACTTATTGCATATGTAATTCTGTTAAATATGATAGCATTGAATAGATTTGGGCCTAATATATTGCCGCCGATGCGGTGGCGGCGGCGGCGATGGACAGTATGGATATTGACGTCCATGCGGCGGCGGCGGCGATTTGTTTACTTTACATTTGTCAATTCGAAAATATTAATATCGCCGCTGATCCGGCGGCAGCGTTAATATCGGTTCGAATTTAGGGTTAAATTGATCAAATTTCACTTATTGCTCATGTAATTCTGTTAAATATGATAGCATTGAATAGATTTGGGCCTAACCTAACACTAACACCGCTGTAAACTAGCTATGTTTCTGGTTTACCTTAACCTAGTTTAAGCTTCTGGTGTTACTGTTAGGCCTATCACTGACTCGTGCATGCCACTTTTCGCTGCTAAACGGGGATTCCTGCCAAACACCGTTTTGGCTCGCTATCACCTACTCCTGCATACGGGCCCAGGTCTCATCTTCAGTCCTTCCTAAGAGAGCAGCGGCTGCTAACTCGTGAGACACGTGTTTAGTCTAGTACTCACAGATAATGGCTATAGCTACTATTATCACCATCAATTTAATTAAATGGACAAATGAATAGCTAAAATACCAATTCAATCCGCACCTAGCCCCGCGCTGTGGAGGTGAAGGGCCTGCACGGCCGACGGCGGAAGGACCAGCAGATCCCCTTCACGGATAAGCACGCCCGTCAGCTAGTCTACACCCACATCCAGCAGGTCATGCAGGAGGCTATATTAGTCAGCATCGAGGAGGGCAAGCTCATCTCCCAGGAGCGCAAGCACAAATACTTCAAGGCTTGTAAGTTTAACAGAGCAGGAGATAAACCTGCTAACATTGCTTTATGGTGTTGTTAGCAGGGGTACCTGCTAACATTGCTCTAAAAAACTTATTTTTTCGGAAGACTTCGTGTGGGTATTTTGTGGTCAATATTTTGTCCATCAGAATATTTCATTCATCATTCATCATCTTGCGAACATGAGTTGTGGCAGTTATTGACTTAAATCGTGTTGATATTGATAGTAAATGGTAGTAATATGATGTGTAGGAGAAGGGGAAGTGTTGATGAAATTACACTATATGCTTTTTGCTTTACTTGCTTTAGACTACAGTTATTAATTGTTTGTCCTGCATACTTTTGGACTGGTAGTAATGCTGCATAGACATACTATGAAACTATGCATGTTGTTGATACATTATAGATACTAGGGTTTATCAAAAAGATGAGAAGTATTGCTTAATGCACGATTTGACTTGACATCACTTTACATAAGTTATAAGGCATACTCAAAAACCTTCAAATTTACTCTGAATGATAGTAAGGTTGCACTACTTTCCAAGTCTGTAATATACCATCATATTGTAAAATATTCCGATATACGTCATAGTGGGAATGCAAATGTTCTATTACTGATCGGTGTACGTGACCAGGCACATGTAGGTATATATATATATATGTATGGGTTGGTGGTGCCTGAGTGGGATGTAAATAGACATAGTGGTGCTGGCAGGTCTGGGTGTGAGTCCTACACCCTCTGCTGGGATAGGGATCACCACACTCAAAGGTCAAGGCTGGTGGTGGCCATGGGGCCATACAGCTTGCTGGTGGTGGGCAGACCACTGGTATCCATGAGGATCAGGAATGCTGGATCCCTGTTGGTACTGCCAAGAATGCTTGTTTTCCATTAGGGGAAAGGGGTGGGGTGATACTCTACGATGAACCCATGTAACCATATAAATAATAAACAAGAGGGCTTGACTCTCTCTTCTTCTTAACACTTTATACTCTTCCTTTCTCTTTGTCTGAATTGATTTCACCATAACCTGTGTACACAGCCACAGATTCAAGCCTTAGCCTTTTTACAAAATTGGTGACCACGACGGTTATCGACATGATATGGTTAGTAATATGTTGGTTACTTGACCACGATGGTTATTTGACATGATGGGTGGTGACAACATTGGTTATTGATACGGTGTTGATTTAAAAGATTAGGAATTTGTTGGCTGGTACTTGTTTGGTGCCGATTCTGTGGGGGTTTGAAATTTATTCGGAATTGGGTTTGTCAATGATTATTTCTGACAATACTACTATTTTAGAAGGTCTGCTAGACTTTATTGATGGTATGTCTGTAATGTGCCGTCATTGAAGCCTCGCCTCGCCACTAAAACCTTTTTTTACGGGACTACTTTCGGCTTTTCTTTAACCTTGTCATGGAGGGCTGAGCGTAGGAATACACTACTTCGTTTTTTAAAACTATTTCTTCTAATTTACAGACATAACTATACTTGGATTCAATTCTGCTAAATCTTTTCTACCACCGCATACAACAGCAGCTTGAAGATGCCAGTGACACGTGAAAAGGAGGAATTATTGCATGAAGAATTTCAAGTTTGGTTTCAACAGCCGTGAATATGGCCTATGCTGCCCACACGGCATAAAGCAACCACCAATCAATCATCAATCGACTTTGGTTTCAAGGTTAGTGTACACTAGGCAATTATTCTGCTGATATGGGAGCATTAGAAGCATGGTCTCAATTTATGGCACTTAGGCTAGATATTCTTAAAGAGGAAAATGTTGAGTGTTTGTCTGATTTAAGGGACATGACAGAATTACAGGAGGATAGAGAAGAACGTAGGGAAGCATGTGAACTATTGCAGGTTGAGCATAGACAGAGAGGTACAAAACAGATCATTGAAAGCGTACGGCAAGTCTGTTCCCTTGTTGGACGGGTCAGAGAGAGGGACGTTACATAATTGGATTGACTTGATCGAACATATAGGGACTCTTGCAGGTGTTTCAGACCTAGACATTATTCACTTTGCTTTATCAAATGCATCAGGAATGCTGCATGAGGTTCTTTTCAATGTTTTTCAGCATAAAAATGCTAGGTCCTGGAAAGAAATTAAGGAAGTGAGAGCATCTACTCTTTTGACAGCGGAGGAACGTAGTCATTTAAAGGAGATAGTGATGGCTATGAAGCAAAATGAAGGGGAAACAGTAGCTGCATACTGTCAGTGGTTTAAAACTGCTGCAGCTAAAGGTTGGGATCTTCCAACTGCAGTTTTTGCCACTGAGACCTTTGAGATACTCCTTTCGAGATTTCTTGGACACCTTACTTGATGATAATACCATGTGGTATGTAGAGACCAACCAACCAAAAACTGTTGAAGAAGCCTTCAAAATGTCTATTCTCAGTGATCGGCCTATTATTAGGCAGCAGAGACGTGCTAAAACATGTCCTGGTAATTTAGCTATTTGTGAGGAAATATATAGTCTAAATGGTACTTCTTTGGATTTTTCCAAGTCTTTCTCTTCTCATAGAGGTTCTAAATCCTCTGGTTCAGATAGTCAGGTCCTGAAGACTATTCAAGGTGAGTTAAATCTCTTAGAAAGTGGTGTTTCTGAGCATTCAGTGATTCATACTGTGAACGTTGCGACACCTTCTTGTGTCAGTTCTTACAACCAAGGCATACGTGGCGGGTTGCCGCACGTAAACCTAGGGCAGCCGGTCAGGGTAGAAAATGCCACTGTAATTTGGGGCACTCCAGTCATGCAGCGCACGGTGGAGCATGCACTGTCAATGCAAAAGCCGGGGAGCAATGGAAATTTTTCACCCTTTGTGTAGACGCAGACATTACCAACAGGAACGTCTCATGCGTATCCGCAGTCATGGAAAAGCAATGCTTTTGGGCAAAGAAGGCATAGTACAGCACCAAAGCATACAATATCTTGTTTCTTATGTAATGAGGCACATATGATCCGCGGTTGTCCATTTAAAATAAAAATACTTTCATGTAACATTAACATGAGCGGTACTACACCGACGGGAAACTAGAAAGTGCATCGAAATTAATATTGAATTTGATGGATTTCATTTATCTGGTCTTGTAGATTCAGGTGCGGTTAAGAGTTTGATACATTTGTCTGTTTTCCAATCTTTGATTGACATCGGTGTATCTGATGGGCAATTGTATCCAGGTAGTAGATTGAGATCTCTGTCAGGACATCTAATTCCAACTGTAGGTATAGCGTATATTTCTCTTTACAATACGTTATGTCCTTTCTTTGTAGTAGGTTCACTGAGCTTTGATATGCTCATAGGTACAGATGTAATGGAAGTTTGTGCAGCTGAAATTAGTTATTCAGATAAATGTGTTTCCTTGTGTGATATTCTACATCTGTGGATAGGTTTAGAAACTATATATAGAGGAATTGCAGGGATAGTTCTAGAATTAGACTATTTGAAGATGCAATTTCCTTCTTTATTTCCTGAATCTGATGTTAAACTAAGAGCTACTAAGGTGGTAGAAATGCATATCGATACTGTTAATGAATATCCTGTAAATCAGAGACCTTATAGGATACCTTTAAGTAGAAGACATCTTGTAGAAAAAGTGTTAGATAGAATGTTTTAAGATGATATTAGAGAGGCAAGTTGTAGTCCTTGGGCTTCACCAGTCAATATAGTGCCAAAAAAGGACGGTACCATTCCTCTTTCTGGGGACTATCATGGGCTAAATGCAGTGACAACTAAAGATGCTTATCCTCTGCCCAGGATACAGGATATTTTTGATCAACTTCATGGAGCTAAGATTTTTACCACTATAGACCTAAAATCTGGTTATTGGCAGGTAATGGTAGACGAAGAAAGTAGACCTAAAACAGCTATTAACACTCATATTGGACTGTTTCAATTTAAATGCATGCAGTTAGGATTAATTAATGCACCAGCTGTTTTCCAAAAGAATGATGAATGTTACTTTCTCAGAGTTTTTGCGAAAACGTTGTCTGATTTATTTAGATGATGTCGTGTGATCATAGTGAATGAATCTGGACCTTTAGAGCGAAAATATGATCCAGGATACATTATAGTTAGATCACTGGGTTCGGTAGTATCCGTGGTAGGGCCTAAGAATGATAGAAAAATTGTTAATCGAGAAAAGGTTTGAATAGTTGATTCTTTTTTCTTTTTTTTCTCTTTTTTTTATTGACGAGGTATTTACTCTGCCCATAACGTATAAGCTCCTGTGAGGGTGCTTGTTTTCAAAGCTGGACAGCTGTGGTGCTGTCCTGATCTGTTCCTTTGCCCAGGAGTGTTTACCTGTGTTTGCTCAGATCAGCCTACTGCAATTTTGGTTGTTAGTAATAGCCTATGTTAGTTGTTTTGTCTAGTTTTAGTATGATACCTTAGCCTACTATGTACATCTACTTGGGTAATATGCAGGCTTGCGGGAGGGATCCCGTTTTTTGATTTTTTGATTTGTTACAGCATCCTTTCCCCTAAACCCTGTCCTTAGATAGTGCACTCGTGTGCTAGAACACACTCGGACCCTTTAGAACTGCAGCCAGGTGGGATGGCTGTGTTGTTTGCTTAGCCATTTTGTATTTCAGGGTGGATCAGTTGCATGACCGTGGCCTGTCCATTTGTGTGTTGGTTTGTGCCATCACACATACCCAGGTGGACTGTGCCATGTGGTGATAGCTTTCCTGATTTCCTTTATACTTAGGAGGGCTAATTTTCCTATTTTTTCTGTTTAGTGCCTACCACTTTTTCTGGCCTGTCTTTTGCTTTCTGTGCCAGTACACAGCAAGCAGTGACTGCACTCAGGGGCAGGTGTGGTTTTGTTGTGTCAGTAAGTAATTGTTTTCTTTAGGAATTTTTGTAGTGGTCAGGGTTACGGATTGCCCGTAATTTTACGTTTTGTTTATTCCAGGCATGTGCTGCCATGGTTAGTACACTTCTCTCATGTATTTTCATGTTGCTTCTTTCCGTTAGGAGTATTGGCGCCGCGATGTGTCTAGTGTCTCTGCGGGGGGCTACTGTGTAATCCGGTTTCGTGGTGCAGTGGTGTGCTAGTATTTTGCTTGTTAATAGTGTTGCTTTGCATTTTTTGTGTAGTTCTATAGTGGGATATCTTTTGTGTACTTGGAGGCATATTTTAAGGGCTTTATTTTGCATCACTTGTAGTTTGTTTAGTAGTTTGGTATTTCCCCCTATGTATACTACATCGCCGTACTCGAAGTAGGGAAGGATCATGTGTTTATATATTTTGATTGCCATGCTTTCAGTCATGTATTACCTTAGTTTTGCTAGTAGCCATATTTTGTGGTTTGCTTTTTTGATAGTGTTTGTTATGCAAAGGTCATAGTTTAAGTGCCTGTCCAGGTCCACTCCCAGATATCGGTAGTTCTCTACCTGTTCTAACTCATTGTTTCCCAGGAGACATTTTATTTTGTTGTAACCAATTAGTCTGGTACCGAATAGCACCGTCTTCGATTTATAGCCCATCCTGATATAACCTTAGATGTTGCTAGGATGTAAAACAACAACAAACAAACAAAAAATCGATTTATTGCTATTTATAGTTATCTTATTTAGATGGCATCATTCAGTTAGTTTCATTAGTGTTTGATTTAGTTTTGTTTCGATCTCTTCAGATGTTTTGCCTGCAGTATATACCACCGTATCATCTGCATATAGTTGGATGTTTTCAGTGCCTAGCGAGTTGTTTAGATCATTTATATATATGAGGAAGAGGAGTGATCCCCTTGTGGTATGCCACAGCTTATTATGTCCTCACTTTATATGGTTCCATTTATTGCTGTGCGTTGTTTTAGATTTTTTAGGTAGCTTGTTACCCATTTTCCCGTTACACCCGTTGTTCCCATTTGGGATAGTTTGCTGATTAGGATAGTGTGGTCCACCATGTCAAAGGCTTTGCTGAAGTTTATGAATGCTGCTCCCACAAGGTTCTTTTTATTGATATTATTTGAGATATCGCTTATTAAGTTACAAATTGTTTTAATTGTCGATTGTTTTTTTCTGAATCCGACTTGTTTACTGTTTAGTATTTTGTGTTCGATCGGGTGGTCCATAATGTGCCTATGCATAATGTGCCTATGATTTCTTGCTTCATGGTACTCTTCTATGTGATGAAATGTCCCGCTTGCTTTAGCTACTTTACCTGCCTTATACTTGTCCATAATTGCGTTGATTAATTCTGGGGTTACCCATGGGTCCTGTTTTAAAAAAAATTTTAAGTGTTTTTATTGGACAGGTAGTGTCGAGGTGACTTCTCACTTCCCCAATGATAGTGTTCCATTGGTCATTTACATCGGTGTCAGGTGTTATTGGTAATTTCACAGTTTTTTCCAGGTGTGCTGCTGGTGCTTCCTTCGTATAATTTTTGTACGATCTTCCCATATGGAGAGTAGTTTTGTCTTTGGTTTTTATTTTCTTTCTAGTAATATATATCAATTCATCGTCACTAATGCCCCAGTTCCTAGTTCCTGAGGTGTGGGCATAATTTGAGTTTGTTATGATTAGGTCTATTATTGAGCTGTTTTCTCCAAGTCTGGTTAGTTCACTAATTTATTGCTGTAATCCTATTCCTTTGAGTAATTTCCGTAGTGAGTGTTTGTTCGCGTTGTTTGTTTTGTAGTTTATATTGAACTCTCCTAATAGGAATATTTGGGCTTTTGTGAGTTTTGACACCTTGTCTAGGGACGCTTCATGTTGTGTGGTGACATCCTCAATGTCCCTGTTTGGCGGTCTATATAGACTCCTACGGCTATGTGTGCTTGTTTCTCATTTTTTATTAGTGTCCATACTAATTCAATATTTGTGTCGGTTCTGTTTGCTTCTTGTAGAGTCTTATGGTCTGAGTTTAGGTTTTATTTTGCTGTTTATTGCAACCCCTCCACCCCTTTTTTGTATTTCTGAATTGGTTAGTGTTTTTCTATCCTCTCTCACAAGCCCGTCCTGATATGACCTTAGATGTTGCTAGGATGTAAAACAACAACAAACAAACAAACAAACTCTCACAAGTCTGTACCCATCTATTTCTATAAGTTGGTCACTATGTAGTTCATGAAACCATGTCTCTCAGTGTTAATACATCAAATTTACATATATTTAAGTGCAGCTTAATGCTGTCAATTTTGCTGTAGGCACTTTGGCAGTTTAGATGGGCAAAATGCATGCCCCTGCCTAGTCTGCAGTCAATCTCCTCAACCATGTTCTCGCGGCACAGTTAGGTATGAAATAGCCATTTGTGCTGGAGGTGGGTTATTTTTCTCTAGTGTGGATTAGAGAAGGGATTTTGTTTGTGCATTTAATGACTAAAAGCGATTTTATTTTCGAGCTAGTATTTATTTTCATGGTCACCTACCTTGCTTTGCCATCAATACTTGTGCCGCCAGTGCGTGCGAACACATTGTTGATTCTGCGCAGCATTTATATTTGTATGGTGGCCACAGAGAACTTTATGTTGTTTGTGGTGCTTTCAGAATTTAGTCTGATATTCATTTTAGACATACAAATTTTGGGTAATCTTGCAATGACAAGATTAGGATAATCTTCGAGACCTCTATTGTAGTAGGTTACTCTGGTAGTGCTAGTATATATTCTCAACATATTATTCATATTCACCCTCCACATTTTTGTTTGGAGTTAATCTTGGTACATTTTTCTTTAAATTCTTAGGTTCTATGTTGTACCAGTTTCTGCTCCTGCGGGTGGGTGATATGCACAATCATATGATATAGATAGTGTTTCTAAGGGAACACACATCTGTAGGTTTAACCTGTATACAGCCAGCTAGTCTCCTTCTCAGTCCTCTCTGGCCTGAGTGTGGCATTTTTAAAATCTTGCTCATTGTTCAGTTTTTACTTGTTTCTGAATAGTTCCCTTTTTTGGTTTTCCTTTTCTAGGTGGATTTTTATCCTTCTCGGCATGGGCTCCTTTGACCGCTCTTTAGTGTTGTCATTGGGGTTTTCCTCATGATTTTCCTTGGTGGATTCGTCGCTTTGTTTGTTTGGTCCTTCATTTGTTGTTATTCTAAAATTAGTTGGGATGACTTGACACCTAGATTAACTCATACGGAGAAGCTAGAAGGTAGGAGGCAACTTTTGCCATCCGATCCAATTGTTTCTGGCCAGGATAAACAAACTAATGTATTTTTGGTTGATAAAACAAAACAAAAACCTAAAATAATACATTCTTGTGATATTGGTACTGGGGCATTTATGCGCCAGCAGGCACGTAGAACAGAACCGCTTGTTGCTCGTTGTACTGTATTCCACCAAATTGACCAATCACAGCAAAGAACACCGTGGAGTGATGACGGCAGTGCGGATGGTGGAGTTCTTCATGTCGGCCAGGCGGTAACATTCTTTGTTTGGCACCACTAATTGGGAATGATTGCGCCATACCTAACCATTGCGCTAATATGAGGCATGAACTAAAAATAGTGCAAGTCGACAACTTTTGAACTGATCGACAGGGTTTACGAGGTTTAGTCATAAGAAATGTTTATGTTCCTAACTAAACTTGTGCCAAAGTTTACGTGTAGTAACATAAGTTGTGCCACTAATAAACATTAATAATTCAATGGAGTTACAGCATGGATGGGATAGACTCCACAGTAGCATTACTATAGTGAGATTATTGACACTTTTATTTACTGATGCTTCTACTTACATTTCAGGATGGAAGATTTGTATAAAATGGAGAAATGGTATAAACATGGACGGAGTTGTATAGACATTGTCATGTACATCCATGTACCAAATAAATATTGTTATTCTATCATGACATAGACGTTAAAACGTACACCGGTGGTGAGCGTGATGTCACACTAACAATTAACAGAGGAATTCTTTTCCCATTGACTTTCTATTTATCTAGGTTAATTGTTTGTAGCCAGGTCTAGTGCACGTGTGCACTTGGCATATTACGTAACATGGCAGATGCGAGGTTGTGGTCAGCTGATTGAGCTGAAACTTGTTTATCTACCGGAAAACCTCTTATAATAACATGAGAGTGCTCGGCCGCGTTGAGAACCCCATGGTACTACAAAACTCTTCCTCTTCATATCACCTGTGATGCAGTCATACTAAACCAATAGTACCAACTGATTAACCAACACTAACCAATACTAAGGAAGAAAGGAAGACAAGTCACACAGATAGACAGTGAGGGTGTTGGGCTTTAATGACACCAACTCCTGCTCACCTACCAGTGACCTATCAACCTAACCCCTCACCTTCTACTGTCTACACTATGTCTCATTATCCAACTTAGCCTGTATACTTTAAGCAGTGCCTACAGCCCATGGGACAGGAGTCCTAGGACTGTGAATACACTCAATTTGAATAGGTGAATTTGGCTAGCATCAGACAGAGTGTCTGGGGTTCCTGCTCAAGAGTAGGTCTGTCTCACTCAAGAGCCAGGAGTAGAGTGATCCCTCTCCAGCGTGTCTGGAGAAGTTTCCCCATGCCCCCAGCTCTGCCAATTTGTATTTCCACTGCTGTGTATAACTTACAGCGTCATCAAAGTCCGGTTACTCTCATACCATGTCTATGTGGTGTGGGAGGTTAAAAATCCCTTGGGTCGGTAAAAGTGTAGGCTCGGGCTTTCTATCGACCAGCAGTGGAGTGGGGAAGACCAGTTGTCTGTGACTGGGATTTCCCCTGCTTGGGACAACTAATGTACCAAAAAAAAAGAAAGAGAGACAAATAAGTGTTCACACTTCCTGTCTACCATTCACTATATTCGCTATATCGAATAATTAGTTAGAATGAGACCTGTGTGGCCATGATAGGCCAAGGGGGGTCAGGTGACCGGATCTCCCACAGACAGCCAATCAGACACTCCCCTACAGACTGGTAAGTGCAATGCCCTAATATGGGGGAGTTGCCACCCAAACCAGCCTGCAGGGTGTGGCTCTAAGGAATGTGGTATGGCTGGTGTGCTTGGCCCTAGGTCCAGTAGGGGCAGGTAGTTGCATACAGTTACAATTAGATATATATATGTATATACCAAAAATGTCCTTTTTCTCCAATTGCATTCTTTATGAATACATAGAGGAACATTTCATCAACCTTGAACTGCTTCATATATAAGAACATCTCTTCATTATTTAGGCATCATGCATGAACAGTTTATATCATGTCATCATGGGAGTGGGGGCACCATTGCTTTTAGATTACATAACCTTCTCCCCACTCCAAAGCCCAAGAATAATAATGCTCTCTGTCAATATATCATTCTTTACCGAAAATCTGTATATTTTTACACTCTGAACTGTCACAGTAATGACGGAAATTCTCTGGGTTTGTTAAAACTGTACACCTTAGAGCTCTGTTTAAACCTACGGGCTCTGGATTCGTTTTCGGGGTAGACTAAGCGGGTGGAGAAGTGAAACTCTGGATGCGGAGACAAATGCAAGAAATCAAAGATGTTGGATGCTATTGCTTGAGAGACAGTGTTGAATATGTATTAACTTTTCTAGTTCCAAAAATCTTACTTGGCAGATGCATGGAGGACCAAGACCGCATTTCACAGCACCTTGATTCATGCATTACTGTAATAATAATAGTAATTTCTCAAATCCTGAAAATTTATTCCAGACTACTAATCTATGTACTCTTTTCATACTCATCGTACTCACTAGGAAAAAAGTGAATGCGAATAGCAGATACAGTTCTTCTATTCGGGAAGGGGTAACTTTTTCGCGAGTATACGGTAACCGTTTATAAATGTCAGATGCTTGGCGTGGAAGTCTATTCTTATCGGGTGTCGACAGCCATGCGCACGAAGTGACTACCATTTTTCGTCAGGCTTAACTGGACTGCATTTACAGTTAATTCGCTGGCGGTTGAAGCGAAATTGGACAAAACATGATGTACATGAGAGTTTTGTCATGCAGAAGATTCTTTTTGTTGTATATGACAAAAGATCGGCATGGGCATGACGTCATCGGTCGGAACTATGATAGAGTTCCATACATATGTTTATATTGTTTGAAATGCATAACTAAATACCTACGATACTTAGAAACATGAAATAAAATAACTATGATATCTAGAGAATCTATTCTATATTACTATATGTATTACAATACATAAAATAAATATAAAAATATGAAATAATACTAATTAAGTTAACTTGTTGAAACCTTTTCCTTTTCTATAAAGAATTATTCTATATATTGATATTACTTAATAAATGTAATAATAATATAATACACATTTCTTTAAAAAAATGTATTTAATAAAAATAAATATAAAACTAATAATATAGTAATATACATTTTAAAAGAATTTTACAGGTTAAACATAGGCAGAGAGTAGTACCAGTAGATCATTAAAAACGAACAACATGTCTGTTTTCCTATGATCCGGGCCAGACACTGATCAGTCTGATTCCCTATGATCCGGGCCAGACACTGGAGCATTACGTAGTTGAATTGAAATGATCGAACGCATATGTCAATGTCCGGAGCTGGACATACATTCCCCTGTGGGAAGGGGGTTCGTAGAATAAGAATTTTCCCACTGTATCCCTCTCGAGCATGTCATAAGAGGCGACTAAATGAGGGCAACCTGTTTGCCGTGGGTTGTGACCTGTGTCGGAGGATGATGGGATCCTGGTGATTGAGGGATAACCAACACATCACTTCGGCCTGGATTTCTCCTAAACAGGTGGTCAAGTTTGGCTCGGCTTGATCAATCGGCTGGTGGTGTCATGCCCTAGGACTGCCATTCAATTATGTGATGATTCATTATTCATTCATTCATTCATTACTATTTGAAATTTATAATGCATTGTTGTAATTGTATTTGTGGTAGTTCTAGAAGGCGGCTGCTCATGAGCTAATCAAGGTGAAGTAAGTTTTTTTATTTAAAATTTTGCTTCCTGCGAGTATATTGTTTGCATATCCCCATTCATAAGAGTGCTGGGCTCTGCCCCACTCCTCTGTGCATCTTCATAGGGTCAGAGTAGGGCTGGGGACTGCAAATAACGAAGTTTTGAAAATACTATGGATATTTCAATTTCACACGGCAAAAGATTAAGGAAGGATACTTCCTCAGATGATGACGACAAAGGAACGACCAAAGGACATAGGACAACGACATTTCCAAGATTTTTTAGTAATTATGGGCTCAGACAGTGATACTACTCTGTCAAAGATGTCACCATTCGCCATAGCGAAAGGGATCAAAGGCATTGCCAGAGATCCCATCAGTGTTAGGAAAATGGGAAGTGGTATCTTGGTGGAAGTCGGCAAAAAATCACACGCCGACAATCTGCTAAGAACCACCAACCTGGCAACGGTTCCTGTGAAGGTCACACCACACAGGACTTTAAATACAAGGAAAGGTGTCATAGGATGTGCAGATCTAGTTGATTGCTCTGAGGATGAAATTGTTAGAGAATTGGCTGACCAGAAAGTTAAACATGCATTTCACATCCATACCAAAAGAGAAGGTGTCAGAAAGCCGACTCAGACTTTCATCTTGACATTTGAGACAACGGTGCTCCCAGATTCAATTAAAGTTGGATATTTAAATGTCAGGGTTGATACATACATCCCTGGCCCGCTCCGTTGTTTCAAATGTCAAAGATTCGGACATTGTAAAGATAGATGCAGGCAGCAATTGGTTTGTGCTAAATGTACTGGAAATCATGATGACAATTCGTGTGAAAGTACCATTTTTAAATGTGCAAACTGCAAGGGAGATCATCCATCGTACTCTCGGCAGTGCACAAAATATGAATTTGAAAAAGAAGTGCAGAAGATTAAGCATACAAGACAGGTCAGTTTCCAAGAGGCAAGAAAGATTGTTGAAAATTTGAACGTCGACCTCAGAGCATCATATGCAAATGTGATAAAGTCTGTTGCCCCAAGTCCACTCAAGTCGGTCCGTGTTTTAGTTGAAACGCAGACTGAATTGTCCTGGCCACTTGAGGGTGCTAATGAATTTGTAACATTGGAGGACTACCATATCACAACACTTAAACCTAGCACTAGCACTTCAATTTCTGTACAAACTAATACATCTAAAGAACAAGTAACATCAAATAGCAAGAAAGTAACACAGAAGAGCAATAGCAATGCGTCAAGCAATTTAAAATCACAACCTCCCTTAAACACAAACTCGCAAGTGACAAAGAAAATAAATAATAAATCACAAAGAACTGGAAGACAATCGAAGGGCTCAAACGACCCTGTCAAATTATTCAACAAGTTTGGGCACTTGGATGATATGGAGGTGGAGAGTGGAACGAGAGCTAGGTCTCACTCTCCAGTTCACCCTCCCTAGCATTTTAGTTATTTATAACTATATATTTATTGTTTTAAATGGCTGCTGAAACTATGATACAGTGGAACTGTCGTAGTTTACAGGCAAATCGAAATGAACTGGAACTAGTCATTCAAAAATATAATTCATCTGTAATTTGCCTGCAAGAAACCAAAATAGATAATGCAAATATGACTTTAAAAGGTTTTGCATCTTATCACAAGATGGGCACAACAGATGCTATGGGTAGGGCACATGGTGGGGTGTCTATTTTTACAAAAAGCTCTCTGCCACAGAGTGAAGTTAATTTAAATACAAATTTACAAGCTGTCGCTGCCAAAGTAACTCTTCACACCACAATAACATTTTGTTCATTATATCTTCCTCCTTCTAGTCCTGTAATACCTGCAGATTTAAACAATCTTTTTGCTCAATTACCCCAACCCTGTATCATAATGGGAGATTTTAATTCCCACAATCACCTCTGGAGTGCCACAGACATTACAGATCCAAAGGGATGCATTGTAGAAGATTTCATGAGCAGGCAGAATCTCTGTCTGTGGAATGGTGATAGTCACACATATCTCCATCCAGGTACAGGTTCCCTACCTTCAATTGACCTCACCATGTGCTCGCCCCAAGTTTTCCTTGATTTTTCTTGGGAGGTGGAAGAAGACCAATGGGGTAGTGACCACTATCCCATTGTTTTGTCCAGACACTTTTCTCCTTCTGATGAGAGAGTGCCTAAATGGCACTTTCAAAAGGCCAATTGGGCCAAATTTCAATCTCTTTGTCTTGAAAAGATCACAGGCGATCTTCTGCAAGATGTGGAAGATCCCATTAAAGCTTTTACAGACACACTGTATGACGTTGCTAGCAATTGTATTCCTAAGTCAAATCCTAACCCTAAAAAGCAGAAAAAACATGGTTCACAGAGGAGTGTAAGAAGGCTGTAAAAGCTTGTAAGAAAGTTTTAAAACAATTCAAGAGACAGCCAACACAGTGCAATCTACAACAATACAGAATAAAAAGAGCCAAAGCCAGATATATCATTCGTTGTAGTAAAGAGAAAAGCTGGTCAGATTATACATCAAAACTGAACACCCGACACCCATTAAGAAATGTTGGGATATGATTCGAAGGATCAGTGGTAAAGGGGGAGGCGCAAGAATAAAACATCTTAATAAAAATGGCCAAAGCATTTCAAATCCAAAGGATATAGCCAACACCTTAGGTGAATCTATATCCCAGAACTCCTCTTCCGGTAATTACACTCCTAAATTCCAACAAACAAAAGCAAGGCAAGAAAGAAAGCCTCTTAATTTTATTTCTCAGAATTTAGAAAATTATAATAAGCTCTTTTCCATGGAAGAATTACAAATTGCTCTGTTTAAATCTCACGACACAGCACTTGGACCAGATCAGATCCATTACCAAATTCTTAAACATATGCCAGCTGAAACCACGATGCGCCTCTTAGAAATATTCAACACCATCTGGATGAGTAGTAACTTTCCCCCTTGCTGGAGCGAGGCCACAGTAATCCCGATACCCAAACCGGGAAAGGACTCCACCAATCCCAATAACTATCGACCAATAGCACTCACAAGCTGTGTATGTAAGACCATGGAACGCATGATCAATGAAAGGCTTGTTTGGTTTCTTGAAGAGGCTGCTATTATCTCCTCTTCTCAAAGTGGTTTTAGAAAGACCAGAAGCACGATGGACCATCTGGTATGCCTTGAGAAATTTGTGAGAAACAATTTTATAAAGGGTGAACACGTCGTTGCACTTTTCTTTGACTTGGAGAAGGAATACGACACCACATGGAAATATGGCATTATGAAAGACATTCAGGATAGTGGATTGAGAGGCAGACTACCTCTCTTGATAGAACAATTTCTTTTAAATAGGTGTTTCCGAGTCCGTGTCGGAAGTACTCTCTCAGAAGCCTTTGACCAAGAAATGGGTGTACCCCAAGGGAGCATCTTATCGGTCACACTGTTCATAATCAAAATTAATAGCATTGTGGGTTGTGTCAGACCTGAGATTGATAAATCTCTCTTTGTAGATGATTTCCACCTTTGTTACAGCTCTAGAAACATGGCAGCTATAGAAAGAAAACTGCAACATCACCTGAACAGAGTAGCCGAATGGGCTGACGAAAATGGTTTTAAATTCTCTCTCAGCAAAACTGTGTGTGTGCATTTCTGTCAACAGCGGGGTGTACACTCAGACCCAGAGATCTATCTCAACCAAACACAGATTCCTGTGGTTGAAGAAACCAAATTCTTGGGTGTCAATTTTTACAAGAAATTGAATTATATTTCACACATTAAATATGTCAAAAAGAAATGTCAAAAAGCTCTAGACCTCCTGAGAGTTGTTGCTCATACCAATTGGGGGGGCGACCGCACCACTCTTCTTTCTCTCTATCGTGACCTGGTCCGATCAAAGCTCGATTATGGCTCCATGGTCTATGGATCAGCCAGACCGTCATACATCCAAATGTTGAAACCCATTCAAAATCAAGGACTCAGACTCTGTCTTGGAGCACTTCGAACTTCGCCAGAGGAGAGTCTTAGTGTAGAAGCAGAGGAACCTCCACTTGCGCTGAGGAGAGAAAAGCTCGCTCTACAGTATGCATCTAAGATCGCAGCAAATCCCAGCAACCCTGCTTATGACTGCATTTTCAACCCAGGCAATGAAACACTCTTTGCCAATAAACCCAAGGCCATTCCAACTTTCGGTATATGTATTAAGGAATCATTAGAAACACTCGAGTTTGATGTAGATGGCATTGCAAAATTCCAATATCCAAACACACCACCTTGGTCATACGCTGTCAATGTGAACTTGGCTCTCTCTGAAGCAAGGAAAGACTCAACTGACCCTCTGATCTACAACAGTGTGTTCAGGGAGGTTAAAGACATACATTCTGATCATAAGTTCATCTACACAGATGGTTCTTACAAGGATGACAAGGCTGCGGTGGCAGCTGTCATGGGCAAGCACACCTTCTCGGGGCGATTAACAAAGGGTGCTTCGATATATTCGGCGGAGCTTGATGCCATATTCTTAGCAATGGACCATGTAGAAACCTCTTCCCATAGAAAATTTGTGATATGTTCGGATTCAAAGTCATGCCTACAAGCTATTCAGAGCAAGGATTGGAAGAACCCTCTGATCTGCAAGATTTTAAAAAGGCTACATTATTTATTTTCAGAACTTCACAAGGCTGTACTTTTTTATTGGGTGCCAAGTCATGTTGGCATTTGAGGAAATGAGGCTGCAGACGTGGCTGCCAAATAAGCTCTCGACAAATGCATTACACCTCTTCCCATTCCTCACACGGACCTCAAAAGGCACATCAGTGCACTCATAAGGAAAAAGTGGCAATTACAATGGGATGAAGCTGTCATGAACAAGCTTCATGCAATTCAGCCCACCCTTGGCAAATTTTCAGGTGCTTGTCATAGAAATAGACACAAAGAGACTGTTGTTGCACGTATGCAAATTGGACATAGCTATTTGACTCATAGTTACCTTTTTAAAGCAGAAGACCAGCCAGAATGCATACCATGTGCAGTGCCTCTGACTGTGAAACATATTTTGATTGAATGCATTGACTTTGCAAATGTTCAAGCACAGTATTTTAATGTAGCAAGTATGAAATGTTTATTTGACACTGTTAGTACTGCCTTAGTTTTATCGTTTTTAAAGCGTATTGGACTGTTTAACCGGTTTTAAGACATTTTGATGGCATTGTATAGCCCTTAGTGTGCTGATATGCCGTTAAGCATTTATTCATTCATTCATTGGACATACAATTTTCAAAAATACTCTTCTCTTTTTGCAAGGCGAATGCAATAGATGATGCCTGGGGAGGCATATGTAATGCCTAGGGCATGAAGAAGTCTTCATCATTTTGACAAAAGTGAGTGTATGTTGGGAGCTCAGCTGAAATGATCAGAAAGATTCTTCCTTTTTTCTTTTCCTATTGTTCGCTAGGCAATTGCATGAGATTCCTTCCACTGCTTTTTGCAGAGAGAATGCCTTGGGAGGCATAGGTAATGCCTAGGGCATTGAATGAACTTTAATCATTTTTACAAAAGCGAGTGTCTGTTAGGAGCTCAGCTGAAATGATTAGAAGGATTTTTTTTTCCCTTAATCACTTTACAAAAGCGAGTCTGGAGGGACAGGTCAGCTAAAAGGTGATGAAATTTTTTCTTGACATCCTTAATCACTTTACAAGAGCGAGTCTGGAGGAACAGCTCAGCTAAAAGGTGATGAAATTTTGTTCTTGACATCCATAATCACTTTACAAAAGTGAGTCTGTAAGGACAGCTCAGCTAAAAGGTGATGGAATGTTTTCTTGACATCCTTAATCACTTTACTAAAGCGAGTCTGTAGGGACAGCTCAGCTAAAAGGTGATGACATTTTTTCCTTCTTGAATTATTCATACAGAACAATTCATCTACAAACTGTTGTTCAACTACAAAGCTATATTAGACTTTACAAGAGTATATTGAGACTAAAAAACTGTTGACCGGTAGTAATATCTAGTCGATTGACAACTAGATTACTAATATAACTAATTTTGCACATACACTTTTTCTTGGATCTGGCCAAGAAATACTATAAGATAACATTTTCATTTGAAAATTCATGGACATAAAAATGAGTCGAATATTGCCATTTTTTCATGAAAGGTTGGTTCATTTGAAAATTCATGGACATACAAATGTGTCGAAGATTGCCATTTATTCATGAAAGGTTGGTTCATTTGAAAATTTATGGACATAAAAATGTGTCGAAGATTGCCATTTATTCATGAAAGGTTGGTTCATTTGAAAATTCATGGACATAAAAATGTGTCGAATATTGCCATTTATTCATGAAAGGTTGGTTCATTTGAAAATTCATGGACATAAAAATGTGTCGAATATTGCCATTTATTGTAATACAATTTATTAACTTTATGCTGTCATTGACATTATTGATATTGGTCTATGTATCTGATTAATTGTCTTTGAGTTGGAAAATGCATATTGTTATATAATCTAAGTGGATAGATTTGAGAGTTGAAAATACTTGAGGAAATGTATATTCAAATAGAATTTACTGAATAAAACTCAGATATATGTTAACACGAAGAAAGATAACTTTCTGTGAATATGATGACCAAGATCGATAGCGACTCTGCAAGAATGGATCGATATCGTCACTATCACAACACGAATGCAGTAGTTCATAGGAGAACACTGGCTTATATATAATTAAATCAAAGAAATAATCGACATTTCACCGATGGAGACAATTAACATGAAGAAATTATGGCAACTGCTGGAGAAAGTGTATGGAAACCAGGACAGCATGTAAAACTAAAGCTGAAAGCTAGAAATCTACTATTATTTAATAATATAGACGTAGCCATTGTAATTTCAAAGCTTGAAGCGAACCACTGTCATTGCTTTGTCTACCTTTTGACACTGAGTATATGCTGTGGGTATACAGCTTTCTGTTTTTTGTGCTATTTTTGTTAAAACTGATATTTGATGTTAGATACTTGTACATAACGTACAGAATGACGTTTTGATTCTATTTCTGCCTTTATTTCCACTCAAAACGACTTATCTTTGGTGAAATCAGAGTATTTGGTTGGTTTCTACAAGAAAATAGCCCTTAAAACTAGGTCATCGATTCAAACCGCTTAAGCCTTGTTTTCCCAAAGAGCTGAGATCTGCTATGTTAAATCTATGGAGACCTGTCGAGCAACCACCCGTCTACCATCAACATCATTGGGTTTCTCTAAGTTTGACAGCTGGAAAGACGAAATGGGTGGACCAAGCATATCGATGTGGAACTAAATGGTAGTAACACCAAAGCCGATTTGTGCCAATGTAAGGTCGATGCTGTCAGACTGAAGACTTAACCTCTAGAGTGTCACTAGAACCTCTGAAGTGTCACAGAGTTGGAAAAAGGTTGCATTAGACTAAAAATGGTCGCAAATTGTTTGCATGCATCTATTAAAACCATATTGAATGTCAGAAATGGGTTATATTCTTCGTAATTGGCAGAAAACTGTGATTATAGGGTTTTTATTATTTTATTCGAAGTAAGAGGCCTTATCCATTAAAAATGATAGATATTCCGATTTCTTTGATTATTGGTTAGTGGATTCAACAAGGTAAAATGGAGACAACGTAGTGATTTAAACTTCTTTCCTGCCTGCGTTTTTGGGATGCAGGTGGTAAGAAGTAGAGGGGTGGAATACGTTGTAAAATATTTCGATATATTGCATAGGGGAATGCAAATGTTCTATTATTATCAATGGACCTGATGGAATTCATTATCAATTTTTTAAACATCTCCCTGAACATGCACTGAGGCTGTTGCTTCAACTCTTCAACAACATCTGGGAGTCGAGTGTCGTCCTAAACCTGGTAAAGATCAGAGTGAAGCCAACAACTATCGTCCCATAGCCCTCAGAAGCTGCATCTGTAAAACCATGGAGCGCATGGTAAACAACCGCCTCATCTGGCTACTGGAGTCAGGACACCACCTCTCCAACCTTCAATGTGGATTCAGACGGGGCCGCAGCACCCTCGACCATTTGGTGCGCATGGAGACCTTCATAAGAGATGCTTTCCTTAAGAAGGAGCACGTTGTGGCTGTCTTTTTCGACCTCGAAAAAGCCTATGACACAATGTGGCAGCATGGCATCATAGAGGATCTTCATGTGATTGGCCTTCGTGGCCACCTGCCAATTTTCATCAGGAACTTTCTAGCCTTCAGGCATTTCCGCGTCCGTGTCAAGACTACCTATTCCAGCCTACACTCACAGGAACTAGGAGTACCTCAAGGCAGCATACTGGGCGTGACCCTTTTCCGGGTCAAGGTCAATGGTATTGCTGCTGCTGTAAAGCGGGGGGTCTCCTGTAGTCTTTTCGTGGACGACTTTGTTTTATATTACAGCGGTGCTAACATGAATGTCATAGAGAGACAGCTACAACCAAGCATAAATGGGATCTATCGATGGTCAGTTCTGAATGGTTTCAAATTTTCCAAGACCAAAACAGTCTGCATGCACTTCTGCCTGCTGGGTAGAATGCATGCGGAACCAGAGCTGACCCTGGATGGGGATCCCATTAAAGTCGTTGAGAAAACCAAATTTCTGGGCCTCATTCTCGACGCAAAACTGTCTTTTGTGCCACATATAAAGTACCTGAAAGCGCTAGATATTCTGAGGGTGCTGTCCAGCTCAGAGTGGGGAGTGTACAGAGATGTTCTGCTCTCTGTGTACAGAACCTTGGTTCGGTCACGAGTGGAATACGGCGGCATAGTATACGGTTCCACAAGGAAATCATATATTGGGCTGCTAGACACGATCCACCACCAGGGACTGCGCCTGGCCCTTGGGGCCTTCCGCACCTCACCAGTTCAGAGCCTTTACATCGAAGCCAATGAACCATCACTTAACAACAGGAGAATCAAACTGGCCATGCAATATGTAGTCAAGATAAAAACTAATGCATTGAATCCTGCACACAATTGTCTATTCGAGCAACATGACGAATCCAGGTATGAAGCCAGGCCAAATTATATCCGGCCACTGAGGCTCCGAATGAAACCTCATTTGGAGGCCTTGGGAGTGGATTTGGATGTGTTGGAGGATGCCAAAGTCCCAGAACATCCCCCATGGTCATTGAGAAAGCCATCGGTTATCCTCCGACTCACGGAACTGAGGAAGTCTGGGACACATCCACTCGAGTACCAAGGACTGCATGCAGAGATTCAAGGCCAGTTTGCAGACCACCTCTCCATATACACTGATGGTTCGGCAGTCTGCCGACAGGAAAGATTTGGTGTACGTTTGTCTGATCAGAGCTCGATTTTCACTGCAGAAGCCCAAGCACTCCTTCTCGCTTTCGAGTGTATCAAGGTATCCAACCACACTAACTATGTTATATACAGTGATTCGTTCTCTTGCCTCCTAGCTGTTGCTGGACTGAAAACGAATCACCCTATTCTTGCAACAGTCATTTATGAATTGAACCAACTGACAATGGATGGGTATGACATCCACCTATGCTGGGTGCCTGGCCATGCTGGCATACAAGGAAACGAATGAGCTGATCGGGCTGCGAAGAAGGCCCTGAACTGTGATCTTGAACCATGTCTGATCCCTCACTCTGATCTGAAACCACTAATAGCCGCCCACATAAAATCCAAATGGCAACATGAGTGGGATGAAAACATTAATAAACTTAAAGAAATTGAACCATCTGTGGGAAAGCCACCACAGACTCATGCGGTAGGTCAGCGGGACCAAGTGGTCCTTAGCTGCTGCTGTATTGGCCACTCGTGGCTTACACATGCTTTTCTGCTCAAGGGGGAACCTCCCCCTGAATGCATTGGGTGTCAGTCCCCGCTGACACTCAAACACATTTTACTAGGTTGCATTGATTTTTTGGCCCTGCGCCAACAGTTCTACACTGCAGACAGTATGCATGACCTTTTTACTAAGGTAAAACAGAAAAACATTTTAGCCTTTTTGAGGGCAGCTGGACTGTACCACCTCATATAGTTTACTAAACTTTTCTTTTTCTATGGGAATTTGTTTCCCTTGACCACAAATATATGATTCTGAGCTTTCTAATTTAATGAGTGTCTATTGGCACATAATTGATTGTCTGCCTTTACATGTAAAAGCGATGGTTTGAACAAAAAACAAACATTTCTCACCGTGAATATGGCCTATGCTGCCGACATGGCGTAAAGCAACCACCAATCAATCAATCAATCTATTATTGATCGGTGTATGTGACCAGGCACATTTGTGTATATATATATGTATGGGTTGGTGGTGCCTGAGTGGGATATAAATAGACATAGTGGTGCTGGCAGGTCTGGGTGTGAGTACACTCAGGGCCTACCCCCTCTACTGGGATAGGGATCACCAGACTCAAAGGTCAAGGTTGGTGGTGTCCATGGGGCCATACAGCTTGGTGGTGGTGGGCCGACCACTGGTATCCATGGGGACCAGGAATGTTGGATCCCTATTGGTAGGGCCAAGAATACTTGTTTCCCATAGGGGGAAAGGTGTGGGGTGATACTCTACAATGAACCCATGTAACCATATAAATAATAAACCAGAGGCCTTGACTCTCTCTTCTTCTTTACACTTTATACTCTTCCTTTGCCTTTGTCTGTATTGATTTCACCATAGCCTGCCTACACAGCCACATATTTGAGCCTTAGCCTTTTTACAATATGTCATTGAGGTCAATCAGAAGGTATGAATGACACTAATAGCTACAGATTGACCACAGAGACCCTCAAACTCTGGTTTGGCCAAAAATACCTCCTAGAGAATATATTGTTTCAACTACACAAATTATAACATACTTAATCATAATATTAGTGAATAAGTAAAGTTGTTTGGTCATGTCACAATCCCTTTAAGGTTGGACCCTAAATACCTCACAGAGAATATCCTGTGTTAACTATACAAATTATAACATTGGTCATGTTGCAATACCTTTTAAGCTTAAGGTGTGAGTATTGGAGGTCTGGGGGAGGGGGGGGGTAAAATGAAATGAGGTGTTGGATATTAGTAATATTATTACACGTTGGTACTCGCAGCTTCAGAGGAGGAGGTGCTGGAGGGCGTGCTGCACTGTAAGAACCCGGCAGACAAGTGCCTCTGCTACATCCGGGAGTTCTCCGACTTACCGCGCAATGCCAACAATGAAATCTCCATAAAATACACCGACATGATGATGCGCGACGGGCAGGTGAAACCGGACGCGCAGGCCCGGAAGTTCCTGCAGGCAATGAAGTCCAATGTCACTGGGAAGCTCGAGGAAACGAACAACCTGCGGTTCTACGAGCCGTCCCTGGTAGAGTATCTCGGCCACACCCCGCGCGGGAATCCAGCAGAGAAGCCTACCTACATGGAACAGTTTGTTAGTGATGTGACGGCTGACCTGAAGGGATTGACAGACCGTGCGAAGGAGATGTTAGATGCAAGCTCCAATGTGAAGCACTTTGCAATGTATAAGCAAGTGCTGCCGCATGCATCACGGGTAAAGGAAATCACAAGGTACTTTATTGGAAGGGAGGACTTTTTTCAGGCTGTCGAAGATTATCTGAAGGATACTGAACGGTGTTGTAGGCCGTTGGTTATTCAAGGAGCCGCAGGTTATGGCAAAACCTGCTGCATGGCTATGCTGGCCAAGAAGGCCAAAGACTGGTTTGGGTCAACAAGTGTAATAGTGTTGCGGTTCATTTCGGAGACACTGCACACAGCGGATATAAAGACGGTGCTGCATGATGTCTGTAACCAGATGAGCGTGGTGTACAACATGGACCCGATACCCAAGGAAAGCATGGAGAACATCTATAGGGTGGGAGCTGTCTTCAGGGCCTATTTGGAGCAGGTCTCGAAGTGGCATGGTGAAAAGAAGCCCCTGGTTGTCCTCTTGGATGGCCTTGACCAACTTAGCATAAGGCACCGAGCTCAATCAATGCAGTGGTTGCCCACTCTCTGCCCACCAAACGTGTACCTGATTGTGTCGACTGAGACAAACTGCACAACACTAAACAAGTGCCTGCAGCGGCGACTCCCCAACTCAGACTGCTTCATGGATCTGGGGGAGGTTGATGGAAATACAGTCGAACTGATGGTGAATACAGCCCTCGAACAGGCCCAAAGAACATTGCAGCCAGAACAGAGGGATTTCTTACTGAGAAACGGCAAAACCAACCCCCACCCGATCTACCTCGCTCTGACAATCAAGGAGGCCTTAACATGGTGTTCGTACACCAAGATTGACGAGGATTATGTTCCAATGACGGCAGAGGATGCCATCTCTCGAGTGTTGGACAGACTGGAGACGAAGTATGGGTTGAAGTTGGTGCAAGACTTGGTGTCGTACCTGGTGATGGTGCAGACGGGGCTGACTGAGACTGAGCTGACCGACGTCCTGTCCTGTAATGATGAGGTACTGCAGGACGTCTTCATCCAGCATGACCTGCCTCTTGACAACACGGTCGTCATGCCGTCCTTCCTCATCGCCAGCCTCTTGGATGACCTGCAAGTGTTCCTGGTCCGCCGGAACAAAGACAACAAAACAGTCCTGGCCTGGCGGAACCGAACATACCGGGCACTGTGTGCCAAGAAATACTTTGGTGTGACCGACCCCCTGCACCGTTCCAGTGAGGAGTCCCAGCATTACTGCCACGACCTGGCTGAGGTCTTCCTCCAAGAGGCCGGTATCCACAAGCAGTTTGAGCACCCGATGACGTACACAGTGATCGAGAAGGCGGACCGCCAAGTCACACCGCAGGTTCTCTGCAAGGACAACCTGCGAAAGCTCAAGCTGCTGCCATCCTTCATCATCCAGTCAGGCCGCACTGCCGAAGTCCTGGAGGATCTCAAGGTGAATTGCTTTTGCAACTTCAACTGGCTCATGGCCAAGCTCGAGGGTCTGGGCATCGATGCAGTGATCGAGGAGCTGGACATGATCGAAGTTCACGACAATGACCTGTTTCTCATGAGGGACCTGATGCGAATAGCTTACAATGGTCTCAAGTCGGACCCAGTGACCCTTGCGAGTCACATGCTGGGCATGGTCCCACACATCAGCGCGGCCATGTACCCGGGCGTGGCCAGGGTGGTGAGCGAATCGCGCCGCTGGACGGAGCTGGCAGACCTGCCACTGGTCGTCCCCGCTCTGCCGTGCCTGCCGTCCCCTCTGGATGCGTGCAAGCAGAAGCTGTGGGGCGTGGTGGAGGTGTTGGGCTTGGACAGAGAGGAGCAGGTGGGAGTAATGAAGACTGTGGACAATGCGATAGAGTTCTGGGACCTGGAGTGCGCGGAGATGATCGTGTCGACAGGGCTGCAGTATGACTGCATAGAGCCCAACGTCTACTGCTCTCAGAGCCTTGTCGCTATCTACACCAGCGACACCCTGCTGATCTGGGACATACAGACATGCACCGTAGAGCATTCCATTGCGCTTGACAAGCTGCTCGGTGAGCAGCTGAGCACCACTCTTCATATGCACCACACTGATGACTTCGCCACTGTGGTGCTGCAGTCGGCAGATGACGACTTCAACCAGACAGTCAGCGTCATCGACACGGTGCAGCAGCAGGTCACGCACCGCATACCCAACTTCGACGTCAACGACGAGTTCTACCGAGATTCTGCTGTGCTTGTGAACGGCGAGCGGCAGCTTTGGTTCATCAGTGCACGGTCCCGTTCAGCAGAGACTGGACGCACCTGGGATGACGTCACGCTGAGTGTCTACTGCCTGGAGAACGGCGTCTACCTCCGTCAGACACCGCTCGGACACAGGAAATTCTCAAAGCTGCTCCTCAGCCTCGAGACGGCGGTGGTTTGCTGGGCGAATGCCAGCTTTGAGGAGTACAACTTGAATTCTGGAGAGCGAGTGGGTGAGTTTGCAGCGCCCGACCGTAACCTCACAATGAAAATGTGCGAATTGACTTCCAGAAACAGTTTGTTCTTCTTAGTGACAACTGAGGCGACGGCAGACATCACGTCGCTGTACAGCGCGCTCTGGTGCTGGAACATGAAGGAGCACCAGTTGTCGCAGTTCTGTATCAAAATGCATCGTACTAGGGAGGAGGTCTTTGAGAAGTTCATTTTGTATGAGATGGAGAACTATGCTGTACTCACCTCACCTGGCTCAGCGACCATTTGGTTGTGGGACTTGCAGAACCACAAACCTATACGGGTAAGTCATATCATAGTAGCATGAAACCACATGGTGGCCCTCAACAGTAGGCCCTACTTGTTGAGGACCAACATGTGCCCTTATATGTGGACACAGAAGGTAATAAGCATGAACACCGGAGGCAACACCGTGTGAACACATATAATAGGACACCCACCTCCTCTAAGTAAGGATTGCCAAGGGGCACGGTTTGATGGTTTTGAGTATCTGCCATTTCCTGAGATAAGTACAAATTTTAAATTGATCGTTATAATCGACTCTACTTTAGTTTGAAGTAACTTTTATTTTAAATGGTTAGATTTGGGAGATATTTGAAGTGAAAACATGATATTCATTTGGACGATTATTATTTGCAGAGCTGCTTTACTCTGTGAATTAGAGTAAGAATAATTATTATTCACAGAGCTGCTTTGCTCTGCAAAATAGATGATGTTTGAGAAAAGCTAATGCATCAGTTAACATTGCATAGTCCGATGGGTTTTGAGTTTCTGTCATATTTTGAGATAAACATATTAGGGTGATAATTATAATCTACCCTACTTTCACTTGAAGGAACTTTTATTTTAAACAGCTAACTTTTGGTAAGGTTGCCAAACCTCTGACACCATAGGTTTCTGCAGTAATAGGTTGTGTTAAATTGCCTCAGCATTCCCTTCTATGTGGTGACAAATGTTTAACAAGTGCACCAGTATTTAAGTTAGATATGTAGAATCAAATTGAGATAGTTGTTTTGGTTTTGAAAATTGTATGCTTCATCGGACTATGCAGCTTTAATTATATGTGAATTGTAGTATACTAGGTGATAAACATGAAATGTGTCACATTTGTAAAAGTGTTGAACTTTGTAGTGAGGGAGTAATGATCCAAATGGTGCCATTTTATCATATAAAGCTTATTTACCATTCCAAATTATTTTCAAATAGCTCTCTGTCAATAAATGCCTAGCCAGTTACAAGTTTGAAAACCCGGTGTGAAATGGCCGAGTAGCGGGTCGTAGGGCACCAACACACGGTGGTCAGAGTGATCGATCACATCGGGTCCTTATAGGCCAATATACATTTAATCGTCATTAAATACACAACACATTACTGGGCAGTAATAATCAGCACAATAATAAGCATAAGCCGCTCCGCCTTTTTATATAATGATAATAATTATCCTGTCTATAAAGTTAGGCTACGCTCTAGAACAGAAGACAAACATAAGTATGGGTTGATCAATTTAATGCTAGATCTTGGCAAGGATAAATGCCAAAAGGAAATGCTTGCAGATCCCCCCAACCCTACTAATGATGAGTCGAAGACAGAATAGCGGCCACCCGCATATCACGAATAATACGAGAGGATAATGGGGTCTTAATATAATCATATACAGTATCCGATACCCAATCACCCCTGGTGTGAATCTCCTCAATAGATGCACCTGACATGTGCAAAAATGTACACCCACCCCTTGGAAGCGAATGGGAACTCAATTTGGTGGTATCAACACCTTATAATATTAATGGGTTCTGGCCGTCATGAACACCAGATAATACTACAAAGCTCTTCCCCCTTCATTTCACCTGTGATGCTGCTATTCAAACCAAGGCTAATAACTCATTAACCACACCTAAGGAAGAAAAGAAGACAAGTCACACAGATAGACAGTGCGGGTGTTGTGCTTTTTTGGCATCAGCTCCTATTCACCTATCAGTGACCTATCACCCTATCCCCTTAGCTTCTGCCCACACAGAATCTCATTGCCTATATAGTCTGTCTCTGAACCAGTGCCTACAGCCCATTGAACCGGAGTCCTATGTTTGTTGCACACCCTCAATTTGGATATGTGAATTTTGCTAGCATCAGACAGAGTGTCTGGGGGCCTGCTCTAGAGTCGGTCTGTCTCACTCAAGAGTCAGGAGTAGAGTGCCGCTGTCCAGTGTGACTGGAACATCGGTCTTTCATAATCAATTCAAGTGAGGCTAGTGTGGTCAGAGGCCAGAGGGGAGGGGGTGACTGGACATCCCACAGCACGCCAATCAAGCACCCCCCACAGCATGGGAGGGTGGCACCACCCAGTCGGGGTGGTGGTGACTCAACCCAGCTGCAGGTGGCGCCTCGGTGTATATGTTGATTAGGCTGGTGTGCTGGCCCATCGGCTCCATGGTAACAAGTAGTTGCAAACAGTTACAAATATATATATATATATTAAAATGTCCTTTTTCTCCAATTGCATTCTTTATGAATACATAGAGGAACATTTCACCAAACCTGAACTGTCCCTTATATAAGAACATCTCTTCATTAATCTTAGGCATCATGTAGGAACATATATTTCACATAGCTTATATCATGTCATAATGTGAGTGGGGCATCATTGCTCTTATATTACATAACCTCCTCTCCACTCCTTCGCCCAAGAATAATAATGCTCTCTGCCAATATATAAGTCCGAACCGAAAATCCGTACATTTTTATAACATCCCTCTTCCATTTCTACTTGCGTAAAACGGCCAAGAAAAATGGAAGCCGTTAAACATTACATCTTTTTCGGTTAAGCCAGAGCGAGTGCCATACAGTGGAGCAATATGGGTGTTACTAGACTTTATAAGTTTCTGGATCCTACCCGTTCGAATTCTCACGTATTGTATTTTAACTTAACTACATTCTCCACGGCATTGGCCACTCCTCCCATCGTCACTGTCAAGGTTTGTCTTTCAAGTTTTCTGTTCTCCACCACCTTGAGGACCATTCCTATCTATTTGTTTACCATAATTGTTTTAGACAAGAACAGCCCCAAAATCTATACTAGAATAGCGGTCCCAATGTAGACGGTACGGTGTCTTTGAACCGGCTATCTTGCTACTTATCTATACTAGTTCTACTCCCCCCTTAATTAATATTACATTTATATTTTAAAAGGATGTCATTTATCATCCTGTTACTGTCCAGGTTGTATCTGCTAATTCTCTTGCGTGCCCAGGCCCCCTTTAAAAATCATGATATACTAAAAAAAATAAGTTTTAAAAATAGGGTAAGCAGGACAGAATAGCAACACAAGCAGGGAACCATGACAGGTTAGATCTTGCACAAGATAATCAGAATATACATGTCTTTCAGTACTGATTGATCCAATCAACCAGGTTTAGACTACTGTATAAGATAATCAAACCAATCATTTCCCAGTAGTGATTGTTCCAATCAATCATCGACCCGATTGGTCCACCGATCCAACATCAATCAAATGACCCGAATCAATCAGATGACTCGAATCAATCACTGACTCAAATCAATCAAATGAACCCAATCATTTCTTCCATCATCGGTTGACCCCGCCAACCAATGGTCCCGTCACTTCAGTGACCCTCGTGCCTCATTGACCCAAGATCAATCACATGATCCGAATCAATCAGATGACTCGAATCAATCAAAAATGAACATATCATCCATGCCTACTGTGGCACCCCACCGCCGATGCCCACACCAGTGGTGTGCACACCGTCGTGAGCCCACGCCTCTCTGCAGCCTACCACCGATTGGACGTTCGGAAGCCGATTAAGGATCCGCGATCCAATCGTGATAACACGCGCACCCTATACTTGTATTTCTAACAAGCAGGAAACAGAGAGGTGCATAATGTTTAATTAAATCCTCTCCCCCTTACTTGTTCATTGTGGGTTGGGCGGGGAGCCTAAATTCCCGATATTCCCAAATCCTCCGAGCACTACCAGGATCCCGAGTTAGCTACCCATCGCCAGACCGGAAGGCATGGGAAGGGCTAGGGATAGGTGACTAGAAATCCTATGATGGCAAGCTCCCACGGTTCCGAGCGACTCTCACTCCATTTAACAACATCAGTCAATTCCGACCGGTTAACTATGCCGGATGAGAAAACAGCATCCCGTTTTGAAATTTATACAAAGTCCCTGCTCATCCCCCTAATTTAGGTTCCGATGCATAAGAAGTGCATATAATATGCGGGATACACACTACCCTTAGTAGACAGCTCAGAAACTTTTCAATAACTATGCGAGGTATACAGCGTCCCAGCTCATCCCCACAATTTTTGGTTCCGATGCCACAGACACTGAATACACACGCTAGTAACCTTATTACGCCATATACGCCATATACGGGAGCGCAGCCAGTTCCAACACTGAGCCCTGCGGCTTATACCTTACTAGCATCTCTATGGATAGGTCCAGCCTTGATGGCATCCGTCGTATGTTCACGGTCTCATGTTTTACTGTCAATGTTCGCAACAGCCAACCTCTCCCGTCCACCATGCATACCTCCGGTACCTGCAGCAACGTTGGGCCGGTGATCCTCTGGTTGATTTGGGGCTCTCCGGCACAACGAATTGTCACATCCACCTGAGGTTCATGGGGAGTAATGCTAACATCACCCATGCCCTCCACAGGTGCCACAACAGTGGCAGACAGTCTTTTGGATCTTCGTGATCCGCAGCTTGCAGTCGTCCGGTTTTGTCCCCGTCACAAGTGCCGCCTCGCAGGTCTGGTAGGTCCGCTCCATGGCAGGATAGCACACCGTGAGCAGGCTGCCCATGCAAGCTTCAGGATAGAAGTTTGCCTTCCTTCTTGTGCTCACCGCTACCATAGACTTCCCGACCAG
The DNA here is from genome assembly GCA_030323885.1 of Branchipolynoe longqiensis. Taxonomy (NCBI): domain Eukaryota; kingdom Metazoa; phylum Annelida; class Polychaeta; order Phyllodocida; family Polynoidae; genus Branchipolynoe; species Branchipolynoe longqiensis. The sequence continues at coordinate 7,690,896 of CM059189.1, forward strand.
GGTCCTCAAATGTTCAGCATCCAGTAGCATCGGCAGATACGTGTTGGTAGTACCAATGTAGATCGAGACCGCGAAAGCCCACATCCTTGGCCGCCATCATCACGAGTGCCAGCTGAGCCGGCATCAGTAGTGCCTCCATCAACATACCGTGCTCCAGCTGCATCACCATCCGATGGTGTAAGGCTCGCTTTGATACATAATCGTCCACCACGCTCTCTAGTTCTTCCACTGCCAGCCTCGCGCGCTGCAGCAGTGCCAAGTCATTGGAGTTGGCCGTCATGTTCCTTGCCACAGACACATACACACAGACACATACACATACACACACATACACACAGACAGACACACATACACACACAGACACATACACACACATACACATACACACACAGACACACACAGACACACACACAGACAGAGAGACAGAGAGAAGGAGAGATGGAGGGACGGACAGACAGACAGACAGACGGAGAGACAGAGACACAGAGACAGAGACACAGACATACACAGACATACACAGACAGACACCCACACAGACACACACACAGACACACACACAGACACACAACCAACAACCAACCAACAACCAATCCGCAACCAACCAACAACCAACCAACAACCAACCAACAACCAACCAACAACCAACCAACAACCAATCCGCATACCAACCAACAACCAACCAACAACCAACCAACCAACCAACAACCAACCAACCAACAACCAACCAACAACCAACAACCAAGATATTTATTTGCCGAACGAGATCCTAGTGATATCCTAATGACATCATAACGACATCCTAGCGAGGCGACGAGTAAGTAACGTCGAAGACGAGACCGTAACGTGACCGTAACGAGGTGCGAACGAGTTCTGAACTCGTCGGCTCGATGTCGAATTTTTTCAACTTGTCCAAAACTTCAACGACTTGCCGACGACAACCGACGCGAGAGGAGGAAAGTGGACGAGTTGCAACGACACTCGAACGACACCGTAACGAGGCCGTAACGAGACCCGACGACAGACCAAAAGTCCAACTCGTTGGACACTCGTCGCCCTTGTCATCATAGTGTGACTGCAACATCAGTCGACGCACGCTCTGTCGATGCACGTCACCTTTTATGGCCCCTGCTGTGCGTGACTTGTCCCGTGTTGATAGGCACTTGCTGGATCATTAGTGGGGAGCCCTCACTTTCATATGCGGGGCCTAATTTTTTCTTTTTTTTTAGTAAAGTATTTATTCATCTGAATATGACATTTGTTAGCGCTGAAGCACTGGTCTTCCGGCCATCTTACTATTGGAATTGACATTCTAAACAATCTAAGTTTGGTCTGTGCTGTATTAGTCACAGCACCGATCCTGAAGAATTAAGGGAGTGGCTCCTGCTGTATAATGTACAGCACCAGTCACTGCGGTTCATTCAAAAATGGGGAGCATAGGTAATCAGGCCACAAGGCCAACCGCTATAGGATATCGCTTCAGTTGAGCTCTCGTCATTCTTGGATTCGTTCTCAGAGAGAGCAGATGTCCCCCTGGGAGCTCCAGGGCCCCTGCACCCTCCCTCAGGGGCAGGGTGCAGGCATGGGCTTTATACTACAGGGGAGTGCTGAGCCTGACTCACCACTGTGTGTGCTATGTAGCTTTGATAACACTGTTATTAAAGTTACATAGCACACAGAGAGGATAGGAGGGTGCACTCAGGCATATGCTTATGCATATTCACACAGGAGGATAACAGAACTTAACATGAGAGGAGCCTTTACCTGCCTAGGCACATATAAGTGTCACAACATGCTGACCTGGCTAGAGGTAAGTATCTGCCCGGGCAGCAAGGCAGGTCCAGCCCACGCTGCGGCATGACCCGACGAACGGGCATTAAGTGCACTGACGAACAGGCACTAGTTAACCTCAGCACGGTCATGTGGTGGATTGTTGCAACAACCACCAGAGGTTAGGCAATCAGTTGTTGTCAGCACGATCGTTGGCATCTCAATGCCAGGGATATCTATCCCCACCCCAACCCCGGCCAGGGTTGTGGCCTGCTACCCCGGTGATGGGTGTTAAGTGCACTGACAAACGGGCACTAGTTAACCTCAGCGCGGTCACGTAGTGGATTGTTGCAACAACCACCAGAGGTTAGACAATCAGTTGCTGTCAGCACGATTGTCAGCTTTTTGATGCCAGGGATATCTATCCCACCCCAACCCTGGCTAGGGTTGTGGCCTGCTACCCCGATGATGGGTATTAAGTGCACCGATGAACGAGCACTAGTTAACCTCAGCACGGCCGCGTGGTGGATTGTTGCAACAACCACCAGAGGTTAGACAATTAGTTGCTGTCAGCACGATTGTCAGAATTTTGATGCCAGGGATATTTATCCCACCCCAACCCCGGCTGGTGTTGCAGCTTGCCACCCAGTGGACTGGGCTAAGTTCACACCCAATAACCCCTCACCCCACCCATTGCATTCCACCTCCCCAGGAGGTTGGATGCTGCCAAGCTGGGTGGTGGTAGAGGGGGGGGGGGGGGGGGGGAGCATGGGAACCTCCCCCTTGGGAAATGAGGTGACCAACAGGTGGGTGAACTCAGGATGTGGCATAGGGCAGCAGAATTAGATTAGGCCTTAAGTCTCAGTTATACCCCACAGAACCTCAGCCTGTGGGTAGTGAGACTACCCACCTTTTGGTATCCTACTCCACCCAAGTCCCTCCCTGCCCTCTCATCTAGAGGTCAGGCCAGGGAGGTCAGGGGGGGAGGGGGGAGAGCACCTATGAGAGCCAGGATTCAGAAGCATACCTGCCAACTTTTGTTAAACGAAAATCCTAATAATAGAAATCCCTCCGAGCGAAGCGAGGTGCGCAAGCATTCTAGGGGGGTCCGGGGGCATTTTGAAAAATACATAAAAAATGGTGCATTCTGGTGCATTTTCAGAGACATTTTAGGCACATTATTAAAGAAATTATTACCAGTTTTCAGCCTAAGTACTAGAGCGAGTAAAGTTAAAAGTACATGTATATGTATATAAAATGGAAACTATCAGGCGATTAATGCGGGATGCGGGATGCGGGCCGGATTTCTTTTCGAATTTGATTTTGAAAAAGCGGAATAAAATGTTCATAATTCATAGGGCGGAATGAGAATTAAAAAATCGTAATTATTCCGCCAAAATCGTAATAGTTGGCAGGTATGCAGAAGGTCTAATGAAATTCACTTCAGTCCCTAAATTCTGACAATCTGTCATGAGGAGTTGGGAGAATTAAGCAGCTCAGCACAATGAGTAGCCTATAACAATGAGCAGCACACTAGTGGTCAGCAGCTTAGCAATGGGCAGCTCATGGCCATAAACAGCTCAGAGTAGTGAGCTTCCCAGCCCAATGAGCAGCTCAGAACAGTGAGAAGCTCAGACACACTGAGCAGCTCATGACAGTGAGCCACATATAATCTTGAGCAGTGAGTAGTCCAATGCCACAAACAGTTCAGTGTGTTAAGTGGCTCAAAGCAATACACAGCTCAGCAGCATACTGGAGTGAACAGCTCAATCAATGCGTAGAACATGATTGCAAGCAGCTTAAAGTATAGAGAGCAGTTCACTACAAGTAAGCTGCAAGGAAAAGGGGAAACCTCATATTGCCCTAAATTTCCAGGACCCCAAGATAACTTCAGATTCCAGTATTACACTGAGCAGTGCAAGAATGCAGGGTATACTTATGTATAAACCTCACTAGGAAACCTAACACCTATAACTAATTAATGGGGGTCAGGGGAGGTGACCCAGGCAGACCTGCACTCTGGGTGTCACCACCCTCCCACAAAATAGAACAGGTGGGACCCTTCAAGGAATCACCATCCAGGCCCACTTCAGACTCAGTGGTACTAACACTTAGTGTATGTCCTGGTTTACTAGCAGAGTTGTGGGATTGTGTACAAACTTTTCAAAATTCAACTGCTGTACTAAAATCACATGAGGTTGACAATGAATAGTAATGGGATATAAATTTTAAATAATTAGCTGTTGTATTAAAATGAGATAGTTGTTAAACGAAAAATTAACTTCCAAGCCTCTAACAATGGCTACACATGAATATATAAGTACACATTCCAACTTAATTATGTAAGGTGGTAACAGATTCCTACTGACAGGTTACCTATAAGTGTCACCAAATAAATTGAGGAAGACAGAAACAGCAAGAAATCATACTTCCAAATTCCAGCTCATATCCAGACATGACCATCTCTTAAGCACTATCATAATAAGATCATAAATAATGATATGTGCATGCAGTAAAAATATAATCCAGTGAGATGCAATATGAAGACTACATACACAGATACTGAGTTGTGCCAAGCACTATCATCCAACCCCAGTAAGAGAAAAATCAATTTAAACTTAAAATACACCCACCAAAATGCAATAGGGGTTAGTGATGGCTACCCATATCTAGCCTGAAGAAAGACCCAGCAATGGATGGGATGTCAGTACAGCTAGGCATTAACATGTACCCCGTAAATAGAATACATAGGCCTAGCCAGCCACAGGTTGCCTCATGAGGTTGCAGATAGGAAGATAGGATACCACACCTACACTGGATTACCTCTGTGTTAACCAAGTGCCTATAGACATAATTATTGGTACACATTCATAAAGGCGGTGCTCCTGATTATCCCCAGGCACTATTACCACATTTGACTGGCACAGCAAAATATGCTAAATATAAGCCAAATGCATAAGCATACAGGTGAAACTCTACATGCTAGAGGTAACCACTTGACCAGACACACGCTTAAAGACTACGCTAGAGAAGCTAAGCTATCATCATCACAATATACTTCACCATCTAACAGCATAACAACAATTTAGCCAGAGAATATGACTAACCCTAGAATTGCCATATTAATGATGGCAGGATATACAACAGCGGTTATAGCATGAGGGGGAAACATGTTTGACAATCTTGAAAATCAGGTACAGAGACAAAGCCCTACTATAATTCTGACATGACTTCATGTGTTCCCAATGGGGAGCTACACCATAGTAATTATAACCCATATCAAGATGGATGCCAACTTTGTATAGAGGGCACCAAGGCTGACCTTATAGCTCTGCCCCACTGAAATACAATACTGCCAATGCTGTGCTATGCCATGATAGCAGACACAGTCACTTTATTCTGATGTTGAGCCAGTTAGCTGTGCACCTATCCTAGGGATGCTGCGTACAAGGCACAATAACTGATATCACTATGGTATATCACTGTCTTGACTCAGACAGGATCCCAAACCATGAATTTTATGGGTACCTTTCCCACTAAGCCAGTGGTCCAGCTGCATGATTACTACTAGATAGATGTCATGGCCTTACACACTTTCAACCGGAGGCAGCAGGCACTAAGGTATAATGAGAAATTCCAGCTAAATGACACCATTATCAGGGGTGAATATTTTGGGCAGAGTAGATTACAGTTAGCTCACTGCAAAGGCTGTATTCACTCCAAATGACCCTCCGAAGCATGGCTTATCAACTTCACAATTATGCTCATAGTGAGACACTTTTAGGAGTGCACATCCCAGACAATCTTTTACTGACATTTTCTAATTGCTTGAAGAGCTATGCTGGGAATATGATCTGCTGCCAATTCCTAAAACTACTTAACTTACCTGAGGAAGAATATATTCGGAAGATATTTACACAGCGTTTCAGGATGTGATTGGGTTGAGAAACAGAACTCTTGTGTTCTCTATCGAGAAAATAACCACTGACCACAATACTTGAAACATATGTAGCAGGAGTAACTAAAGGAAACTGAGGTTAGGTGAGATTCCATTTAAGAAAGAGCATACTGAAAAGTATTGGCCCCATTAGGAATCTTCATGTTGGAAAGAAGTGAAGTGTACATGCATACTGCATATGAATCTAGCAGACTGCATAATGAATTCACTAATAATAAGACTTCTGGAAGAATAAACACTATGGTTTACTAAATAAACAAATGAATAAAGCTAACAATGAACCAATCTCACAATGACTAGGTGTGTAGGGACACACAGAAACACAAAGCAAACTATATAATCCTGAAGGAGGCAACAGCAGTCAAAATTACAACTATCAGAAGCTCACACAGCTAAATCTAACGGGAATAACTCATTAGCCGGCTGAAAACAATAATGGCTGAGGCTGGCTCCAAAGCTGACTAACATACAGCATAAAAAGGTCTTACAAACAAATATGCACAGACCAGAATGTGGGTCACCAACAGGTTGCTAGCAAGATGAAGTAGACAGCGATTGACAATTTGAGGGGAAAAAATGTGTTTAGTTATGGGAAAACCATTGAACCAAAGGGGAAAATAAATCACTCTCCACTTTCCACTAGTCACTTCCACCTATAGTCATATATGAGATAGATCTAGCTGCAAGGTGCAGGCTGGGCAGATGAGAGAACATTTCAATGGTTCGCCAACAGGTTGACCAACACATACAGTGAAGTAACCAACCTAATACCTATGATTTGGGAGCAGGGACACTAAAAAGAGACACATATAGTCACATGCATTATATCCAACTAAGCACTTAGCAGACACACATGCAACCATAGAGACCTTGAGAGTCACAGTAAAAATAAATACTACCAATAAACACCATAATGGAGTTTCACCTTTATTTCTACACACTAAAATAATTAAACAAACAATCTGGGTGCACAGCAGCAATACAAAGTAGCGGTTGGCCTTGTGGCCTGATTGCCATCATAATATAATATTCTGCTATTAACATGCAGCAGAATAGGGATTATTATGGTAAAATAAGGCCACAAGGGCCAACGGCCCACCCTATAAGTGCTATAGAACCCACCCTAAAACAACTGCATGCAAAGATTGTAATACTACAAAAAAATTATGAGAGCTCGACTGAAGCGATATCCTATAGCCGTTGGCCCTTGTGGCCTTATTTTACCATAATAATCCCTATTCTGCTGCATGTTAATAGCAGAATATTATATTGTTCCTGTAGTAACCCACCCCCTATGCATTCACTGTGCTGCTCCAGTAGACCTGGTAATTGCCCGGATGGCAACTGACCATTCCCCTGAAACTGATCACAATTGGTGGTGTGTGCCTTGTTTATGGCCTCCCTCTGTCGCAGTCTGTTTCCTCCTCTGGCCACGGGTCAGTCTAGAATTATTGAAATCCCATTCCATCTCCCCATCTGCCAATTTCACTTGGTCTCGGTTTACCACCCGTTTACAATTACCAGGACCCACCACAGTAATTACAGCCCCCCTCACATCCATCATCATGAACCCAGCATTAGCCCTGTTAATTGCTCTGGCTGTATTATATTTCCTGCTAATGGCCCTATTTCTCACTGCCTCCTGTAGTGAATCTGCCAAATCATCAATTCGCCTGGCTGCATTTGATGATACCTCCCCAGTTTGCCCGGATAGTAACTGTGACTGTGGTTTATTTGGATGTCTGCCAAACTGCAAATAAGATGGTGAAAAATAGTAGACTACCCCTGACATACTAGCACAGGTAGCTTCTGTACCCACCCACCTGTGTTCCTCACCATTCAGGATAATACTCATATCCATGTAGGACAGCACGGCGTCACACTGCTGCATGACATCCGTCCCTATCAGGATATCATGCTGCAATTCTCCTCCCACACAAAACTCACACTCTACTCCCACCAGGGTGACTTTCCCCACTCCCCTTGTAGGAATCAAATGTCCTGAAAGTGAGCGAAGCTTCAACCCCTGCCTGAGCTTACCTCTGGCATATCCTTTCAATTTGAGAGCATTGTATACCTTACTTTTTATCATACTTTTACTGGCACCAGTATCGATTAGACCTGAATATGAAATTCCGCCAAATTCCATCTGGATACATGATCTTCGATCTGATGGCTCACCTATTTCCCCGACTGCACAGGACCTGATTTCGCTGGTACGGTCGACTATACCTGCCTGCACCTTTTCTTCATGGGTAGCCACATAATCACAGTGATATTTATGTGCACCATAACTACACTGGACCCTATCTCTCCCTGGACCCTGGTGAGACTGTTGAGTGTCACGCCACATCAACTGACGTGGCGGCCTCCTTCTCTCACCCCTATTTCCATTAACATTTGCGGGCAGTGCTGGTGCAGTTTGCACTACCACTGTTTAGTGCTGTTTAGGCTTTTTAACTCCCCCTGGATCATTTTTAATGCAGCACTATCTGCACCAGAGGCACCTGCCGATGCAGTAGTGTGGCCTCCGGTGTGGGCTTCTATAGACCCTATCTCCATTGGTTCTTCCACCCTATGAGCCCCGGTCAGGCGCACATTCAGCCTGACCACAGGTTCAATCAATGAGTCTTCAAACTTCTTGATCACCATATCATGTAGTGCGCCCAGCTTCACTAATCCCTTTTCTGGCCAAGCCCTCTGTACCGCCGTACTGTATCGCCTACAGTACACTGACATCAGTTCCCCTTTCTCCTGCTAATAACGGTTCGATTTTAAGGTTAATTTGATTAAATTTCACTTATTGCATATGCAAATCTGCCAAATATGATCACATTGAATAGATTGAGAGCCACACACGCACACTAACCGGCGCGTCTAGCAGTTAACCCTGATTCGAAAACAGGGTAGCATAGCCTAGGTTACGCTCTGCGGCTAGCGCTGGCACCGACTCATGAATGCGGATTTTCCACCGTTAGCCGGGTGGGGTACCACTAGCCGTGGTTAGCGCCCTAACCCAAGCTGATGAATACGGGCCCTGGGGCCATATGCAGGAGTCGGTGATAGCGTCGGTTGGTGTTAGGTCGTAAACGCATTTAGCTATCACTGCCCGCGCGAAGTATGTCACGCCGTATGCAGAGGCGCCTAAACGGTGAGTGTTAGCTAAACGTGAATGTATTTATAGATTGGGAAATCCCTCTGCGCCTGTACCCGATTTGACAATATTATTATCGCCGCCAATGCAGCGGTAGCGTTAATATTGCTTTGGATTTAGGGTTAATTTAAAGAAATTTCACTTATTGCGTATGTAATTCTGTTAAATTTGATAGCATTGAATAGATTTGGGCCTAATACATTGCCGCTGATGCGGCGGCTGCGGCCACTATGGATATCGACGTCGACACGGCGGTGGCGGTGGCGGCGATTTGTTTACTTTACATTCGTCGATTCAACAATATTAATATCGCCGCCGACGCGGCGGCAGCATTAATATTGCTTCGAATTTTGGGTTAATTTAATGAAATTTCACTTATTGCGTATGTAATTCTGTTAAATATGATAGCATTGAATAGATTTGGGCCTAATATATAGCCGCCGATTTGGCGGCGGCGATTTGTTTACTTTACATTCATCGATTCGACAATATGAATATCGCCGCCAATGCAGCGGCAGCGTTAATAACGGTTAGAATTTAGGGTTAAATTGGTAAAATTTCACTTATTGCGTATGTGATTCTGTTAAATATGACAGCATTGAATAGATTTGGGCACAACCTTACGCTAACACCGCCCTTAAATGTCCTATGAAACGGGGTTAGTGTCACGGACCTTAAACACATGGTGTTAGCATAACACCGCCTCCCGCATACCAACTTTTCGGTGCTAAACCAGAAATCCCGTCTAAACGCGTTTTGGCTTGGTAACACCGACTCCTGCATATGGCCCCTGGTCTCCATGAGCAGCTTAGATTGATTCTGACTGCCCCGCTGCATATTTAGTCACATATACCAACTGATCCCCATCTGCGGGTATCTGTCCTGCTGCTACCCCAGCTGCGAACCAGTCAGCAAACCCCCTGTTAAACTCTGCTTCTGCCATTGTGCTGTCGGTGCTGTCACCCGCACAATTCCTCTCCTTCTGTCTAAGTAACTGGCCCTGGAAGCTCTAGAGCGGGCCCTGGAAGATCTAGACCTATCCAGTTTTATTCACTTAAAGTTACTTTAAGCTACAGTAAGGAATACAGCTCCACCTGTGTGTGCATATATTCATAGAGCTCCTCTATCTGTCGACATATATAAAAAACACAATATATATATCAATGTATCGACGTGCCATCCCCTTCTAGCTTTTGATATATATTAAAACACAATATATATCGACGTCCCGCCGTACAATTCCCTTCTAGCTATCAATATATATCAAAACAAATATATACCGACACATACAGATACAATTCCCTTTTATAGGTCGTCTCAGGTCAATTTCACCTCTACACACACACAGACCCCTGCCGGCCGACCCCCACACACACGCACACACAAAGACAGGGTGGGTGGCTTTGCTGCTGGGTACAGCCCCCACTACCGCATACTCTATGCAAACCACACAATTTTAAAACCAACCCGCTGCTTCCAGATCTGATCCCCACATATATACGTTAGATACATGTGTCCTTACCAAACCTCCGTCGTCCACAGAAATAGAATACCAAGCCAATTTAACAGGACCTACTCTCTCAAATGACAGGCCTCCAAACTATCGGACTATGCAGCTTTAATTTCCTGACCCAGTATCACTGTTGGCTGGATATAAACGGTGTGCAGCGTGACTGGTGGTTGCAGCCCCCACACACACACACTGCCGGCCTCCCACAAACGGTGGGTGCGCGCCTGCCGGGTGCGGCCTCCCCACACACACACACCCCAGCCGGCCTCTACACAGCCGGTGGGTGGGGTAATTGATGCGTGTAGCCCCCCCCCCCCCCCCAGCTCGGTCTAGTTAAACTGTTAAACTAGCCCAGATTAATTCAAGCCTCCGTCACATTTTATACCAATCCCTCTTGGGTCGTATGCACCAATCGGAGTTAGGGCCTTAACCGTGCTAAGGTAGCCCCGCACGGCTAAATGTGTCAAATCAGTGTGCACCAATCGGAGTTAGCGCTAACCGCCGACTAACCGCCTCGGCTAAGCTACCCCAGTTTCAAAAGATGTTTAACTGCAAGCCGCGTAGGTTAGTGTGGCGGCCACCGATATATTATAGCCAAATCTATTGAATGCGATCATATTTAACAGAATTACATAGGCAAATCGTGAAATTTAATTAAATTATCCCTAAAATCGAACCGTTATTAATGCTCCCGCCGCATTGGCGGCGATATTCATATTGTCAAATTGACGAATGCAAAGTAAACAAATTGCCGCCTCCGCAGCGACGTCGATATCCATACCGTCCATACTGTCCAACGTCAACTAAAAATGGCCACCGCCGCCGCCGAATCGACAGCAATATATTAGGCCCAAATCTATTCAATGCTGTCATATTTAACAGAATTACATACGCAATAATTGAAATCTTATCAAATTAACCATAAAATCGAACCGTTATTAACGCTCCTGCTGCATTGGCGGCGTTATTCATATTGTCGACTGGAGGGAATTCCCAAATCTATAAATAAACTCACGGTTAGCTATCCGTCCCGGCTAGAACATTGGTGCATACCGATTCACACATCTCTCCAACCCGCCGCTACCCCGAGGTAGCTGTCCGCGGCTAGCGCCTTAGCTCCGGCTAAGCCTATCACCGATTGGTGCATACGGCCCCAGCAGTCGGTTTATCCTGCCAAAATATCCTAGCAAAAGGAGTGCGATTACTAATATTCTATTACTTTTATTAGTCCATGCCCCCTCGCCACTCCTACCGACTAGTTGTTCTAACTTAATTACGTTAGTTTAACTTAATTACGTTATTTTTACCATTACTTGGACAACCAACCGACTAATAACATAATAAAACAATTTTTCTCATTCTTACCGGACAATTACCGGACAAGAACGCACTGAGCGAATTTAATATATAAATTTCTATCAGCCTCGTACACTGGGTTATGGTGTGGTTCTGGCGGCGGCGCGCGCACACACAGAACGGACTCACCGAACTTCACAATATATATATTCATCAGTCTCACCGGGCTAGAAACCGGACTGAGCTATCGTGTGGGTCTGGCGGCACACACAATCGCACACGCAACGGACCACCCGACTTAATAATAACAATATTAAAAAAAATACTTGTATCAGTCTCACCGGACACAGAACGCACCAGCACCACTCACTCTAATCTTTCTCATTCTTCACCTCTCTCAGCCTGTCACTATACATACATACGCATCACACCACTCACCTATATGTACCTTATATGCATATTATGTGTTGTGTGTGTGTGCATGTAGTGTGTCTGCCGTGTTTGTTGTGCGGACTGCTCCTCCTTATGTGTACCTGTTACCACATATATACCCACGTATATACAACGTATATGCGGATGTAACCGAATTGCACAGTGCTGCCACCCAGGGGGCTCCTGGGGGGGCTCACAGGATAGTGCCATGCACAACCACCAGGTGGGGCAGGAGCCTCCCTACACCTGTTGTTTATGTTGGCTCAGTCTGTCCCTGGCAGCCAGAGCCTCCACACTTGCTTTCAAAACTTGTACACAGACTACCTGCTACCTGTGTCTATGGTTTCTATGGACTACCTATACGGATCACTATACGGCTCACTATACGGCACCAATCTACTTGAATCTACACCTGGATGGCCGATCTACAAACTGTGAGCTAAAACTAACTTCTGTATCAGTTCGGTTATGTTGATTCAAAAAACTCCGAAAATCGTTAATGTTGATACGGCCGGCCGTACGGTGACCTGTCGATTCGGTAATCACTGCCGTATCCATCGATGAACGACTACGGCACAACTACGGCACTACTGACCTACGGCAGGGACCCCTGTTGTGACTTCTACTGTTTTTCTGAATAATTCAAAAAAAACTTTGGCGGGAAAGTCGATACAGCCGGCCGTACGGCGACCTGTCGATACGGTAATCTCTGCCGTATCCGCACGTAGTAATGTGACTACGGCACAACTACGGCGCTACTTGCATACAGCCCGGACACCGCCTGATAGTGCTGGTTATCGCAGCCAATATTTTTGAATAATCGACATATTTCGATTAATGTTGCGAATCGTCACTGTCCATACGGCCGGCCGTACGACAACCTGTCGATACGGTAATCTCTGCCGTATCCGCACATAGTAATGTGACTACGGCACAACTACGGCGCTACTTGCATAAGCCCGGACACCGCCTGATAGTGCTGGTTATCGCAGCCAATATTTTTGAATAATTGACATATTTCGATTAATGTTGCGAATCGTCACTGTCGATACGGCCGGCCGTACGGCGACCTGTCAATACGGTAATCTCTGCCGTATCCGCACGTAGTAATGTGACTATGGCACAACTACGGCGCTACTTGCATACAGCCCGGATACCGCCTGATAGTGCTGGTTATCGCAGCCAATATTTTTGAATAATCGACATATTTCGATTAATGTTGCGAATCGTCACTGTCGATACGGCCGGCCGTACGGCGACCTGTCGATACGGTAATCTCTGCCGTTTCCACACGTACAATGCCAAAGGAGTACTGCGCGTTCTGTAGTGTTGTCCACCAGGAGCCAGTAAACGACGGCTGCAGGCGTCGTGTTTCGATGAAATGGACGACCCGTTCGACGTCGAAAGCCGACAAGATGGCCGAGGGAGGTAAATCGTTATCGTCCAAGCCCGAAGTCGTGATCGACCAGGTCGTCCGGCCCGAAGACGACGACAGCGAAGACGACGAACGGGAGATCGTAGCCCGAATCGGGAAGCTGCGAAAGCAGAAGCGTCTAGCCGAACTCGAAAGGGAGGAACAAGACCTACTCGACGATGTCGCTCGGCTCTCTGCACGAACTTCGAAACAATCCGAAGAAATCCGACGGGACGAGACGACGGGACCATCCAGCGGCCACCACGACAGCTCACATTCGCGAGGCCGCAGCGTGACACGAAGACGATCTTTCGTCCTCGCATCGTAGGAGATGTCATCATCGACATCGTGCTTCGAGTTCTTCCTCATCAGATGACCGCTCTGGAGAGAGGAAGGCCAGAAGCAAGTGGTCGCTGCGTAGGCACGCGGAGGATGGGAGGGACGTTAAGAAGTTGTCGCCCTTCGAGCTGATAGAGGCAACCGTAAACTGGGTGGTAGCCTCTAAGGTGACTGATGGCAGTAAGCTCTTGCGCATCCTCCAACACCTTGGATACACCAGGAAAACACGCACATGAACTATGACCGTGCCATCCGCAAGCTCGCCGTCTCTGAGGGTTACGCGGCCTTCTCCTCGGGCAATCCCGAACTTGCCCTGAAATACTATGCCTTCGAGCATATGAAAAAGCAGGGTGGGGGGGGGAGTTGGTCACTCGAGCAGTGGTAACCGGGGTAGGCCGAGGCAGCTGTATGTCAGGGACAGGAAGAAGCCTTGCTTCTCATTCAATAAGGACGAGGGCTGCAGCAGGGACGACCACACCTGTAGTTACGGCCACTGGTGCTCCAGGTGCGGTAGTAAAGCGCACATAAGGAGCAAGTGCTCGAAGGACTAGGGGTTTGTCGGCGGTCTGGTGCGGCGCGTCCTGAAATTGTGTTCAGGGGATCGTCATACCATTGTTGGGTTAGATCCTAGTGTTCTGGCAGATTGTGCTGCCTCCCCGACGCCGGTTACCATTTCCGACAACCTGCCATTAATTTCTCCTGTGTGTGTGACCTTGGGCCCTGTGCTTGAACACGTTCCCCCATATGAACCTGTTCCTCGTGATGTAGTTCACGACCATTTACTTAAATCTGTTGGCCCCCTCGATTTGGCCGACCATTGTAATGTGAACATTGACGTGCCCCCTATTGGCAGTATGCCGCACTGCCCTCTAATTGACTGCAGTTGGCTAACATTGTCCTGGGTGGAGGGTAGTATCTAGTAACTGCCTTTGATAAACTTGGCTCTTCTAGCGAACCCACTGTGTTAACTGTTTCCCTTACATAGGCCCCAGCAGGGCTCAATTTAAACCCTGTCGCGTCATATGCGAATCCTTCTTCCGCGGTTCTGTCATTGATGACTGGGAGTTCATACTGCACGGCTCCCTCTTTGGGTTCAAAGTCATCAACCCCAGTTGCACCGCCAGCTACTCGGCCCCCTCTCGGCCTACCCGGGATGGTGCCGACAAAATTGTTATCAATAGTAAGCTCAACTCTGAGCTCAGCTGTGGTTATATTAGTCGGGACGACTCAGCCCCTATCTGCACCCACAATGTCTTTGCTGTCCCCAAGTCAGGCGGCGATGGAATGCGCACCATTGTCGACTGCAGTAAGCCCAGCGACCGCTCGGTGAACAGTTTTGTCGACGAGGTGTCGCATTCCTTTTGCTACCAGGGAGTTGGCGACTTAGTTGACCAGCTCCTTTGCAGAGACTTCATAGCCACTTTAGACATTAAGGATGCCTATAGGGCCATCAACATCCATCCCACGGACCGTCCTTTCCAGGCTATCAGGTGGGACTTCGGCACTGGGGGTGGGCCAGAAATTTTCTTTGACAACCGACTATGTATGGGGCTCTCCTCTAGTCCCTACATTTTCAACCGCATATCGGATTTTGTTGCTCGCTGTGGCAGGCGCGACGGAGTCACCAGATGTGTGAACTACCTGGACGACTTCGCCGTTCTAGGCTCCTCGTTCGAGGATTGTGCAATTAATCAGCAAAAAATTGCTGCCGTCCTTCGCAGGATGGGGTTCTACTTAAGCTACCCCAAACTCCGCGTACCTGCCCAGTGTGCAAGATTTCTCGGTATCGAAGTTGACAGTGTCCTTCTCCAGCTCCGCCTTCCCCGAGATAAGATCATTAAACTTAAATGTGTACTATCAGGGTTCCTCGGCAAGCGAAAGGCCTCACGTAAAGACCTAGAGAGGTTAGGTGGCCGCTTAGCCCATTGCGCTACTGTCGTCCGGGGGGCCGCTCCTTCTCTACCAGGGTCTACGATGCGATTCGTCAGCTGCGTAAACCATACTACATGTTCCGCCTTAATGAGGAATTCAGGTCAGAGTTCAAGTGGTGGCTTGATTACGTTGATACTTTCAACGGCTACGCAAAAATTCTTGGCCCCCACGCAGCTGTCGTTTCAGTCTACAGTGACGCCTCTGATTGGGGCTTCGGAGCGACCCACTCGGACGACTGGTTGGTCGGCTGTTTTCATGCAAACGAGCACGACCTGGCCTCTGAGGTCGGCCACCATCATGCCGATGCGACTGGGGTTGGGCCCGAAACCCACATTAACCAGAAAGAGATGTGGGCTGTCATCGCCGCTGCCCGCCGCTGGGGCCATCTTTGGCAGGACAAAAGTATTGTGTTCGTGACTGACAACATTACGGTTCGTGCTGCACTTGCCACCGGCCGCTGTATTAATAAAACCATCATGGGCTGGGTTAAGGAGCTCTTCTGGACTTCAGTTACCTTTAACTTCGATGTGAAGTCTGTTTACATTAGGAGCGGAGACAACACTATCTGTGACGCTCTGAGCAGGTGGCAAGATGTTCTTAGCAAGCACCGCATTGTTCGTGCCGATCCTGCCGGCCGTCTCTGTTGTGCCCAATTATTTAGCAACTAACTCTATCCTGCAGCTCTAACCTGTTAAAGTAACCCAAGATGCCTCTGCTTCCAAATTACCTCTGCTCGCTGGGGTTACAGGCAACCATAAAAATATTTCTCGGAAGAGGCCGGACTAGACGCCTCCTCATTCTCCTGCCACTCGCTCTGCTGGGGTGGGTGTACCTTCCTCGCCCTACAAGGGGCCTCCATTGATGAGATCGAGGTTCGCGGTGACTGGTCCTTGGACTGCGTCTATAGATGCATTGCTCCTCCTCTGGCCGACCAGATCGTTGCGGACATCAAGGGCGCCACAGCTCCTTCCGTCTTGATTTAATTTCTTTATTCTCTCCTGTCTGGTGTGTCTCTGACTTTGGCATCTGAGGCCCAGCCAGGTGCATTACTGTTCTCTACTATTCTCACTTCCTGTAAATAAATAATGTACCCACCAATACTGTGTTGCCATGCAATTCTTACACCCACGTATATACAACGTATATGCGGATGTAACCGAATTGCACAGTGCTGCCACCCAGGGGGCTCCTGGGGGGCTCACAGGATAGTGCCATGCACAACCACCAGGTGGGGCAGGAGCCTCCCTACACCTGTTGTTTATGTTGGCTCAGTCTGTCCCTGGCAGCCAGAGCCTCCACACTTGCTTTCAAAACTTTTTTCTTATCCATTTAGGTAGGGCATCTGAGGCCCAGCCAGGTGCATTACTGTTCTCTACTATTCTAACTTCCTGTAAATAAATAATGTACCCACCAATACCGTGTTGCCATGCAATTCTTACATTTATCAATAAACATATATATATCGAAGTTCCACTCACCCCCCCCCTGCCCCCCGCCCCCCACACACAGAGCGCTCCTAAATTCATTATTACACCCTTAAAATACATTACAATCGCGGTACACAGTGTCTCACCCCCATCTCGACGCCCCAGCATCCCAAAACAAGCGATATAAGCAAACCGGACCCTACCTTTTCAATGATGACGCCTCCCGTTGTCCCGGGCGTGCCTGTCGTCGTCCCGGGCGTTCTCGCGGCACCTCTCCCGGTCGTCATCGCAGGACATCTCGCGGGTGCCACAGGCGTCATCGTGGCACCTCACGTCACTGTGGCACATCTCTCGTCCTCTGCAAGTTCTTCTGAGACTGTCTTCCGTCATGGAAGCCCAGTCTTCTGTCATGGTCACCATGATAATATTACTGGGTTCTGGCCGTCATGAACACCAGATGATACTACAAAACTCTTCCCCCTTCATTTCACCTGTGATGCTGCTATTCAAACCAAGACTAATAACTCCTTAACCACACCTAAGGAAGAAAGGAAGACAAGTCACACAGATAGACAGTGCAGGTGTTGTGCTTTATTGGCATCAACTCATGTTCACCTATCAGTGACCTATCACCCTAACCCCTTAGCTTCTGCCCACACAGAATCTCATTGCCTCTATAGTCTGTCTCTGAACCAGTGCCTACAGCCCATTGAACCGCAGTCCTATGGTTGTTGCACACCCTCAATTTGGATATGTGAATTTTGCTAGCATCAGACAGAGTGCTGGGGTCCTGCTCTAGAGTAGGTCTAGGAGTAGAGTGCGGCTCTCCAGTGTGACTGGAACATCAGTCTTTCATAATCAATTCAAGTGAGGCTAGTTTGGTCAGAGGCCAGAGGGGAGGGGGTGACTGGACATCCCACAGCCTGCCAATCAAGCTCCCCCCTCAGCCTGGGAGGGTGGCACCACCCAGTCGGGGTGGTGGTGACTCAACCCAGCTGCAGGTGGCGCCTCAGTGTATATGTTGATTAGGCTGGTGTGCTGTCCCATCGGCACCATGGTAACAGGTAGTTGCAAACAGTTACAAATATATATATATATTAAAATGTCCTTTTTCTCCAATTCCATTCTTTATGAGTACGTAGAGGAACATTTCACCAAACCTGAACTGTCCCTTATATATAAACATCTCTTCATTAATCTTAGGCATCATGTATGAACATATATTTCACATAGTTTATATCATGTCATAATGTGAGTGGGGCATCATTGCTCTTATATTACATAACCTCCTCCCCACTCCTTCGCCCAAGAATAATAATGCTCTCTGCCAATATATAATTCCGAACCGAAAATCCGTATATTTTTACAACCTGCTTTTGAAGCAAACAATTTCAAAATGCCTTGATAATCATAATCCATATGAGCCAGTTCATTATGACCCATTGGTATTTGAAATGCCGCAGATTCCATAGGAGCTGGTAATTGCTGGAAATGGAACTCCGTCCAGTACACAGCGCATGCACGTGACATGTGCAAAAATGTACACCCACCCCTTCGAAGCGAATGCAAACTCATTTTGGTAGTATCAACACCTTATAAAAACATGAGTGCTCTGCCGCTGTGAGCACCCTATGTAATTACAAAACTCTCCCCCTTCATTTCACCTGTGATGCAATCAGCCTAATCAATTTAACCATGTCTGGAATGAGGAAGGAAAACTAGTCACAATGATGAACAGTGAATAAGTTGTGCTTTATTGGCAGCAACTCCTGTCATTCCCCTTACATGTGACCTAGCACCTGCACTCCTCATATACTGCCCACACTATGTCTCATTGTCACTTTAGCCTGTATACTGAAGCAGTGCCCACAACCCATGGGACAGGAGTCCTATGGCTGTGGGTACACTCAATTTGAATAGATGAATTTGGATAGCATCAGACAGAGTGTCTGGGGTTCCTGCTCAAAAGTAGGTGTGTCTCACTCAAGAGCCAGGATGAGAGTGATTTTCCTTCAGTGTGTCTGAAGCAAAATCTTGAATAATTAATTAGCTGAGACTAGTGTGTGGTCAGGATAGGCCAAGGGAGTCAGGTGACCGGACATTCCCCAGCCAGCCAATGAGGCACTCCCCCCAGACTGGGTGGGTGACCACCCCCATTAGGGCCTGTCACTCAAACCAGCTGCAGGTGGTGCACTCTATACATATGCAAATTAGGCAGGTGGGTCAGTCGGTGGTCCTGGGTGGACTGGATGTTGCAAACAGTTACAGATATGTATATAGATATATATACTAACTTGTTCTTTTTCCTCCAATTGTATTCTTTATGAACACATAGAGAAACATTTCAATAATCCTGTACTGTTTCTGGCAAGGAACTCTTTTCATTAACTCCAAACATCATATATAACAGATAGTTTACACCACCCAGCATCATGCACATTTCCATCAACTCCACTCATAATATATAACATATGGTTTACCTCACTCAGCATCATGTACAATGGGAGTGGGATTTTATTAATTTTAGTTACTTTTAGTTTACATAACTTAAGTCCCACTCCGACATCCAAGAATAATAATGCTCTCTGCCAATATATAATTCTTAACCGAAAATCCGTTTATTTTTACAACCTGCTTTTGAAGAAAACAATTTCAAAATGCCTTGATATGTCTCATAATCCATAGGAGCCAGTTGGTATTTGAAATGCCGCAGATTCCATAAGAGCTGGTAATTGCTGGAAATGCAACTCTGTCCAGTACACAGCGCATAGCGTACAATCTGCACACCTTGAAATAGGAATCTCAAGTAAACGCTCCTTAAATTGAATTGTTTTCGAGCATCTTAAGGTTATTATTAACTCCCAGTAATGGAAGTGGAAGTCCTTCCTTAGCAATGTGGAATCAGAGTTAGTTACCTGACATTTACGGAGTAGACCCCTAAAAGAACACAAAATAGCAGCCCGCCATGCCACATGGCCTCGATTGGATGTTAAATTTGAAAGGATTGCCCATAGCATGTGTGGTAGCATAGGAGTTGCTCTCCGTGGAGTATCGCCCTTTGCCCTCAATATACCCCTTAGTGTCGAGGACAGAGCAAAATTTAAATAGTTAATAGGAGGATCTGCATGTGAACGCAAAAAGTAATTCAGGCCACTTAAATAATTCTGGATAGAGGAATATTTTAACGATCTGGCTAGCCAGGTCGATTACAATGCCACTTGCTCATCAGAACAAGGAATAGGTGAGCGATAGGGGTGAAATAACTCAACAAATTCCAGATACTTATTAACTTGCGAAGTACGAGTCACAGTCAAATTTTAAAAATAATTCTGTAACTGGAATGCTTTCTGTTCGTTCCTCAACTTCGCACATCCTGCAATAAATTCAAAGGTGTCGAAAATATATCACTACAACAAATGGAATTGTCAATAATCAAATCAGCCAACCTTGTATGACTATTAGGTTCATTTAGTCTACTCAGAGCATCACCAAATTTATTCAGTTGCTCCTAATATATATCGATTGAATAGTGAAATTATTTTTTACAGAGGACCAGACTAACCTTCTAATAAAGTACATAATTTGGCTGCTTTTGAGAACCCAGTATTAAGAGTTGTACTTATGACTGTATTATCAGTTATGAATAATAAATTTGTATCCTTCCAGTCTTTCTCCCATCTCTGAACTGCAGCATATATTGCCCATAGTTCCTGCACATTAATATGCTCATTGCATACCTTACTGTCCATCTGGACATTGTGGTGACCCGCATAATTATGCAAAGCTAAGTTGTCCGATGCCTTAAATGAGCCTACCAGCCAGTCATCGGCGTACAATGCACCATATCCCCATTTGGATGCATCACTATAAATTGCCTCCATTGGTGCAAACTGCTCTAATATTTTAGCTTTACCATTGATTGAAAGTTCTGGCAAAGGTTAGCCACCAATCTAGGTCTTTTTAATGCCTTTAGTTAATCTGATTTCATAATAAGATTTTTTTAGATGTCCTAACAGATCATAAATCCTCCTAGAGAAGGTTCTGCCGCCTTTAATAACTTTTGAACAGTGTGCAAGAAGACCGCCCACCCGTTCTAATTCTTTTTTGGTAGCTTTATTTCTACCCTTTAATTTATACAATATGCTGATAGTCTTTTTTAACTTATTTTCAAGCAAAGTTAGTTCTAGTTCAACACTATCGATAAATATTCCCAGAAATCTAACCTTAGTTTCTGCAGCAGTTACCTTCTTGTAATTAATAAAGAAACCAATTCTTCGCAAAATTGACATAACTGTCCACTGGTATGCCATAGCCTCCTCCTTCGAACGTGCAACCATACAATAGTCATCCAAATAATTACCGACTGTCTCCATGCCCTCCCTAACCGCACATCTAACGGTAAAGTCTGAGATCCTTGAAAATATGTAAGGGCTGGACCAAAGCCCCATGCACAAGCAGTTATCACAATAGTAGGTATTTAATCTTTCATCCCCAGGAGGTCCCAACAAACCCTGCCTATCTCTATCATCCGGATGAATGGACACTGCCCGATAAGCATTTTTAATGTCAATAGTGCACAGATAGTCACCGCGCTGCAACATATGGACCACATCATCAATAGATTTATAAGAAAACATTTTGGCAATTTCTCGTGTATTGTTATTCACCGAATACTCAGGTCTACTACAGTCTACCACTATACGTCCCCCACCATCATCCTTCGGTACTACCAAAACACCATGCATACAAGTGGGTGCCTCGACTGACTTTGATATTATATTTGCCTGAAGTTCATCACTAAATTTGTCAGCAATTAATTTCTTATGCTTAACTGAATATCGATTATTTCTAGTTACCTCATATGCAACCATGCAATTTTGATTTATTACTCTAAAACGAAAAACAACACCCGATAACATAAACCACCAATCCTGGTCTATCTCTCCCCGGAAAAAACACTCAACGAACACCCTGCAAGGCTTCAGTTGACTGGGAACTCCCGCGATATAATGTGCACAAATACATATACTGTATACATAGTTAACCGTAATTCTAAATTGTACAGGCCTGGATATCATTGTCTCAAATGCTGAAACTAATAATTCACCATTGTCACAGTTTTCTATCAACAAATTATAATTTTTTCCTAACCTGTCCAGGTATGTCCAAACCAAACCGTTCAGTCCTGCACTGTCACCAAGCCGAAAGTCCTGAATGTCCTCAGATGTTGTGTAATCAAGTGATACATTCCACACATGCACATGCCCCCCAACAGCACCACTCGCTGGCTCCACTGCAATTAGCTCAGGAATGTCGTTGGTCGTTCCAATGCAATTAGCTCTGCACGCATCATCAACTGCAGTGATTTGCCCCAAGTGTTGCACATTCCAGTGACCCTCAATAGACGATTTCGGCTGAATTTTCTTTTTTCATTCTTTACACTTATACCTTTGTGATTTTTTGAGCAGCACTTCGAACACTTATGCTCATAATTACACTCTTCCTCCATTCTGCTGCACCTGTCATCGCCATTCAACTGGTAACAACAGCGCGTTGGCCTCGAACCAGACCCAGTGCCCTTCTTGCAGTACAAACTACCAGCGCCCGCCTTGCGCACCTTTGCATTTTGCGCGCCATAGTAAACAGCACTTTCACCCGAATTAACCTTGGCAAATGCCGCCATTCCAATTTGCTCCGCAGACTTTCGCACTGCAAGCGCGTAGTCTACGTGCGCCGAATCTTTAAAGTAGTCATCCCTAGCCCTTACACAAATGAACACAATATGCCCTATAGTCAGATATTGCTAGCTCAGGAATATCTAAACACCACAGCCCACTTCATAGACATTCAAACGGCGCACCTCCTTGCCAGCTACTGTATAGCGCTTAAAAGCCCACTTACTGCACCTCCTCCTACTGGAACTGCAGTTTGTCGTCGTCCACTTTCGCCTCTGGTGCGCACCCTGCAGCGGCCGAAGTTCGAAAACCCTGCGGCGGTGCCCACTGCGCCTGGAGACGAACCGCCCACATTCCACGTGGGCGCTGGCAGCCCAAGGTCGTCCAAGTTCACCGTTGAACGTTCTAGTCGTCGTCCTGCCAGCTGGTCGTCCCGCAACGCCTGAAGTTCCCAGTAGCACACAGAGGGATCGATCACATCGGGTCGTGATAGGCCAATATACATATTAATCATCATTAAATACCTGACACATTACTGAGCAGTAATAATCAGCACAATAATAAGGATAAGCCACTCAGCCTTTTTATATAATGATAATAATTATCCTGTCTATAAACGATGTGAAATTTGATATCCATCACCTATGAAACATTACACATTGAATTTGTTTTTATTTAGCCTAATGGTGATATATGTCCTTGGAATCATCATGGTTATGGCTGTCACTAATTGTCTTGATGACCAGCTTTGATTCTGTTGCAGCTCTGCAAATTAAACATGTTGGCTACAGGCTAACATGGGTAATTTGCACACTAGGCTTTGCTCTATTTTTAGCCTTCCTCAGGAAGCACCCCACTACTAGCTGGTCACTTCCCCGCTCGCTGCTCTCTACACCACTTCGATCACCTCTGACTGCTGACTCAACTAACCATGTGCACTGCACCCGCTGCTTCAGTACACCCCCCCCCCCCCCCCATATGCTGCCCGTTCAGAAGCGCCAATGTAGGCTCAAATACTGCCTCGTAGTCAGCCCGTGAGAGCAGCCAGGTCGTCCTGTGATCATGTTATGGACCCAAGTTCACCTCAGTCTCCTGCGGCTCGCCTGTCACTCCTGCCCGCCCAGCCTGGCCAGTCCCCGCCCTCACCCCCCCCCCCCCCCCCCCCCCCCTGCTGTAATTTCTTCTGTTGCTCTCCGCTCCCTGCCAGCAGTGTTCACCCCTGGTCCCGCTCCCCAAGTTGCCGTGATGACACATGCATGCCTTCCGCCCCGCCCGCTCGCTATGTTTCCCTTGCGCACCCCTCCCCACCCACCGCGACGTGTGCGGCTCGCTCCAGCAGCAGCGGCCGCCTTTGTGGAAGCCGTCCCTGCTCTCCAACATCCTAAAGTTACAACCTTTTTTCCCCATAACTTTATTTCCCGTGGTGATGCCTGTAGGAAGATTGGTATGGGGGAGGCCACATGGGCGGAATACTTCGTGGCCCTTTGCCATATTGCGGCCCACCCTGCCTTCCCTGAGGAGTGGTGGCCACTGTTTCTGCAGCATGAGGAAAAGCTGGCACGTATGGCTGTCATGTGGGATTGGCCCACCTGCAGGCGCTGGTCTGAGCGCTTGTTTCAGATGATAGCAGATGGCCGCCTGCCCGCAGGCTGGTCTGACCACGTGGCGCTCAAGGATGTGCAAAGGGAAATCTGCATGGATGCGTCAAGGCAGCTGCCCCTCTATGTTCAGTCTACCGAAACCCAGCCCCGCCTCCACCTGCCCCAGCTCCTGCTTCTGCCCTGGCACCGTCAAGGCCTGCTACCAGTGGAACTGGGGCAAGGAGTGCGGGTTCCAGGGTGCACATGGCATGATGCCAGATAGGTTTGTTCATGTGTGCACGTATTGTGCATACCACTTTAAATGCAGTCTGCCCCACAGTGAGCAAGGCTGCATGAAGAAACGGAAGTTTATGGACAAGAAGCTTTCTGAGCAGTCTTCTGGGGCAGTAAGTGTTTGTTCCCTTCCCTTCCGGTACCCCGTAGTGCGCTGCCCACGGTAGCCGGTGACCTAGTTACCCAACCCCCGCCCACCCCATGCCTCCCCAGCCGACCAAGTCAGCAGACCAATAGCAGCCCTCCCCGCACCTCTGACCAGGTGCGCGCTGCTCCGGCTTCCCTCACACACTCCGCTCCTAGCCCGCATGTCTCCTCTGAAACTGACCTGTCTTTACCCGATGTTGTTTTCGATTGGTTTAACACCTTTCCTGTTGTGTTGATCCGCTCTCTCCCGTTAACAAATTCTCTCCTCCTCCTTCCCCTCTGCTGTTTAGTGATAAGTTAGCTAGTTTTGGGCTGGTGACCTCCCCTGCCCTCTGGTCTTGCTCCCGGTCCTACGCTGACATTTCTAATGCCGTACGAGAAACAGCTCTCCCGAATTATTTATCGGCTCGTATTCCAGTTCCTTCAGGCCTAAAAATCCCAGCTTGGCGAGCGCTTCTATTAAATTACCCAGATATAGTGTTGGTCAATCATCTCGAGTTTGGCTGGCCGTTGGATTATACCTCTACTAAGATTCCTGTTCCCACCTTAGTTAATCATACAGTAGGTGCTGATTCTGATGTACATATTGATGCGCGAGAAGGAAGAAAGCAGAGGCGGGGGTGGGAAAAGAGACGTTTTATTCACGCCTCAATGACATACAGGGCAAACAGTGTATCAATGAAGTAAATAAGTCAAATGCACAGTGTAAGGTAATAAGCAAATGTATCAATGAAGTAAATAAGTCAAATGCACAGCGTAAGGTAATAAGGAAAGTAATGTCAAAAGTTCATGGTGTCAAATGGTAGCAGAGAGGTATATACGAGTTCATGTGGTGTCAATGTCAGTGGAGTGAGGGGGTGCCGAGGAGCCCTCCACCAGTAAGGAGGAGAGAAAGGAAAGAGTTGGGTGGGTGGGTGGAGAAAATGATGCGGGCAGGAAGACGGCAGGACGGTGAGTGGCTGAGGGAGGCCGGCGTCGGCCTTATAAGGGGGGGAAGGGGACAGCGGCGGGAGGAGGTGGGAATGCTGGCAGGCCGGGGGGAGGGTGAAGGGTGGCGAGCAGCGGGGGTCGCGCGAGGGGTGAGCAGCGCGGGACAAAGGAGAGTGGCGGGGGAGGGGGGGGAAGTGAGCGCGGTCGGGCGAGGTGAGAAGGCAGCGCGACACGCGGGGCGGGGGAGGGTCTCTCCCTTCCCTCGCATCAAACGTAATGCTTCGCATTACGACCGATGCGCGAGAAGGAAGAAAGCAGAGGCGGGGGTGGGAAAAGAGACGTTTTATTCACGCCTCAATGACATACAGGGCAAACAGTGTATCGATGAAGTAAATAAGTCAAATGCACAGTGTAAGGTAATAAGCAAATGTATCAATGAAGTAAATAAGTCAAATGCACAGCGTAAGGTAATAAGGAAAGTAATGTCAAAAGTTCATGGTGTCAAATGGTAGCAGAGAGGTATATACGAGTTCATGTGGTGTCAATGTCAGTGGAGTGAGGGGGTGCCGAGGAGCCCTCCACCAAAAGTAGGAGAGGGCTCGAGGCGCGCCCGAGGCGGGGGTCAGGTTCCCTCTGGGGGCGGCGAGTGTCCGTGGCCTGTGTCGGCAGGGAGCGGGCGGCCCAAAAAAGAGAGGAGGCCCGCTCCTTGGCGAGATCCGGTGAGGAGGTCCGACGAGTGTCGAGGAGGGGGGCAGCGAAGTCCTCAGGGCTGGGCGGGGTGGCGGTCGGGGGCGGGTCCGGTGGGTCGATGAAGGCGGTGTCGTGGGGGTCCACGACTGAGACGTCTACGTCGGTGAGGCTGGGCTGGGCTGTGGCCTGAGGCGTGAGGCGTGAGGCGTGAGGCCCGAGGTGATGGTCCCCGGGTGAGGCTGGGCGGCGCTGCGGTCGGTGGTCGCTGGGAGGATGTCGGTGGACGGCGGGGTCGGTACGGTCGGCGGCTGGGGTCCTGGCAGAGGGTTCCTCGTGAGGCTGGGCTGGGCTGTGGACTGAGGTGTGATGCCCGAGGTGGTGATCCCCGGCTGAGACTGGGCGGCGCTGCGATCGGTGGTCGCTGGGAGGTTGTCGGGGGGAGGTGCGGGGCTGTCGGCAGTGGTGAAGGTGGGGCGCCGGGAGGGGCCCCCCGGGCCGGCCGGGGGGCGGCCGGCGAATCAAAAATCCGCCGAGGTGGAGGGGGGGGTGTGGCGCTCCCGGGTCTGCTTCGTGATGCAGTCGGCCTCGCTGTGCATGGTGAAGACGCGCCTCACGTTGGCGCAATACGCGCAGACGTGACGGCGTCTGTCTCCCGCCTCCCCGTGGGCCTCCCCGAGGTGGGCCCGATCGCAGGAGGCGGGGGCGCGGTTCCAGGCCGGGCAGGGCGTCCCGTGCATCTCCCTATCGTAGGCGGTGCGGGGGTCGGCGTGGGCTCGGGGGAGGTGTGCGCCTCGCTGGAGGGAGTCGAGTGGGCGGGCGGCGGTGGCGTGGTCCTCGGGCAGCGTGGCCAGGGACTCTAGCCTAAGGAGGTTGATGGCTACCGGGTCGTGCCACCCGTGGGGGAGGGTCCCGTCCGCGATGGCAGTAAAGACACTCTCTGAGTACCGGCGGACGGTACCCCACGGGTAAATCAGGTTGTCGCGGCAGACCGCGAGGAGGTGGTGGTGGAGTCCCTTGGTGGAGTGGGAGGGGAAGTCGGGGTGGTCCAGGAGGGTGAGGATGGCTAAGACGTATTCCTCCCTCATAGCTTCCCCTCGTTTCACCGACTTCCTCTCTGCCCCCCGTTTCACGAGGTCAGAGGGGAACACATAGTTGGCAGGAATACCTTGTCGCCTCGTGGAGTGACGGGCCTCGGCGGAGGCCAGTATTTCCCGGACAGCGTCGGCCGCGGAAGAGGGGCTGTGCCGGGTGAAGTCCTCCTGGTAGGCCGGGGAGGCGGCGTGCGGGGCCTGGGAGTCGAGGTGGTGGTAGCGCTCGTATTCCGGGTGGGGCTCCCCGGGCAGGGTCGCGTGAGGCGGCGGCGGCGGGCGCTCCGTGATGGCGCTGCGCGCCCGAGGCGTAGGGGCTGCTTGTCTTGAGGCGGGCGTCGGGCGGTCTGGCACGGGGCGAGCTTCCCCGAGGGCGAGGGCGTCGATCCGGGCGTGGATGTCCGCCGTGGCCTGGCGTGCGTCGGCCGCGGACTGCCGCGCGTCGGCTGCGGACTGTCGCTGGTCGAGCTGTATCCGCTGCATCGCCTCGAGTAGGGCTGAGATCTGGGAGCCCGAGCCGCGGTCCGAGGGCGCCTCGGGCGTCGCCGGGGCGGAGACCGGTGACTCCTCCCGGCGCGGCGTCGCGGCAGGCCCCGGTGTCCTAGGGGCAGCCCGGAGCTCTTGCGTCCACGGCCCTTTCCTCGAGGCATTGTCTGTGGTTGGAGTTGGGCAGCGGTCCGAGGTGGAAAGTCCGAGGTGGAAAGTCCAATGCAGAAAATGATGCGGGCAGGAAGACGGCAGGACGGTGAGTGGCTGAGGGAGGCCGGCGTCG
The DNA here is from genome assembly GCA_030323885.1 of Branchipolynoe longqiensis. Classification (NCBI taxonomy): domain Eukaryota; kingdom Metazoa; phylum Annelida; class Polychaeta; order Phyllodocida; family Polynoidae; genus Branchipolynoe; species Branchipolynoe longqiensis. The sequence continues at coordinate 7,719,301 of CM059189.1, forward strand.
GCCTTATAAGGGGGGGAAGGGGACAGCGGCGGGAGGAGGTGGGAATGCTGGCAGGCCGGGGGGAGGGTGAAGGGTGGCGAGCAGCGGGGGTCGCGCGAGGGGTGAGCAGCGCGGGACAAAGGAGAGTGGCGGGGGAGGGGGGGGAAGTGAGCGCGGTCGGGCGAGGTGAGAAGGCAGCGCGACACGCGGGGCGGGGGAGGGTCTCTCCCTTCCCTCGCATCAAACGTAATGCTTCGCATTACGACCAATGCTTTCATTCTCAAAGAACTTAATTTAAATGCATTATTAGGCCCCTTTGATACTTCCCCCTTCTACCTTTGATGACAGGGTCCAAGAAGAACTCTGTTAAAAAACATGTAATTATCTCATGCGTACAGAGAGACAAACGGAGAACATGGATTCAAAAATTTATTGGAGAACATCTCGTATCATAGCGTATATCAGTAATGTCTGGAGAACAGAATCGGTATCGTGTATCATATCAAGTATCATTCATAGATCATATCGGGATACATATTGGTATCATATCAGTCAAGAAAGCAGCGAATAACAAGCAATCACATCATTATCAATGAATCAGGGTAATAGTTAGGGTAAAAGTCATATCGTTAACTTGAGAAGAACATCTAGTAGGTAAGGGGAGAATGAACAAGAACAAGTGTCAGCCCTCAACCCAACAAATTCCAGAGGGCTGATGGAACTTCGGACACTATTACCGGAGACAAATACGCCAACACCGCATCACTCTTCCATGGTCTGGCCGCTCGGATCGCGTCAAGGCTCAGGCCAGCAGAGGCGCATGCCTGTACCGCTCCTCTACGCAGACTATGAAGAGTAAAAGAGGATGAGGCGCCAAATAGACATGATGCAGTGAGAGTGAGGACTCTTGTTAACCTAGCAGCTGTTAGTGGTGAACCATCTGGAAGTAAAAATGCAGGAGAAGCTGGGGAAGGGTTGAAACAGCATGCATATTCCCAAGGCCTCCACACAAGTCTTTGCACCACTCATATAATTAGCTACAGCGCCAGGTGAGGTCAAGAACACCACATATGCAAGTACATCATATACAGTCGGCTTCCACAGGTCGACCTGGTGCCACCTGCAGAAAGTCTTGTAGCGCTGTAGATGAAGTGCTTTATTTGCCCACGTGCCTTTGGATAGAGCAGTAAAGAAAGCAGAGACTAACTCCAGATGCTCTGTCATGGTGTATGCTGGAAGATAGAAGCAAAAAATGTTGACTATCTTCCAGGATAACATATTAATAATCATAGGGAGAAATCAATATTCGTTAATGAAAATTTTACTGTAATCACGGTCAGATTACGCTTCTCACATTCTTGCAGTGCTGCCTCTCTTGCTAGCACATTATTGTGTGATCCACTCAAATTATCTGCCAAGACCAAAGCTTTCCCTTCCTTATGAACAATAGTGACTGCACAACTCTGAGTCACCGCTATTAGCCAAATTTGCCTAGCAAATGCACATAGAATCGAGTCCCTTCCCGCACCGGACTGTAATACTTGTTGAGAAACAAGATTATCAGTATTAATTATACTCCAGCCTTCAAAGTCGCATCACACTCTATCACCCAATCCAGTACAGGCCTCAACGGCAGCAAGACTCGTTCATTGAATTTAGTAGCAAATTTCAGAAACCAGTCAAGGTCTTTCAGGATTTCACCCGAAAACGGATGAGTTCCAGCATTAGGAGCACTTCTTATTGCTCCAAGTACCCTGTTCAAAAAGGCCCTAGCCGGTTTTACACATTTTGCTATATGCTGCAACTTCCCGGCGAAGCTCTGCAATTGCTTCTTAGACGCTACCACTTTCCCCTTCCAAGCCACACACTCATCTAGAACCTCCCCTATCTTCTCAGCTGGTATCGTTACAGTCATCTCAGAGGCATCTATTAAGAAAGGCCTACCTTGATAAAACCCTTTCTTGATGCCTGAATTCATGCTCTCCCCTAACAGAAAACTCATGTCTATTATAACCCTCCTCTCTAACGAATCTTTTTTAGGCCTAGTCATCATTGGACTGAATTGGACCCAGGGTCGAAAAGGAAAGCCCTCAAACGGACCAAGCATAGCGCCATAACCACACTCTTTTTTAACGAATGGGGCCACATGCCCTTTTAACTCATCAGAGCAAGCGTGATTTTTAAGAGTCGGAGTAGGTGGAAAACTCGCCGTGTAATCTAATGGCCATCCAAATTCAAGGTGGTCTATCAGAAAAATATCTGGATAATCAACAAGCATTGACCGCCAATTCTTAATATTCAAGGCAGAGGGAACTGGAATTCTCACTTCAATATAATTGGGGAGGCCCGTCCTCCTAACTGCATTAAATATTTCAAGATAATAATCCCAGGCCACCCACGCATTAGTATTAGCAAAAGGCCAGAATGACAGAAGTAACGGCATATATTCTATCAGACCAGGCGGCGGGTATGCTTCTACCACCGACCAAGGTTCGGGATCATCTAGAAAAACAAAACCTGGATCAAAACAATCAAAAAGAAAATCAACCGGCATGTCATCATCATCAATCATCAGTGCACATTCATCATCATTTTTAATAACAGGGACACTTTTATCAACATCAATCTCTGTATACAAATCAGTGGAGCGGAGAGAAGAAAGAGAATTAATATCGTGATCAACAGGGCAGTTATCATCCAACTCCCCCCGAAGCACAGCAGTAGCGGAGTGACCTCGTACCCCAGATATCGAGCCCAGGCCGGGGGAGGGGGCGAGGAGCGTCACTGGGTCAGCCAGCTGATCACGTCCCACCAGCTCGACACCTCTCAGCGCAGTCACGGAAGGGTGCGCAGCGAAATCATCAACAACGCCGCCCACCAGACCGAGCGATGACCGCTTCCCGACAGGCAGTTCTGACGAATGCACCAGAGACTCAACTTCACTCACTTCCGATGTTGCCGCTGGCGTCACAGTAGTAGCTTTCTTGTCAAGGAACCTCCGCTTCTTCAAGCAGTCTTGCTCGCGATGCAGAAGCAACCTCTTATACCGCAATGCACACCATGCACAATTATGAATATACCGACCCGGCAGCTCACCGGGTGGCTCATTAAAGCCACATGGATCGCCCCAGTTCCACTTATGGCAAGGCCTCCCATTCACCTCCTTCGAATAATCATCTTTCGGATTAATCGGTAGACCAGCCGGCTGAACCGAAGCAGCTACCACCCCCCCCCCCTTGTGTTGTTGTCACTGCCGGCGCCGCCTGCCTCGGCTGTGACGACTGCGCCGCATACTGGTGATACACTACTTGAGACTGCTTCATCGTAGCTGAATACACATCCCTCTGCAAATCCTTAATTGCTGTTTCACCCTGCCTTCAACCTACCATCCGCAATCCTCTTAAAAACTTGTTCATACCAGCGGTGACACGTAGGCCAATCCCAGGCCTCAGCCATCTCTGCTATGTCCTCCTCATGCTGAGACAAGGCTATTTTGTGCTTGAAGGCATCAATGTAAGTCTGCACATTTCCAACAGCAGGCCAACCAGGTATCCAGAGAAGGGCACACCCATCAATGACAGTGACTTCAATTTCTTCATGGGCTACTCTTGATGACACCTCAATTTTCATATTTCTTTTCTAGATGGATTTAGATGTGGATATCCGCATATCACCAGAGTCTGCAAAGAGAGCCATTGGCAGTGGAGCCAATTCATGGGACATCAGATGGTCAATGTCTATATCCCTATTACTGGCCTGCAGACATATGACACAATTGTAGATTAGGTTTGTATCAAAAACCTTCTGTCTGCTGATATTTACAGACTTCTTTGTGTATGCCATTGAAGTTATTCTTCTTTCAATCTTGTGATGAAAGCCTCGAGGTAAAGCCTCTGTAAATTCCCCGGATTGTTTGCTCCCGATTTCAATTGCTTTGTGAACATTAACTGTTGAAGATGAGTGTACCCTTCCAGTAACAATGTTCACAATTGATCCCTCTGGGTGCTGCTCGTGGTCAAGGGGTGGTATGCACTGGGTTCATCTTCACTCTTATGTCCTGTCGATCCTTTGCATCAGATTTTATCCTGGATTTGCTTTCTTCTTTGTGCACGCTTGCCTGCCTGGCTACACTCTCATCACCTCGCATTTCAGCTACATCGGCAGCTATCTGACCGCAGACATGTAGGCTCAGTGCCCAAGATTTCAAAGCTTCGGGGTTAAGCGTGATGCCTATTATGCCATGCTTTCCCTTGCCATATCTCATGAATGTGGTCTCAATAAACATGTCAGACCAGATTCCATTCCATATGGCATCAATGTGCCTCACAACATGGTCCCCTTTGGTGAAATGCTGTAGAACATGTTGTGGGAGAGCTTTCATTGCTATGATATAATATGTGGCATACCTAGCATAATGGATGTGCCCGGTGGCAAAGAAAAAAGGCAGCATCAATTCAATTGCTCTAAGGTGTGAGTAAAACTCTCCTTCTTTCTCAGCTCTCAGATAGAGCATCATTATGAAGACAGGTTTCAATAAGCAGTCAACCCACAATTTTGCAGTAGGGCTTTTGGCTGCAGCTCTCTCCAACTTGTTTGTGAGGTCCTCTGGAGAGTCCACATCATTGACAAACTCTCTAGGTATCTCTTCTGCTACCATTCTAAGCGCCCTGACATTTTGGGGGAATTTCTTCCCAGAAAGCATTTTATGAACCCCTGCGAATGCCACAGATAAGACTTTTGACAGTCCTGAACCAGCCATCAGGGTTCCACAGCAACCAACAAAACTCATGAAGAGATGAACACCACCAAGCCTGGGATAAAACTCTGGAAATTTATCTGGATACACCCAAAGGACATCCATCATGATTTTGTACAGTTGCAAATCTGCTGTCATAACTGTAAATTTCTGGCCTGCCTCCAGTGACAGTGTCTGGGCCTGTGTCATAGCTGTCATAATAGTGTCATGGTGCGCCGGTGGCATATCTATGAGTGGCATATATGTTTTGGGCTTCACACACTGTCCATTTCCACGAATCCTTGCAGTGTTGTATCCATTGTATTCTGGACAGTCAGGTCGTTTGTGGATATCTTGAAGAAAGGACAGGTCAATTTCCTTGGCTCTTCTCTCTAATACAGCTAATTCTATCTCGGTATCTTGATCTGTGGTAAATTCTGGTACAGTGAAAGCAGCAGGCATGTCAGGGTTTTTTTAACCATGGTATCTGATAACTTTGTGATCATACTGTATCGGTCGCTTTGCTTCCTGTTTTGAAAGCCTTCTAATTGTAGTTTCCAATTATCACACAGAGACACACTTCAACTTGTAGCTGGACATTTCATGAACTTTAACAGTGGTTTAACAATGGCACCTACCTATTCTCTGGGCCTCATAACATCATGCTGACCAATGACATATCCTCAGAAACCACTAATTAAGGGATAAATGACGAATCAAGTGTGGATCAACAAGCCCTGTGGTTGAGTGCTAAGTCTATTTCTTGTCACTAGGTGGCTACCAGAAAAGAACCTGCAACATAGGCCACAAGGTGGCAGCAGGATATTATATATGGGAAGTCCACTGGCAGGAGTCAATTTCAGAGTTAACCCATTTCATACTGGATAATATAAAAACAGTGGCCTAGATAATAAGGATCTTTCTATTTCCCCACCTCCAAAAATCAGTAATTTGGGTCCCGATAGCCGCAATTGTATAAAACTTGTTTTTATGAAAATGCTCAATGATGGGAGAATGCCATCACACAGTTTCATAGAGTACAATACCTATATAACATGAAAAAAATGAGAAAAAAACTTTAGAGCCACTTTCCATGTCAGGCCAAAATATGCATTTGACCCCCTGACTATCGGCGGCATTTTAGAAACCACACAACGAACACCGCAGTAAACAGAAGCACGGTGAAATAACTGCCGAGGTCGAGTGTCAGAGGGCAAGTGCGAGAAGGCTTATGAAAGTAGTCAGGGATATGAAAGTAGTGCAGTGTAAAGAAAGTAGTGCGCTCAGACGCATTCGTAAATTATCCATGTTGATTCTCAACATGCGTAATTATCGATTTAAGCTTTCCACCGGGGCGAAGTGTAAATGCAGGTATTATAAAAGTGTTTTTTTATCAGGGTGCGTCATTTAATTTCTCTTTGCCTTCTGTTTTGACTCTAACAGATAGACTCTCCCTATTTGGTTCTTCCGGCTGCCTATGGGGGGAGGATTTAGCGTATGCTTATAGGCAGCTCATAGTTTGCCCGCTTTCCATTCCCCTCCTAGGAATTACCCTGAGAAGTCAAGTATACTTTGATATAGCGCCGCCCTTTGGTTTTCGAACCACCACCCTCACATGTTCGCGCACAACGAGGGCGGTAGTCTGGCTTTTGCGGCAAGAAGGTTTTTTCGCTACACAGTGACACATCATGCCTAGCTCCTCAACCTCTTCACCTCAGGCTTGGCATTGCGCACGTGGCAAGACAAAGCAGCTCATCTAAGACGTTATTTTTCTTTCTGTACTAATCATAATGTCTCACCTTTCAAACCTACTGTCTATGATCTCCTCTCTTTCTTAATGCTACTCTCTCACAGTCTCAGGTCTTGAAGTCGCCAGGCGCAGTCTTTAATTATTTCTCCTCTGTTAAGCTCTGGATCTCTGGTAGTCCTGGACCACACCCTCAATTCAAAGCCAATGAGCTTGCCGTAATGAAGCGTGCTATTCTGAAATCTTCTACTCATATAGTGGAAAGAGCCCCTCCAGTTACTCCCCCTGAGCTTCGGGCTATTATTTTCTACCTTGCTTCCCTGAACCCCTCCCCTCATGTAAATATAGTAGCGCTTCTATTTTCATATCTAACTCTCATGCATAGAAGCAACTTAGTCTCTTCCTCCACTTCACTCATAGGCCCTCATGTTCTAAAAGCTAAGGATGTCTCCCTGTTTCCTGATTAGCTTGTCCTGACTATGTATTCCTCTAAGACCTGTTCCTCAGCCTTTCCTCTGCTATTTCATCTCCCTGATCTTCCTAACTCGCCTGCTGCCCAGTCCATGCCTGGAGGAGATATGCTGCCTCGGTCACCCTCCCTCCGCATTCACCTGCCCCGGTGTTGCCCTCTGATGAGCCTCTCACAACCAGAGTACTACTGCGAGCCTTCAGAGCAACAACTTCACTTGCAGTCGGACCTGAGAAGAGTTTCACACTCCACAGCCTTCATAGGGGGGCAGCTCAAGCCTGTGAAGTATCAGGTTTGCCCCTGTCTGGTACATGGAAAACTAACACTGTCAAGGCTTATCTTGCCCTCCCTGCAGCGCTCATTTCTCTTTTGGTTTGATCACTGCACTGCTGTCGTCTTTATCCGATGACCTGTAATCATCTCCACGAGTTGCTCATAACATGCTGAACTGATCTGAACTGCTCAGGGCATCTGGGTCACCGTGTCTGGCCCTCCAAACGCTGCCGCTGATACGTCAGCCAAGGTTAAATTTGATTAAATACATAACCTTTAAGCTATGCTCTGTTCTTGCCTTCCTGTTCTTGTATGCTTGTCTGCACGAGGGTGTGACTTACACTTACAGTATTGGTGGCTATAATTCGCAGAGTAGCAGCTCTGTGAATAGCCAGTGCGTATTCATGTTGACAAGCATGTCAAAACGCTAACACCATAGTCTTCAGCAGTAACAGGTTCTATTAAACTGAGTTAGTATCCCCTTCTAGACAACACCAAATTACACAGTCCGATGAAAGCATAACATTTTCGAAACCAAAATAATCATCTAGATTTGATTCTACATATCTAACTTAGGTACTAATGCATGTCTTGCCTCATATAATTGAAAACTAAGTCATTTTTTATATAACCTGTTACGCTATAAGCCTATGATGCCAGAGTTAATTAATTTTGCATGTTTGACTTCAGATATCTCAAAAGTTAACCATTTAATATAAAGTTACTTCAAACTAAAGTACTGTAGATTATAACAATCATCATATTGTATGTTTCTCAAAAAGTGCTCGAAACTCGAAACCATCGGACTATACAAGTTTTTTTTTTACAACGTTAATAAGTGCACCAGTATCTAACTTCTAAGTTGGATATGTAGGATCAAATCTAGGTAAGTGTTTTGGTTTTGCAAATTTGATGCTGTCAGCGGTTATGCAGCTTAAATTGGGTCCGACCGGTCCGTCCTGCTGTTGAGTCCGGCCTTTACTTCCCTCAGAGCATCCTGGCGCACACAATGGACGTGACGTATCTGCACCCGATGACCTCCAGCCCCTTCTCGTTGTTCACGGGGTCGTCGTCAGAGGGCGTCGTGAAGCAGTGGCAGCTATACCAGGCGGTGGCTGCTGGACCCAACGCCCCGGCATGCTGCCAGTCCCGTACCCCCCGCGCCCCTGGTGACGGAATTCTGAAACGCCAAGGATCCAGGTAGTAACCTCTAAACCACATCGATGCTCTTTAAGGGTCACGTCGGGAACAGGTTACGCAGCCAGCGTACGATTTTACTTCCGGAAGTGGAGTTGTACGTACCAAACTAGGATTAGCTGCTTTCATGGGTTCGTGGCGGCGAATCCCGGAGAGTCGTGATGTCAAAACGTAGTGAAACGGAATTAATCACGCTTTCTTTCAATTTCTTGCCTTTAATATGGGTTGGCTCCATATAAATCCAACTAAAATCCAATTCCTAATATTTTATGCTATGGTTTACTATGTTTTTCAGTTATAGATCATATTACGGAACAATTTTACTTAGTTGTGTCTGTAACAACTCTATTATCACCCACAAGTGGAAGGTGGCCGTATGGGCTTGTCCGTTCAAGTACCCGACCTGACTTTACCCGGCCCGACTTTAATGTTGCACAGTCCGATGGTTTTGAGTTCCTGTCAATTTCTGAGATAAATATATTAAATTGATTATTATAATCTACCTTACTTTAGTTTAAAGTAACTTTTATTTTAAATGGCTAACTTTGGAGATATTTGAAGTGCAAACATGCAAAATTAATTTTGGCAAGCATGCCAGAACTCTGATACTATAGGCTTCCATCGCAACAGGTTCTATTAAATTGCCACAGTGCTCCCTTCCGTGTGGTGACAAATGCTTAATAAGTGCACCAGTATCTAGGTTTTTTTGGTTTTTTTTGGTAAATATTTTTATTCATCTGAATACATATTTTGTCAGCGCCGGGGCACTGGTCTTCCAGCCGTTGGAGTGGTCGCATTTTATCTGTACATAGTGGAAGTGGAATGTGTTGGATTGTGTGCAGCACAACCCATTCTGAACATAAAAGAAAGTGGGGGAGCAGCCTATGCTGCATAGTGTACAGCATAGGTACTCAACATAGTGCAAGGTATATGCATCAAGATAGTGTGTGCAGTAATGTACACTAGTGGTTAAATCATATGCTGTGTTTGTATATCAGTTAGATTTGGTTTTAATAACGGTTAGTCTTTAAATAGTGCCATGTTGTGCATGTATTGTGGTTTATATTGTGTGCATTGCTGGTTGAAGATGTAGTTATTCAGTGGTGACAATGGGTCTAAAGTAGGGGTAGCGGGTCTCGAGTCATTGAGTTATAATAGTTGTTTGTCAAATGTGGATGGGGGGGGAGGGGTACATGGGCAAGGTTCGATATGTAGAATCAAATCTAGATCATTATTTTGGTTATCAAAATTTGATGTTTTCATCGGACTATGCAACTTTAACTGACTTGACCTTACCCGACCTGACTTTGCTCGACTTCACTTTACCCAACCCGACTTTACCCTACTTGACTCTACCTGACTTGACTTTACACGACCCGACTTTACCCAACCTGACTTTACCCGACCTGACTTTACCCAACCCAACGTTACCCGACTTTACCCGACTCAACTTTACCCAACTTGACATTACCCGACCGGTCTTTACCCGACCTGACCTACCCGACCTGACTTTACCCGACTTGACTTCACCCGAACCGATTTTACCCCACCTCAGCTCTGCGAATAGCAAGCATTCTTCTCCTAATTCGCAGAGCTGGTAAAGTCGTTAGCAGCTCTGCGAATAGCCTCATCCATTCGATTAACCAACTCGAGCCACTTTTTGGCACATGCGCACATCCTACAGACTCGAGTTGAATAAACGAATACGCTTCTCCACACTCGGGGTGAAAAAAACAGGTGGCTTCATCCAGAACTTTTTTTTTTAATAACCGATATAACTGCTGTAAATTTTTTTTAAGTATTTTATGATTGCATAGATTAGTTATATTTCCAATTCATTAATCTGCGTTATTACCAAAACAACCCATCTAGGACTGGTACTGGTAGCTAGCTACAGGATGGTACCAGCGCAAATGTGACGTCATTGTTCCTAGCAACCCCCAGCCAAGACATGGGTTACTGGGGGTCAGGACTTTTTTCACATGGCACTTGTTTTTCTCGACTCCACTCGCAGTGTTCGAATGAAATTATAGCAACTCGGGTGACCCGAGTCGCCCGGGTTGTGTTAATCGAATACGGCCAATGTGGCTTCAGGTTAGCTCATGGTATTTACCCGGTCTCGTGTGCATAGATAGGTAACCTAAAATTGTGAAAGGGGTCCAAACATTCAAATTATGATTTCACTGGAAGCTCCAATGAATCAGAAGCAATATGCTTTTTGAATTTTTATTATATTCCAAAATCCTAGTGAGATATGTGCATTTGAAAGATTTTGAGTTTCAGATCTTTTGTATTAGCTAATGCAGTTTGTTTGTTGTTGTTTTACGTCCTAGCGACATCTCAGGTCATATCAGGATGGGTACAGACTTGTGACAGTGCGCACTCATGGCGACTTTATAGTGCTGCCCGACTGGAATACCAGGCCGCCAGCACCATGACCTGATATCCCACTCAGTCACATTATCCTGACACTGAGCCAACCAGTCCTTGTCCTATCGTAATAATGCCAGGCTAGGAATCAACAAGTATCAATTTTGAAGGCACTGGTTTGACTCAACCAGGGTTCAAACCCACGACCCCACGATCTACCAACATGGGAGACGGATGCTCTAACTCATTCGGCCATCCCGTCTGGTGGGCTAATGTAGCAGCCATTCCATGCTTGCCACATCAGATGGACCTGAGCATTAATGGGTTGATGGGATCGACCGCAAATACCCAGGTTTCCGGTTTTAATGCTATGAAAGCAGCAGCTGTTCTGGTTGTGCCGAAAGATTATCATTTGGACAGGATCCATCGCAAATTGCGCTGGGTCATGGGTGTATCGTTTGGACAGGATCCATCGCAAATGCGCTGGGTGCTGGGCTTAATATCCTATGATGGCAGCAACCGTTCCACAGCGTATGCGCCAGAGGACAGCCTGGGGTCGTAGAACCATATCAGTTTGTACACTCACCTATGACAAACTGCATATTCTACGATCCAGCCGGGCCTGAGCATTAATGGTTTGACGGGATCCGCCGCAAATGCGAAGGTTTCCGGGTTTAATGTTGTGATGGCAGCAGCGGTTCTCATAGTGCCTGTCTGTTACCCAGACAGCACACAGCCGTCGGGCCGACGTTGGCTATTGGTCGCACCGTCGCCACATATTTGCCACCGTCGGGCCACCGTCGGGCCACCATCGGGCCGACTGTGGTGGCCCGCCGCTGGGTTTCAATCATTTTGCACATTTGGGCCACTGTCGAGCCACCGTCGGGCCGACGGTGGTGATCCGCCGCTGGGTTTCAATCTTTTGCACATTTGGGCCACCGTCGAGCCAACATCGGGCCGATGGTGGTGTCCCGCCGCTGGATTTCAATCTTTTGCACATTCGGGCCACCGTCGAGACAATGTCAGGCCGACGGTGGTGGTCCGCCGCTGGTTTCAAACATTTTGCACATTTGGGCCACCATCGAGCCACCGTTGGGCCGAAGGTGATGGCCCGCCGCTGGTTTTCAATTGTTTTGCACATTTGGGCCACCGTCGAGCTAACGTCGGGCCGACGGTGGGGATCCGCGCATGCACAGTTCTTTAAATTCGGTTTCCGGCTCGAGTCGCCAGCGGAGCACGTGCGATCATTGAGCAGCATTCTTTTTCTACAAATAACTCCAGAAATCGCAGGAATTTTAAGGAATTATTTAACAGGTTTGTTTATTAATATGTTTAGATTATTTTGTAAAAGTTTTGTCATTTATTACGACGTTTTAATGGAATTATTCGTGTTAATATGATTTGAATTATCCGGTACGGAATGTTGACGGTTCGACTTCGAGTCGCCAGTGGAGGACATGCGATCGTTGAGCAGCATTCTATTTCTACAAATAACTCCAGAAATTGCAGGAATTTTAAGGAATTATTTAACACGTTTGTTTATTAATATGTTTAGATTATTTTGTAAAAGTTTTGTAATTTATTACGACATATTAATGGAGTTATTCATGTTAATACGATTTGAATCGTATTATCCGGTACGGAATGTTGACGAAGCACCGCGATCTTGGTTTTTTCCGGCAAACGCCGTCGGGCCGACACAATATATTTATTCAAAATTAATAGAACACCTTATAAATTTAATATAATCTTTTTGGTAAAGATGTTTTCTATATGTGTACCAAGCGATTTGTTAATAGGTTGTGTGGTTTTCGAGAAATATCACTTTTAACTAACCCTAACCCATACCCATATGGAAAAAGTGAAATATCTCTAAAACCACGTAGACACAAATCGCTTGGTACGCATATAGAAAACATCTTTACCAAAAAGATTATATTAAATTTATAAGGTTTTCTATTAATTTTGAATAAATATATTGTGTCGGGCCTACGGCGTTTGCCGCCGTTGGGCCGATGTTGTTTTGTCCAATCTCCCGCCGTCGGCTGGACGGCGGCTGCCGCCGTAGGCCCTAAGCCCTACAGCGGCACCTGCTGTCGGGCCTATGGCGGCGGCCGCCGTCGGGCCGACGGGGGCAGCCACCATTGAGCCGATGGCGGGAGGTCGGACAAAACAACGTCAGCCCGACGGCGGTTTCCACCGTTGGGCTGACGGCGCGGCCACCGTCAGGCCGCCCTCGGCCTGATGGCTGTGTGCTATCTGGGTATCGTTTGGACAGGATCCATCGCAAATGCGTCGGGTTCCTGGCTTAACGTTATGACGGCAGCAGCCTTTCCGCAGTGAATGGGCGGCCGGATGGCTCGGTATCGCCCAGAGCCCGGCACATTTGCGATGGATCCCGTCCAAACGATAATGCATAGGCACAACCAGAACGGCTGCTGCCTTCATAGCATTAAAACCGGAAACCTGTGTATTTGCAGTGGATCCCATCAAACCATTAATGCTCAGGCCAGGCTGATGTGGCCAGCATGGAATGGCTGATGCATTAGTCTAATCCAAATGATCTGAACATTCAAATGCACAAATCTCACTTAAATTTTGGAATATTTTAAAAATTCAAAAAGCATGTTGCTTCATATTCATTGGACCTTCAAGTGAAATTATTTTAATGTTTGGACCCCTTTTGAAAATGGGTACCTAGCTGTTAAGATGTTCTAAATATCTATAGTGACTATAGCGGTGTTCACACACACAACTTTAGGCCGAACTAGATATAAGGTGAACTAGATGAGGCGAACTAGTGTCGTGTCCACACACTGAGCGGTTTAAGGCGGAAATCGATATCTGCGCATGAGCAAGTCCATACTAACCAGCGCCAGTTTCGGTTAGTCGACATCGCCACGAGAGAGTGTGGATTCGACCTAGATATGTATGGACTGAATCGTATTGGTTTGGAACGGTCAAAACTTCTGCTGGGCAGTGAAAACCTTAAAATAAATCATGAAAAAAATATCTGTGCACCTCTAGCAGGTTCATAGAGCAAATTTACCGGAAAGTCAAAAAACTCAGGTCTCGACTGTGACGTCCTTAATCCGCCTCATCTAAACCGCTACCGTCCACACAGGCATTATGGGCCGACTTAAGTTAGATCGCTTCATATAACCTACCTCGCGACGCGGTTTACTTGAAGCGAATTAGTTGAGGCGAATCAGCCCTAATCCGCCTTAGGGTCGCATCCACATGGCGAATGTGAGCCGAACTAGACAAGGCGAATTAGTTGAGGCGACTTAACTCCTGTGTGTGAACACGGCTTAAGAAAGCAGCTAATTGCAGAGAGCGTGTATACAGATGAGAGGGACAACTCCCATACTACACCATGTAACAGATGCCGACTGTGGCGCTCCAAGTGGTGGTTGTTGAACAGCTTAAGCATATGGGCAAACCTCAAGGCATTTTCAATGGCAGTGAGCAATCTTCATACAGAAAACATTAAATATCTCTAAAACTACAAGACCTAGAAACAAACTGATTGGAATACACATAGAAAACATGTTTACCAACAAGATTATATTAAATTGATATGGTTAGGGTTCTGGATTTCTATTAATTTGGAATAAAACTGACGTTTTTTCACTACGCGTACGGCAAACTCAAGGCATTGTCAATGGTCGTGTGCAATCTTCATCCAGAAAAAGTGAAATATCTCTAAAACTACACCACCTAGAAACAAACTGATTGGAATACACATAGAAAACATGTTTACCAACAAGATTATATTAAATTGATATGGTTAGGGTTCTGGATTTCTATTAATTTGGAATAAAACTGACGTTTTTCACTACGCGTACGGCAAACTCAAGGCATTGTCAATGGCCTTGAGCAGTCTTCGTACAGAAAAAGTGAAATATCTCTAAAACTACACTACATAGAAACAAACTGTTTGGAACACATATAGAAAACATATTTAACAATGAGACTATATTAAATTTACATGGCTAGGGTTCTGAATTTCTATTAATTTTGAATAAAAACAAATGTTTTGCATTGAGCGTACCGGCAAACTCAAGGCTTGTTCAACAATAACCGCCAGGAACGCCACTGTAGCCTGTGTTACCGTTTTTCGCGGGAGTTTTCCCTCTCATCTGTTTATATACACGCTCTCTGCTAATTGTCTTAAAGGTTGTCAGCCTACCATGGTTAACCCAGACCACTTTAAAAATGCATTGTTTATTTTCTTTTATTTCCGTAGCACAGCTTCATTCTATTGCTATTTACTGGATGTATCAATGTTGCATTTTGGAAATAACAAATATAGTTTCATTGTCCACTTTTCAATGTCAATGGCAAAGACATTAAACTAATTGTGAACTTATACTGGACACAACGTGCATTTATAAAAATGGAGCAGGGCCTATCGGATGAAGTTATGATTAAACGAGGAGTTCGACAGGGGTGTGTATTGTCACCATGTCTATTTAACCTGTACACAGAGATGATTTTCAGACACATTGAAGATTGCAAGGGAGTGACAATAGGTGGCATGAACGTCAACAATCTTAGATATGCCGATGACAGTGTAATACTAGCAGACAGTGAGAAAAACCTACAAGATATAGTGAATAGAATCAATAAAGCTGGAATACTATTCAACATGAAGATGAATGCCAGGAAGACCAAAACAATGGTTATAAGTAAAAAGACAGATAAACCAAATGTCAATATAACCATAGATGGCACAAACATACAACAAGTATCCGAATTCATATATCTCGGACAAAAGATTACAAATGATGGGAGATGTGAGGAAGAAATTAAAAGGATAACAATAGCCCGAACAACATTCTCCAAAATGTATAGAGTGTTAACATCAAGTAAGATATTAATACAAACAAGGAAGCGTATTCTTCAGTGTTATGTGTGGTCTACTCTAATGTATGGGGCAGAGACATGGACAATCTCTAAGAAAATGCACAAACGTTTAGCAGCATTTGAGATGTGGACTTATCGAAGGATGATGAAAATATCATGGACAAAGAAGATCACCAATAAATAAGTTCTCAGAAAAATTAAAAATAAGAAAAGCTTGTTTGCCACTATACAGACAAAGAAACTTATTTATTTTGGCCACATCATTCGTCAGGGTTCAATATACCGTACATTGTTGGAAGGGAAGGTGGATGGCAGCAGAGGGAGAGGGAGACCAAGAACATCATGGTTTACAAATATTTCACAGTGGACAGGCTTGAATTATTCACAGTCTATCAGAACAGCACAACATCGGGATAAGTGGAGAACCATTGCATCCAACCCTCGACTAGAGGACGGAACTATTGATTGATTGATTGTCCACTTTTAAGAGAAGTGAAATGTCAACTTTAAATCCACTCATTTTTGTATAATAGATTACTTAGAGGTAAATACCAGCCACGCCCAGTCCTACCACCCGCCGCCTGTCCCCTGCCCCACCCCTCCCAAAATAAAGTCACTGCCAAAGATTTAGAAGTGCTGACTATATAAAATTGTGTGTTTTTTTATTCTGTCAAGTTTCACTCTTTTGAAAAATTATTATATATATGTATATGTATATATATATATATATATATATATATATATAGTATAGTTATATGAATCTTACCTGGGTACAGATGATGGATAACTGTGTTTTCCTGAGGTACAAGCCTCGGATAGTCGTGGGCTAGTGAGAAGGAAGCACATCCTGGTCCAGCAATCTTTTACATACTTATTTGGATAAAAAAAGATCCCAAAATTCTATGGATACTAATATGTTTTCGTTTCGGCACAAGCCAAAGTCATAGTCATGGCAGGGTAGGGTGGGCGGGCCCTAGCCCACGACTATCCGAGGCTTGTACCTCAGGAAAACAACAGTTATCCAGCATCTGTACCCAGGTAAGATTCGTATAACTATACTATTTTGCCTCGGTACTATGCCTCTGGCTACTTGTAGCCTAGGGAGAACTTTATGTAATCTCATTTTTTATCCCCTTTTTAATTATTCTTTAAACGTATAATGTTTTTAGTACAAAATAGAATTTGTGTGTTTCTCACCCATCTTTAATCGGTGAGTAGGCGAGTCGCCAGGCCGCTTGACTTTTCCAGCCGTTTGTTATAATGTTTTGCAAACGATCTAGCTGTCTTCCAGCCCGCATGGCCAGGACACTCTTCACTGAGATTCCTAATTGTCTTACTTTAGAAACCATGGCACCCCTCGTTGAGTGTGATGCATAGCGTGCAGTATCAACGCCGGCCTCCTTAAGCACCTTGATAGTCCATCTAGCGAGTGTGTCTCTCGAGATAGCCTTATGTGGTTTAATAAAGCTTATTAAAAGCTGTCTTGAATTTCTTATTCCTCGTGACTTGCCCTTATGGCTGAAATTACACATATCCGTTGATCCTCTGGAAAACTATTTACATGCACTGAGGACAGCGGGTCACCTGTACGATTCGACTTTAGCAGTGTCTCCAAATCGAATGTTGCCTCCTGGCTGTCTATCTCCAGTCCGTCCAGAGACAATGCCACAATAGTTTGACCTCTGTGTCCTGTCACTAGCAGCAAAATCACTTCTAACTTAAATCCTAGTTCCTTCATTGATAAATGTTTATTACTAGGCCATGACTTGAAAAGCTTAAATACTATTGACACATCCCAAAACCTATTATATTTGGGTTTGGGTGGGTTTCTCTCATACACCGACCTAATAAACCAGTGCACTGCCTGATGTTTTCCAATCATTTGTCCATCTACCCTTGGTAGAATAATTGAAAGTGCACATCGCGCTGCATTAATTGCACTGAATCCTGAGCCTTCATCTTCTAACATTCTTAGAAATCTAACAACCTGAGCTATTGTAGGCCTTAATGGTTTGACCCCTTTAAGCAGACAGTGAAGTCCCCATCTCTTTAAGTAACTCGTATATAATTTCACCGTCCCTTTTCTGCAGGCATGTGAACTGAGTCTCTTTTGTGTAATTTTATCTAGACCATATTGTTCCAAATGCTTTTTTAGAAAAGGAATAACCAAAAAGGGGTGTCGTTGACATATCTCCGTGGATTGTTAACAGTCCTTGATGCTGCAGGTTGTCTTTCCCTCATGGAAACCTGAGCCTGCCTTTCGCTCCCAGTGTGACTGCCGCTAGCCACAGTTGTGTGTCCCACTCTGGTACTATCAGTACTGCGTGTGAGTGATCCATCCTGATCTTCCTAGCCACTCTGCTGATAATGTTGAATGGTGGGAATATGTAATACAATTTATTATTCCAAATCAGAGATAATGCATTAACTCGCCAGGATTCTGGCTCTGGATGCCACAAGACATATTTGGGTAACTTTTTTATTGTTTCGTGATGCGAACAGATCAACTTGTGGCTTGCCCATTTGTTACAAATGTAATCGAAAATATCCTGACTATTAATGACCATTCTAAATGGTTATGAGAATATCAACTTTTTCTGTCAGCCAAAGTATTTTGACTGCCTGGAATATGCGCTACTGTTAGCCATATATCGTGTTCCTCTGCCCAGTCCCAAAATAGTTTGGCTAAATGGTTACATGGTTTGGAACAAGTCCCTCCCATATTACGTATGTACGCCTTGGCTGTCATATTATCAGTTAATACCCATACACGATTGTTGGGTAAGTGCACTAGACTAGGTAAACCTAAATAAATAGCTCTAAGCTCTAGTACGTTTTTGTGATCGGAGATTTCATCTTCCATCCACCAACTCCCAGTTGCCTGTTGGTCTCTATGAGCCCCCCATCCTTCTAGTGACGCGTCCGTTGTAACTGTGGTGTTGGGTTCTCCCATTCTAATGGGGTTAGGTGAATTATCAATGTGTGAAAACCACCACATAATATCCTGTATGGCTTCTGGCGAAATGGTCTTTCAAAATTCGCTTTAGTGCAAGCTAACGCTAAGTTCTTATCTATTTCTGGCGATTTGATATGAGCTTTGCCATATAGAATAGCAGGGGCATAGGTTATCATGATTCCTATCAATATTGCGACTTGCCTTATCTTTGGTTTACTTAATTGTAATACTTGATTTGCCGTGTTTGCAAATTTATCAACTTTCTGTTTCAATAATGATACGGTCATCTCTGCAGTGTCAATAATGAACCCCAAACACTTCAATTTCTTTGTAGGTGTTAAGACTGATTTAGTTTCATGTATGTAGAAACCTAGCTTTATAAGGGTCTCACATAGCCTATCTACTGCTGCTTGACATTGTTGTTGTGTTTGTGCAACAATAAATGAATCATCAGTATATGGAAACATAACGTGCCCTTTCCTAGCCATGTGTGAAAAAACTGGCTTAAGTAGTTTTGTGAAGATGGATGGAGCACACGCTAGACCATTTGGCATACAAGTGAACTCATAAAGCTCCTCATTCCAACAAAACCTTAGGTACTTCCAATCTGGCTTATAAATGGGTACTGTATAGTCTGCATCTCTGAGATCCACACTGGCTATCCAGGAGTCTTGCGTTACCAAGTCTCTGGCTGTCTCTAGGGAAAACATTTTGAAATGTTTGATACTCGACTAATTTGTTTAACCTTGTTAAGTCCAAAATAAGCCTGATGTCCCCATTTGGCTTGGGTCTCGTGAAAACATTTGAGATGAATTCCCCAGCCAGATGAAGTGCTGGCTCTATAATGCCTTTTTCACAAAATCTAAGGACTTGATCATGCAAAGCCTTCCTTTCTTCACCATCAAAGCGATAAGGAAAGGGTATGCCTTTCTGTATAGGCTCTTTCACCAGTGGTATTCTAACTCCCTCTACTGTGCTAAGGATAGTTAGATTGTCGGTAATGTTGTTCCATTCCAATAGACAATTTCTTATGTTACCAGCATTAAACTCGCTTACTGGGGTCCTCGTTGCCGCCACTACTTGTTCACTGGGTGAGGCAACGGCTTCTGGGCATTGAAGTCCCTCTTGAAGGGTCTGTTGCTCTCGTTCCACCCGAACGACTGCCGGCCCCTTCCCCTGGCCTGATAGCCATAGTTGTTGTTGCCGAACCTGCCCCGTTGTCTGGTTCGACGGCTGCAAAAATCCTGCCTATTCTTCTTAAACCGGCTAGCATTCCCATCAGCTGCCTTCTTATTGTCTGCCTCCATGTGTTTGCCACACTTGGAGCCCGTCTCAACTTGTTTAAACAAGAACTGTAGCTGCCCCCTGAACATCTTAGTTTTGTCGAAGGGTTTGCCTTTGATTGGCTTGGGGGCAAAACCTTTTTGGACCGAGCAACCTCCTTCCCCGCATCTGTACAGACAGCCTTGAACACATTTTCAAAGCTACCTGATTTAAGATGGCGACTGTGAGTGGACGTTAATCTTATGCGGACGCTGATTATCGCGAATCCAATACACTAAAGCGTGCATAAAAACCAAGGCTAAGCGGATTTTCCTCATAAACCTCCCAGGATACTATATAAACATCCCAGGATACTACAGGATAGACCTGTGAGGAGGAATATACTAAAAACAAAAACAAAACAACCGTGTCGACTGTTAGATACAGCGGGAAACGGCGAAAACTGCGAAAACAAGGCTACGGATTCCCAGGATTTGTATCCTCTGATATAAAACAACGAATGTACCAGCATCCACAGCTAAGTACCATAGCATATTATCACCCATATACTTTGCTTTACTGTTGATGTGTGTGTGTGTGTGATTTATAATGTCTACATGACTCAAAACCACGGTTGAGTTGAGTGAACTGATAGATTCCCCTATTATCACTCACCAGCTGTCACTCACCAGCACACAAATACTCATAACCACTGTTGATGTGTGTGTGTGTGATTTGTAATATCTATTGATTTATACTCATAACCAAAAATGTTTACTCAGATTAATCTAATCTAGTACAGAGTACTAAAATCAACAACATATAAGGAGGAATAGAGGAGGAAAATAAAATAATTTAAAAAATAAATAAAATAAAATAAAATCAACAATGTAAAATAGAATTACAGGAGGAAATCTAACAAAACAAGGAGGATCAACCTCACAATAGTGTGTCAACCTTTAGAAATGACAGGAAAAGGCGAAAGCACGTCTACTGAGATAGAAGCCAAGGATTGCCAGGATAATGGAGGCCAACAGCTAGTCAAGGAGGACATAATAAAGCTGGTAATTCAAACAGTAAAGGAGGAACTGGAAAAGGCAAACAAAAAACTTGTGGACGGAAATGACAGTAATAAAGTGAACAGCACCAGAAATGAAGATGGAAAAAACAAAACTACAATGGCTAATGAGAATGAATCCAGGAGCAAACTCCAGACACTCCAGGTAACTTACAACACATTGCAAATAGAATGTGCATGGTACAAAGCGGATTATGAAAAACTAAAGACAAAAAAGAAAGACACAAATGTAAACACCAATACCAACATCACAAGGGCAACGCCCACTGACAAAAAGAAGCCACCCACGGGTGCAGCCCACACCCAAGCACCAAACCATGAGAATAAAAAGCTTAGTGTCATCGTGCACGGCATCCCAGAAAAGGAAGACGAAAGGATAGAAAAAACGCTAAATGGAAAAAAAAAAAAAAAAAAAAAAAAAAAAAAAAAACGAAGGAAAAAGCACCAGAAACAAAAAATGCTGCAGACAAAGAACAGGCCGAAGGCAAAAAACAGGACGGGCTGGACGGTAGTGACAAAAACCTACCGTCTAGGGAATAAAAAAACCCGAAGGAAATAGCACCAGAAACAAAAGATGCCGCAGACAAAGAACAGGCCGAAGGCAAAAAACAGGATGGGGAACCCAAAGACCCACTCTCTCTCTCTCAGAACAACGGAAAAAAAACCAACAGACCAAGAAGCATCTGAATCCAAGTGGAAAAGGAATCACAAAAGAAAGAGCTCTTTCAAAAAAAGAAAACCCTCCAAAACAAAAAAGAATACAGCAAAGTAACAATTAGGTCAGTAAGAACAGAAGCTGAAATGCTAAGTGAAAAAAACGTGCAACAAATGTACACACTAGCAACTGAAAGCAAAAATGAAAAGATCAAATCAGTTAAAATGAGAGGGTGCAACATCGAGGTAAATAGAACAATATACACACCCAACGACTTTGGGAAAATAGAAATACCAGAAATCACCCTGGAGAAAGCAGCAACCAGAGAACATGCTTGGGGAGTGTCCTCCCAAGGGCACAACTCCCCCTTTAGCAACCTGTACAAGTGTGACATCACAGGAAAAGATGGAAAGAAATACACATCAGCTGAGCAATATTACTGCTCGATAATGGCCAAATTCTATGAGAAACATGATATAATGAGGATGATCGACAATGCAGACAACCCATATACAATAAAGGCAATCGCAAAAAAAATATGGAGAACACCGGAATGGTGCAAAACAAATGAAAAAGTACTAGAGGATATCATCCATGCAAAATTCACCCAAAACGAAGAACTAAAGAAAAAGCTAATAGATGCCCCAGGAAACGCATTCAGAGAATGCACAAAGTGCCCATACTGGGGCTCAGGTAGGTTCCTAGACTCAGCCGGAGAAGGTGAAACGGTCAAGCAAGGATACAAAAACAAGATGGGAGACATCCTCCAAAAAGTCAAGGAAAACCTAACAAACACCGACAAATAAATAAACAGCCAAATAAATAGGTAAAATAAGCAGAAAAATAACAAAAAAAATAAACACCAGAATGAATATAAAAATAAGCACCAATAAATATAGAAGAACCACTAACCAAAATTGAAAGCACTAGAAATACTGTGTATAACAGACACCCATTCCAGGGCATGTACCTCCCCTCCACTCGCACAGGTGCAGTCTACGGTAATGTATGAAACTATATAACAAACCAGGGCATATGTACTGTATGCACCAGCCCATACGCCCATAAAACAATCTAAACAAAGTTAAAAACTCGCGAAATCTAACAAATGCCAAACCTAAAGGTAAAGGAAGATGGTAGAAGAAATTGAATGCAAGCTGGGAAGGGGCACGCGCTTTGCCCACATAAACTGCCAGAGTGCATCCAATAAAATAGACACAATAAAAATGCACCTAAAAAATGAAAATCTTGATGTTTTAACACTATCAGAAACATGATTCACTGACAGACATCAAGACAACACCCTCAACCTAGAAGGATATAGACTTGTACGTAAAGACAGACAGCAAATTAACATAGTAAACCAAACAAAAAAAGGTGGAGGTGTTGCAATCTACTGCAAAACCTAAAAAAATCTAGACACTGAGGCCCTAAAAATAGCAAACAACTCAAATGAACACCTGGAGCTACTATGGTGCCGAATAAAAAATGAGAAACAGGCTAACATAGCCATAGCAAGCCTCTACAGACCACCGTCCGGGGATATTGAAACATTCCTTGAAACTCTAGACAAAAGCATAAATACAGTGAGAAAACTAACAAATGCAGAAATCTTTGTGCTAGGGGACTTCAACATAAACTACAGTAGCAACGATAAAAATAAACTAATGCTACAAACCACTATCAAAATCCTAGGGCTACTGCAACTTATTACAGACAGCACAAGATTAGGAAACAATAGCTCAACAATTGACCTAATACTAACCAACTCAAACCATGCCACAAAATGGGGCACCAGAAGCTGGAGTATAAGTGACCATGAGCTAATATATGTAACGAGGAAAAAACTCAAAAAGACAGGCCAATATATATATAAGATGGGCAGATCCCTAAAAAACTACTCAAAAGAAACATTAAAAAACCACCTATATGAAAATATAGACAACCTCACAACAAACAGAGATGACACTGATATCTACTGGAATAACATTGTCACAGAAATAAAACAATCATTAGATGAGATGTGTCCCATAAAGAAACTAAAAATACAGAGAAACCAAGACCCGTGGGTAGACAGGGAACTGTTAATGCATATTGCAACAAAATGAAAGCTAGGTGACAAAGTGAAATGTACTAAAGACCCAGGGGATAAAAGGGCCTATAATACTGCCAGAAACAACTCCCTCAAAGCAGTAAGGACAGCAAAAAAGAAATATATAGTAAAACAAGACAAGGACTGGGGAAGTAACACAAATAAGTTCTGGAAAAACCTAAGCCATACTATTCCCCCAAAACAAGATAGAAGAATGCATAAGCTTCCAGGATAAGGATGGAAATACGCACACAGATAGTGATGCAGCAAATAAACTAAATACCCAGTTTGCCACGGTAGGACAAAGGTTATCAAAGAAATTCACAAGAATCTGGGAAAACAAGTCAGAAAATATCCAGGATGAAATCCCCACCTGCAAAACTGACCTAAAAGAACTAACACAACTAATAAATGACATAGATGAAAACAAACCAAGTGGAATAGATGGAATCCCCACAAAAATACTGAAAGAGGCACTCCAAGCCATCCCAGATATCATGGTCGACCTGTTCAACATATCATTTGAACTGGGACACTTCATCACAGCATGGAAGATGGCAAAAATCACCCCCATCTACAAAAGCGGTGACAAACAAATCATGGGGAACTACAGACTAATATCAATCTTGCAAACACCAGGCAAGCTAATTGAAAAAATATTCCACAGGCACATAAATGAGCACCTGGAAAAAAACAATATACTAAACAAGAGGCAAGGAGGTTTCAGAAAACTACACTCCACATCAAAAACAATAGCAAACCTAACGAGTGATGTGCTGGCATCATTGAACCAGAAGAAATTAGTTGGAGCAGCCTTCATTGACTTCAGCAAAGCCTTTGACACTGTAGACCACAGCATATTAATAAGAAAATTAAACAACATGGGCATTAAATCCAAATCAATAAACTGGATAAAAAGCTAAACAACAGACAGCAAAAAACTAAAGTAAATGGTACACTCTCAGACCAACAAACTGTCGCCTGTGGTGTACCCCAAGGATCAGTCCTGGGACCACTACTATTTATACTATACATAAACGACCTAGAAAAATGGCTGGAGACAGAATGTCTCCAGCTATATGCGGATGACACTGTTGTATATGCAGAAGGAAGCACAGTAGAGGAGATAGCAACCAAACTGAACAACCTCCTGCTAAAGCTGGACGGCTGGTGTGAATCCTGGGTACCCGGGCTTACATGCTATGGACAGTATAAATACAGCCTCAATAAAAAAAAAAAAAATTTAAAAAGATGAAATTGCTAGTCGCTGTCAGCACTGCAATTCCACGGTCGATATCATCGACCAAGGAGGAGAACTTGTTCTCTGTCATTATACGATTGGCCAGCGGCGTAATCGCAGACAGAGTGGCTAATACCCCTTTGTCTATGGTATGGAGGACTGCCTCAAACTTTTTGCGATCCTCGTTGAGCTTCACGTCTTAATCCATTTCCTTGATGACTGACTCGGGGATGCCCTTAATCCCGGTGAACCTCTCACTCAACTTCATGATCACTTTCGCCAGTTTGAACATGTGGAAGTTACCCTGGATGGCTTTGCGCATCATGGTGGTTGTCTGGATCTTCTTCCTCTTGAGGATTTTGATCTTCTTGACGACTTTCCCACTCACTCTCGCATATTTGCCGACCCGTTCCATTTCGGAATCCGAGTTGGTCGAGGACGAGTCGGACGACGAGTCCGAAGAAGAAGACTTGCTTTTCTCGGCCTTCTTCGACTTCTTCTTCGTTTGTTTCTTCACCAGCAGCTTCGTTTTGCACGCCCTGGTGAAGTCGTCCCTCTCTGACAAGTCTGCCCTCTTTTTCTTATGTTTGAGCTTACACACAGGCAGCACCACCTCTTCCTGGGAGTCTTCATCAGACGTGTCGGGGGAGTCCAAAAAATCCTCCCAATCGGAGTCCTCCGACACTACCGACTGCTTCTTCTTAGCAGCGTGTGTCTTAGTGGGGAGCATCTCGGGTTATGACGGGTATTCATCTTCGCTGAGATCGTGAGGCGCATCCACCTTACTCTGCTTCGTAGCCATAGCTGGGAGTCTGTAAGAAACCGAAAACCAAAAGGCTAGGAATCTTTCACGGTGAATTATGACACTGGCAAAACCTAATATTATTAGCCATGGTGTCTAGTGGTCTTAAATCCGTAATTAAACCGTTTTTAACATAGGCGTGTGGTTTATTTCAATCGTAGGTAACCGGTATGGATAACCAACCGAAACCAAACAAAGGGTAGGGACCAGTGTAGCGGTAGCCTCCCACACTCTCTGGCCAATAAACTTCTCCCACCTGTGGCTTTTGTTGCCAACAAGTTGGAGAAAATTCTACGGGACTCGGAGGTACGCCTAAACAAAATTAGGGAATCTTAATGAAACCAGGGAATAAATCCTAACGATGTAAATGGCTCCTGCCAAACATCTCTCAGTTCGGCAACGTACGGCATTAAAAAAGAACAATGGAAGTATTGTTCTTGCGATGTTACAACACATCTTAAATAACCTGTAAATCAGTTAATATGCAATTTAAAGTGTTTAAAACTTGATGTATGTGAATGCTAACATGAACTAAACCAATGTATCCTTTCAAAAACGATACCAAACTGTTTGATTTAGTAGTTATGTAGAAAAACCTGCCAGAGCTGCTCAGAAAACGTCCTCCGTTGTGAGTAGATTATGCTAATTGCTGTGATATATGCGTAATAGACGTATGGACCTGTGGTTAATACATGCTAATGAGATGCAGGCTTTGGGGACAAAGAGATATGCAAATGAGATGACGTCATGGAAAGTTTAGCCGGTGGGTCAAGCGTGCCCTAGGCCGTGAATAAACCATTCAGTATCCAGAAGTCAAAGTGTTCAGACGTTGTACTTTCACATGGTGTCAGATGAGGAAGACTGCCGCCCGCTAATACTTTGCCGGGTTTGCGGCCGCCTGGTCAGCTTGTCCTTAGCAACAACGCACGATCGAACTGGAAAACATGGATCAGAGCATATGATATATATACGCCACTGTGGCAGGTGTCATATTGAAGACAGAACGAGTGCAATGCTGCATCTTTCTTCACGTTGCTGGCGAGGAGGCGCAAAAGGTATTTGCCAATATGACTTTTGCTCTCGCTGATCAAGACAAGATCGTACTGTTAACTGAAGCATTTCGAGTTTACTGTATCGGAAAGTGCAGTGTCATTATCACACGTTATAGATTTAATTCACATAATCAAGCGTCAGAGAACATGGCTATGTACATCACGGCGTTAAGGGACAAAGTGAAAGATTGTGAATATGGGACGGTGGAGGAGTCGCTGTTGCGCGATCGAATTGTGGCTGGCGTGAAGAGTGTGAATTTTCGTAACAAATTGCTTCAAACTACTGAGTTAACGTTGGTAAAATGCATAAGTATCTGTGAAATGAGTGAGTTCAGTTCAGATCTGTTGGAGGACAGCAAATCAGACGTTGAAAGTAAAGACATTGATTTCATTCGGAATTATGCTAATGTGCGTACCGGTGCACTGGCGGTTCGGTCAGTGGCGACGCCATCTTGGAAATCGCCATCTTGGAATGCCGGCGGCGCCGGTGCAGGAGAGTTCAAGATCCGCTGCCAGAACTGTGGATATGAACACCGCCAGGGAGTCTGCCCAGCAAAAGGAAAGGCTTGCATTGCCTGTAAGAAGATCGGGCACTTCGGGAAGGTCTGTAGGAGCAGGCTGGGGAGAGTCAACAAACTTAACAAACTTCACAATGCTGAGCAAGACCCAGATCTGGCGGAAGTCAATGTACTGGCAACGGATCTGTTTGTGGGGGCCGTTGACCGCGGTGCTGGTCGGGATGCCGAGCTGTGGCATGCAATCGTTCGGGTTGAATGGTTGTCCTGTCAAGTTTAAACTTGACACAGGTTCGGAAGCAAACGTGCTGCCGAGGTTCGTGTTCGACCGAGTCGCTCCGGGGCGACTGACGAACACCAGATGTTCGTTGGTGAGGTTTTCCAGTCACCGGATCACGCCGGATGGAGAGGCAATGCTGGACGTCAACGACCGTGTGCTGAGGTTCCAGGTGGTGCCGGATTGCCAACCTATCTTGGGCAAGCAGGCTTGTATGACGTTGAACCTGCTGGCGCGGGTGGATGAGGTGCACAGCTCTGTACCGACGAACATATCCAAGCCAACAAACATTGCCAAACCGACGAACATTTCCATGCCGACGAACAGTTCCAGCGCTGGGGCAGAGAAGCTGGTAAGCGAATACAAAGATGTATTTCAGGGTTTGGGGCAAAGGCTGTCATTCATGTCAATAAGTCTGTTCAACCTGTCATTGATCCGCCTAGACGGATTCCATTTGCAATTCAAAGTAAAGTACGTAGTGAGCTTGATCGTATGGTTGAGTTAGGTGTCATAGTGGAACAGGATGAGCCTACCGAGTGGGTTAATTCTACGACGATCGTAAAAAAAAAAAAAAAGATTAGGATTTGTCTGGATCCCACTAAGTTGAACAAAGCGATAAAGAGAGGACCTTTTCCTACCAAAACTATTGATGAAATCATTGCCAAAAACGGCCGATGCAAAGTATTTTTCAGTGTTGGATGCTAAGACAGGGTATTGGCAGATAGAACTAGATGACGAAAGTTCACGTTTGTGCACATTTAATACTCGTGGGGCCGGTACAGGTATACCCGCTTGCCTTTTGGCATCAAAACAGCCGGTGACATTTTTATTCAGGAAATGCACCGTGTCATGGGCGATATACCCGGTATCGGGATAGTCACAGACGACATTTTGGTATATGGGTCAATGGTTGAAGAGCACAATGAGCGGCTCCGAGCTGTGTTGGACCGATCTAGGTCGGTTAATCTAAAGTTAAATGACACTAAATCATTGCTATGTAAGACTACAGTAAAGTATGTAGGTCATCAACTTACCCAACAGGGTGTGAAGCCTGATCCAGACAGAATACAAGCAATAGTTGACATGCCAGAGCCGCGTGACAAACAAGGCGTCCAAAGGTTCCTGGGCATGGTTGGATAAGTGCACAAGTTCATACCCAACATGTCCGAGATAGCCAAACCACTACGCACGCTCCTAGCTAAGGACGTGGCGTGGCACTGGCAAGCCGAACAGCAGGGCGCGTTTGATAAGTTGAAGGAGAAGTTAAGAACTGCTCCTGTGTTGTCATACTACAACGTTAAGAAACCTATTGTGATTCAAGTGGATGCTTGTCAGTCAGATTTAGGAGCCGTGTTGATGCAAGATGATAAACCGATCGCACTCGCATCTCATGCGCTTAATGCGGCGCAGTGTGGGTATGCCACTATAGAAAAGGAAATGTTCGCCATATGTTTCGGATGCCAGAGGTTTCATGAGTATATCTTTGGCAAAGAAGTTCAAATTCAGACGGACCACAAGCCGTTGGTGGCGATAATGCAGAAACCAATACATAAACTTTCGGCTAAAATGCAGAGAATGCGAATGCGATTGCAAAATTACAATATTCAGTTATGTCATGTGAAGGGCTCTTTGTTTTTTTTACAGACACGTTGTCCAGGGCGCATAGCGCCAAAGTAGGTCATGATAGCCTGTTCGATGACACGTTCTGCATTGCTGCAGTGGACATGCAGTCATCGAGTTTGTTGAGTAAGATTGTAACTGAATATGAAAAAGATGTGTCTATGTCTATGTTGATCTCACACATTGAAGAGGGGTGGGACACTACACGCATACAGACACCACCTTGTCTGAGACAGTACATTCCGTACAAACACGAGTTAACAGTTGAAAATAATCTTCTAATGAACGGCAATCGGGTGGTGGTTCCTCCAGCTCTTTGTGGTGAAATGATAGAGGCGTTGCATGAGACGCATTTGGGGGTGACTAAGTCCAGGCAGTTGGCGCGGGACTGTATGTTTTGGCCAAATATGAACAAGCAAATTGAGGATAAAGTCAGTCGTTGTGACACCTGCCAAAACAACCGAAAGAATTTGCATAACGAGCCATTGATAAGTCACCCGATCGCCTGTCAACCGTATGATAAAGTTGGTGCCGATTTATTTGAGTTAAATCATAAGAATTACCTGATAACTGTAGATTATTACACCAAGTTTCCAGAGGTAATGTTGTTGGGCGATACGTCGTCTGTCACTGTTATTGAAGCGTTGAAACTGATTTTCAGTTGGCATTGCTCAATTATCATAATACTCCGTTGCCTGTCCTCAACGCATCTCCGGCCCAGTTGCTCATGAGCAGGAGGTTGAGAGGCAGATTACCTATGGCAGAGGGCATTTTGGTGCCTGAAACACAGAATCCTAAGAGAAGGCAGACAGCCCAGCAGCAGAGTAGTCAGAAAGCATTTCATGACCGGAAGTGCGGTAAGGCGCACAAGCCTATGAAAGTTGGAGATAAGATAAAGTACAAAAATAATGCTGGGGAATGGAAAAAAGGGGTTATTTTGGGACGAACTGGTGTTTCTGGGAGAGAATATCAAATTTTAAATGAGTCGGGCAACATGTTATATCATAACCGGGTGCAAATTATCGGAGCGCCTGTGGAGCGGCAGCCCGAGTTAGTCGTGCAAACGCAATCTGGGTCAGCGTCAGCGCCGAATGTAAACATTACGGCTAATCTAAGTAGGTCAGGTTGGCTGATAAGGCCGGCGAGCAGGTTAGATCTATAGGAGGTCAGTGTGCTTTCAACGTTTACACGGTTAACATGTGCATGTAGATTTAAGTTTGTTTCAGTTTGTATTTACTTTATCATAACATGATGGACAATGGTATGTCAGGCATTACGGCCAGACTGTGAGGACTTTGGTGCGGTGTGCACTCAGACATTTGCAAGTTAAGTATGCTTATATGTATGTTGATGTTATAGATTGAATGTGTCTCCATTGATATTTTGTAACATTTCATGTTTCAGAAATACTTTGAGGGGGGATGTGATATATGCGTAATAGATGTATGGACCTGTGGTTAATACATGCTAATGAGATGCAGGCTTTGGGGACAAAGAGATATGCAAATGAGATGACGTCATGGAAAGTTTAGCCGGCGAGTCAAGCGTGCCCTAGGCCGCGAATAAACCGTTCAGTATCCAGAAGTCAAAGTGTTCAGACGTTGTACTTTCACAATTGCTGGACCCGGATGTGCTTCCTTCTCCCTGGGATACGAGTAGCCAGAGGCGTAGTACCGAGGTAAAATATATATATATATATACATATATATATTTTTGTACATGTTTTGACCTTTTCTTACTTGCTGCAGTGATGATGTCGCGGAGTATTGTGGTTATGGGTAGGTTGTGTGTAAAGTGTATTCAGGCAACTTGGATTATATTCATGGTCTTTCCTTAAGCACTATCTAATATATTTATTTCCAAGTTGTGTGTTCAATGCCATACCTACCATACCGTGGCTTATATTATTAAGTGCTTAACATTTAAAGTTGCATAGTCCGATGGTTCTCAGTTTCTGCTATTTTCTGAGATAAATTTATTAGATTTATCATAATAATCTAATGTACTTTAGTTTGAAGTACATTTATTTTTAAATCGCTAACTTCTAGGCTATTTGAAGTGAAAACGTGGCAAATTAATTTCTGTAAGCATGTAAAAATACGGACACAATGGGCTTCAATAGTAACATGTTTTATTCAGTTCAGTTCAATTCTTTTATTTTAGCTCTCTGCAAGGTATGTTTACAATAAACTGAGGTGATATAATAAATGCATACAAATTCCTTACAGACAGAAAGGATCCCGGAAAAGCGATGCTTATCTAGCTGGTCTCCATGATGTGAATGAACAAGTGACGACAATAACAAATGATGTTTTAAACACATGTTTTATTAAGTTGACTTCGTATTCCCTTCTTAATAAGAACACCAGTATCTAAGTTGTATATGTAGGATACCATCTAGATAAGTATTTCGATTTCGAAAATGTGGTACTTTCATCGGACTACACAGCGTTAACAGGACCTATAGAATGGAATACAAAACTGAAAACAGATGGTGATTACTAATGCATTTTTCACGCACGAATAAGGAACGTTACTGAGTACCTTATTGGCATAAGGTAGGGACGACATTTCTTTTCAAGCTGTAGATTTCAACTCCATTGTCGGCCTATGTGCAACAAAGTAAACTTTATTTGAGAACAAAATAGAATGTTCGTGGTTCTCATATCCGTACTATTGTGTGTTGGGTTTTCTCTCTCAAATAAACGTTATCTATAACTTGTATGTGCTAGTTATTGCAATTTTAAATTGAAAAGGTCAGTTAAATGTAATAAATTATGCAATGCCCATAGACACAAGCTTGGCAGTGGCAAGAGTGGAAAGTCAGTGAGATTTGTGGACGGCTACGGGGATGACACGGCCAGCACGGTCACTTCGCGTCCAGGGTCAGTGTTCGACGACCGACCATCAGGATCAGCGAATGCTAACGTCATCTGCCAGCACGACTCAGAAGAACGCGCGATGTTGAATGTCTGCTCCGTTGCTTTCTCACGGAATGGAAGACATGTTGTGACGGGCTACGAAGAGAGCCCTCCAGTTCTATGGGATGCGTGCGTTGGACAGATGGTCCACAAAATGGCGCTGCAAACTGCGTCTGATGCAGGGACGCTGTGGGTGTCTTTTGCTAGCAAGGATCGCTACGTCGTCGGTCTTACAAAAACAAAGAAAACTGTCAAAGGTGCACCACCAGCCTACATGTTTCAGGTTCGTTTGATAACAACAATTTACTTATTTGCCTTCCTTATGGTATCAATAAGGGATCACGGTTTGTTATGTAGAGTTAGTGAAACTAATTTCAAATAAAGTGCAAGCATGCATTAAATTTAGATCTAATTCGATTCAGTTATAAGATTAGGTTAAAACATTTGGATATGGGAAAGATGGCTCGTTATATAGACCTACTACTCCGATAATGTTCTCCATCAGCTATTTACATAACTTCACTGCTTAAATATCTAAACATATCCTAAAGTCTAATGCTCGAATCTGTGGCTGTGTAGGAAGGCTATGGTGAAATCAATACAGAGAAAGAGAAAGGAAGAGTGTAAAGTGTAAAGTGTAAAGAAGAAGAGCGAGTCAAGCCCTCTGGTTTATTATTTATATGGTTACATGGGTTCGTTTTAGAGTATCACCCCACCCCTTTCCCCCAATGGGAAACAAGCATTCTTGGCCCTACCAATAGGAATCCAGCATTCCTGGTCCCCATGGATACCAGTGGTCTGCCACCACCACAAGCTGTATGGCCTCATGGCCACCACCAACCTTGACCTTTGAGTGTGGTGATCCCTATCCCAGCAGAGGGGGTAGGCCTTGATTGCACTCACACCCAGACCTGCCAGCACCACTATGTCTATTTACATCCCACTCAGGCACCACCAACCCATACATATATATACATACATGCGCCTGGTCACATACACCGATCAGTAATACAACATTTGCATTCCCCCCTAGGCCGAATATCGGAATATTTTACAATATGACAGGAAGTACTAAGTAAGATTCCGATGCTTAATCCATTTGGTTATAGCCTACCTAGTGGTGTAGTGCTGTGTGAACAGCGTTCCTTTACTTTGTCTGGGAGAAGATCGGCATTCCCTTTCTATTTTTAATTAATCCAAACATGTGTTTGTCACTTCTTTGTTAGTCCCACGCTACTGCTTATATCTACTGTAATATATGCATAAAAAAATCCAGGCATGAGTGGAGATCAAAGGAATATGTAAATGAGATGACGTCAGATGCACAAGGTGCCGGCGGTTCAGAGAGGTCCCTGGACGGTGAATAAACCATTCAGTATTCAGAAGTCAAAGTGTTCATATGTCATACATACTTTTACGTGGTGTCAGATAAGGACAATGGCGCCTGCAAACACGCTGCCGGGCAATCGATTTTCTGAACAGATATGCAAATGCGCGTACCGGTGCACCGGTGGTTCGTACGGCTGGGCCGCCATCTTGGAAATTGCCATCTTGGAAGGCCAGAAACGCTACCGGTGCAAGCGAATTCAATATTCAATGTCAAAACTGTGGTTACAAACACCGACGTGGATTTTGTCCGGCAACGGGCAAGATTTGTGTTGCCTGCAAGAAGGTTGGGCACTTCGGGAAGGTTTGCCGGAGCAAACTTGGCCGGGTCGATGAGTTGACCATGGAAGAACCCGACCCTCACAATGTTGAACAAGACCCAGATCCGGTGGAAGTCAATATGTTGATGACAGATCTGTTTGTCAGTGTTATCGAGAGCAACACCGAACAAGACACCAAGCTCTGGTATGCGACTGTCCGAGTGAACGGTCATCCAGTCAAGTTCAAGCTCAATACAGACTCGGAGGCAAACGTTCTTCTGAGGAACATCTTCAACAGGATTGCATCAGTGTGACTGACAAACACTAGATGTTGGCTCGTGACATTCCCAGGGCATCGGATCACTCCCGATGGTGAGGCTTCGGTCGAGATCGACGGCAGAGACTTTGTATTCCAAGTGGTGCGGGACTGCCAACCTATTTTGCATAAACAGGCTTGTGTTGTGTTGAACCTGTTGACACGGGTTGATGGGGTGAACACTGGTATGCCGACAAACATTTCCACCCTGAATCACGCCCACAGCCTGCGAGCCGACGATCTGGTAAGCAAATATAAAGATGTTTTTCAAGGTTTAGGCTTGATAAAATCGAATGCTGTCATTCATATTGACAAATCTGAACAACCTGTTTTTGACCCACCGAGGAGGATTTCATATGCACTGCAAAATAATGTGCATGACGAACTAAAACACATGGTAAAAATGGGTGTCAAACAAAATGAGGCAACTGAATGGGTAAATTCCAAAACTGTTGTTAAAAAACTTAACAAAATAAATATCTGTGTGGATCCAACAAAGTTGAACAAAGCCATTAAAAGAGGACATTCCCAACTAAATCTATTGACTAAATCTATTGACAAAATGATTGCCAAAACGGCGAATGCACAATATTTCTCGGTTTTAGATGCCATGACAGGGTATTGGCAAATCAAACTAGACTACGAAAGTTCACTGTTGTGCACTTTTAATAATCCATGGGGCCGGTACAGGTACACACGTCTACCATTTGGCATCAAAACAGCCGGTGACATTTTCATTCAGGAAAGAAATTGTCAAAGAGTATGAAGACCATGTATCCATGTCCATGTTAATAACACATATTGAAATGGGTGGGACACTACACGTGCACAAACACTGCCATGTCTACGACAGTACATTCCATACAAAGACAAACTCACAGTAGAAAACAACTTGGTAATGAAGGGCAATCGTGTCATAATACCTCTAAAGCTCCGTGGTGAAATGATTGAAGAGTTGCACGAGACACACTTAGGTATCACTAAGTCCAAGCAGCTAGCACGTGACTGCATATTCTGGCCCAACATCAATAAACAAATTGAGGAAAAAGTCAGTCGTTGTGACACATGCCAAAATAATCGGAAAGGCTTACAGTACGACCCGATATAAGTCACCCAATAACATGTTAAGCTTCTGAAAACATATGTGCAGATATATTCTAGATAAATCACGAGAACTACATAATAACGGTAGATTATTACACTAAATACCCGGAAGTCACTTTGTTGAAGGATACGTCATCTGCCACGGTGATCGAAGCTATGAAGGATAACTTCGCAAGACATCGTATTCCAAGCCAGGTAATTTCGGACAACGGTCCTCAGTTTAAGAGCCATGAATACAAAGAATTTGCACAACATTATGGGTTTATAGCTACATACTCGAGTCCCCAGTACCCCCGCAGTAATGGCCAAATTGACAGATTTGTCCAAACAATAAAAAACATGTTAAAAAATGTTTAGACACGAAAACAGATTTTCAGCTGGCATTGCTCAACTATAGGAATACTCCCTTGCCCGTGCTTAATGCATCTCCAACTCAGTTGCTCATGAGCAGGAGGCTAAGAGGGAGACTGCCTATGTCAGAAGGTAATTTGATACCCAAAACACAAAATCCAAAGAAATCACAAATGACGAGGTCGAGTGATTAGGCTGGTGGAGAGGCTAGACCTGTAAGGGTTAGACAGTTGCCAGCTGTAATGACACACTAAAACTATGTGCATGTTAGCATTAAGATTTATTTTCAGAAAATACGTTCATTGTTTATTTAGAAATTCACATTATGTCATAGGGAGGCTACGTAGCCAGACAATAACCCAAAGGACATGAGTGAATGTGTACATGCGGATATTGGCTAAACATGATCAAAGCAAAGACATTACGGCATTATGTTACAATGTGTTATTTTCATATTGTGCTTTAACCTGTAAACCCAATGTACATGTAACCATTTTTAAGTATATATGTATATATCTACAAAAATACTTGTATGGGGGGGATGTAATATATGGTAAAAGACATCCAGGGAGGAGGGGAGAACAAAGGAATATGTAAATGAGATGACGTCGGTTCAGGTCCCTGAACGGTGAATAAAGCATTCAATATCCAGAAGTCAAAGTGTTCAGACGTGGTACTTTCACATCTACTCGCTGCAACTGTCATAACTGAAAATACACCGTTCATATCTTGTCGTCATCCGAAGCCACGTTCACAACATTGTGGTGCATATGCTGCTGAGAACAAAATACGCCATCGATCTCCTGGTTTGACGCGGTCAGCTCATCTTAACCCCGTTTAAAGTTGCATAATCTGATTGTTTTGAGTTTCTGTCATTTTTCTGAGATTATTAAATTGGTTGCCATAAGCTACTTAATTTTAGTTTTAAATAACTTTGATTTTAAATGATATAACTTTTGAGATATTTGAAGTGCAAACATCCTAAAGTAATTTGGGCAAGAACGCCAAAGCTTGGTCACCATAGGCCTATGTAGTAACATGTTCTGTTAAATTGACTCAGCATGCCCTTCTATGTGGCAACAAAATTAATGTTTTATAAGTGTATCAGTGTAGAATCAAATCTAGGTGAGTGTTTTGGTTCTGAAAAAGATATGCTTCATTGGACAATGCAACTTTAATCTGGAGAGCTCATTATCTAACAAAACCACTCACGAGCCAGATTTCCATCAATCATTTGATCACTAACCCTGAAGATAGTTTATCCGACATTCTTGCTCAGGTGACATTGGGTGCTGGGACAAAGTATCCCGGATTACCGCGGGTTGACTTAACTGGCTTGAAAACATGCTTGGGCTTCAAGACATGTTATATGCCCCTCATTACAGTGTGGGTGCTTGGCAATATGTACAATAATAGTCGGATTCACTTCCCTCACCAAAGCAGCCTCTTCATTTCCAGTTGTGGAACAAGGACACTGCGCAGGCCGTGTGCTTCCCAGCCGCTATCTTTGCGTGTACTTGCACACTGGCTCTGGATCACGAGAAGGTTCTCCTATCGAGTGTGGAGGGGTGGGAAGCCAACGGGCAGACGCACGGTATGTACTTGTATATTACAGAGGCGGGAATCAGTGGTGCGAAACTGGGAGGCAGCCAGTGATCTAATCCACATTGACAGTTTCGTACAAGAACATAATAAATGTATGGTGAGATTCTATTATTTATATGCGTCTAATATGATGCATTTATATGTAATATATATTATGCAGATTATATGAGAATAATGGAATCGTGTGTTTTGGTTTGCAGTGTTAACTTGTCATTGGTCGTAATGTTCACATTGCGTTTGATGCGAGGGAAGGAAGAGACCCTCCCCCCCCCACCTCTCTCCTGCCGCCGCCCGGCTTTCTCACCTTCCCTGTCATCCTCCCCTCAGCTTTCTCCCACCTCACCCGCTCTCCCTGCCCCGCCGGCTTTCTCACCTTCCCCGCTCTCTCGCCTCCCCACTCCTTCCCTTTTAAGGCCACCCGCCGGCCTCCCTCAGCCACTCGCCTTCCGGCCGTCCTCCCTGCTCTAGCTCCTTCTTCTTCTTTGGGTCTCCCACCTCGGACCTCTCCACGACTGCCGCACCACCCTCGGGCCAATCGACCCCGCATACATTATGCCTAGCAGCGGCAAAGGGAAGGGACGCCGGGGAGCCCACAGGGCCGCCACAAGTACGCCGGAACTCGCCTCACCAGCCTCCTCCGCCCCGGACTCGCCTCCGGCGCCTCCAGCGCCTCGCGGCGGCGACAGGGCTGCGGGTGTCGATGCGACAATGACCGCCACCCTCCAGGCGCTGGAGCGCATCACCTCTCGGCTCGACGCCCTCGACTGTCGTGGTGCCCATGCTCCCGAGGAGTCAACCCCGGCCGCTGCGAGCTGGCGTGCCGCCAACTCCTCGCCGCCCACCCCAGCGCCTCGGGCGCACGTAGTCGGGGGGGGCACTCCCGCCGCCCCCGCCTCAAGCACCGCTCCCGGGGGCGATCCACCTGCAATACGAGCGGTACACACGCCACACCGCCCAGCCGCCGGCTCCCGCGCCTCCGACCTTCGACCAGGATGCAGTCGACCACACCCCGGCGTCCGCGGCCGACGCCGTCAGAGAGATCCTCGCATCGGCCAAGGCGCAGCACGCCGGGAGGAGAAAAGGTATTCCCCCCAGCTACATCTTCCCCTCGGACCTCGTCGAGCGAGGCCCCGAGCGAAAGTCCGTCAAGCGGGGGGAAGGCAACCAAGGACGAGTATAGCCTGGCCCTCCGCACCCTCGAGAGCCACCCGACCCGACCTTCCCCGCCCACTCCCTACCAGGCCTGAACCACCACGCCCTCACAGTTCTCCGCGACAACCTCGTCTACCCCTGGCCTGCCGTCCGCCGCTATTCGGAGACCATATTCACCTGGATAGCGGACGGCAGGCTCCCCCAGGGGTGGCACGACCCGGTCGCCCTCAACATGGTGAGAATGGAGTCTCTCACCATGCCCGCCCCCCAAGCCGCCCCGACAGCCACCCGACCCGCAGACCCTACCCGACACCGGCCCCAGCTACGGACCCAAGCCGACACCCGGACCCCCTACAGCAGGGATCTCCATGGCGCCCCCTGCAGCGCCTGGAACCGCGGGCACGCCTCGTGCGACCTGGCCGCGTCCGAGAAGGCCCACGGTGAGGCGGGGGCCAGGCAGCGACACACGTGCGCGTACTGTGCGAACATGCGCAAGGTCCTCACAATGCACAGTGAGGCCGTGTGCATGGCGAAATGCGCACGTGAGCCCGCGCCCACGGCCACCTCGGCAGATTTTTAGTCTGCCGGTCCCCCCCGGCCGGCACGGAGGGCCACAACCGGCCTACACCCCAGATTATTGCTGACAACCTCACCACTACCACCGACCGCCACGCCCACGCCCTGACCGTTTGCCACACCTGCCCAGACAACGCCTCCGGCCCACACCCGGAGCCCCACCGGACCGTCCGGAGCACCACCGGCTCCCCTGACACACGGCCCAAGCAGCAACGACCAGGCGCTGCCCAGCACAGCGCCACCAACACACCCGGGGACCATCACCCCGCCCCTGAGGCTCCCATCGCCTCCCACGACCACTCGACCACAGACACTGCTGACGCCGACCTCCACCTCTCCCCCGGAGACCACTCGACCACAGACACCGCTGACGCCGACCTCCACCTCTCCCCCGGAGACACCGCCTTCCTCAACACCCCCGACACCCCTCCTCCTCCGCTTCCCCACCCCACCCCCCACAACTTTGCTGCCCCCCTCTCCAACCCCCACCGCACCTCCTCACCCTCCCCCACCGACCCTCCCCCGACCCCCACCGACAACCTGGATGAGCCCACCGTCGACGTCGTCGACCCCCACATCCAGGACACCCTTCCCTCCGCCCCCTCCTGCGGCCCCATCCCCGCCCACTACCGCCCCACCATCCTCTCCACCTGGCCCCACACCTCAGGCGAGGCGTAGGCCCGGTACCCCACCTTCACCAACACCTACGCCGCCCTCCGGGAAGCGGGCCTCCCCAATTTTTTGGCCGCCCGCATCCCCCTCCCCTCAGGCCTCCACATACTCGCCTGGCGCGCGCGCCTCTGGGACTACCCCAACCTCGCCGTCCTCGACTTTCTCGAGTTTGGCTTCCCGTCCAACTACTCCGCCTCGACCCCTCCTCGCCCCACCTTTTCCAACCACCGCGAACCCCCCGAGAACCTCCATCACATTAGGGAATTCATCGAGACCGAGCTCGCCCTCGGCGCCCTTGCGGGCCCCTTCACCGTGCCCCCCTTCACCCCCTGGACCCAGATCTCCCCCATGATGACCCGCCCCAAGTCTGATCCGGGCAAGAGGCGGGTCATCGTGGACCTCTCATACCCTCCGGGAGCTAGGGTCAACTCGGGCATCCCCCGGCGCGAGTACCTCGGCAGACCCCACTCCTATAGGCTCCCCTGTTTCGTGGACGTAGGCCACCGACTAATCCACGAGGGTCCCGGGGCCTACGTCTGGACGGCCGACATATCGCGCGCCTACCACCAGCTCCGCACCGACCCCCTCTCCTGCCCCCTCTACGGTGTCTGCCTCGGCGGGCTGACGTACGTCGACATCGCCCTCCCCTTCAGCTGCCGCTCCTCGGGCGCGGCCTGCGTGCGGGTCACTGCAGCGGTGGCTTGGATCCTCCGGCGCGAGGGCTTCCACGCCCTCGTCTACGTCGACGACTTCGTCGGGTGCGAGGGCTCCTACCTGAGGGCGTGTCAGGCCTTGACGCCTTCCTCGCCCTCACCGCCGCCCTCTGGCTCGACGTGGTTACGGAAAGTGCCATCCCCTCGCTGTCCGCCTCACATGGCTCGGGTTCGCCCTCGACAGCGGAGCGATGACCATCACGATCGCCCCCGACAAGATCCAAGCACTCATCACCGACTGCGAGGCCCGCATCGCCCGCCGTGCCCTCGGGAAGCGCGAGCTTCATAGTATTTTAGGCCGCCTCAACCACGTCAGCAGCTGCGTGCTCCCCGCCCGGAAGTTTATGACCCGGCTCCTCGGGGCGCTGCGCAGCTGCTTCGGAGCCGCCTCACTCACCCTCACTGGCGACGCCCTCCGGGACCTGAGGTGGTTCGCCACTGACGGCCGCACCTCAAACGGCATGCACCTCCTCCGGGCCCCGGAGACCCGTCGCCTCGTGATCGAGTGCGACTCCTGCCTGAC
Source organism: Branchipolynoe longqiensis (assembly GCA_030323885.1). Taxonomy (NCBI): domain Eukaryota; kingdom Metazoa; phylum Annelida; class Polychaeta; order Phyllodocida; family Polynoidae; genus Branchipolynoe; species Branchipolynoe longqiensis. The sequence goes on from CM059189.1 coordinate 7,760,069, forward strand.
GGGTGGCGGGGCCTACTCAAGCTCCAAGTGCTACGCCCGAGGGTATTCAGCAATCCACGAGCTATCGGGCGCGCTACCCAGCAATCCACGAGCTGGAGGCGGTAAACCTCGTCGTCGCCCTCCCCTGCCTCCTCCCGGATGACGTCGCGGGAGCGACGGTCGTTGTCAACACAGACAACATGGCATCTGCCGCCGCCCTCGAGTCTGGCCGCACCCGGGACCCCACCCTCGGGACCTGCGCCAGGGAGCTCTGGCTGATGGCAGCCACGGGCTCCTTCCACCTCCAAGTGATGCACAAGCCCGGCCCCGACCTCGTCCTTGCAGACGCCCTCAGCCGCGCCCATCTCGCCGGCCCCTGGGCCGAGGTGGACCGCCTCGGGCTGAAGTACCTATGCCCGTCTCACGACGATTTCCCCTTCCATCCCGGCCTCTAGGTTTCTCCTCCGCCGAGGTCGCTGACGTCGGCCGCCTACGCCTCGCCCCGGCGACGTGGAAGAACCGTCGCCGGCAAGCCGAGGACTACGTCAGCTACCTCGTCGCCCGAGGCCTGGGCCCCCTCACGCCGTCGGCCTTCGATGTCGCAGCCTACACCGCCTCCCTGTTCGCCCGCGCCCTCGTGCCAGCCTTGATCAAGAATTTGCTCTCGGGGGCGCGCTCATGGGTGGAGGCGGTGGGCGGCCTCACATCGGGGTTCGACTCCTGCCTCGCTAGAGACGTCTGCCGAGGGGGGGAGCGGGCCTCGACGCACGTGCCGCGCCAGGCGCCCCCCCTCACCCCGGAGCAGCTCGCCCTCACCATCGCCCACCTCCCCCGAGCGGGCCCCGCCTCTCTCGTCCCTCGGGCCGCCCTCCTCCTTGGATACTTCGGAATGCTTCACCAATCCAATCTCCTGGCCCCGAGCCCTGAGGGTTGGGGTGGCCCGCACACCATCACCTGAGCCGACGTCCGCGCCGCTCCCGGGGGCACCGGTTCCTCATCAGGACCTCGAAGACCATCTCCGGCCCCTCGGGTGCGGTCACCCTCTTCGTCCCGGCCGCCGAGGGATCCAGCCTCTGCCCCATCGTGGCCTGGCGCTGCGCCCTCGCCCAGTGCCCGGCGCCGGCCTTCATGATGCCCACCGGCCGGCCCCTCGACCCACACTCTCCCTCACCGCGCTCCTGAGGGGCGCCCTCCAGGCGCAGGGAGTGCCCGCCCACCAGAGCTTCACCCTCCACAGCCTCCGCCGAGGCGCCGCCCAAGCCTGCCACTGCGCAGGGGTGCCCCTCGCAGACATCATGGCGCAGGGCACCTGGATCTCAGAGGCGGTCCACGCATACGTGCCCCGCCTCGCCCCCTCGGGCGTGCCTCGAGCCCTCTCCTCCGTCTTGGTGGAGGGCTCATCGGCGCCCCTCACAACGAACAATTAAAGCTCCCCCGAGCTCATTTAGTCATAGGATATACCTTGTCGCTCCTTATGAGCCTATTTACTCTTTATTGTTCTCACTTTGACATTGTATATAGCTTGTGATGTTTTTCCCTGTTGTTCTGAGGCGCTCAATAAAGCGCCTTTCTTTCCACCCCCGCCTTGCTTTCTTCCTTTTCGCGCATCACCCCAGACCAGACTTCCAACTTGACTAACAGATCTGCATGGGCAAGCTGTGTCAAATGTAACTGCAGCTAAGTATTTTGCAATGCGGTTAGATTTAGCATGTATGCGAATTAATGCAATTAGGAAACGCCATATGGCTCTTGGTTCGGATGATATCTATCAGGGTCCTCATGTTGAAGCAACATGAAATGCTCTGTTGCTTCATGACCTTTTCCCAAGTCTCTTCCAGCTCCTATACAGTTTGAAGTTGTTATAGCCAGCAACAAAACCACATATGCATAAACTACTCACACCATTGCACCATCGATCAAATTTTGAGGTGGAGGAGAATATTGATATTGCCAATGGATCCATTTAAAGACTATCTATCATGTATCTGATTGGTTGATTTTATATTGTTAGCACTTAAAATTGTCATAAATTGGTAGCATTGTGGTAAAAGATATACTTCTAACAGTTATTCACAATAATTATATCGAAATGTATTCCAATATTTGAAAGGTAAGCCTGGGCAACATGAAATTCTTTTTTATGAATGTACTTTGGTAGCATTTAAATAAATGTGTGTGATATTACCATACATTAGTGTGTTAAAAAGGCTAAGGGATCAGGTCATCAAATCTTGTTGCAGTTATTCATAGAGTGCAGCACAATAATAATAGCTTTATGTTTGCATTTATTCAGCTAATACATTTTGGGACAAATGATTATGTTTATTGAAAATATACGACCCATATACAGTTGTTTTACATTTATTTTTAAAATACTATGCAGTACACAATATACAAAAGGTTTCTCTAATGCAACTTTCAACCAACCAATCAGATAGGAAAAGATGGTCTTTTTAAGTTGATCAAAATAAATCAATACATGCCCCTAGTGCCACTCAGTGTAAAAGTACAACGTCTGAACACTTTGACTTCTGGATACTGAATGGTTTATTCCCGTCCAGGGCTCACTGAACCGCCGGCTAAACTTTCCATGACGTCATCTCATTTACATACTCCTTTGTCTCACCCACTGTCTGGAACATTATGCATCTCATTAGTATATATTACAGACGTGTCTAGACGTCTATTACACATATATTACATCCCCCCTTCAAAGTATTTCTGAAACATGAAATGTTTTGAAATGACCATCAACCATATATACATACCCAGTAAAATGAATAGCACAATAATACAAAACATATATGTGTACTTAGTTTAAACCACAGGTTCTATCGAATGTCTGAGCGCACTATGGCACTGAAGTCCTCTGACTGTCCGGCTGCTTAGCCTCCATATGATATATTGTCCATTATAGTACAACACACACACCAAATGCAGCTGAAAATACAATACTTAAGCCTAACATGCACATGTGTTTGTGTGTATATATTCAACGTGACTGACTCACTACAGGTCTAACCTGCTTGCCGGCCTAATCACCCGACCTGACCTACTTAGATTAGCCGCACTGTTTACATTTGGCTGCGACACTGACACACTTTGCGTCTGCTCGAAACGCTCGGGATGCTTCCCCTTGGGCGCCCTTATAATTTGAACCCTGTTCCTGTACATCATGTTCCCTGACTCATTTAAAATCTGATATTCTCTACGCTTGTGCGGCTTACCACATTTATTGTTATGAAAAACTTTCTGTTTTGCTGTCTTCTCGCTGTCTGTACTTTCTTCGGATTTTGTGTTTCGGGTATCAAGATTTCTTCCGTCATCGGCAACCTGCCTCTCAGCCTTCTGCTCATGAGCAGCTGAGCCGGAGATGCATTCAAGACGGTCAATGGAGTGTTTCGATAGTTTAACAAAGCTAACTGAAATTCTGTCTTTGTTTGTGCGCATTTTTTTAACATGTCTTTCACCTTCTGCACAAACCTTTCCACCTGGCCATTGCTCCGTGGATATTGCTTACTGGAATATACGGCTTTAAAACCATAATATTGTGCAAACTCCCTGTACTCATGGCTCTTAAATTGCGGACCATTGTCCGAAATAACCTGACTAGGAATACCGTGCCTAGCAAAATTATCCTTCATCGCCTCAATGACTGTGACCGACGACGTATCTCTCAACAACATCACCTCTGGATATTTTGTGTAATAATCCACGGTTATCAGGTAATTTTCATAATTTAAACAAATCTGCCCCTACTTTATCATACGGCTGACAGGCTATCGGGTGGTTTATCAACGGCTCATTATGCAAACTTTTCCGGTTGTTCTAGCAAGTGTCACACCAACTGACTTTTTCCTCAATTTGTTTGTTCATGTTAGGCCAGAACACGCAGTCTCCCGCCAGCTGCTTGGATTTCGTTACGCCCAATTGCGCTTCGTGTAACGCCTCAATCATTTCACCGCCGAGACCAGGAGGGACCACCACCAGATTGCCTTTCATGACTAGATTGTTTTTGTGTGGGATGTACTGACTGAGACACGGCGGTGTCTGTATGCATGTAGTGTCCAACCCATCCTCAATGTGTGTGATCAACATGGACATGGATACATCTTTTTCATACTCTCTGACAATTTTACTTAACAAACTTGACGATTGCATGTCCACTGCGGCAACGCTGAACGTGTTATCAAAGAGAGTCTCATGACCTACACTGGCACTGTGTGCTCTGGACAACGTGTGTGCAAAAAACATCAGAGAACCCTTCACATGACGCAGTTGAATATTGTAGTTTTGCAAACGCATTCGCATTCTCTGCATTTTGGCTGAAAGTTTGTGAATCGGTTTTTGCATTATCGCCACCAATGGCTTGTGGTCTGTTTGAATTTGAACCTCCTTGCCAAAGATATAGTCATGAAATCTCTGGCATCCGAAACATATGGCGAGCATTTCTTTTTCTATCGTGCCATAACCACACTGCGCTGAATTGAGCGCACAATATGCGAGTGGGATTGGCTTGTTTTCTTGCATTAACACAGCATCTACCTGAATGACAATAGGCTTGTTTACATTGTAATACGACAACACAGCAGCAGTTCTCAACTTTTCCTTCAACTTATCGAAAGCACACTGCTGTTCGTTTTGCCAGTGCCATGCCACATCCTTAGCGAGGAGCGTGCGCAGTGGTTTGGCAATCTCGGACATGTTAGGTATGAACTTGTGCACATCCCAACCATGCCCAGGAACCGTTGGATGCCTTGTTTGTCACGTGGCTCTGTCATGTCTATGATTGCTTGTATTCTGTCTGGATCAAGCTTGACACCTTATTGGGTAAGTTGGTGACCTACATACTTTACTGTAGTTTTGCATAACAAAGATTTTGCCTCGTTTAATTTGAGATTTACTGACCTAGCTCGGTCCAACACGGCCTTGAGCCTCTCGTTGTGCTCCTCCACTGTTGACCCATATACCAAAATGTCGTCCGTGACTATACCGGGTAGGTCGCCCATGACACAGTGCATTTCCTGAATAAAAATGTCACCGGCTGTTTTGATGCCAATAGGCAGGCGGGTCTACCTGTATCGGCCCCATGGAGTGTTAAATGTGCACAGACGCAAACTTTCTTCATCTAACTCTATTTGCCAATACCCAGTCATTGCATCCAAAACTGAGAAATATTTTGCAGCTGCCGTCTTGGCAATAATTTCGTCAATTGTTTTGGTAGGGAAAGGCCCTCTCTTTATAGCTTTGTTCAGGTTAGTCGGATCCAGACAAATCCTTATCTTATTTGTTTTTTTTTACGATAGTTATAGAATTAACCCACTCGGTAGGTTCATCCTGCTCAACAATTACACCCATTTCTACCATACGATCAATTTCACTACATACTTTACTTTGAATCGCATATGGGATTGTTCTAGGTGGATCTATAACAGGAAGTACAGATTTATCAACATGAATGACAGCCTTTGCTTTGATCAGACCTAAACCCTGAAAAACGTCTTTGAATTTGCTTACCAGCTGTTCAGCCTGCGCGCTGGGACTGTCGCCCGGCTTGGAAATGTTTGTCGGCACGGCAGAGCTCACCTCATCGACACGCACCAACAAGTTCAATGCCACACAAGCCTGTTTCCGCAAAATAGGCTGACAGTTCCGTACCACTTGGAACCTGAAGTCTCTGCCATTCACGTTGACCGACGCCTCACCGTCAGGAGTGATTCGATGCCCGGAGAATGTGACCAACGTACTCCGGGTGTTCATCAGCCGCCCCGGCGTGACTATCGAAAATGAACCAGGGAAGCGCGTTCGCCTCCGACCCAGTGTCAAACTTCAACTTGACATGGGCAACTGGTCACCCAGACGGTCGCTTACCACATCTCGGCGTCTTGCTCGGCACTGCGATCAACGGCACCGCCGAACAGATCCGTTGTCAAAACATTGACCTCCGCCGGATCCGGGTCTTGCTCAGCATTGTGAGGGTCGAGCTCTTCAACGGTCAACTCGTTGACCCTGCCCAGTCAGCTCTGCCAGACCTTACCGAAGTGCCCGATCTTGTTGCAGGCTATGCAAGCTTTGCCTTTCGCTGGGCAGACTCCCCGGCGGTGTTCGTATCCGCAGTTTTGACAGTGGATCTTAAATTGTCCTACACCGGCACCGCCAGCATTCCAAGATGGCGATTTCCAAGATGGCATCGCTGATGACCGGACCGCCGGTGCACCGGTACGCGCAGTAGCATAGTTCCTCAGAAAATCAATTTCCTTGACTTCACCATCCGATTTCTTGTCCTCTAACTGATCAGAACTGAACTCACTGAGTTTGCACATTTCAAATCAGCCGTTTGTAGCAGTTTGTTCCTCAAATTTGTGTTCCTTACGCCAGCCACCAGCTGATCGCGCAACAGCGACTCCTCCACCGATCCATACTCACAGTCTTTCACTCCGTCTCCTAACGCAGTAACATACGGAGACATATTCTCAGTAGCTTGGTTATGAGAATTGAACCGATAGCGTTTTATTATCAAGTTACTTTTACCTGTACAGTAAGTTTGAAATGCATCTGTGAGCGGTCCAATCTTGTCTCGATCAGCGAGCTCGATGGACATGTTCGCAAATACCTTTTGCACGTCCTCACCGGCGACATGATGGAAGACGCAGCATTGCACTCGTTCCGCCTTCGTGATTACACCTGCAGCAATGGCATATATCTCATATGCTCTGATCCATGTTTTCCAGTTCGATCGTGTGTTGTGGGTGAGGAGAAGCTGACCTGGCGGCCACAAACCCGGCAGCGTATTAGCGGGCTGCATTCTTCCTCATCTGACATGATTAAAAGTACAATGTCTGAACACTTTGACTTCTGGATACTGAATGAACCGCCGGCTAATCTTTCCATGACGTCATCTCATTTACATACTCCTTTGTCTCACTCACTGTCTGGAACATTATGCATCTCATTAGCATATATTACAGATGTGTCTAGACGTCTATTATGCATATATTACACTCAGTGGCCATATTTTATACTAAGGTCTCGAGTTGGAAATCGAGGAAGCATTGGATTGCTAGTCTTATTTATAGTAAAGTTGCATAATCCGATGAAAGCATAACAATTTCGAAATCAAAACATTTACCTAAATCTAATCCTACATATCCAATTACAAGTATTCGTACATTTATTAAACATTTATTCCTGCATATAATAGAAAGAATACTCAATTTAAGAGAACCTGCCATTGCTGAAGCCGATGATGGCTGGCATTTTGGCATGCACACTGTAATATACGCATAAAAGACATCGAGGCATGTGTGGAGAACAAAAGATATGTAAATGAGATGACATCATAGACAGGGTGTTGGCGGTTCAGGACCCTGGACGGTGAATAAAGCATTCAGTATCCAGAAGTCAAAGTGTTCAGATGTCGTACTTTCACATGCTGTCAGATAAGGACGATGCCGCCCGCTAACACACTGCCGGGTCTCAGGCCACCAGGACAGCTCATCCTCTGCAACAATGCACGATAGAACTGAAGCTCAAAAGGTCTTCGCCAACATGTCCATTGCGCTCGCTGTGCGAGACAAGATCGGACCGCTCACCGACGCGTTTCAATCATACTGTACCGGTAAATACAACTTAATAATAACACATTACCGATGGTGAGGCAGTGATCGGGATCGACGGCAGAGACTTCATGTTCCAAGTTGAGAACTGCTCCTGTATTAGCATACTATAATGTCGAGAAACCCATTGTTAATCAGGTACACGCTTGTCAGTCAGGTCTAGGGGCTGTTTTAATGCAGAAAAACAAGCCAATCGCACTTGCATCTCGTGCGTTCGACTCAGCGCAGTGTGGGTATGCCACTATCGAAAAAGAAATGCACGCCATATGTTTCGGCTGCCAGAGGTTTCATGACTACATCTTTGGCAAGGAAGTTCAAATTCAAATGGACCACAAACCGTTGGTGGCAATAATGCAAAAACCGATACATAAACTGTTGGCACGGATGCAAAGAATGCGAATGCGATTGCAGAATTACAGCATCCAATTGTGTCATGTTAAGGGTTCTCTAATGTTTTTTGCAGACACGTTGTCCCGAGCACACAGTGCCAATGTAGGTCACGCTGACCTATTTGACGACACACTCAGCGTTGCTGCAGTGGACATGCAAGTCCAGTCTGTTAAGTAAAATTGCCTGAGAGTATGAAAATTATGTATCCATGTCCATGTTGATAACGCATATTTAAAGTGGTTGGGACACTACATGCATACACAGACCTCCATGTCTAAAACAGTACATTCCATACAAAGATGAGCTGACGGTAGAAAACAATTTAGTTATGAAAGGCAATCGGGTTGTGGTACCTCCAAAGCTCCACGGTGAAATGATTGAAGCATTGCACAAGATGCACTTGGGGATCACTAAGTCCAAGCAGTTAGCACTTGACTGCATGTTCTGGCCTCACATAAATAAACAAATTGTGGAAAAAGTCAGTCAGTGTGACACATGCCAGAAAAAATGAAAAGATTTGTACAACAAACCTTTGGTAAACCACCCGATAGCATGTCAACCTTACGAAAAAATAGGGGAGGATTTATTTGAGATAAATCATGAGAATTACCTGATAACTGTAGATTATTGCACTAAATATCCTGAGGTAACTTTGTTGAAGGATACAGCGTCTGTCACAGTTATTGAGGCCATGAAGGATAACTTCGCTAGGCATGGTATTCTGAGCCAGGTCATTTCGGACAACAGTCCGCAGTTTAAGAGTGATGAATACAAGGAATTTGCACAACACTATGGGTTTACGGCCACATATTCAAGTCCACAGTACCCCCGAAGCAATGGCCAAGTGGAAAGATTTGTGCAGACAATCAAAAACATGTTACAAAAATGCTTAGACACAAAGACAGACTTTCAGCTAGCGTTATTACAGAAATACTCCATTGCCCATGTTGAATGCATCTCTGGCTCAGGTGCTTATGAGGGTTTAATACCCGAAACACAAAACCCAAAGAGGACACAAATGGCGAAACGCCAACAAAGTCAGAAAAGTTTCCATGACAAGAAATGCGGCAAAGCGCACAAACCACTGAAAACTGACCATGCAGGGAAATGGAAGAAAGTGGTAATTTTGGATCGTACAGGAGTATTGGGAAGAGAATATCTAATTTTAAACAAGTCAGGGAATATGTTGTAAAGAAACAGGGTTCAAGAAGCTGGATACAGCCCGAGGTAGTCGGGCAGGCACAAAGTGTGCCAACAGCGCATTCAAATGTAAACAACACGGCTAATCTAACTAGGTCAGGTTTGGTGATTAGACCGGCGGACAGGCTAGACCTATAAGTTAGTCAGTTGCAAACTGTAATCACACATAAACACATGTGCATGTTAGTTTAAGTTTTATTGCTTCTTGAGTCGTATATTGTTATTATGCCAAGCGGGACACTATGTCGTATAGGAGGCTAAGCAGCCGGACATTTCAAAGGACATCAGTGACAGGGCACACTTGGACATTTGCTAAACCTGTGTTTGAAGCTAAGTACCCATGATATTTTCTTGTACTATTTATTGTATTGGATTGTATTTTTAACATGTAAACTTGGTGTGAGGATGATGATTTTGAGACATTGCATCTCTCAGAAATACTTTGAGGGGGTGGGATGTAATATATGCATGAAAGACATCCAGGCACGTGTGGAGAACAAAGGATATGTAAAAGAGATGACATCATAGACAAAGGGTGTGGGCGGTTCAGGACCCTGGTCGGTGAATAAAGCATTCAGTATCCAGAAGTCAAAGTGTTCAGACGTCGTACTTTCACACACACCAACATTAATTTTATGGTTTCCATTAAATATATCCCAATTTAACTTATTAAAATAAAGTTCCTTCAAATCAATGTAAGGTAGATTATAATGATCAACCTAATATATACCTACGAAAATATGGCTGAACCTCAATTTAAGCATCGGACTACGCTACTTTCAATGCATCGCCAGGTAATAAAAAATCAGATGTCCCGGTTCTAACTGAACATTTCGCATTTCAGATCTAGTATTCCGTATCCTGAACCTCACAGGACAAGAGGTGATACAGACTGTCACCTACACCACAACTGTTATCCCGACCACTCTTGAGCTCACAGAAGACCATAAGTGTGCGGTGACCAACAATATTGCCCCGGACCATGATCCCAGTGAAGACATCGCCATGTTCACCATAGACTCGGCAGAAATGAACCCCAATGTCATGTTCTACAAATTCCGTAAGGTAGGTGAGATAGTGCAATAGGGATACAGCATTCCTGCTCCCCATGGATACCAGTGGTCTGCCCACCACCACAAGCTGTATGGCCTCATGGCCACCACCAACCTTGACCTTTGAGTGTGGTGATCCCTATCCCAGCAGAGGGGGTAGGCCCTGAGTGCACTCACACCCAGACCTGCCAGCACCATTGTCTATTTACATCCCACTCAGGCACCACCAACCCATACATATATATGTACATACATGTTCCTGTTCACATACACCAATCAGTAATAGAACATTTGCATTCCCCCCTATGCCGAATATCGGAATATTTTACAACGTATTCCGCCCCTCCACTTCTTACCACCTGCGTCCCAAAAATGCAGCAAGGAAAGAAGTTTACATCACTACGTTGTCTCCATCTTACCTTGTTGAATCCCCCAACCAATAATGAATATCTTAATATCTAATGTAGCAGTCACACTACGACGACAATGGGAGGACGACAGCCCGGTGGCTGGAATTTTGAGAAATCACGACGACATATGCAAATTCGGGCTAAGTTGGACGACAATCGGACGACATACGGACGACATCGGGACGACAAACGGGACGACAGCGTGACGACAGTGTCTCTGTATGTGTGTGTCTGACTCTGTGTGTGTCTCTATGTGTGTCTATGTATGTCTGTGTCTATGTGTGTGTATGTGTATATGTGTGTCTATGTGTGTGTCTGTGTATGTGTGTCTGTGTCTGTGTGTATGTGTGTCTGTGTGTGTATGTGTCTCTGTGTGTGTGTGTCTGTGTCTCTGTGTGTGTGTCTGTGTCTGTGTGTGTGTCTGTGTCTGTGTGTGTGTATGTGTCTATGTGTGTGTGTGTCTGTGTATGTGTGTCTGTGTCTGTGTGTATGTGTCTCTGTGTGTCTGTGTGTGTGTGTGTGTATGTGTGTGTCTGTGCCTGTGTCTGTGTCTGTGTGTGTGTGTCTATGTGTGTGCCTCACTCTGACTCTCAGTCTGACTCTGACTCTCAGTCTGACTCTCACTCTGACTCTCAGTCTGACTCTCACTCTCAGTCTGACTCTGACTCTCAGTCTGACTCTCGCTCTCAGTCTGACTCTGACTCTCAGTCTGACTCTGACTCTCAGTCTGACTCTCACTCTCAGTCTGACTCTGACTCTGACTCCCAGTCTGACTCTCACTCTCAGAGACACACAGACACACAGAAACACAGAGACACACACAGAGACACACACAGAGACACACAGAAACACAGAGACACACACAGAGACACAGACACACACCTAGAGACACACAGAGACAGAGTCACACACACAGATACACACACAGAGACACACACAGAAAGAGAGACACACACAGACACACAGAGACACACACACATAGAGACACACACACACACAGACACAGAGTCAGACTGTGTGTGTCTCTGTGTGTGTTTCTGTGTGTCTCTGTGTCTCTGAGAGTCAGAGTGAGAGTCAGAGTCAGACTGAGAGTGAGAGTGAGAGTCAGACTGAGAGTGAGAGTGAGAGTCAGACTGAGAGTGAGGTGAGAGTCAGACTGAGAGTGAGAGTGAGAGTCAGACTGAGAGTGAGAGTGAGAGTCAGACTGAGAGTGAGGTGAGAGTCAGACTGAGAGTGAGAGTGAGAGTCAGACTGAGAGTGAGAGTCAGAGTGAGAGTCAGACTGAGAGTGAGGCACACACAGAGACACAGACACACACACAGAGACACAGACACACACAGACACACACACAGACACACACACACAGACATACACAGACACACACATAGACACACGTAGACACACATAGACACAGACACACACATAGACACAGACACACAGATACACACATAGACACAGACACACACATAGACACAGAGACACACAGAGACACATACATGGAGAGAGAAGCAACTACAGCTTAACGACAAGACGACAGTGCCGCCACAGTGCCGCGACAGTGCCGCCACAGTGCGACAGTGCCGCGACAGTGCCGCGACAGTGCCGCGACAGTGCCGCGACAGTGCCGCAACATCGGCTGTCGTCGATTGTCGTCAAAGTTTTTCAACATGTCCAAAACGCCCACGACAACCCGGCGACAGTGGAGAAACTGGAGGTGCCGCGGAGGTGCCGCGGAGGTGTCGTGGCGACACCTGCGCGACACCTGCGTGACACCTGCGTGACACCGGAAGTCGCTGTCGCAGGGCTGTCGCCGCTGCTTGTCGTCGTAGTGTGACTGCTACATAACATTTTTAATGGATAAGGTTTCTGACTTCGAATAAAAAAATATTCTTTCAATTTTTATAATCACCGTTTTCTGCCACTTACGAAGAACCTAACCCATTTCTGACATTCAATATGATATTAAAAGATGTGTGCGAACAATTTGCGACCATTTTGAGTCTAATCTGACCTTTTTCCAACTCGGTGACACTTCAGAGGTCCTTGTGACACTCTAGAGCTCAGTGTTCAGTCCGACAGCATCGATCTTACATTGGTACAAATCGGTTTTGGCGTTGCTACCAATTAGTTCCTAATCGATACACTTGGCCCACCCATTTGGTCTTTCCGGCTTTCAAACTCGGAGTAACCCAACGACGTCGATGGTAGACGTGTGGTTGTTTGACAGGTCTCCATAGACTTAACATTGCGGATCCCAGCTCTATGGGAAAACAGGGCTTAAAGGGAGGAGATATTCGTTGCCGGGAAAACAAACAAACTCAGAATAGTTCAGATGTGTGCCACAGGGGTGGTGCATGCTTAGTACTGAACATTTCCACTCGGTGGTGCACAAGAGAGTGACCTAGATTGTTGTGCTGGGTGAGTGGAGAGAAGGGAGGGTAATACTGAGGTATTTTCAATCTTCTTTAGAGTAGTGCAATGAGGAAATATATTTGCGTAATGTAAAATATATGTTAGTACAATTACATTGCTTAATTCAATGAGAAACAGATATAGATGAAAAACTTTTTTTTGGTGTTGAATGTAAAAAATGATCTGCAGTGAGTGAGGTTTGAACCCACCCCACCAAAGAACTTCAGATTACAAGTCCAACACTCTAACCACTAGGCCACAGAGACCACACATGGTTAGTACTCTCAGTTCAGGCTATTAGTGAATACACGATGCCACGGTTTGGCCATATATCGGCATGTCCTAATTTCGCGAGAACGAGGCCACTCCCGGTTGTAGGTAAACAAACTAGGGGGCCGTATTCATGAGCTCGGGCCCGCAATAAGTGAAATTTATTCAAATTAACCCTAACTCCGAAGCGAAATTAACACTGCTGCCGCAAAGGCGGCGATATTAATATTTTCGAATCGACGAATCTAAAGTACACAAATCGCCGCCGCCGCAGCGACTGGAGGGAGAACTGAGACTATTAACTATGTGAGGTCTCTGTGGCCTAGTGGTTAGAGTGTTGGACTTGTAATATGAAGTTGTTTGTTGGTGTGGGTTCAAACCCCATACACAGCAGAATCTTCTTTACATTCATCAACAAAAAAACGTTTTTTCATCTATATCTGTTTCTCATTGAATTATGCAATGTAATTGTACTAACATATATTTTACATTACACAAATATATTTCCTGATTGACCTACTCTAAAGAAGATTGAAAATACCCCAGTTTTACTCTCCCTTCTCTCCACTCACCCAGCCATTTTAAAAACAACAGCTGCCAGCTAGTACCAGCCTCAGAACTGACCCACTTCTGGGGCCATATGCATGGAGCAGTGTTAGCACGTGTGGTGTTATCCATGCATACCAACGTGTCTGCGCTAAACCAGAAATCCCGTGCTAAACACGTTTTGCCTCCTAACACTGCTCCATGCATATGGCCCCTGGTGGTGAAGTGGGTCCCCTACTCTCCCCACACATATTTGGTTCTTTAAACATAAAACCCAAACAAGGTTGTGCTTGGAGAGCATTTGTCGGAGTACGGTTCCCGTCGCCAGCGACCTATATCTGGCCCCTTTAAGCGGTTTCAATCGATGACCCAGTTTCACGGACTATTTTCTTGTAGAAACCAACCAAATACTCTGATTTCACCAAAAATAGGTCGTTTTGAGTGGAAATAAAGGCAGAAATAGAATCAAAATGTCATTTTGTATGTTATGTACACGTATCCAACAGTTTTAACAAAAATAGCACGAACGACAGAAAGCTGTATACCCACAGCATATACTTAGCGTCAAAAGGTAAATAAAGCAATGACAGCGGTTCGCTTTGAACTTTGAAATTACAATGGCCACGTCTATATTATTAAATAATATTGGATTTCTAGCTTTTAGCTTTAGTTTTTACATTGACGATATCGATCCAATCTTGCAGGGTCGCTATCGATCTTGGTCATCATATTCGCAGAAAGTTACACCTTTCTTCACGTTAACATATATCTGAGTTTTATTCAGTAAATTCTATTTGAATAATACATTTCCTCAAGTATTTTCAACTGTCAAATCTATCCACATAGATTATAGCATAACAATATGCATTTTCCAGCTCAAAGACAATTAATCAGATCCATAGATGTCAATGACAGCATAAAGCTAATCAATTGTATGACAATAAATGGCAATATTCGACACATTATGTCCATGAATTTTCAAATGAACCAACATTTCATGACAAAACGGCAATATTCGACACATTTTTATGTCCATGAATTAATGAACCAACACTTCATGAATAAATGGCAATATTTGACACATTTTTATGTCCATGAATTTTCAAATGAACCAACATTTCAGGACAATAAATGGCAATATTCGACACATTTTTATGTACATGAATTTTCAAATGAACCAACATTTCATGACAAAATGGTAATATTCGACAAATTTTTATGTACATGAACTTCAAATGAACCAACCTTTCATGAATAAATGGCTATATTCGACACATTTCCATGTCTATGAATTTTCAAATGAAAATGTTATTTTATAGTATTTCTTTGTCAGATCCAAGCAAAAATTGATATGCAAAATTTAGTAATGTTAGTAATCGAGTTGTGAATCTACTGTAGATATTACTTGTAAAAATGATTAGAGTTCATTCAATGCCCTAGGCATTACCTATGCCTCCCCAGGCATTCTCTCTGCCAAAAAGCAGTGAAAGGAATGTCATGCAATCACAAACAATAGAAAAAGAAAAAAGGAAGAATATTTCTGATCATTTGAGCTGAGCTCCCAACAGACACTCACTTTTGTAAAAATGATTAAGACTTCTTCAGGCGCTAGGCATTACCTATGCCTCTCCAGGCATTATCTATTGCCTTCGCCTTGCGAAAAGAAGGAAGAGTTTTTTTTTTTTAAATGTTATGTCTGGAGGTTGACAAGGGTACCTATATGTTCGATCAAGTCAATCCAATTAAGCCCCAGTCACACATAGCTGGACGAGCCCCGGATTTTGAGCCGCACCACCCACGGAGCAACGGCCCAGACTGTCCCGGACCGCCAGGGATAAAATCACTGTTTTCGTTGATTTTTGCCTCGCAGTCACACTTTCCCGGACGAGCCCCGGACGAGCCCGGAACCAAAGGCCAGACCGCCCCGGACCGCCCCGTACCACCCCCGGACTGCCCCCGGAATGGCCCCGGACTGCCCCGGACCACCCCCAAACTATCCCGGACCACCCCCGGACTATCGCAGACCACCCCCGGACAACCCCCGGACTACTCCCGGACTGCCATGAGTATATAAAAGCGCGCGGCTCTGCAGAGCTCACTTCCAAATCCAGCAGCGCCGAGCACACATCTACACCATGAAACCTACAGGAAAGAAAATTGCCTCCAAAAGGATTGCCATGAAGGAGCCTGCAGGACAAGATCGCCACAAAAGTATGGAAGAAGCCTGCACCATCACCCTCAACTTCCGGATTGTCTTCCGACAAGGAATCTGTATGGGACGTGTCGCCACCTCCTCATCCTGCTTCGCCACCTCCTCATCCTGTGACGCCACCTACTACAACAGTGCCGTTGTCACAAGGCACTGTGCCAGTGCACCGGAAGAATGTGGAAGCTCTTCAGCTGACAAGTGACCAGCACCTGGATATGTCGGAGTGGCTACGGATGCACGACTACATCTATGTGAAGGGACGTGGCGACTACAAGAACACTGCATCAAAGAGACGTGTGTGGGAGGAGAAAGCCAAGGAGATGGTCATAGACGACCCCAAACCACTCATCACATGGTATGAGTCCACATGCACAAAGGTGGGGAAATTGAGTGACATGAGGTGACGCAGTGAGGGAGTTGTCTGGTGCCGCAGTGAGGGAGTTGTCTGAGCGCGAGTTGTACATACAGGAAAACTTCTCGTTCCTGCGAACGCATATCGTGCGGCAGCCATCCAGATCGGGGGTGACATTGCAGTCCCGGTTGCAACCCGTCCACGCAACCTCGATCGATGTGGACGATGAAAGTGTCGCGCCACTTGACCAGGCTCCACCACCGTCGAGTGTACCACCCACACCAGCAATGCAACCCGCAACTCCAGGCCTGGCAGCCAAGGGGAAGGGCGGCGCCCGAACACCCACCATCAACACTGACCTCGACCAGTTGAAGTCCCAAGTACAGGACCAGCAAGTGGAGGCTGGCATCATCTAGGGCCACCTGAGGGGGTTGATGCAACAGCCCAAAGTGTCGCCGCTGATGCTGTGGTGAACGTGGCTGGGGGCCATAGCTGAAGACATTGACGTGTCGCTTCTCGGGGAATTTCGCCTTGGCGATGCGGTTATGCTCCCAGTCACTACAGCTGGCCCGCGAGAAGGAGCCACACCGCCCACAACCACGTCGTCCAGACCCTCATCCAGCAGCCCCGTTGCCAGCTTTCCCCGTCCAGACGGCGGGATTACAACCGGCCCCCTGTGAAGGGGAATGGACGAGTCCACGACCGGGCCCTTCCACCACCACTGCACGCCCATCCAGCACCCCAGGAAGTGGGGTGAACATTACGGGTCTGTCGGATCTCAGCTTTACCACACTAATGGCTGGGATGGGACAAGACCCGGAAAACCCTCTGTGAGGTCAAGAAGCAACAACCCGGATGTCCAGCCTCTGTGATTGTGAACATTGTGAACATTGTGAAATGAACTGTTTTTACATACTATTTATTATGGACGTATTATGGATGAGTGAATGTGATCATGACAAGAGTACTGATTTTGTACATTATATATACTATTATGACTAGTTGAAAATAAATATATAAATTACATACATCGTTAACTACCTTGTGTTTGTTACAATCTATATGCTATATCCATTTAGTTGATAGTCACTTGTAATAAATTAAGTAATAACTATTTAACAAATAATTAACAAATAAATTTCCCCCCTTTTCGCTCCCCAAAAAACACCTTTTCGATAAATACCACATTAAATAAGTTAAGCTCTTATAGCAACAATATAGAAGAACAGATCATTAAATTCAGTATTAACACCCCTTTTCGATAAAATAAGTTAAGCTCTTCTACCAACAATATTGGAGAAAAGATCATTAAATTCAGTATTAACACCCCTTTTCGATAAATAGCACATTAACTAAGTTAAGCTCTTACACCAACAATAAAGTACAAGAAAATAAACCATTAGTGAGTTTAAGATTTTTGTATTAACTGTAGCATAAAAATTAGAAAAGTATAGACTAAAAAGCAATAATACAGAAATGGTTTTTTTATTACTGCCAAATTTTATTAGGACCTATTTCATTTTAATAAGATTATAACTTAAAGCTGTTATAGCTACACAACAAAAACAACAAATAACAAACAAATTAAATTAAGTTAAGATATTTTTATTATTACTGAGGTTTCTTTTGATTTGACAATCACAATAATGAAATATATTTAATTTTTAGGCAAAGACATAACAATAGCACATTACATACAATTCTCATGGCACAATTGGTAATAGTTCACACTTCACAATAGTTCATATCATAGCATCTTGCCAAGGCACCGCTCCAGCCACGGACTACGTAATAGGCACTGAGATATTGTCTCTGGTATTTCGCTGCGAGTGTCAGTCTGTTCCCACGAACGCCGTCGATGTCGGCTAGAGGATTGTTGAGTCTCCAGGCTCCAGGAACGATGTTGTGATTGCTGTCCTCCTGCTCCATCTCTGCATTGTGATGAGCTGCGTACCGCATCTGCGTCAGATTATGTAGGCAGACACATGCCAACACTTTCGATACAACTGTTGCTGGCTTCTGTCGCATTGTTGTTAGGACGCAATGGTACCGGTGAGCTATAATCCCAAATGCATTTTCGACGATGCGGCGTGCCCTGGAGAGTCAGTAGTTGAACATTCTTTCCGGAATTGTTAGATGAAGTTTGGAGAAAGGTTTCATCAACCAAGTTCTCAGCGCGAACGCATCATCAGCAACTATGAAGAAAGGCATGACACGCTCATCATGCGGTAGTGGTTCGGCACTTGGAATACCAAGTCGTCCTTCTTCAATGTACCATCCACTAGAGCCATCAATATGACCGAGTGGAATCCCTTGTAATTGTAGTACTCCGACCCTCCATGGGCTGAGCATTGGATCGGGATATGTTTCCCATCAAGGGCTACCAGGCAATGGTGAAACTGCCATCTTGTGGAGAACTGCTCAGCGATACCTCTCCATTGCTCTTCTGTAGTTGGAGCTTGAATCACCTCTTCAGCATACTCTGCAATTATAGCTTCACGAATGGCAAGCGAGATGGTGTTGTGTGGAACTCAGAAACCGTACATCAGAGAATGATAGTTGTCACCAGAGGCTAGGTAGCGGAGAGTGAACGACAGTTTCAATCCCGGTGTTAGCGCCTTTCTGTCCCACGTGTCCTTTTTCTTGATTCTTGGAATGATGCGAAGGAGAATCTCCTCGAACATAGCTGGATCCATGGGTAGAAAGTTTCTGTACGCTCGCACATCTTCGATACGTAACTTTTGCATAAGATTTGCAAACTGGCCGAACTGCATTCTCCTCTCCAACCAAGGTCGAACCCACACACTTCTTCTCACTTTTCTTGTACGTCTTCTCTTGATTTGCATAACTTGCAATATAATCATGTTGTTAACATTCTGTTGTTGATGTAGCTGCAATTGCCAGTTCACCAGCTGAAGTTGATTCATGCGCTGCCGCAAGCAGTAATCCATGATGGGCACCCTTTGAGAGTCAGGCAGCAAGTGATGTGTGAAGTGCTTTTGCGCCTGGTTATATATATACAAAACGCCTGTCCGGGAGTTGTCCGTGGTGATCCAGGAGTGTTCTGGGAGTGTTCCGGGACTGCTCCGGGCATGGTCCGGGGTGAACCGGGGTGAACCGTTATAATTTGGGTCTTACGGGGCATGTTCGGGAGTGGTCCGTGGCTACGCCGGGGGTAGTCCGGGACAGTCCGGGGATGGTCCGGGGATGGTCCAGGGCAAACCATGGCTCAAGATGACCCTGGACTACCCCCGGACAGGCTGGTCCACCCCGGACCACGCCCGGAATAGCCGGACCACGCCCGGACCACCCCCGGATCAGGCCGGACCAGGCCGGATTGAGCCCAGATCGCAAAATCCCCCGGACCAGCCCGGATGTTTTACACATTTTAAAACATCTGGGGCCGAGGCCGGATGGCGCTGGACGAGCCACGGATCAGGCCGGATCAGGGGGTGTTGGCACAGACGAGCCACGGATCACCCCGGATCGTCCCGGACCACCCCGGATGGCGGTCCGTGGCTCGTCCGGCCTCTGATCCGGGTATGTGTGACTGGGGCTTTACGTAAAGCTCCAGTGTCTGGCCCGGATCATACGGAAACAGACAAATGATCAAGTGTCTGGCCCGGATAATAGGGAAACAGACTTGTCGTTCGCTTTTATAGATATACTGGTACAATTCTCTGCCTGTGTTGAACCTGTCAAATTCTTTCAAAAATATATATATTTTATTATTATTTTTATATTTATTTTTATTAAATAAATAATTTTCTCAATATATATTATATTATTATTAAATTTATAATTCATGCCGATCTTTTGTCATCCACAACAAAAAGAATCTTATGCCTGACAAAGCTCTCATGTGCATCATGTTTTGTTGAATTTTGCTTCAACCGCCGGCGAATTAACTGTAAATGCAGCTTCAGTCAAGCTTGACGAAAAACGGTAGTCGCTTCGCGCGCGTGGCTGTCGACACCCGATAAGAATAGACTCCTGCGCTGAGTGTCCGATTATTTATAAATGGATGCCGTATACACGCGGAGAAGTTACCCCTTCCTGAATAGAAGAACTGTATCTACTATTCGCATTCACTTTTCCCCAAGTGAGTACGATGAGTATGAAAAGAGTACATAGATTAGTAGTCTGAAATATATTTTCAGGATTGAGAAATTACTATGATTATTATGGTAATGCATGAGTCAAGGTGCTGGACAATGCGGTCTTGGTCCTCCATGCATCTGCCGAGTAAAATTTTTGGAACTAGAAAAGTTAATACATACTCAATGCTGTCTCTCAAGCACTAGAATACAACATCTTTGATTTCATGCATTCGTCTCCGCATCCAGAGTTTCACTTCTCCACCTGCTTAGTCTACCCCGAAAACGAATCCAGAGCCCCTAAGTTTTAACAGAGCTATATGGTCTACAGTTTAACAAACCCAGAGCATTTCCGTCATTACTGTAACAGTTCAGAGGTTTTCCAGTAGATAAACAAGTTTCAGCTCGATCAGCTGACCACAGCCTCGAGTCTGCCACATTGGTCGTAATGCTCGCATTGCGTTTGATGCGAGGAAAGGAAGAGACCCTCCCCCCGCCTCCTGCCGCCGCCCGGCATTCTCACCTTCCCTGTCATCCTCCCCGCAGCTTTCTCTCACCTCGCCCTCTCCCCCTGCCACCGCCGCTTTCTCACCTTCCCCGCCTCTCGCCTCCCCGCTCCCCCCTTATAAGGCCGCCCGCCGGCCTCCCTCAGTCACTCGCCTTCCAGCCGTCCTCCCTGCTCAAGCTCCTTTTTCTCCACCCACCCACCCAACTCTCCCTACAGCTGGTGGAGGGCTCCCCTCGCCATGAACTCTGAAAGCTCCCCCAGAGCTCCTTAGCCTTAAGTTTATTTTACCGTCTTCCTTGTACATACTATGTTTATTTCCTGAGGTGTTTCAATAAAGCGCCTCTTTTCCCACCTGCGCCTTGCCTTCTTCCTTTTCGCGCATCACTTAATATGCCAAGTGCACACCTGCACTAGACCTGGTTACAAACGTTTAACCTAGATAAATAGAAAGTCAATGGGAAAAGAATCATTTGTTAATTGTCAGTGTGACATCATGCTCACCACCGATGTACGTTTTACCATCTATGTCATGATAGAATAACAAGATTTATTTGGTACATGGATGTACATGACAATGTCTATACAACTCCGTCCATGTTTAGACCATTTCTCCATTTTTTACAAATCTTCCATCCTGAAATGTAAGTAGAAGTATCAGTAAGTGAAAGTGTCAATAATCTTACTATAGCAATGCTATTGTGCTGCTGTGATTGGTCAATTCTGTGGATTACAGTACAACTAGCAACAAGCAGTTCTGTTCTACGTTCCTACTGGCATGTAAACGCTCCAGTACCAATATCACAAGAATGTATTATTTTAGGTTTTTGTTTTGTTTTATCAACCAAAAATACATTAGTTTGTTTATCCTGGCCAGAAACAATTGGATTGAATGCCAAAGGTTGCCTCCTACCTTTTACCTTCTCCGTACGAGTAAATCTAGATGTCAAATCATCCCAACTAATTTTAGAATCAACTATTCAAACCTTTTCTCGATTAACAGTTTTTCTATCAGTCTTAGGCCCTACCACGGTGTGGCAAAGAAAGTGGCGATTCCCCGCCAGCAGGATGACATGAGTAGCGACAACGGGTCCGCGGTGGCGCAACTCTCCCTCCTGCAACAGTCTATGACCGACTCGATTCAACACCAGGATGACATTTTTTAGATGGCATTGGATTGGCAGTGGGACAACTGCCTGGCATTGTCAGGTATTCGCCATGATTGATGATGGACGACTCCCCAGGGGATGGCGCGATGTACAGTCGGTAAAAGACCTGCAATGGGGAGCGTGCCTCTCAGGGACCTAGAAGGAAGAAGAGAAACGGTCAGCTCAGCCAGACTACCGGTACCGATCCTACACACCCGCACTGACGAACACCCAGGCCCGTCGTCCAGTACCCCATACAAATGCCCCGAGTTCAATACAGACAGCGATGGACGCCCATGCCACAGGTGGAACTGGGGAAAAGACTGCGGCTTCACCAGCTCACACAGCATGGCCAGCGAGCAGTTTGCGAACGTGTGTGCAAATAAATATAAGAAGGCCAACCCACACAAAGAGCAGGAGTGCAACAACATGAAACGACAGCTAGACAAGAAGGTGGCGGCAGCAGACAACAAGGAAGGCAACAAAGCGGATTTTCGCTAACCGGCCAGGGTCAGGCCAACCAAAATGCTACACAAGACCCCACAGAATCAACGGGGGTAGCGGCCCTGACGCTGGTTTCAGCAACCCGATGGAGGCAAAAATCCCCTCTCACATGGTATGACAAAAACTCGGGCATTCATAGCGGCCGCGATGCCGACCCCCCCCCCCCCCCCCCCAGGAGGCCCCACCACATGGAGACGTGACGCGATGCGACGCGGCCACAACAGCCCACCCACACTCCCACACACACGGATGGCCTGGCGAGCAGCTCGCCCCCCCCCCCAGACACCCCCCTCCCACGCCAACGACTCCCACCCCCGAGACGAACACGAGACCGCCTCAGATGCCTCGACCGCCCACCGCCACCGCTACCGGCCATAAAACCGGCACTCACACAGACTCCTGCGCCAGCGTAACAACCCCAGAACAGCCTGAACTGGACTCCCCCCACCCACCGTCCTTTTTTGGCACTATAGTGACTGGTGGATCCCAAGGACTAGAACTTGCCTCTATAATATCATCTTCAAGCATTCTATCTTTTTTTTTTTTTTTTTTTTTTTTTTGGTAAAGTATTTATTCATCTGAATATGACATTTGTCAGCGCCGAAGCACTGGTCTTCCGGCCATCTTACTATTGGAGTTGACATTCTAAACAATCTAAGTTTGGTCAGTGCTGTATTAGTCACAGCACCGATCCTGAAGAATTAAGGGAGTGGCTCCTGCTGTATAATGTACAGCACCAGTCACTGCGGTTCATTCAAAAATGGGGAGCAGCACCGAGTAGAAGATGTATACCCAGGGCAGCTCAAACAATCGTTGTGGGTTACATGTTTTCTCTTATGAAACAAGCAAAGTTTATAGTTAACAAGATATTTTGTCTAACTCTCTTTCTACAAGATGTCTTCTACTCAAAGGTATCCTATAAGGTCTCTGATTTACAGGATATGCACTACCTGTATCGATATGCATTTCTACAACCTTAGTAGCTCTGAGTTTAACATCAGATTCAGGAAATAAAGAAGGAAAATGTATCTTCCAATAGTCTAATTCTAGAACCATCCCTGCAATTCCTCTATTTATAGTCTTGAAACCTATCCACAGATGTAGAATATCACACAAGGAAACAAATTTATGTCTATGACTAATTTCAGCTGCACAAATATCCATTACATCTGTACCTATGAGCATATCAAAGCTTAGCGAATCTACTACAAAGAAAGGACATAACGTATCATAAAGAGAAATATACGCTATACCTACAGCAGGAATTAGATGTCCTGACAGAGATCTCACTCTACCCGGGTACAATTGCCCATATGATACACCGATGTCAATTAAAGATTGAAAAACAGACAAATGTATCAAACTCTTAGCCGCACCTGAGTCTACTAGACCAGATAAATGAAATCCATCAAATTCAACTGTGCATCAACTGCGCTTTCTAGTTTCCCGTTGGTGTAGTACTGCTCATGTTAACATTACCCGAAAGTAATTTTATTTTAAATGGACAATCCTGCATCATGTGTACTTCATTACATAAGAAACAAGATATTGTATGCTTAGTGTAAGATACGAGTCGACACGTTGAGTTCCAGTTCAAGACTGATTTTATTAACCGTCATCGTCGCCTTAGTTACGTTCTAGTTATTGCTTGTGATCCGCGTGTACCAGGTCGACGTACATATCTAACATCTCCCTTCCAATATTTTATTGACACAAGAACTCTTATAGATAACCAATCTTACAATAAATACCTTAGCTAAATGGAGAGCGGCAGTCAAGTAATGAAAGCAGTCTTTGTCGCATTGTGACCGACAGCATGATGATGATGATGATTCCTTTAGCGCACTCCAAATCTGGATACCGGGCGAACAGCCCTTCCATAACGTGTTGTATATGGGATATCTTGAGTTACATTATGTTTATCATGTTCGTGACTTTCTTTACTCACATGTTCATATTTTTGTCTGTGTGCCTGTATGTTGTTGTTGTTTGCTTTGAACACATGTTTTCGATTTCTTCGTACTATGTTATTTTGTGAATTTAGTATACCATAGTCCCTAGGACCAGGTAATTGTACCTCGGCGATATTGCCTGGAACCCATTTCCCTGAATGATGTAAGTACCGTACGTGTTCGCCTTGTCGTAACTGTGGGTGTTCATGTCCCACATGCCTATCGAAATATCTTTTTTGGTTTCGTTTTATTATTTCTAACTCGGTGTTCTTTGGCAATTGACATTTCGGTGTTAAATGTGTGTCCATTATAGGTAATTTAGTTCTCAGCTTACGTGACATTAGCAATTGTGCGGGAGACGCACCTATGCCTTGTAATGTTGTGTTCCTGTAATTCAATAGTGCAATGTTTGGGTCATTGTTATCCAACATGGCTTTCTTGATTAACAATTTATTAGTTTGAACATATCTTTCTACCTGTCCGTTATTTTGGGGGAACAATGGACTTGAAAAAATTGGGCGGAAGTCATATTCTTGTGCGAACTGCATGTAATCTGCGCTACTAAATTGTGGCCCGTTGTCAGATACTACCTCTCTGGGAATGCCGTACCTGCCGAATACTTCTTTCAATGCGCGTATGATATCTTTACTAGTGGTGGTTTTCATTTCAACTATCTCAGGAAATTTTGAATAATAGTCAATTACCAATAAAAATGTTGTATGTTCAACATAAAATAAATCAATCCCGACTTTGTGATATGGGATACATTCGATGTGATGACTCACAAGCGGCTCAGAATGCTGTGCGTTTCTGTATTCTTGACATATTTGACAACGGGACACTTGATCTTCAATTTGACTACTCATACCTGGCCAAATTGTTTACACCTGCCAATTGTTTACACCTGACGATCCCTAGATGTGACTCATGTATTTTGTGCAACATTTCTGTTTGTAATGTGCGTGGAATGATGATTCGATCGTCTTTTAACAGTATGTCGTCCTTTATTGTAATATCATGTCTGTATGTAAAGAATGGCTTCACCTCAGGCTTTAGATTACTGTTATGTTTGGGCCACCCATGCTTTGCCAAATATATGACCTGTTGTAGTGTATTATCCTTCTTGACCTTGTGTTGTACTCTTGTCATACCATCATTCCCCAATGCAATCTCCGCTACCGAGAAGTCATTGTCGAACAAGTTGCTTGGGGTGGTCATTGTGGTGTGAGCCCTGGACAGCGCGTCTGCAAAATACATGAGCGTGCCTTTAATGTGTATTACCCGTATGTCATAGTTTTGTAGCTGCATCCGCATGCGTTGCATTCTGGCAGATAGGGTGTGTATAGGTTTATTCATTATAGCTACTAGCGGTTTGTGGTCTGTTTGTACCGTCACTTCTTTGCCAAATATATACTCGTGAAATTGATTGCACCCGAAGCATATCGCTAACAACTCTTTTTCAATGACAGCATAGTTGGATTGTGTCTTATCTAAAGCTTTTGAAGCCATGGCAACTGGTCTATTTTCCTGAAATAATGTAGCACCTAGCCCAGATTTAGAAGCATCAACTTGCAATACGATTTCTTGTTTGACATCAAAATATCTCAGTACAGGGGCTTTTGTAAGCAATTCTTTGAGTTTGTTAAATGATTCCTTTTGTTCACTTTGCCGGTGCCATGCTACATCCTTGGCGAGTACTACACGTAACGGTTTGGCTTACTCAGCCATGTTAGGAATGAATTTACTAACGTAACCCACCATTCCCAGGAATCTCTGTACTGCCTTTTTGTCACTAGGTGTTGGCATGTCAATGATTGCTTGTACGCGTTCTATGCTGGGCAACAGGCCTTGAGCCGTTAATAGGTGACCAACATAGTTAACCTGAGTCTGACATATTTTAGATTTCTTGGGGTTTAGCTTTAGGTTTAATTTTCTGGCCCTGTCCAAAACTGACTTCAACCTGGTGTTATGTTCCTGAACATTTTTTCCATACACCAGTATGTCATCTGTGATTACGTTTACCCCAACTAAATCGCCTAGTATATTATTCATTTCTTCAATGAAAATATCTCCAGCAGTTTTAATGCCAAAAGGTAAACGTGTGTACCTATAGCGACCCCAAGGCGTATTGAACGTACATAATTCTGAACTTTCTTTATCTAAATGGATTTGCCAATAGCCGCTATTGGCATCAATGACTGAAAAATACTGGGCCCCATGTGTATTCGCAACTACCTCTTCTATGGTACGAGTGGGATACGGGCCCCCTCAATATGGCTTTATTTAACTTAGTTGGGTATAAACATATTCTAATTTTGCCTGGTTTCCTGACAATTGTAATTGAACTAACCCATGGAGTCGGTTCTGTTTGTTTTATTATCACTTTCAACTCTAACATTCTGTCTAATTCTTTACGTACATCATCAATGATTGCATGGGGAATTCTTCTAGGGGCATCAACAATGGGGGTAATACTGTTATCGACATGAATATGTGCATTTATTTTTATTTTACCAAGCCCTGTGAACACATCATTATATATATTTACCAAATTAACAGCGCTTGGGTCAGGAACCGTCGTGCAGTTGATAGAGTCCAGCCTGGATATCAGGTTGAGGGCAACACATGCAGCCTTCCCTAGGATAGGGCTACCCCCACTCGCAATCTGGAACTTGACTGGACGACCTTGGATAGTGATCAATGTCTCCCCGATCGGTTGTATACGTTGCCCGGTGTACGTCACGAGGTGGCAACGTGAGGGAGACATGGTCACGCCGTTTAGTTGATCATAAATGGCCTGAGGAATGATGTTCGCCTCAGACCCGGTATCCAACTTGAATTTAACCACAGTATCATTTAATACGACATCGGTGTACCATAGATCTTCCGTGTTGTTACTTTCATCAGTCAGGGCACCGACAAACAGATCGTGGTCAGTGTCGGTATCGTTGTCCGATTGTATCCATCCATTTGGTTCGTCATGACGTCCCATGTTTATTTCGTTCACAGTTGATATCCTATGTTTACTCCCACGACACATTTGAATGAAATGACCAGTTTTCCGGCATCCAGAGCACTGCTTGTCCTTTGCTGGGCATTGTCCCCTGACATGTACGTATCCACAATTAGAGCACTTAATCCTGGCTCCATTTGATCTGTATTGTTGTTGTTGTTGCTGTGACGTCCGTCTCCAAGGGTGAGCTTGCCGCTGTGACGTCACACCGCCGTCGACTCTGGTCATGACGTCAACTTGCTCGTCCGATTTGAAATTTACTGTATCACTAACTAAAACATGGTTGTGTTCACTCAACCGACACATTGTTATGCATTTTTCCAACGACAGTTCATCAGTTTGCAATAAACGATTCCGCAGATTGGTGTCTTTCATGCCGCAGACTAGCCTGTCACACAATAACGAGTCTTCTAATGAACTGTAATTGCAGTGTGAAATGCAGTTTCTTAGTTCCCGAATGTAGGTGTCCATGCTCTCAGCAGACTGATTCAACGAGTTAAATTGATAACGCACTACAGTAATGTTTGTTTTTCCCTCACAATAAACTTGAAATGCCTCTTTTAATGGTGTTACCCTGTCACGGTTATCAGTGTCGATGTCGAACGATCTGTGTACTTTTTGTGCCTCCGTTCCAGCCACATGAAGGAACACACAACACTGGACTTTTTCGGATTTGGCTGCGACTCCAGCTGCTATGGCGTAAATTTTATATCCATTGATCCATTGTGTCCATTTAACGCCAGATTACCCTCCAAGTTAAGTGGCATCGGGGGTTTCAATCCAGATAATGCCATGACTTTTCAGGTAATCCACATCTGACACCATGTAAGATACGAGTCGACACGTTGAGTTCCAGTTCAAGACTGATTTTATTAACCGTCATCGTCGCCTTAGTTACGTTCTAGTTATTGCTTGTGACCCGCGTGTACCAGGTCGACCTACATATCTAACACATAGGAGCTGTACTATGCCTTCTTTGCCTAAAAGCATTGCTTTTCCGCGACAGCGGATACACATGAGACATTCCTGACAGTAATGTCTGCGTCTGGGTGAAAAATGTCCATTGTTCCCCTGCTGTTGCGTTGACAGCGCATGCTCCGCCATGCGCTGTGCGACTGGAGTGTGCCTAATTACAGCGGCAGAACCCCTACTGACTGCCCTAGGTTTATGTGCGGCAATCCACCAGGTACGCCTTGGTTGTAAGAACTGACACGAGAAAGTGTCGCAGCATTCACAGTGTGAATCGCTGAATGCTCAGAAACACCACTGCCTAACGACAAGTTACCTATGCACTTTCTAAGAGATTTTATCTCATCTTGAATAGTCTTCAGGACCTGACTATCTGAAGCAGATGATTTAGAACCTCTGTGAGAAGGGAAAGACTTTGAAAAATCCAAAGAAGTACCATTTAGACTATCCATTTGCTCACAAATATCTAAATTACCAACACATGATTTAGCACGTCTCTGCTGCCTAATAACAGACCTATCACTGAGAAGGCTTCTTCAAGAGATTTTGGTCGGTTCGTTTCTACATACTGCATGGTATTATCATCAAGTAAGGAGTTGAGAAATCTCGAAAGGAGTATCTCGAAGGTATCAGTGTCAAAAACTGCAGTTGGAAGATCCCAACCTTTAGCTGCAGCAGTCTTAAACCACTGACAGTATGCAGCTACTGTTATCCCTTCTTCTTGCTTCATAGCCATCACTACCCCCTTTAAATGACTACGTTCATCCGCTGTCAAAAGAGTAGATGCTATCACTTCCTTCATTTTTATGCTGAAAAGCGGTGAAAAGAACCTCATGCAGCATTCCTGTTGCATTTGATGAAGCAAAGCGGATAATGTCTAGGTCTAAAACATCTGCAAGAGTCCCGATACGTTCAATCAAGTCAATCCAATTACGTTATGCCCCTCTGTCTGACCCATCTAATAGGGGAACAGACTTGCCGTACGCTTTTAATGATCTATTTCGTACCTATCTCTGTCTATGCTCAACCTGCAATAGTTCACGTGCCTTCAATCAAGTCAATCCAATTACATAACGCCCCTCTGTCTCACCCATCTAATAGGGGAACAGACTTGCCGTACGCTTTTAATGATCTATTTCGTACCTCTCTCTTTCTATGCTCAACCTGCAATAGTTCACGTGCCTCCCTATGTTCTTCTCTATCCTCCCGTAATTCTGTCCTGTCCCTAAGATCAGATAAACGTTCCTCATTTTCCTCCTTAAGAATGTCTAGTCTAAGTGCCATAAATTTAGACCATGCACCTAATGCTCCCATTTCAGCGGAATAATTTTCCAGTGTATACTGACCTTGAAACCAATGTTGAAACTCATCACGCAACAGTTCCTCCTTTGCGCATGTGAGTGGCATCTTCAAGCTGCTGTTGTATGCGGTGGTAGAAAAGAATTAGCAGAATTGAATCCAAGTATAGATATGTCTGTAAAGTAGAACAAATAGTAAAAAAATGACATAGTGTATTCCTATGCTCACCCCTCCATGTCAAGGTTAAAGAAAAGCCGAAAGTAGTCCTGTAAAAGAAATTATTTTAGTGGCGACGCGAGGCTTCAATGGCAGCACGTTACAGACTTACCATCAATAAAGTCTCGCAGACCTTCTAAAATAGTAGTATTGTTGGAAATAATCATTGACAAACCCAATTCTTAATCAATTTCAAACCCCCCACAGAGTCGAAAAATAGCAGAAAAAACACTACCTACACAACACACCAAATAAGCAGTAGCCAACAAGTTCTATCTTTTTAAATCAACACCATGTCAATAACCAACGTGGTCACTACCCATCATGTCAAATAACCAATGTGTCACTAACCATATCATGTCAATAACCATCATGGTCAAATAACCAATGTGTTACTAACCGTATCGTGTCGATAACCGTCGTGATCACCAATTATGTAAAGGCTAAGGCTCGAATCTGTGTCTGTGTAGGCAGGCTATGGTGAAATCAATACAGGCAAAGAGAAAGGAAGAGTATAAAGTGTGAAGAAGAAGATTGAGTCTAGTCCTCTGGTTTATTATTTTATGGTTACATGGGTTCATTGTAGAGTATCACACCACCCCTTTCCCCCAATGGGAAACAAGCATTCTTGGCCCTACCAATATGGATCCAGCATTCCTGGTCCCCATGGATATCAGTGGTCTGCCCATGACCACAAGCTGTATGGCCTCATGTCCACCAGCAACCTTGACCTTTGAGTGTGGTGTTCGCTATCCCAACAGGTGTTCCCTATCCCAAGAGTGGGTAGGCCCTGAGTGCACTCACACCCAGACCTGCCAGCACCACTATGTCTATTTACATCCGACTCAGGCACCACCAGCCCATACATATATATATATACATACATGCACCTGGTCATGTGGACCGATCAGTAATAGAACATTTGCATTCCCCCTATGCCAAATATCGTAATATTTTGCTTATGATAACGTGCGTCTATGGCAGTTATATAGTGCTGCCCACTTAGATACAATACTGCTGGCAAGCCAATATTATTGATATCCATGGCACTTTCAAAGACCTCTCTCTCACCAGAAGCCGTCTCTGGCCACTAAGCCATCAAGGCCAGTTATCCACCGCAGTAGACTGCGGGCTTCAAAATTGAGCCAAAGGGTATTTAACCTGAACTTCTTATCCTAAAGCTAGGAACAGACAGGACACGGGCGTCATGTGGGCGGAAAGAATAAGCGGGCGGCATGTGGTACTCACGCGGGAATAGTGAACACACTGAACGTGTCTGGCAAGCATCTGATTTGCAAGCTCTCTCTCTATTAGTATTACTCTTTCTTCTCTCTCTCCCCTTCTCTCTCTCTCCTTCTCGCCCTCTCTCTCTCTCTCTCTCGCTCCTTCTCGCTCTCTCTCTCTCTGCAAAGTCAGGTTGGGTCGGGTAAACCTGACTTGACCCATGGCTTGTTAAAATATTGACGTGAACTACTTTGTGAGGGGGAGGAGAGAGATAGTCTGGAAAAGTAGTACTCTTGATTGAAGTGATCGTGGAAATGTTGAAAATTTTGGATGACCCCTTAGTTACTTCTCGTTGCGCACTCCTAGGGCAAGAAGTTCCCTGAGTATCGCGTCACCCAGAACTACGTCATGAAGAATGGCCTCGCTATGGCCGTCGGGCTGAATGGCGACATGCAGATATGGGACATCCCGTCGTGCGAGTACGAGGGCAACCTCAGCGATGACCCGACCGTGAAGAACACGCAGAGCCCCGGGCTGCACACGCACGGCGGACTCGCTGTCCTGCAACTCGCCATCTCCGCTGACGGACGCTACCTGGTGGCCGGGTCGGCCGACTGCACTGCCTCGCTCTGGGACCTGGAGAATGAGACCAGGGTGCAACGCTACACCGGGCACACAGGCAAGGTGGGTGCTGAATTCATATACATATATATATATAAATATATATATATATATATGAGAGGGCACCCGGACAGGAACAACGCCCTGGGGGGTGGGGGTGCGGTGTTACAACACCAATGCGTCAGGTCAGGAGGTAGATATAAGGTAATTAATAGAATAGTTTGTTCCCTTTCGCTTATTTATACTTGCATCACATAATTATAGTAGATCGATTACTTTTCGAACCTTGTAGGCCTGAACGGGATGGTCCAATTGGAAAGAGTGCTGGCTAGCTTCCCGTGCGCAGGTTGTGGGTTCGAATTCCCCGCCGAGTGAACACCAGTGTTTGATTGTTGTTTTACGTTCTAGCAACATCTAAGGTCATATCAGGACAGGTACCGACTTGTGATAGTGGACACTCATGTGCAGACTGCCGGCACCATGACTCGATATCCCAGTCACATTATCCTGGTAGGCTTACTGTGCTAATCGGTCCTTGTCCTATCCTATTAATGCCGAGCACCAGGCCACGTACCAACAAGTATCAATTTTATGACATTGGTTTGACTCCACTGGGATTTGAACTCCTGACTTCTTATCTACCAATAGACTACATCGCCGTTCCAGCGCCGCGGTGCATTGTGGGATGCATCAAAGTAAAACAAACCCACGAGAAGCACATGGCACATGCTACACTGGGTGCAGTTATGAAATGTGCTAGTTTCAGCTCATCTCAGCTCTTGTTTGAAACATAGAACACTAACTAAATATATATATATATATATAATAAATTAAGATATTAATATTTTATCCAGCATTGCATTTACATCAATATAATCAGCACATATTATGCCATGTGCATTTAGATTTAGACAAATCTGGGCACTCAGACTAGTGTTAGAGCCATAGCCAGAGTCAGTTTTACTTATTTTATTCATGTTTTTATTTATATCCTATGGTTAATGACATATGTAGAAATAGAAAATGAGTAGGGTTAATCAGATATTGGTTATATATTTCTTTGAAACAAGTTTTTGTTGACACATCTGACAATTTAATATTTAGAACAAGAATTACTTATGTCTAATCAATGGTGATGTAAAGTGACTGAAATTGTATGTTTCTTAGCTCAAAATGTTTAATTATGGAGAGTTGTCAACACTACGTACACAATGCACCAGCATATTCATTATATTATTATATTGCATCCATCCATCCATCCATGTTTGTGCCAAATTGTTATGTATTTTTATTAATTTTGAATAAAATCGAAGTTTTACCCTACGCATATCGGCAAACTCAATGACTGTATTAGTGGGGCAGATATGTGAAATTGGTGTGCACTTCTGGAAAGAAGCATGAAACTTAGTCCTAGGGGGTTTTTGGGTATGCTGATTTAAAAAATTGCGGGAACCACGACATCACTCCAACGGTTCGCGCCCAAAATTAAGAAATTAAAAATGGCCACCGCAAAACAGGTTTTTTACCCATAAAACCACTCTAAGTGCCCCAATTACCATGATCTTGATGTTTTTAAGGTCAAGGAACCCAATAAAATACATTTGAACTTTCATAACATACATGTTCATGGTCAAAATATTAAAAAACACTCATAACTTCAATTTCTTTGCAACAGCGTATATGTAAGTGTACCGATTACCATCTTAGTACCAATGTTAAGGAATCTGATTGTGTGTCGTACATTCTGATAAAGGGACACATATGCCATATAACTAAATGACTTGAACAAGTTCCAAGAATTAACACCAGGGGTTGCGAATTGTTCCAGTATCCTATATTCTCAGTACTATTCAGCTATGAAGTTATCATTTACCTCTTTTTGAATATGTTTTGCTCAGAACAGCTGGAACTGGTTATGGCAAAAGTGTTCCTTTAAAACATTATCAAATTATTGATCTTCTTACAAGCTTCTTACTCTCAGTTACACTGTCCCGGACAAAAGCACAACTGTGTACATGGCAGATTTGCCTTGACACACTTGCATCTTTTAGTGCAGTCCTTTTTACATCCACATTTTAACAGTTCTTGACAACCTTTGGCTGCCTCTGGAAGAGTGGTCCAGCATGGAGTCCATGGAGAATCATCTTTCGCTCTCTCCCAGCCCCATAAATCTGGTGATGGAACATTGGGTTCTCCTATAAGTGACTGTCCCCAGATATGCCCTGCCTGAAAAACAGCCCTTTTCACATGCTGTTCTAGGGCATGTAATGTTGGAGGAATGTTTACCATCTTACGGTTATGAGTGAATAACTGCTTCCTGGCTTCATTCACATGGCTAAGTGCTGATGTTCACTGATACAAAAGAACAACATATCTTTCTATTTGCTCCATTTTGTCTGGGGATATCTGAGTTGGCACGCGAGATAAATGAAGGAAAGTAGGTGTGAGCTGAGGCATATTACGTCATACAGCCCAAGCCGTTTTCTTTCCAATTCCATAGAAGGCAGAAACCATATCACATCCTGATATCGCATGCAAGAAGAGAATACCCCATGATGCATCATTGCCTAATTCAGCTGAAATCAGGTGACAGGGGAGGTAGCATAGTTTAGAACCATGACCAAATGCTACCCATATTTCGCAATCCTTTAAGACACTTAACACAGCAATTGCAAGAACCACCACATCAGTATCTGTTGCATGTATCATCAGCTTGGTAAATCCTTGATGGAACGAATGGGAAGCATGAAACAGTAGCCATGTGTCTGCTTCTTCATGAGTGCAGGACAAGTCGAAAAGGTCGGCTATGGGAGATGAAACAGTGTTCTTGCCATGTGTGGAGATGACTAGCTTACATTGATAGGGTTGAAACTCCTGTATTGCATTGGCTAGAAGTTGGAACAGGCTCTTTGTTTGAATCTCAATGAAGGAAGTTATTCCAGTTACCAGGAATATTAGTGTTGTTGGCAACCTGGAGATGGTTACCAGCTCCACGGTTCTGTCGTGTTTGTGCCTTTAGGCTGTCCTCCTTATATACATCCCAAACAACATCCAAACGAACAACGTCTTGTAGCATGCATTCTAAATAGGGCAAGAACACCATTTGTGAATAGTCCTGGAATGTTTTGACAGGAACCTTTGACTTCTTTGGATCAAGTGTGTGCACAAGGGCAGCACCATCGACGATCTTGACATCAAGATTTGGTGCAGATACCAGTTGAGGTACCAATGATTCCAAACATTCCATCAACTCAGATTTGCTTGTTTGGTGCATTGTGTGATTTGCTGCCAATGATGGAGGCCAGGCATGATTTTCATGCATGAAGAAGGCATCCATATCACTGTCTCTAGGTTGGCATGATATATACATCCGTGAGAAGAGATGAACATCACTATGCAGGTTGGAGATTTTAGAAGCGGACTTCGCAGGTTTCTTTCCCGAACTAGAATTTAACAGAGGTAGACTCTTCTTGTGTATGGTGTCATTGAATGCAGTGATATTGGCATCGACGCGCTCTGCAACAAAATTCCGGTATTGTATTTTGCCAATATCTTCTGCAGTCTTTATTGTATTCACGTTTGGTGTCAAGTGTGTAGAGGTCCATGCTTGTATCTGCAAAGGGTTTGCCAAGTTCCTCCATCACATCAGTGACACTCTTGACTTGAGATAGGAACCGTATCTGTATCATGGTGGCGATCTGTGTCCTTCTTTGTCATGGAATGTTTGTCATCATACTCCGTCAAAAGTCTAGCTGTTTCTGGACTTGCCACCATCCAGTGTGTCAGTGCGGCTTCATTTTCTGTGACACCTAATACACCTCCGTCTCCTTTCACCATTGCATTAAGCTGTTCATGAACTTGCTCATGGGCTAGTGCAAGAACGTGTGCATTGTTTTCTGTGTAACAAGGTTGCCCTTGAGGAACTGCGCATGTGTGGTAGGGCTGTTCACTTCCAGGGTAAGTAAATCTCTTACATGAACCATCATCCAGCGAGCATAGTGGTAGTGGTCAAGAGCGAACATCCATGGAATAATCTTTCCAAGTGATTCCACGTATGGAACAAAGTTTTGTTGACGGTGCGGTCTAAGGAACTGTAGGAATAGGAGTTCCAACTTCCAAACTGAGGATGCTCTGAATCAAACTCAGGATGCTCCGAAGCCATCTCATTACACCACTCATCAAAGTGTAGTTGTTCATCCTCTGGTGTGTTCTTTTGATACTCATCGTATAACCTGTGAAGCAGAATGAACAGAGCTGCTGCTGTTACCTGATGGGCCCATTGACCTCTGGATGTGCGTGAACCGTTCTGTAGACCAGCGGCACGCCCCTCAGTTGTAACATTGGCTGAAGTATCACATAGGTCCAACCACTTCCATCAAGCCAATCACCGATGACTTTCAACATGGCCATTTCGATGTGGAGACCCCCCATCAGTACAACATACTCATACTCATCCGGCCATTTGCACTGAATTATTTTGGCGATCGCATATAATGGTTGATCAACAGTGAGCACAGGTATCTGTTCTGGATTGCAACAAACTGTGATCTGTTGGATGATATTCATTCCATGCTTGACCATAGCGGGTGAGTGTGCAGCATCTCGAAACATTGGCAGTAGAGCGATAATTGCAGGAGGCTTAGGTACATACAACTGTAAGCTGGCAAAATAGGCTGACCATGATATGTTCACCAGATCAGTTTTCATCAGCTGAAGCTGTCCTCACTTTTTCAAACCAAGGCATTTGCATTTGATCTTCATTCATGGCAACAGGTATTGTTGGAATGACATTGCCAGGGAGCGATATTGGTGGCACATTAGTATATGACTTTGGTAATGATTTGATAGATTTCAACTTTGGCTGGTCTCTGTTTTCAGGAATCTTCTGAAGGACCCTAAAAACACCTGGATTGTCATTTGTGACATGCTGTGTGATTGATATTGCTGTGCCATGGAAAGAATCAAGACTTGAAGTGGATGATGGATTGTGATCAATGTTATCCAGGTTTCCAGTAGTGAACAGATTGTCTCGGAGGGTAGATGGACAGACACTGCCCTCATTCTCATAATTGTCTATTACTCTATTAGCTTCCTCTGTGGACAGTTGCAAAACCCTGTCAAACGATACAGATAGACCTTTCTCAAAAAGAAAGTCAATGAGATCATGTTTTCGTATTCTATTGTGAATGAGTAGGCCTAGGTACAATGGAAGAACAGTCTCAGTCGGAGTTGTGCCGTACTGCTACAGATTCTCTCCTACCACGCTTGACAGCATTGAAGACCAATAACTGCATAATGGATGAGGCAGCTGTGCTAACTTCATTGTCATCAATATGTTGTCCTGCATTTGATCCTCCTAGAATCATCCCAACCAGAGCAGATAGAGATGCTGGGAGATCGTCATATTGCTTATCGCATAAGGAACCATTGAAGTGGTATTTTTTCTCAAGCACTTCTTTGCGAATCAGATTTCCTACTCTCATCAGCATGATGGCTTCATCATCTGGATTAAGGTGGCAGATGTTGAGTAAGGCATCACCAACATCATCTTTGAATGAAAATACTGTGACAAACTTGCTGTGATGAGCTTCAAGATTTGGAATATGCTGTAGGAGTTTCTGTGCAAGTCTGGTCGAATGGATGTTTCCAGTTGTGTTATCACCTAATTTTTGTAGCCGCTCACAATACAATACATTTCGATCAGTGAGTTTGAAAACATGATTCTGGTCTCCTCCCAATTGACCATATTCCTCAATATAAGACACCACCTCAGCAAAATCAAGTGAATCTGTCTTGATTTGGTGACACTTCTCAGTCGAATGTCTTTGTTGAGATCTATGTTTGTTGTAGAATGATGTCAAGCACTTAAAGTGATAAACAGCATCAATAGCGATCATATCTTCAACTGATAATTTGGCCAACAGCTTTGTGTCTCGGAGTTCTGTAGCGATTTGTCTGACACGAGTATCAAGGGATATTGTTTCGGCTTTGTGAAAGTCTCCTGTGGTTTCATCACAGAAAATACACCCTGGCTGATGTGTCTCTTCTGTTTCCATTGGACATGCTGGAGTAGTTGCACTGCGAAGGTGTTTTTTAAGTGGTGACTGAGCTGTATTCGAAAAAGCTTTTTCTTGCATCTTCCTGGCTCTCTCCACTTTTGTTGCATTACGCAGGACGTAACATTTTTTGTGTCACTTAGCTTCATGCTTAGTCAGCATTTTCTCCATGCCATCACCATCATCGAGTCGTGATACGTTTATGTTCAATGGCACATTGTTTAGTTCATGAAGGGCAGATAAATTTGTGCATAACCTGTTGCTGATGGGTTTATGAGAGTTCCACCAAGTTCTTGGCATAGAACACATATATGTCCAGTTCGTTGGTTGAACTGGTGCAGCACAAGCCCGAGGAGCAAGTCTAAGCCTTTTGGACATGGTGATCGCCAAATGACCATCATGACATGAATGCCACTGTTTTCTGAAAAGTAAGAATTATAACGAGTTAAATGTACTGGTTCCTTGTGATTATGACCCTGCTGAGAAGAAATGTCATTAGTATTGATGTCTGTGCCAGGTATCGTCTTTGTATCTAAACTCTTAATAAACTCTGAAATGCGAAATCATTGAAAGGATTTAAGTTAATTAGCATACTGTGAGAAATTTAAGATCACAATATCATCTGAATGTCTTCTGCTTTTAATCCTCAATTACCATGAAGAAGTAAAACAACAACACAGATTTACAGAAAGTTGGTGTTTAAAAAATTATTGTTATGAGCATTTTTTTAAATTTTCACCATGAAGATGTATGTTATGGGTCTTCACATGTCTTTTATTGGATTCCCTGACCTTAAAAACATAGGTATAGACATCAAGATCATGGTAATCGGGGGACTTAGAGCCATTTTATGGGCAAAAACATGTTTTGCGGTGGCCATTTTGAATTTCTTAATTTTGGGTGGGAACCGTTGGAGTGACATCGTGGTTCCCACAATTTTTTAAATCAGCATACCCAAAAAAAAAACAGGACAAAGTTTCATGCTTCTTTCCGGAAGTGCACACCTCAAGTAAAAATTGTCACACATTCGCCCCACTATATGCCTTTGCTTTGCTCCCAGTGCCATTTTCAGCACATGTGCAGTTGGAACGTTGATCTAGTCTATTCTCGATGTCGGACATCCGGGTACTTTTGGGGTTCACGGCGCGCGAAGGGTAAAACAAATGCCACTCTCATAGAAACAACATTAAAACTACCCTATCTATCACAGTGATTTTTGCTTTTTGGTGCTTTGAAAGCAAATTTCTCTTGTTTCTATTAAATAGTTCAGATCTTTCTCTATAATTTCATATTCAGCTTTTTTTTTATCAGCCAATTGGAAGTTCTTGAATTTATTTGGCAAAAATAATTGTTGAGGCCATGATCTGGTAAGGCTAACACTGGCACTGACACTCAGAATATCCCAACTTTCACTATTATCTCTGTTTTTAATAGTTTCAGAGAAAATTGCTCTTAGGTTAAATTAAATACCTCAGATCTTCCTCTTCAATCGCGCATTAAGATATTTTTAATCGATCCGATGAAAGTTTTAAAATTTATTTTACAAAAATAAATGCTCCCCATAGACATAGCATTGCCGCAGCACACATCACGGCGGTATTTTACCCTTCGCGGGCTACTTTCCGGGGTTGTGACGTCATGCCGACATCGAGAATTCGTCAACCACGTCTGGTACAAAATGTATACGTGTCACTAGACTAAGCCTAAGCAAAAGCTTTTGTTTGGCTCGCTATGAATGCAAAACCTCTCCCAAGCTCAACCTCAGTATTATCCTTTCCTCTATGTAAATATACTTGGTTCCATTTTTTAACACGTTCACATTGATTGGTGGCCGGCGTCCACGTTTTGCTGCAGGTGACTGCCGTGGCTATATCCAACGACAACCAGCTGGTGCTGACGGCTGGCGAGGACTGCAACTTGTGCGTGTGGCGGCTGGGCGCGGCGCCGGGCCCCCTATGCCACCTGCCGGTCTACCTGTCACCCCACACCCTGCTGATCAGCTCCGATAACCGCGCAGTCGTCGCTCTGGGACACGGCCGCGGGGAACCCACCAAGCTGCTGCTCTTCAGACTCCGGAATGTTGCCCGTGTTGGAGCGACGCGCGAGGAGCAGCGGGAATTGGCAGAACTATCGGAGCAGCAGCCCCAGCCGTGCGGGGAATCAGCGGGAACAGCGCCCACGGAACGCCCGTGTGCAGTAGAGCCGCAGCCACCAAAACAGCCAGCCACAGCCTTAAAATTAAACCAAGTGGCCATAGCTTGAGCATAGCTAGATTATGCAATGTGCATATGACACTGCAAATACATTTCTAAGAGATTTTATTTTTATTTGTTGTGGACAGGGGGTGCAATTTTGTGATCAGTTTCGCATCTGCCCTTTTCCTAGATAAAGGATTTACCCCGTACTTGCAGTACACGGGTGAATGACAACGTAGTATAAATACGGGCGAAAATAGCTGTATGGAACAGGAAGTAGAATGCCTGGCTCCAGTAATAATTTGGGTACTTATATCGGCACAGAGTTGGTGAAATGGGAGAGAACGCAAAAAGACATTATGGCGGCCATAGAATGCCATCGATTTCACTTTTAAATTCTATTAAACTATAGTTTTTAGTATATTTTTCAACTCAAAGGTAGCGGGGAAATATACAAAGAATTAATGTTTCTTGTTAGATTGTGAATTTAGGCTCTCATTTCATTTCCCCACATTTTCGACAGCTTTTATATAGGGTTGGTATTCACTCGTGTACTGCAAGACAGGGTGAATCCTTTATCTACCCCTTTCCTAGATTAAAACCTCAGTGCTGAATCACCGATCTTGGGCCATTTGTGAAAGAGTTCAGGGTAAAACATGGATCATTATAGTAAATGAATCTCTGATGGGTAGGGGTGGGCATTTCAATTCCCTATGTGGGGAAATGTTATACGTTTACGGTTTGAAATACCACATTAGTATATTAAAGCAAGATTGAATTAATATTTAAAGAGCTCAACGACTCCATGTCAGGACTAACGGGTTGCATCGTGTGGAATTACTAACTGTAAAGTATCTCAAGTGATTAGTCATTAGAAACCAAATAGAAAAGATTGTTGTATTACATGGTAAAAATAGTTTTAAATTATGACACAGTCGCGCGGACCCAGTATATAGATAGTACAAGCGTTATGCCGTGGAGGGTTTGAGGGAAAGCACGTTTTTCCGAAATATATGCAGATTAGGTTATATCAATGGAATTGTTGTCTAGTCTTGAATAATAACGATTCATGGCCTAAAGTACAAACACAATTAACTATGATCACTATACAATTTACTTCCCTTATATCCGATGATTGAGTTTGTTTGTTGTTTTACGTCCTACCAACATCTAAGGTCATATCAGGACAGGTACCAATTTGTGACTGTGCACTCATGCTGCCCCACTGGGACACCAGGCCACCAGCACCATGACCTGATATGCCACTCAGTCACATTATCCTGACACTGAGCCAACCAGTCCTGCCCTTTCCTATAATGCCTAGCTCCAGGCAAGGAAGTGACAAGTATCAATTTTTAAGTCATTGGTTTGACTCGATCAGGATTCGGACCCACAAACTCATGGGTTCAGATCTCCCGATCTCTCAAAACAGGAGCTGGACGCTCTACTCATTCGGCCACCCCATCTGGTCCGATGATTGAGTGATTGATTGATTAGAATTTCCATCCTAGCAACATATGAAGTCATCAGGACAAATATCACTTTAGACAATGCACTCAGTGCAACTGACCCCTACCAGTACCATGAACAATGCATGGTTGACTCAGGATAATGTGACTTGTACTTAGGGGCGTAATCGATTAATCGACTCTGGTCACCCGAGCCACTTTTTGGCGCATGCGCACATCCTGCATACTCGGGTCGAATAATCGAATAAGCTTCTCCACACTTGGGTGACAAAAATGGTGGCCCTTTTATTTGTTTTTTTAGTAGCCGATATAATTACAGCAAAATATGATTTAACTATTTTTATGATGGCATAGTTTAGTGATGTTTCCATTTCATTAATCTATGTTATTACAAAAAAAAAAGATGTATGACTGGTACCGGTGGCTGTTATCCTGCAGGACGGTACCAGCACAAATGTGACGTCATCGGTCCTTGCAAACCCCAGCCAAGAGGTGGGTTACTGGGGTCGGGTAGTTTTGCACACGGCACGTGTATTTCTCGACTCCTTGCGGTGTTAGATTTTAAATTCTGACGACTCGGGTGACCAGAGTCACCCGAGTCGTGTTAATCGATTACGGCCCAAGTGATAAATGTGAAGGCACGGTACTCACGATCACTCATGTAGGAAGCAGAAATTCTACCAAGTGTCTCCTCTGTTGCATTATTTTGTTCCTATTCTAAGCAGTCACCCATTTACTTCGGTATATTGGATCCAGCAAATAAAGCTATCACTATGCTTACATGGAATAAACCATTTTTGTCGTACAGTGATGAAAGTGGCCTCCGACAAAAAACGCGGAAATCAGACCCAAGACATTGGTGCTAATGGAGAAATTCAGGGAAAACACAATTTCCCCCCCCCCCCCCCCAATAGTGAGGGACTGTCAGGGAATCGCAGAAAAATGCCAGAAGTCAGGTTTCAACTGTCCTTATTGTGACTATATTATCACCCACATGTAACTTTCTTGTTTGGATTTAATGGTCATATGAACAGGATTCGAAATCGCGGAGATATTTCATCCCTGGTTGGCAGTGACATCATTACAATACTCACAAAAACTGAACTAAACCAGATATCAGTTGTATCATCATTTATTACATTTCTAAATTGCAATTATCTTACATGTAAGAGACGCCTACTGCGTCCCTCGTTATACACTCCCCAGCCTACAGTGACGTCACACAAGACGCGGCGCTATCAGCGCGGCGCAGCGCAGAGATACATCTGACATAAAATAATGTGTGCAAGGTGTCCGAGTACTGCCCCACTGGCGAACTGACAGAGGGCGCTCCCCGCAGTAATGACAAGTCAGCGAAACGCCGCCATGGTCATCAAGAAGCCCTTGCGAGGGTCACCAAGAAACCCTCACGAGGGCCACCATAGAGCACTAATGCAAACTTAGTAACCCGACTTTAAGGACACTCGGGTGTTGAGGTCCGAGTACGCATATAATTATAATGTATTAATTTTCATACACACTCAATATCCATGTATTCCCTTCTCATAACGTCATTTATATTATCTATATACAGTTAACTTCATCATGCTTGTTCACACCTTGAATACTTTACATACACAATGTGTGGACGCGCGAATAGCAATATGGTACATTGCGCCCAAATCGTGCTGGACCCGCCATAAATGCGCGCAATCCCAATATGTTGGTAAACTAGCG
The DNA here is from genome assembly GCA_030323885.1 of Branchipolynoe longqiensis. Classification (NCBI taxonomy): domain Eukaryota; kingdom Metazoa; phylum Annelida; class Polychaeta; order Phyllodocida; family Polynoidae; genus Branchipolynoe; species Branchipolynoe longqiensis. The sequence goes on from CM059189.1 coordinate 7,803,489, forward strand.
TCATGTACAGCGATGATTAATAATTAATCTGACCACAAGTGTGTTCCCGCTCACCAAACTGAATCTAGTAGTTGTCACTCACACATAACACAGAAGCGGCCCCCCGTCGTCGCTAGAAAATGGAACACGTAACACAGCTCTCAAAATCAGACACCGGTTTGTTCAGGTGTTCACTACTAGGGGGCGGGTTTGCCATTTGATGACATCACAAAGGACTTAATTCGTTGAAAAGCGTTTATACAAAGATTCCTCCCAATAAGTATACGAGTACCTAATTAAATATTGGGATTTAGTTCTGCTATGATGCTAATGTGTTCCATGTCTCCCCCAAGTGGCTTTACTTTTTTCTTCTAGTATTAAATGGAGCTCCAACTTACGGACACAATACAAGGATTAGGCTTCTCAACTCTCTAAACACCCAGCTAGGAGTCTCAGTAGCTTGATTTAAAACATTCAACAATTGTTTTGACTTACTTATCCATAAACACAATCTTCACATTTATAACAATCTACAATCGTTTTGCTTGGATCCAGTATACATGACTTATGTTCTCAACCTGTCACGGACACACCCTCCCTCTCCCACCCTTCCCTTCCTCCCCGGCCATTCCCAAGAAGTTGGTAGTATCGCTCGGCATCAGTTTATCTGACAGTCAGTGGTTTTAACTTCTGGTTAAATCACCAAGCAGGGACACGACACCAATCAATAGGCTGGGTTTGTTCTTTTAAATCGATTATAATCTTAGTATAAACTGCAGTAAAGCAATACTAGCACGAAAAGGGGCGGGGGGTAAGTGACGATACCATCGCATTTCACATACATGATCTAATTGGGGTTTAACGGGAGCATTCGAATGAGTATCTGATGTGTCGGCCTGTCTGTTCTTACCGAAAAGTATGTAATCATTTTTGTTTTCCTTTGTAACAATTTCAAACATACCTCCCATTCAGTAAACCTTCCTCGATCTACAAGTAGTCTTCAATTACTCCCCGAATGGGAAGGGTATCGGACAACAAGGACATTCTTACTTCACCGAATTTATACAGACACACAAAAAGCACCCACTCCTAGACAAATGTATGATGAAATTAAGTCATAGAACACTTATTTGTGTACTGGATTCCAGTGGAGTATCTGGTTGACTAATCAATATGTTAGGATACCCTACATTAAAAGGGCTTAGCTCTCACAAAACCCCTTCCTTCAATCGATTAGGAAAGCAGCAGTTAAATATTGAAGTGGGCTTCTAGAAGCATTCCATAAACAGTTGTGGAAGTGAGGGCATGTGTACATACACCGCCGTCTCGAGAAATACCGCTCGGCTTTTACTGACTTAGATTGAAATTTATCTTCGACCTATTATTTTCATTATGGAGGTGTGTGTGTGTGTGTGTGTGTGTGTGTATGCGTGTGTGTGCAATAATGTACTTGCAATGTTCTTTTTTATTTAACCCGTTAATTTGGTACTAGGTTTTGACACTACTGTATTTGTTATCTGTGTGTGTACGTATATAAATATACATATGTATATATAGACAAGTTAAAGGAAACTTAACTTGGTAGATTTGATGGATAACATCTTACCGAAGGCTATGACGTATAGATGAAGCTAAATCCGTATACTGGTCAACCTTTTTATTAGCTTAATATTACTTCTTTTTTTTTAAACTTGTTTAAAAAAATTGATTTGTCTTATTCTCGGGCGGATGGGCTCTACACACATATGCGTATGTTATATTCTTTCAGCTGATGCATATAACACACACTAAAATAATTGATTGCTTAATCCAACCAGCTTTTGTATTTACATACTATCTGGTATGCAGGTATTGCAATACCTCAGGGAGTTTGACACCCCTGCCCTGCAGAGTTGTAAACCACTGCCTTGTGGTACAGGTTGTTGACAGAACCGAAGGCTAAGGGAGCAAATCCTAAACAGAAACCATGTCACTGTGGCAGCATTAAGGGAGGTTGATGTATGGAACTCCCAACATCTCCCGACCAGCCACTGCAGGGACAAATAGTTTTGCGCCTCTCTGGACATGTTCTTGCCGGTGTGAAACCTCTATTTGTTCCCCGAGAGAGTGCCACTGGTAACTTGCAAAAGCCAGCAGCACTTCACCTTTGCAGGCAGCTTTCATGAAATGTACACTCAGATACTGGTGAGAGAGCTGCTATTCGCAGATGACAGTGCCCTAGTTGCCCACTCTGCTGAAGAGATCCAGAAACTAGTGGACGGTTTCTCCGATGCATCAAAGAAGTTCGGCCTGAAGATTAATATCAAGAAGATGGAGGTGCTGTATCAACCCAACTCTACAAGAACCCGAGAGGAGGATATCATGGTTGACGGAAACAAGCTGAACTCTCTTCCGGAATTCACCTACCTCGGAAGCACTATATCAAGTGATGGACGCATTGATGCTGAAATACAGAGGAGGATGGCCAAGGCTAGCACATCTTTCGGCCGACTACGCCAGAGACTCTGGAACAACCATGTGTCCATGAAGGGTCAAAGGCAAGATCTACCGTGCAATCGTGCTATCCACCCTACTATACGGAGCAGAGGCCTGGACAGTGTACAGACGACAGGTGAAAAAGCTGCATGCCTTCATGATGCGACATCTGCGTTATATCATGAGGCTAACCTGGAAGGACAAAGTGACAAATAAGGAAATACTCGAACGGACAGGGCTGCCCTCTATGGAACATCTTCTGATCAAAAAGAATCTCCGGTGGACTGGACACCTCATGAGGATGTCATCAGACAGGCTACCACAGCAGATCCTCTATTCTCAACTGTCTTCTGGTTACAGAAAGAGAGAGCACCCTCGTCTCCGGTTCAAGGATACCATCAAGAGAAACCTGAAGCTGAGACATTAAGACTGACTCATGGACATTACTCTCAAAGCAGAGTTAAATGGAGAGCGGCATTCAAGTAATGAAAGCAGTCTTTGTTGCATCACGACGGACAGCATGATGATGACTATCTGTATGCTAGTAACACTGGAGCTTTAAATAAAGCAAACAACAAAAACATCAGCTAACATTCATCACTACGAATTGTATTATACTTTAGGTTTTAATTGATCCTAAACCATGTGTGCGACTCTGCGGTTAATCTAGAAATCAATCTGTTTTTCATCACCCCTACACCCATCCCAACCTACCTAGATTAAATCAATCTGTTGTTCACCACCCCCACCCACCTCCACCTACCTAGATTAAATCAATTTGTGGTTCACCACCCCTCCACCTACCTAGATTAAATCAATTTGCTGTTCACCCCCCGCCCCCCTGCCCATCTCCACCTACCTAGATTAAATCAATCTGCCGTTCACCACGCCTCCACCCACCTAGATTAAATCAATCTGCTGTTCACCACGACTCCACCCACCTAGATTAAATTAATCTGCCGTTCACCACGCCTCCACCCACCTAGATTAAATCAATCTGCTGTTCACCACGCCTCCACCCACCTAGATTAAATCAATCTGCTGTTCACCACGCCTCCACCTATCTCTATCAGTTTGTCTGGAAAAAACGCTTTCTGTGATCCATCTAGAGCACTTCAAAGCTGCGTTTACACGGGCAAAAGTAAAACGATTCAAGACAAAGCGTTCTACCTGAAACGTTCTCGTGGCGCGTTTACACGGTATCGTATTTTCAGACGTGTCGTGGCTTCTGCGCATGCGCGGATTCTCCCCCTGTTGCCGGCGAGCACTGCTATTTGTTTTGTTTACACTCGTCGATTCGACGCCGATGTAGCTGCTACGTTAATATCACTTGGGATTTAGGGTTAATTTAATTAAATTTCATCATTTGAGTATGTAATTCTGTTACATGTGACCGCATTCAATAGATTTCGTTCTATTCGGTCCATAACACAGCTGGGCACCAGTGTAAAGTTACAGCTGAGCCTGTATCCGGCGAGCACCGCTATTGTACACTATCGCCGCCCGGGAACCAGCTGAAACGTTTCCTGTAGACCACCTGATTAGGTGGTATACGCGGAACGTTCCAGCCGAAACGGTTAAGCCCTAAAACGCCGCAGTGCCGCGTTTACACGGACACATTTAAAACGAACTAGGCAACTGGTTCCAGCTGGGGCGTTTCAACTCGCCCGTGTAAACGCAGCTCTAGACTGCTCTCGACGAAATTTATCTCTAACCTACTGTACATGTAGCGGTGGCTTTAGCAACTCGACAAATCCGTCCGAGTATTACGATTGCTGCTTCCCTAATATATAAATTTTGTCCAACTGCCTTTAGGTCTACTGCAACAGATTTAAGAGGCTTTGCCATCTTGCTTGCGATCCACCTCATGACCATCTACTTTGGCCAATCTTGACTTCTGGTAAAGTTGCTTGCACCAATTTATGCTAAACGCACTGTATTAAAAACCTCAAATTTACCAATGACTATAATTATTTTCTTACATCTATCAGGGCCTGGAGTCTGTTGAGTACGTCTAACAATCACACTAACGTTAAAACTAGCCGGTGTAAGCTAACTATGGTCACTTCCAAGCTGGTCCTCGCTGATCAGGTGACAGCTGCAGCAATCTACTGCCAATTTTGCTGGGCTTATGACACACAATACTACTTACTGCCTGCTGAGATACTTTCGAATGCTGGTGTTCAATATTGTCCTAGTTGGCACACAGTAGTATCCAAAAACGGCTGTTCAGGTAACATATTTCAACAGATGTGGTCATTATTTCTACTGACTCCGATGGGTCAAATTTACCGCGGATTTACCAATGAAATATTCCCAATGCCTGAACAGTGCAAGCTCATTGTGCATTTGCTAATATGAGAATAAATTTGCTTATAGAAAGAATCCTACTCCCTTAATGAGCATAGCCAACCGTAACAGTTTTGGGCAGTGGTGCATCAAACCACACTAATGTGCTAACCTTACGACACGTTATTAAAAATATATTTACTTGACACATTAGTATATATATACTATTAATATTTCTGAACAATATATTAGATAACATATCAATAAGAGATAAGAATAACCTATGAATAGTCTATGCAATGATTCACCTGCTCTCCACAAATACTGTGTTGGACAGCTAATTGACCAGTATACGGATATAGCTTCATCTCCCTGGGTTAAGAACTACCCTAGCGGTTGTAGCCCGAAGTAAAATATATACATATAATACACACACATATAATATATACACATATGTTGCAATATAACAACACTACATACGCCGCCCTCGTCGAGTTAACCGGACCTGTACAGACCATGAGGCACAACACCCATTACAAAAGAAAAGAACACTGTGTGTGTCTGTACATAGGGAGCGAGAGATGCAGTACCAGCTATTAGCACAATCAAACCAATTGAACAGGGGGAGCGGACCCAGTGGTCCTCGGACTGACCGAGCAGCGATGTGTACATGGCTTATACACGTGGCATCAGTAAACACCCATATATTTTCTCGTCGCAGGAACAAGCCCTGTCGAAATGCTTATACTGCTAGATAGACATACAATAAATGGCTAATGGCGTACTGTGAAATATACTCTCCAAGTGTATGCTGCATCCCTCCGAGGGCTGCTTGAACAAAAATTAAAACAAAACTCACATTCCCACTTCTCTGCCTGCCCCCGTTGCTTATCGTACACACAAATACTGCACGGATATCAATATACATGTGCTATCAGTACACTCCACCCCCGTCGCTGTCTTGGTAGGATAGAAACATCACACAGCCGACTGGCAAAAACACACCCTCCTCCCGCACATCAGGCATTCGGCCATGGTGGTATGCGCGTGAACAGAATACAGGTGGGGCAACAGTGTGGTGCTTCACCAACCAAGACCGCACGCAGCGTGGGGACTGGCGCGCCTTGTGTAGGCACTTGGCGGACAGGTACCTCCACAACCACCTGGGTTCAATCCCTCCAGAAGCCTGCTGTGCAGCACACCTTACCCCGCAGTGCTGGTTCTATTATAAGCTTGCATGCTCGAGTATGGTGTCAGTGAGAGCGCCGTCTAGCAGGCCATTTTGCCAACAAAAGGCAACTTCATGGCAAGTATCAGGTCAAACCATTCAACTCTTTTATTGTTATAAAACCACAAACACTGGCCGTGTTTAATAATTTCTAAAAAGGCATTAAGTGTGTTGCACGCAACCATGAGGATACCGGCAATAGAATTCTAGCCTAGTTTAGAAATACAAATGGTATTAGTATCTGAAGTTCTCTACGACGTGACTTCGTCTTATTACTAAGATTGTGCATTGTCGACCGTATATTATGTGATCACGTGATTGTATTCACAGCATCCCCTTCTTACCGTCCCAGATAGAACTTGCAATCTGGGTATGTAACTAGTAGATACCGCCACAAAGCAGGTGACAAATAGCTTGACTGCTTTTCAGATTTATAAATAACTTTACCATTGAAAAGACATGGCTTACCATCATAATTGGTCTATTCTGCGCACTCGCTCGCACCCACGCACCCTTGCATGTATGCGCGCGCGCAGTCATTAACACCATGTATACATGCACTCCATTTCACTGGTATTCGGCAAATAGGAGGGGGGGGGACTTGTTTTGGCTGCCATTCATATCAGAGTGGAAAAAGTGAAATATTAAATTAAGAATGTCCGATCATTCATTTTACGTGCGATTCATATTGAAGAGAGAATCTATGGGAGGGGAGACATGTGGACATAAGCACCCTTTTTTCTTTTAAAAAATTATGCGTTATATATTGATATTAAAAGTAGCATACTGCCTGCTTCAAACATTGGGAAACACCTTGATACACGTGACAGCTAGCCATCACGCTATGATATCCTTGGATACATGTCATGACATATGTAGATACATGTGATATCCTTGGGTTCACGTCATGACATCTGCGGATATGTAATATCTTTGATACATATATCCTTGGGTATGTCGATATATCGTTGGATAATCATCGTGATATTCGTTTTAGACGTTGCACTATCTATGGATACATCTTAACGTCCATGGATACACAAATTATACGTTATGTATTGCCCACTCAGGAGATAGATACACCTTTAGTTATTATGCTGATTTAGGGCCAACTTAGTGGAGAGTAGGTGGCAGGACAAGGATAATGAATTGACATTGACACACCACCCTGAAGGACTCCGAAATGTAAACAGGGGAGGCGTGTCCATCACATACAGATGACAAAGACAAAACTCGTCAAGCAATGTGTAACAACCATTATAAGTTAACTGGGTGAAGTAGTCAACACCCTGCCACATGTCCATGTTATTGCTTACCCATCTATTTCCATGGTTCCTTAGCTAAAGCACTAATAGATTATAACACGCTATCGTCCAAAGTTACCCGCAGAAATGCTTTTTAAAACTCCCTGACATATATCCTTGTATAAATTCAGAAGCACTAATATGATAGTTATACTAGACTTACTTGTAAGTTGAAGTATTACTGAGATTCTTACGAATCTACGAATACGAAGGTAAGGATCAGGGGAGAGGCCAAGCCTGCGCAGGCCCGAAGTAGCCTCAGTTTTTTAAGTTTGGAGGGTAGCAACAAATCTAAAACCAGGATCAGGACCCCTATCCCCATAATTTCCTATAAATAGTCAACCCTTGATTGTTCTTTATCCTCGAGTTTTTTCGGGTTCTTTTCTACTCATTCATAGGTGTGGGAGGGTGGGCCCCTTCGTATTCGTAGATTCGTAACAATCTCAGTAATACTTCAACTTACAAGGAAGTCTAGTATAACTATCATATTCTTACTTCATCTTCCGAATACCGGAAGTTAAGTATCCGGGGAGAGTCTTGGAAGCATGTTTTTTTTATGTACCAACCTTTTTTCCCTTTCTTGACTCTTCTTTTCAACTCGTACTCTTCTTCCTCTCATCTCTCTCTCTACGTCGCAGTCTCTCTATCGTGGCTCTCTGTAAGTATAAGTCATGTGCTGGCGCACTCGTATTAGGAGCTCCATTTCACCTCCTTTGTATTCACATACCCGTGTGTCAGTATATATTTTAATTAACACAATTTTTTAAGTTCTCTACTTCCCGTTGGAACACTCTTTATTTCACCTTCATACATTAAGCTTATGCATTGACTATGTCCCTATAACCTGGTAGTTTTACCTTTGTTATCTGGGTAGGACAGTCTTACTACAGCTAACTGTCTTCCCCTCTACCTTTTACTATGTTGGTTTCCTAGTGTCTATTCGTAGCTCTGCTGAGGATGGTCCTCTGTACCTCACCCGGGTCATCCAGGGATTTGTGATAGAACTGTGCAAACGTCTTACTGTCTCTCCATGACGCATTCCGGATGATTGCGTTCAGATTTGCGCCCATCGCTTGAGCCGATGAAGCCCCTGCCCCTCTCGTGCTATGACCCTTGTACCGGGTAGTGTCTATGCCTACTAGGTTTAACATGCATATTGTCCATCTGGCCGGTGTTGCCCTAGATATCGGTCCGTGCGGACCTATATAAGATAGGAGCAGTTGCGTGTTCTGTCTCCGGATGGGCTTAGTTCTGGCCACGTATTTCCTAATTGTGCGAACTACACATAGTCTTCGGTGAACTGGGTAATTATAGAACCTCACCGAGTCCAGTGGCTGGCCCAGCTGGTTGTGCTTTAAGAGCTTCTTCATTTTGAAGACTACGGAGTCCTCTTCAACCCTCAACCTGTCCACTGCTAGGTTCAGGATTGTCTGTCCCCTCTGGGACGAGACTAACAAAAACAGTATGGCCAGTTTGTATGACAACAATTTTAAACTCATTTCGACATTACTGGGGAGTTTTAGTATCCAAATCCAAACAATGTCCACACTCCAGAAACTGTTGTATCTGGGCTGTGGAGGTCTCTGTTCGTGGCAGCTTTTGCATAGTCACTTTACCAAGTAGTGTTCCCCGATTGTTCGGCCCCGTGATCGGGGCAGGATCATGCTGAGTGCGCACCTTACTGCATTTAGTGCGCCGTACCCTACCCCCGATTCAAAATAGAGTCGGAGGTAGCGTAGTACATCTGCTATCCTAGGGTTCAGTACCTTGACCCCTTTTTCGATGGCCCATAGCGCCCATCTGTTTATATGCGTTAAATAGTTCTTTCTCGTGGAACTTCTCCAAGTATGTTTAAATACTGGAGGGTTTTAACATCTATGTCGTACCCCTCTAACGTCCTGGCCAGAAGAGGTACCCCGTCAATTTTATGTTGCTTAACCCCGCGTCTGACCTGTCTGGTTGCTGGTGGCCTGTCCCAGAGATGTTTCCCCCTTTCCTGGGGAAGCGTAGTTGTTCCAACGACTCTTCTTGGAGTAGTGGGTGCCAGGGCTGAGCTGGCCAATGGGGCGCGACCACGATCGCCCTCGTCCCGTCCTTCTGTAGCTTCCTCACTACCCTGGGGATGAGGCTGAACGGGGGGAAACAATAGATAAATTGATTATCCCATTTGAGTGAGAACGCGTCTGTCTTCCAGTTTTCAGGTTCTGGTTCCCAACTTACGTACACAGGTAGTTGTGCATTCAACCTTGATGCAAACATGTCCACCTCAGGTGTGCCCCATTTTGAGCACAGCTCTTCAAACAGTTCTGTATTTAATTTCCATTCTAGATGATCTGAGAATTTTCTTGATCTAAGGCCTGCCAGGACATTTTCAACTCCCAGTATATGAGTAATGGTAAGCCAGTTCTCCCGTTGTTCTGCCCATTCCCAAATTTGTATCGCCTCCGTCAGGCAGTCTTCTGACTTTGTGCCGCCCATGTTTTTTACATATGCTAGGGCGGTAGTGTTGTCTGTTCTTATCCTAATGTGTGTGTGGTCTAATCTGCACAAACTCATTAATCCGAAAAGAATCGCTTTTAATTCCAACATGTGTGCTAGCTCATCTGGGTGCCAACGCCCCCCTGTCTGTTCTGGTTTGGTATGTGCCCCCAAGCCCATCAGGGAGGCATCTGATAGTAGTTCTAGGTCGGGTTCATGCCTTCTGATAACTCTTGATCTGTTTAGGTTCCTCAACCACCATTGAATGTCTGTCTGTCCACCTTGTGAAACCACCCACGTGTCCTCATCAAAATTTCCTTTGCTGCGTTTTAGGGCCTTGATCTTATATCTTTCTAGTCTTTTGAAATGAGCCCCTGAGTAGTCTACTGCTGGTGAGTATGCTACCATCAGTCCCACCAAGCCTGCCACCTGGCGAATTGTTGGTGCTGGTGCGGAGAGCACTTCCTCTGCTGCCTTTGTTATTTTTTCTACTTTGTCCCCTGTAAGTGAGACTGTCATCTCCATAGAGTTTATATCAAACCCCAGGAACTTTAGCCAACGTGTTGGGTTCTAACACCGATTTCTCGATATTTTGAACCCTAGTTCAATGAATAGAGCGGTTAAGTCATTTATCGCTACTTTACATTTGTCTTTTGTTTTACCGATGACGAAGCTGTCGTCCAGGTAAGGGAAACATACATGGCCCCTTGACCCCATTTCTGAATAAACTGGTTTCAGTAATTTGGTGAAGATACGTGGTCCAGGCGCCAACCCATTTGGCAGGACCTGATACTCGAGTAGGGTGTGTTCCATATGGAACCGCAGGTATTTACGCTGTGACTTTTTTTTACTGGTACTGAGTAGTACGCGTCTGTCAAGTCTGCACTCGCCATCCAAGTGCCCACATTTAACAAGTCAAGTGCAGTTTTAAGGTTAAACATTTTAAAGTGTTCATAGTATATGAGTTTGTTTAACTCTGTTAGATCTAGGATCATTCGGAACTTTCCGTTCTGTTTCGGCCAAGAAGATATTTGAGATCCACTGGTCCTGTACTTGACTTACTACACGTAACACTTGTTTATTTACTAACTCTGCCACTTCTTTTACCACAAAATTCTTTTCGTCTGCTTCCATTCTGAATGGAAACGGCTCTCGCTGCTGTAGTGGTGTGTGTTGGAAGGGTATGGTTAGACCCACCACACAGTTCAGGATCCACTTATCACTTGTTAGAAGTTCCCAGTTTATTACATGGTTTACAATGTTTCCCGCCATTAGCGTGATACGATCATGCTCACCCGTTAGTAATGACGTGGAGACACCCACCTGGGCGGGGTGCCTCATTTCTGAAAACCCCGACTCGGGTTTCCATGACCACGCCCCCCTCGTGACAACGATGGGACGTTCCCGTAATGCGGGTAGTCCTCGCTCGTTCTGCCGAATCGCTTCTCCGGGGCCTGGTGTTTGTTGCCCCAACTTGATGCGCCTCTGGATCCAAGTCCCTGGAACCGGCCGTTCCCTCGGAACTTGTTGTATATTACAGTAGGGTGCCCCCGTACGTCCTTGGTGGTCGTAAGAGTTCCTGCGCTTGCCTCTGTATGACAGGTTTGTGCTCATGCAGTTGTCTGACGCCTTCACTGACTTAAGCAGCTGTTTGTTCCTCTCACCTAGGTTTTCACCTAGCAGGAACCCCGATGGCTCTGGTAGATCTCCGTATGCATCTCTCTTCTCCTTTATGAGCTCTTTTCCCAAATGGGAATGTACCACCTTAGTGACACTCGGCTTGCGGTCCAGTCTCGCCTGGCTGTGGGTTGCTACTGCTAGCTTGATCGCGTTAAGCATGTGGACGCCCTGTGCATCCAGCTCTGGGTCAGCTGACCCTCTCTGTAGGATAATATCCATGGTGGGCGCGATAGCCGTCAGTATCGCCACTAGGCCCTTAGAGCATGTAACGAGAACACTCTCTCCCTCAGCAAACCTGATCTCATCGTTCAGGACTTGCAAACGTGCTGCCGGGACATCGGCCAGTCCCGTATAGTGCCTAGCGATTTCTCTAATGGTCTTGAAATGTTTTGGTGTGCCGTCAACCGGTGTACCGTAGTAGTAGTTCATCGCCCCTGCCATGCTCTCGCTGATAGCAATGCAAGGTGTGACAGGTTTTTTATAAGTCTCTTGTAGTTCGGTCAACAGGGTTCCCTCATGTAACCCCTCATCCAGCTTGAACTCTCCTCTCACCTTTGGTGTCTTGTCCGCGGTTGTGGTTGTGCTCTGCCGGTGTGGTTTGTGTTACGACCTGCTCAGCCGGCATAGGCTTCGGCGGTGGTGGTGCCCTGAAGCTGCTGAATGGCGATGGCTTACCCCCACTCTTCACGGCCAGTTTGGTTACTGGCGTTTTTGCCGTAGTTTGTTTTACGGGAGCCGATGCTCTTAGAGCCGTCAACTGCTCTGAAGTGCTCATGGAGCTAAGGGAGTCACTTTCCTCCTCGTCTTCCCAGTGGTCAACATCATCGTCACCGTCATTGTCTGGCCACGTGTTGCACGCGCCGCCATCTTGACCTACATAGTGTTCCCACTCTTCTCTCTGGCTTCCCTGCCACTGCTCCGACTCCGTCTGTAAAGTCTTCACTTCTTCTCTCAAATGTACCATTTCCTTGTACATTTTCTTGAACTCAGCCATGTCTGGCCCAGTAGCACTCGCCGTATTGGCTGCACCCGACTCTTGACCCACATCGTGGTTCTTTGAGCGCGTCTTCGGCTTTGTATCCGCCGCCATCTTTTTTCGCGGTTTGGATTTTGCCAGTTTTGAGTGTTCTACTGTCTCACTCTCCAAATCGCTCGCAGTGCGTAGCGCAATCGATGGCTGGTCCTCAACGGACATCATTTTTGCCATGATAGAAAAGTAATGCGACCACACTGTCTGATAATAGCTGATGCGTATTACCGATCGGCCAAGAGCAACTCACGATTAGTACATAATCGCGAGCCAATTTCCACAATGTTTACACACAGTGGTGTACTGTTGCCAACGCACCAGTACTAACAATCTTAAGCCTCCTCCAACTCGCTGTTGCTCCTCCGCTGCCGAGTTGCTAACTGGGGCTACTTCCGGCCTCCGCGGGCTTGGCCTCTCCCCAGATACTTAACTTCCGGTATTCGGAAGATGAAGTAAGAATCTAAGATTTAAGCAGTATATCCCGCTATGTGGGGAATAAATACTCTTACGGTAGGTGTAAGACATCACTGTTTTGCGACATAAATCGTGTGCCCATCGTGTTGCTGGCATTGTTTGGCTTTGCGCATGTGTTATGGAAATATCATGTGAACATCTCGCGTGCATCAATTATTCAGGAATGTGTGCAATGTGAATAGAAGACGCACGTGGAAACTTCATACTTTATGATACCAACAAGTATTTTTAATAGTTTTCTTTTAATATCACACTTATAATCTAGGCAATTGCTATAGCTATCATTATTTCTTTTCAAACAAGAGGTATGTATGCACTAATAAGATCGCAAGCAAACATTGACAGTAACTCATTTGAATCAATACCATACTGATAATCCGTTGTGTAGTGCAGTTTATCGATGAAAATCAAAGATGAAAGCCAACATGTTCTCGCTGTCAAAGTGACGGTAGGTTTTGGCACAGAGTTTCCGTTTGAGATTAATAGCAGTCATTGCTTACACGGACATGTACAAGAAACTGAGGATATGGCACAGAACATGTGCAGATTCACACTTCTCATGGGAGACAATCTGCAGCTGCTGCTCTCTGATTTAATCCACGAAAGCAGCTTCTGCGTATTCACGCACACATTGTCTTTGTTGTAGATAATTGCCTCCCTTCAGATCAATAAACCGGCACAGGTAGTTCAAACCCAGCCACCACCGTCCCTGTCAGCCACACCCATCTGTCACTCTCACTCCGCTGTCACACCCACAAGTCTCTGTCACATGCCGCTATCACTACCACAGTCACATTCTGCTGTCGCTATCACTGTCATACCCAGCGGCAGCATGCACCACATAATCAATGTGCGGGCGCAAACCCTAAGTCATGGCGGTAATAGAGGGTATGCACTGACGTCACACTAAACGGAAGAGTGGCCATTGTGGCGATACACCCACAATAATAAACCCAACAAACTCAATCCATTGTCAATGGCAGTGAGCAATCTTCATACAGAAAATGTGAAATATCTCTAAAATTACACCACCTAGAAACAAGGCACTTGGACCTCATATAGAAAACAGATTCAACGAAAAGATTATATTAAAATTATAAGGTTAGGGTTCTGCATTTCTATTAATTTTGAATAAAACAGAAGTTTTCACTGAGCATACCGGCAAACTCAATGCATTTTCAATGGCCGTGAGCAATCTTCATACAGAAAAAGTCAAATATCTCTAAAACCACACCACCTAGAAACGAACTGATTGGAATACATATAGAAAACACATTCAACGAACAGATTATATTAAATCTATAAGGTTAGGGTTCTGCATTTCTATTAATATTGAATAAAATAGACGTTTTGCACTGCGCGTACAGGCAAATTCAATGCATTGTCAATGGCCGAGAGCAATCTTAATACAGAAAAAGTTAAATATCTCTAAAACCACACCACCTAGAAACAAACTGATTGGAATACATATAGAAAACACATTCAACGAACAAATTATATTAAATTTATATGGTTAGGGTTCTGCATTTCTATTAATTTTGAATAAAATAGACGTTTTAAACTTCACATATCGGCAAACTCAATGCATTGTCAATGGCTGTGAGCAATCTTCCTACAGAAAAAGTGAAATATCTCAACTACACAACCTAAAAACAAACCGCTTGGCCCACATACAGAAAACATATTCAACGAAAAGATTATATAACATTTTCTGCATTTCCACTAATTTGGAATAAAACTGAAAGAATGATCTACCTCTCTATGGACTGTTACTGCAACCGACAGGTTGTTTAATAGTTGATATCGCCACAATGGCCGCACTTCCGTTTGATGACGTCACGGGAATACCCTCTATAGATGAATAAAAGAAGCAAATGACTGATAAACGCACTTCTTTTTTTAACTCTCTTTCGTTAAACTAAATAAATTGAACATACCTAATTACGCTATCCACAGGTTGGACTAGTTCCCCTGCCAAGATCAAATCTATGAGGTTATAAAGGAAGAGGCCCAGCCCTACGCACGCAGGGCTGGTTAAGTTGACATAGGGGGCCACGGTTTGCTATGGTAGTGGGTGGGTGAACCAGTGCTGCCACCTCTCGGAATAGCAGTGAACCATGCACTGTGGCAGAGCTGACTGGATATGGGGCATCACATTGCTTTGGTTCATCAAGATGGCTCAAACGCTGACCCGTCAGGTGGGGAATGGCCGCAGGTGTTCAAGTTGTATTTCCAGTGCTATCCGTTGCTCCATCACCTCTTGCAGCTCTTGGTTCAGTTCACTGTTCAACCGCAATAGCATATTGTTCCGCTCTCGATGCTTGCGCACAACAGCCTTCAACTCCTTCCTATCCTGAGTGAGGTCCCTACAGAAGAAGAGCGCATGTCACGTCAATTAAAACACCAACAGTTGCACCTACAGTTTACTCACTGAATAAAGTTCTTTTGTCAGCGCAGAGAGACTGGTGTTCCGACCGTGTGACAACACAGTTACATGTGGAGTGACACTGCCACGTGAGCATGTGTACTGAACATGTGACAATATTAACCACTTCAAAACTCACATATGGGATAGTTCAAAACTTACACAGAAGTAGTAATTTGTGCCGAAAATAACCAATCACCGAAGACTTCTAAAGGAAAACTCTCTTGGTGACACGTTAAATTTAAAGAAGTTTCTATATTTTAAATTTTTGCTTGATTAACCTTTAGAAATATACTTGTAATTTCGAGAAACTATGAATACATCTAATAATTTTGTATGGATATATATATAATACCCAGCTTTCCAATTGGCTCCAATAGGGCTCATCACCTTTCCATACAAAATTATTTGGTGGGAGGGGCTGTGGGGAGGATTATATTCTGCTTTTTAAACAGGAAGAACCCCTCCCCCACCCACACACCTATAAACCTATACATTGAAAACCGTAACCTTCCCAACAACAAAGATTCCGCATTTCTCAATGATGACCATTTTCTAAACAAATATAAAATCAGGAATCAGAAAGAAAGGAAACCAGTTCATCCTTTTTTAATAAGAGAAATGTCCAAGTTGGAGTTGGCCCGTTGCTAGGCTTTACGGGAGACGTGACTGACGTGACTGACAGTCCGACAGTGTAACTCTTCACTTACTTCTCTGTAATGTGCAGGTTGTTGTGGTCAGTCTCGTCTCTCGTCTCATCGTCCGAGTCGAGCAGATTACGACTAGAGCCCATGGCTGGGTTTATCTCCTTTTAAATAGAACAACAAGATAACTCACGCACGAGCCCATAGAATCAGAACCGACTAGCCTACTGTAGTTCGGTTAATGTTAACTGTAGTCTCACAGTGGTGGTCAATTAACATCAATTACGAATACAACCGGAACATCAGGGTGTCAGTGATATTAGTGAAATGTTGTATGTAAAAAACACGCTACGTTTTTTTTCGTCTGCTTTCAGAAAAGAATTCTAATGATATAGGATAACTCAGAAAGGCTTGGGACCTCTGAACTCACCTTCTCGGAGGCTGACATTGCGTGAGCTCCCATATCTGCATGAGAAAACGGTACTTATTATGGTTACGTAAGAGCACATTACAACACCCACAATTTGATTTATTCACGATTTTCTTGTTGTTGGTAGGATTTATGAGAGGGGGATATTTGATGCATTACCAGATGGTTTTAGTATCTAAGGTAGATATGCAGGATTAAATCAGGATGGGTGTTTTCGTTTCGAAAAATTGTTGTGCTTTCATCGGACTATGCAGCATTTTGTTAACAGATACGCTAGTGGCATTGACTTACTCAAATACCAATTTAAGTATCGAAGTAGGAGTCAATTTTGCCAGGCTTAAGTCTGAATTGGTCAGGAATGGAACCGATGACCACCAGAACACGGAAAGCGGACGCCCTAACCACTTAACGTTTCATCCATACTCACTGCACGTGGAGGCAGGCAGAGTAAGTGTATTAAGATTGTTACAAAAATAGATCTACACCAATATATCTACTTACAAGTAAATTAGAATAGAAAATGGTCAAATCAAATTCATCATTGTATGGTTCGGTTGCATTTTCTCGCAAACACGCGTGGAAGGAAAATTGTAGTTGTAAGAACCTACCTCTAACATCAGCAGCACCAACCGGGGCAGTGCCTTGTGAGTATACCGTGCTTAATGCCTGCACGTCCAGAAATAAAACAAAGGTGCTATATCAACATAATTAGCATTGGTCAGGAAATTCTAATGGTGTCATTGTTCAAATGTTTTGAAAGCTACATAGAAAGAAAAACAATGGCAAATTAATCCATCGCCAAATGTATTTGTGAAGTTTTCCTCGTGTTTTCTTCTGTTAATTTAAAAGGCGTTTTAAAAGATCTCCCACCCACCCTTTTTTTTTTGAGGGGCGGGGGGTAGAGAAGTCCTAGAAATCACAATTATCAGTGATGGTATTTAGTAGAAGTCTCTCGGTATGACCTAAAAGGACAGTCACATGGCGTCACATCGAAAGAGAGGGAAGCAACACACGGCTTATTAGCCAGTTAGCCAATTCTGCACAACGCAAAGGGTTAGAGCTCACCAATAATTGAATAGGCTGCTGGGGTGAAATAATATGACGCAAGAGTCATCACACCCACCACCACTCAGTCCTGGTTTACAGCTCCTTGGTTCTGAGGGACGTTGTGGGCTTCATTCTCAGACTTCTTTTTCTCTCAATAGTTAAATGGCACTTAAATAAATTTTATACTTGTAATTTCGAGAAACTATGAATACATGGACCCCCCCCCCCCCCCAACGCCCGTGAAAACACCTGTGATTCTCTGATTTACACGAAATATGTGTCGTTTTTTGTAAACGACCGAATATGAATGGCTTACATCTTTGGGTGACGGCCGTGGTGGGACGGCAGGAGGCGGTTTTAAATCCCTAGTGCCACCTGGCGAGGAAAAATAGAGCATATTTGAATTGAATAAAATATCACTATTTACAATTTATAAACATACAGAAAATGGTAGTTAACATTGGATAACATAATCAGAACATCTACAATTAAAGATAATAGTCCGGTAATATTGTTATAAACACACATATAAAATAAGACCCAGTCATGAAAGAGTTTACTAGAACATAACGGGAAAACAACAATAACATTATTACAATATTATACTTCTCTGGAGAGACGGGACATTGAGTGATATTGTGCACCTCTCCTCCAGCATCCAGATCGGAACAGTGGCAGTGTACATGATGAAAGCAAAAATCACTACTCACCTGCATTTTCGATGGTAGTATTTTGTCGGGTATTTTCCACTCTCCCAAACCCTCTACCCAATAGACCCCCACCCCCATCCCCACCCCCAAAATGTACAGGCGCGCAACCACGTAGTTGCATAATCCGATGGTTTTGGGTTCGATACTTTTGTAGAAAAACATACGTGGTTATTAGTATAATCTACTTGAAGTAATTTTTTTTAAATGGTTTACAACTGGAGATATTTTAAATAAAAACAAACCAAATTAATGTTGGTGTACACGTCGAAATGCTGGACATTATAGAATTCAGAAGTGGCACGTTGTTAAATTGACTTAGCACGGCTTCTATAACAGTTTAATGAGTGCACCAGCATCTAAGTTGGGTATGTAGTATCAAGTGTACGGCAGTGCTTTGGTTTATAAGATTTGATCCTTCCATTGAATTATACAGGTTCAAATGTGTGCATTATATCCATTCACCTTGGTGATGCGAATCCCCAAAGTCTATGAGTTGATTGTCGAGAGAAGAGCTCCGAGAGTGGCCGGTCTTGGAGCGTGGTGGGGGGGGCGGGGCCATCTCGCCGGTCACCGGCAGAGTGGTGGGTCGGTCGGCGCCGTCCACCCCGCCCGGGGGCGGGCCGAGCAGGGGCCGGCGCACGGGGGGCATGGGCTGGGGCTGCACGTCACACGACGGACCAGGAACTGCAGCAGCACCAAGTCGGCGTTCAGAGGAAGGCGGCAACAGACGGTTCGTGGAAGTATCACACAATCACTCAACCGTCAGGTGTCAACATGAGTTAGCTTAGACCATTTATATACTGTCTACATATTTAATGAATTTATTGTTTTAATTTTTTATACATTCGTTGATTAAACGGGGTAATTTTTAATCATGCAAAATTGGTCTTCCTCATTCAACTACTCCTTGCCCTATCCTAATAATGTCGACTGCTAGTCTAGGTAGGAACACATTAAAATGATTAAGTCATTGGTTTTGACTCGACTGAGGTTGGGGTCCTAAGCCATGCCACATGGAAGAAGCAGATGTTCAACTCATTCTGTCATCCTGTCTGGGTTTTTATTTATTTATTTGATATTTAACAGAATTAGTTTTAAATAGTTATTAAATTGGCATTTGCTTAATAAATGAAACAGTGAAATAACATCTTAAAAGATTACCTCCTTTAAACAATTATTGTTATTATTATTATTATTATTATTTTTATTATTATTGAGACATGGCTGGATGCACTGTCGCACAATAAAAGATATTTATTTTAAAATGTTATTAAATGTGGGAACAGACGACTACTCACTGGACTGTGCCTTCTTGGGCGTGGGTCTGGGCCGACCTTGTAGTGGCATGGGCAGTGGCGGGCCGGGGTGGTGGTCAGGACCTGCGTCCACGAGGTCAGCGGGTGTGCGTGGCTTGATCGGACTCAACACTTGCTCGGTAGGGGCGCCACCGGGCAGCGCCTCGTACCCTCGTGCCACCGCAGCGCCATCTATCGGATGGACGATCCGCAATGTGTGCTTACTGAACAGGTGACCAGAGTATGCTGGTTGGCCGGGCCAGTTTCTGGTTGAACATTCTTATTCACGTGTGCATAGATTAGCTCCCCACTATGCGCCTGGGAGGTAGGAAATGGTACTGGGGAGGAGGCTCTTTTACAGATGACCATGGATGTGGAGCGCTCAGTGGCCGTAATATCTTTACACGCAGGGTCTCCTACAAGCACACTGGAGGCTGAGCTTTCAGGCCAGCCCACGAAGAATAAACTGCTCAATAGCTTGCCAATATCGATTGTGTTTTGGGATTGTTTTGGGGGTTTTTGTTGCGGGGGGTGGGGGGAGGGGATCCCAATATTTCTCTCTCTTTTAGTTTGTGTGTTTTATTGCATCATTATGTTGTAGTGAGCTCACCTGTACCATCATCATGACACTAAGAATAGAAGATATACATACAGGGCATATAGTATAGTTATACAAATCTTACCTGGGTACAGATGATGGATAACTGTTGTTTTCCCGAGGTACAAGCCTCGGATAGTCGTGGGCTAGGGAGAAGGAAGCACATCCGGGTCCAGCAATCTTTACATAAAAAATGATTCAAATTCTATGGATATTATTATGTTTTCGTTTCGGTACAAGCGAACGTTATAGTCGTGGCAGGGTTGGGTGGGCGGGCCCTAGCCCACGACTATCCGAGGCTTGTACCTCGGGAAAACAACAGTTATCCATCATCTGTACCCAGGTAAGATTCGTATAACTATACTATTTTACCTCGGTACTAAGCCTCTGGCTCCTCGTAGCCCAGGGAGACTTTTAGGTAATCTCATTTTTTATCCTTAACTATTCTTAACCAAACAATTTTTTCAAATAGCAGAATAAATTTTTGTGTTATTCACCTGTCTCTTTAGTTGGTGAGTAAGCGAGTCGCCAGGCCGCTTGACTTCTCTAGTCGTTTGTTGTAATGTTTTGCAAACGATCTAGCCGTCTTCCAGCTGGCATACGCCAGGATTCTCTTCACTGAGATTCCTAACTGTCTTGCTTTAGAGACCATGGCCCCCCTCGTTGAGTCGGCTGCATAGCATCCAGTGTTGACGCCCGCTCCTTAAGCACCTTGCGAGTGTGTCTCTCGAGATAGCCTTATGAGGCCTAATAAAACTTATCAAAAGCTGTCTGGAATTCTGTATTCCACTTGTCTTGAATATATAGGCCCTAATGGCTGACACTACACAACTATTCCTATCCTTAGGAAAACTATTTACATGCACCGTGGACAGTGGGTCCCCTGTACGGTTGGACTTCAGCAATTGGTCCAAATCAAACGTTGCCTCCTTGGCATCTATCTCTAGTCCATTTAGAGACAAAGCCACAATTGTTTGGCCTCTGTGGCCCGTAACTAGCAGTAACAGGACTGCTAACTTAAATCCTAATGCTTAGATAAATGCTTATTACTAGGCCATGACTTGAAAAGCTTAAACACTATAGACACATCCCAAAACCTATTATATTTAGGTTTAGGTGGATTTCTTTCATAAACTGATCTCAGAAACTAATGCACTATTTGATGCTTTCCGACTGTTTGTCCATCTATCCTCAGTAGAATGATTGAAAGTGCACATCTTGCGGCATTAATTGCTCCAAATTCTAATCCTTTGTCTTCTAGCATTCTTAGAAAACGCACAATCTGAGCTATAGTAGGCTTTAATGGCTTAACCCCCTTAATTAAACAATGAAGTCCACATTTCTTTAAATAACTTGTATATAATTTAACAATGCCTTTCCTCCAGGCGTTAGAAATGAGCCTTTCCTGTGTAATTTTGTCCAAACCAAATTATTCCAAATGTTTGCTTAGAAAAGGAATGCCAAAAGGGGAGTCGTTGACATGTCTCCGTGGATTGTTAGCGGCCCTTGATGTTGTACATTTGTCTTTACCCGTGGAAAACTGAGCGTGTCCTTCGCTCTCAACGCCACTGCCGCTAGCCATGGTTGTGTCTCACGTGGGTACTATCAGTACTGCATGCGAACGATCCATCTTGATCTTCCTGGCCACTCTGCTGATAATGCTGAATGGGAATATGTAATAAAATTTGTTATTCCAAATAAGCGAAAACGCATCCACTCTCCATGCCTCTGGCTCCGGATGCCAAGATACATATTTCTGTCACCTTTTGTTGTTTCGTGATGCAAACAAGTCAATTTCTGGCTTCCCCCATTTCTGATCAATATAATCAAAAATCATGGGATTTAATGACCATTCCAAATGATCATGGAAATGTAGACTTTTCCTGTCAGCCAAAGTGTTCTGGGTGCCTGGAATATGTGCTACTGTTAGCCATATTTCATTTTCCTGTGCCCAATCCCAAATTAGTTTTGCTAATCGGTTACATGGTCTGGACTGCATCCCTCCCATATTCCGAATATAAGCCATAGCTGTTGTATTATCTGTCAATACCCGTACATGATATTTCGGTATACAAACTAGACTCCTTAAACGCAAATATATTGCTCTGCGCTCTAGTACATTAATGTGATCAGAAATTTCCTCTTCCAACCACCGTCCCCCAGTAGCCTGTTGGTTCCTATGAGCCCCCCATCCTTCTTTTCTTTTTTCTTCTTTTTTTTTGTGACAAGTTTTTTATTCTGCCCATATCGTATCAGCTCCCGTGAGGGTGCTTGTTTTCAACGCTGGACAGCTGTGATACTGGGTTGGTCTGGTCCCGCACTCAGGAGTCTTTATCTGATCTTTCTCGGGCCAAGCTTTGCGGTTTTGGGTGTTAGTAGTTTCTATATTAGTTTTTTTTTAATTTTCAAGTTTTTTCCTAACCTGTATATGATAGCTTAGCCTACTATGTACATCTACGCAGATGACATACAGGCCTGTGGGAGAGGATCCCATCCCATTGTGGTTTGTTACAGCATCCTTTCACCCATGCCCTGTCCTTAGATAGTACACCAGTGTGCCAGAACACCCCTGGACCCTTCAGGACTGCGACTAGGTGGGATGGCTGTGTTTTATGGTTAGCCATTTTGTATTTCAGGGTGATTCGGATGCATGACCGTGGCCTGCCTGGTTCTGCTTTGGTTTGTGCCAGTACACATACCCAGATGGACTGCACCCTATGGTGATAGTCATTTCGAATTCCTTAGTACTTAGTAGGGCTAGTTTCCGTATTTGTAATATCTACCATCTTTTCTGGCTGGTCTTTTGCTTTTTGTGCCAGAACACAGCAAGCAGTGACTGTGCCCAAGATCAGGTGAGATATTGTTTCTTCAGTAGGTGGTTGTGTATTATGTTTTCTTTAAGGACCTTTTATAGTGGTCCATGCTTTCGATTGCCCGTTGTTGTGTGGGTTGATTATTCCAGGCATGTGCCACCATGGCCAGTACACTTCTCTCATAAATTTTGGTGTTACTTATTGCTGTCAGTAGCACTGGGGCTGCCATTTGCCTGGTGTCCCTATGAGGGGTTGCTGTGTAGCCTGGTTTTGTGGTGTAATGGTGTGCCAGTATTTTGAGGTGCGTTTCCCTTCTACTCGTTAGTAGTGTTGCATTGCATTTTTTGTGTAATTCGATTGTGGGATATCTTTTGTTCACCTGAAGGCATACTTTGAGGGCTCTATTTTGTAGCACCTGTAGTTTGTTTAATAGTTTTGTATTTCTTCCATGTATACTACATCGCCATAGTCAAAGTAGGGGAGGATCATGCCTTTATATATTTTAATTGCCATGCTTTCAGTCATGTAGTATCTCACTTTAGCCAGTAGCCATATTTTATGGTTTACTTTTTTGATAGTATTTGTTATGCAGAGGTCATAATTTAGGTGTCTGTCTAGATCCACTCCCAGATATCGGTAGTTGTCTACTTGTTCTAGTTCAATGTTTCCCAGAAGACACTTTATTTTCTCGTTACTTGTTAGCCTGGTACCAAATAGTACTGTTTTTGACTTGCTGTTGTTTATGGTTATCTTATTTAGTTGGCACCACTCGATTAGTTTTGTTAGTGTTAGATTCAGTTTCGTTTCTATTTCTTCGGTTGTTTTGCCTGCAGCATATACCACAGTGTCATCTGCATATAGTTGGATGTTTTCAATTTCTAGCCAGTTGTTTAGATCGTTAATATATATGAGGAAGAGAAGTGGCCCCAGGACTGACCATTGGGGTACTCCGCAAGTTATCTTTTCCTCATTGGATATGGATCCATTTACTGTGGTGCATTGCTTTCTGTTTTCTAGATAGCTCGCTAGCCATTTTCCTGTTACTCCGTTATTCCCATTTGGGTTAGTTTGCTCCTTAGGATAGGGTGGTTCACTGTGTCAAATGCTTTGCTGAAGTCTATGAACGCTGCACCCACTAGGTTCTTTTTATTGATACTGTTTGCAATATCAGTTATTAAGTTAGCAATTGTTTTTATTGTCAAGTGGTATTTTCTGAAACCGCCCTTTTACTGTTTAATATTTTGTGTTCGTTTAGGTGGTCCATAATATGTCTATGCATTATTTTTTCCATTAGTTTACCAGGCATTGGGAGTATGGAGATCGGTCTATAGTTTCCCAGTACCTGTTTATCCCCTCCTTTGTGGAGCCGTGTTACTTTGGCTAGTTTCCAGCAGTCCACATAAGTACCTTCTGTGAACAATTTGTTGTATAGCTCATCTGGGATGCATCCGAATGCATCTTTCATTACTATACTCTAGGTATTTTCAATGCCCGAAGGCTTGTTGCAATCAATTGATTTTATCAGCTCACTTATCTCTTTTATTGTGGTTGTGCAATGTCTGTGTTTAATTGTGGCGCTTTCGTGGTCCAGTTTGTGTTGAACTGTTTGGATAGTTTATTGCCTATGGTAGAAAAATGTTTGTTCATTATATTAGCAGTATCGTTGTTGCTGATTTCCATCCCCTCGTTGTTGTAAAGGGTAATCCATTCTTTATTTTTATTATTTGGTATTAGTATTTTTACATTGTTCCAGAATTTGTGTGAGTTTTTTCCCCATTGCTGGTCTTGTTTGATAATGTACCGTCTTTTGGCTTTTCTCACTGATTTCTAGCTACGATTTCTTGCTTTGTGGTAGTTTTCTATGTCTAGTAGTCGCTCGCTTGCTTTGGCTAATTTGCCTGTTTTATATTTGTCCATAATTAGGTTGATTAATTCTGGGGTTACCAATGGGTCTTGGTTGTTTTTGATTTTAAGTTTTTTTATTGGGCAGGTAGTGTCCAGATACTTTCTGACTTCCCCAATGATATTGCTCCATTGGTCATTTACACCTATCTCAGTTGGAAATAGCAATTTAATTTTCTCTTTCAGATGGGTTTCTAGTGCCTCTTTTGTGTAGTTTTTGTATGATCTACCCATACGGGGGGAGTAGTTTTGTTTTTTATTTTCTTTCTAGTAACATATATCAATTCACGATCGGTAATGCCCCAGTTTTTTGTTCCTGAGGTGTGGGTATGATTTGAGTCTGTTATTAGGTCTATTATCGAGCTATTTTCTCCAAGCCTTGTTAGCTCACTCATTTTTTGCTTTAACCCTCTGCCTTTGATTAAGTTCTCTAGTGAGTGTTTGTTTTTGTTGTTTGTTTTGTAGTTTATGTGAAATCCCCTAGTAAGAATATCTCCGCCTTCGTCAGTTTCGACACACTTTCTAGGGATGTCTCCAGTTGTGCGATGAAGTCTTCGATGTTTCCATTTGGTGGTCTATATAGACTCCCTACAGCTATATTAGCTTGTTTCTCAATTTTTATGAGTGTCCATACTAGTTCAATATTTGTCTCTGATCTGTTTGCTTCTTGTAATGGCTTATGTTCGGAGTTTAGGTATTTTTTGGTGTATATTGGAACTCCTCCACCCCTCTTTTGTATTCGTGCATTGGTCAGTGTTTTTCTATCCTCTCTCACAAGCCTGTACCCACCAATTTCTAGTAGTTGGTCATTATGCAGTTCATGAAACAATGTTTCTGATAGTGTTAACACATCAAATTTACAGATATCTAAGTGTAGTTTAATGCTGTCAATTTTGTTGTAGGCACTTTGGCAGTTTAAATGGGCAAAATGCATGCCTCTGCCTAGTCTACAATCAATCTCTTCCACCATATTTGTGCAGCAATCAGGTCGAAATAGCTGTTTGCGCTGGAGGTGGTTTTTAGTGTGGAATTGGGATTTGTATTTAAAACTACTCAGCATGCATTATGTGGTCACCTACCTTAATTTGATGTTGGTGCTTGCGCCGCCAGTGCATGTGGTCACATTACTGTTCCTGTGCAGCATTACTAAGGTGGCCGCTGAGTATATATATATTCCGATATTATTTTATTTTACAATTAAAATAGTCCGATTCGGTAGACTTTGAATAATTATTAAAGGATTTATTGTTTCAAATTATGTTATGGTTCTTAACAGAGCCATTTCAACATGATCAGTTTGGGTACATTTTCTTCATTTCTATTGCATAACGACAAATTTCGCTCATTCTATGGGCGTGTCGTAAAAGTTTCTTCGTTTATGTTAACGCCCGCCTCGTAGCAGGTATGGCGTAAGCTTCAGTTGAGTTTAATTTATCCTGTTTTATTATATTATTTGTATTATTATTATTGTTAACAATGTTTCTATTTTTCTATTAACTTTGGCACTTACCTTGATTTCTGGTAGTTAGCCCGGATGTTGTCTCTTGTTTTTTTGAGGATTTCACCCATTTTGTTTTTGTATCCCGGTTTGATCGTTTCTCCTGCCTTTGCATCTTGAAGAAATAATCCTGTGCCCCAGTAGGGGCATCTTGTGCATTCCCTGAAGGCTTTCCCAGGTGCGTTCAGGATTTTCTCTTTTAGGTCTTCGTTTTGTGTGAATTTGGCCATTACAATGTCCTCCATCACCTTTTCATTGGTTTTTATCCACTCTGGCGATCTCCATACTTTATTCCCGATAGCCTTGATGGTGTATGGGTTGTTCGTTGCCTCAATAAGTTGCATGATATCGAACTTGTTGTGGTATTTAGCCATAACCGAGCAGTAGTACTGCTCTGCTGAGCTGTAGGTTTTACGATCTTTTCCTTGGATTTTGCACTCATATAGATTGCTGCAGGGGGAGTTGTGTCCCTGGAAGGAAATTCCCCAGCTATGCGTTCTTGTTGCTGCCGCTTCTGGGTTTATTCCTTCAGCAGTTATGTTCCCGAATTCCAATGGTTTGTATACTTTTCCTTCAATTTCAAGGTTTTTTCCTCTCATTCTGGCGGTGGTCTGTTAATTTTTTTCTCTGGCCAGTGTGTACATTTGCTGTACTGTTTTTTCGTCTAGCATTTCCTTTTCAGTCCTGTCGGGCCTGAGTGTGATGTTCTTAGATTTTTGTTCATTGGTCAGTTTTTGCTTATTTCTGAATAGTTCCCGATTTTGGCTTTCTTTTTCAAGGTGGATCTTTATCCCTCTCGGCCTGGGTTTCTTGTGTGGGTTTTTTGTGTCATCAGTGAGGTCTCCCACCTGGTTTTCATTGACCCTTTCTTCCTGTCCACCATTTTGTTTGTTTGATTCTACATTCGTTGTTCTTTTCTTATTTTTTCCCCCCAGTCTGTAGGCTTCTAATTACGCATCAGTCGTCACTACAGTATTGGGTTCTCCCATTCTAATAGGTGAACAATCAATGTGTGACAACCACCACAAAATGTCTTGTAAGCCTTCTGGCGAAATGGTCATGGGTCATTCAAAATTTCCTTTAGTACGAGCCAAAGCTAAGTTCTTATCTATTTCTAGTGACTTGATATGGGCTCTACCATATAAACTAGCAGGGGCATACGCTATCATAACTCTTATCAGCACTGTGACCTGTCTAATCTTTGGCCTACTTAACTGTAATAATTGGTGAGATGTTGTAACAAACTTATCCAGTTTTTGACGTGTTAATGAAACGGTCATGTCTTTAGTGTTAATCAAAAACCTCAAACATTTTAACTCCTTTGTAGGTGTGAAAACCGATTTAGTTTGATGTATGTAAAACCCCAAATTTGTAAAAGTATCACAGAAGTGATTTACTGCTAAATGACACTCTCGTTGTGTCTGTGCCACAATGAATGAATCATCAATATAGGGAAACATAATATGTCCTTTCCTAGCCATATGGGAGAAAATAGGCTTGATCAACTTTGTGAACAAACATGGTGCACACGCTAAGCCATTCGGCATACAAGTAAACTCATATAAAGCTGTCCATTCCAGCAAAGCCTGAGAAATTTTTGATCAGGTTTATAAATCGACACTGTAAAATATGCATCCGTGAGATCCAGACTAGCCAGCCAGGAATCTTGCATTACCAAATCTCTAGCCGTCTCCAAATAAAACATTTTTAAATGTTGATACGCAACTAATTTGTTTAACTTTGTAAATCCAAAATTAATCTGATCTCTCCATTTGGCTTAGGTCTAGAAAAAATGTTCGAAATAAATGTTCGAAAAAAATTCCCAGCACTGGCCCAATGATGTCTTTGACACAAAATTTAAGGTATGTTGTATCGGCTGTTCCATTAATGGGATTCTAACCCCTTCCACTATACTGAGAATAGTCTGATTATCTGTAATAATCCTCCACTCCTTAAGACAGTTCTTAATATTCCCAGCTTTAAAATCGCTAACAGGAGTTTGTGTTGGGACTTCTAGTTGTTGGCGGGGCGGGGGAACAGCTTATGCGGGGTGAAGTCCCTCTTGAAGGGCCTGTTCCCCTCGTTCCAAGTGGGGAGCGGACAGAGATGTTCTGCTCTCCGTGTACAGAACCTTGGTTCGGTCACGAGTGGATTACGGCAGCATAGTATACGGTTCCGCAAGGAAATCATATATTAGGCTGCTAGACACGATCCACCACCAGGGACTGCGCCTGGCCCTTGGGGCCTTCCGCACCTCACCGGTTCAGAGCCTATACGTTGAAGCCAATGAACCATCACTTAACAACAGGAGAATCAAACTGGCATGCAATATGTAGTCAAAATAAAAACTAATGCATTGAAGTTTGTTTGTTGTTGTTTTACGTCCTAGCAACATCTAAGGTCATATCAGGACGGGTACCGACTTGTGACAGTGCGCACTCATGGCGACTTTATAGTGCTGTCCCACTGGGAAACCAGGCTGCCAGCACCATGACCTGGTATCCCACTCAGTCACATTATCCTGACACTGAGCACAACAGTCCTTGCCCTATCCTAATAATGCCGAGCGCCTGGCTAG
The DNA here is from genome assembly GCA_030323885.1 of Branchipolynoe longqiensis. Classification (NCBI taxonomy): domain Eukaryota; kingdom Metazoa; phylum Annelida; class Polychaeta; order Phyllodocida; family Polynoidae; genus Branchipolynoe; species Branchipolynoe longqiensis. Next base: position 7,832,366 of record CM059189.1, read on the forward strand.
GAAGCGACAAGTATCAATTTTAAAGTCATTGGTTTGACTCGACCGGGACTCGAACCCACGATCTACCAGCACAGGAGACGGACGCTCTAACTCATTCAGCCATCCTGTCTAATGCATTGAATCCTGCACACAAATGCCTATTCAAGCAACATGACGAATCCAGGTATGAAGCCAGGCCGAATTACATCCGGCCACTGAGGCTCCGAATGAAACCTCATTTAGAGGCCTTGGGCGTGGATTTGGACGTGTTGGAGGATGCCAAAGTCCCAGAACATCCCCCGTGGTCTTTGAGAAAGCCATCGGTTATCCTCCGACTCACGGAACTGAGGAAGTCTGGGACACATCCACTCGAGTACCAAGGACTGCATGTAGAGATTCAAGGCCAGTTTGCAGACCACCTCTCCATATACACTGATGGTTCGAAAGACCAAAACCAGGTAGCTGCTGCGGCAGTCTGCCGACGGGAAAAATTTGGTGTACGTTTGCCCGATCAGAGCTCGATTTTCACTGCAGAAGCCCGAGCACTCCTTCTCGCGTTGGAGTGTATCGAGGTATCCAACCACACTATGTTATATACAGTGATTCGTTCTCTTGCCTCCTGGCTGTTGCTGGACTGAAAACGAATCACCCTATTCTAGCAACGGTCATTTATAAAATGAACCAACTGACAACGGATGGGTATGACATCCACCTGTGCTGGGTGCCTGGCCATGCCGGCATACAAGGAAACAAACGAGCTGATCGGGCTGCGAAGAAGGCCCTGAACTGTGATCTTGAACCATGTCTGACCCCTCACTCAGATCTGAAACCACTAATAGCCACCCACATAGAATCCAAATGGCAACATGAGTGGGATGAAAACATTAATAAACTTAAAGAAATTGAACCATCTGTGGGAAAGCCACCACAGACTCATACGGGAGGTCGGCTAAAATAAAATTTTAGTAGTGGTCCTTAGCCGCTGCCGTATTGGCCACTCGTGGCTTACACATGCTTTTCTGCTCAAGGGGGAACCTCCCCCTGAATGTATTGGGTGTCAGTCCCCGCTGACACTCAAACACATTTTATTAAGTTGCGTTGATTTTTTGGCCCTGCGCCAACAGTTCTACACTGCAGACAGTATGCATGACCTTTTTACTAAGGTAAAACAGGAAAACATTTTAGCCTTTTTGAGGGCAGCTGGACTGTACCACCTCATATAGTTTACTAAATAGATTCTATCAATTATTAATAAAACTTTTCTTTTTCTATGGGAATTTGTTTCCCTTGACCACAAATATATGATTGTGAGCTTTCTAATTTAATGAGTGTCTATTGGCACATAATTGATTGTCTGCTTTTACATGTAAAAGCGATGGTTTGAACAAAAACCAAACATTTCTCGCCGTGAATATGGCCTATGCTGCCGACACGGCGTTAAGCAACCACCAATCAATCAATCAAATCAACCCCTCGTTCCATCAGAACGACTGCCTCTGACCTCTTCCCCATGCCTGGTAGCCGTAGTTGGTTCCGAACCGGCCTCCTCCCTGTCCGGTTCGACGATTACCAAAATCCTTTCAGATCTTCTTGAAGTGGTTACCATTCCCGTCAGCACCCTTCTTTTTGTCCGCCTCCATGTGTTTCCCACACTTGGATCCAGTCTATACTTGTTTAAACAAGTACTGCAGCTGGCCCCCGAACATCTTAGTCTTATCCAAGGGCTTGCCTTTCACGGGCTTGGGGGCAAGTTACAGGGTGTATTCCTTTCCGTCATTGTCCGTGACTTTCTTCGACCACGCGACCTCCTTGCCGGCGTCGGTGCACACCGCCTTAAAGACATCCTCAAAACATTTGTAAGAAAAGAAATTACTGGTGGCAGTCAGCAGAGCAATTCCTGCATCCATATCACCACAAAGTGAGGAGAACTTATTTTCCGACATCATTCGATTTGCAATCGGAGTAACGGCTGACAAAGCCGCAAGGACACCCTTGGGGACAGTGTGCAAGCATGCCTCAAACTTCTTCCGGTCCTCATTAAGCTTAACATCTGAATCCATCTCCTTGATGGCCGACTTGGGAACACCTTTAATCCCTGTGTACTTCTCCGCCAGTTTGGTAATGACCTCAGCCGGCTTAAAAGTGTGGAAATGACCCTTAATGGTCTTTCTCATCATAGTAGTGGTGTTGATCTTCTTTGTCTTCTCCACTTTGATCTTCTTTATGACCTTCCCACTTATTTTGGCATACTTGCCAGGCCGCTCCGTATCCGATTCAGTATCGGTGGTAGTGGAATCAGACGAAGAGTCTGAAGAGGAAGACTTACTTTTCCTCTTTTTCTTTGACTTGCTCTCCTTCGTAGTCTTCTTCACCAGTCTTCAGCCGGGCCCTGGTGAAATCATCCCCCTCTGACGAGTCTGCCTTCTTCTTATGTTTGCGCTTGTGTGCCGGCAGCACCACCTCATCCGAGGAATCCTTGTGTGAGGAATCCTTCTGGTCAGAGAAATCTTCCCATTCCGAGTCATCCGAATAAATCGGCTGTTGTGGTCTAGAGTGACGCGGCTTTTCGGAGAGCAATTCATCCAGTTTGAGTTGGACTAGCCGCGCCACCCTTTTATCCAGGTCAGCCGGGCCCAGCTCGGGAGATTGGTGTGTCGACCGTTGGGCTGTTACCGGTACTCCTTCATCCTCACTATCGACAGGTGTCCCCACTTTACTCCACTTCGTAGCCATGGCACATCTGTAAAAAAACTAAAATCAGAATTAAAATTGCGATAGCGGAGGTGAGACTAGCAACATTTAAGGCAGACCAGTATTGGTATTAAATCCGTATTTACACCGGCTTTAACACAGGCGTGAGTACTATTAAATCTTTGTGTCAGTCGTAGGTAAAACGACATGGCGAACCAAGCGTAACCAAACGAGGGTAGGGACCAGTGTAGTGGTACCCTCCCACACTCTCTGTCCAATAAACTTCTCCCAGCTGTGGCTTTAATGGCCAACAAGTTGAAGAAAATACTACGGAACTCGGAGGTACGCCTCAAAACAGGGGAATCCAAAGAAACCCAGGAATAAATCCTCATGATGTAAGTGGCTCCAACCAAAACATCTCTCCATTTGGCCACGGGCAGCTAAAAACAAAGAACAATGGCGGCATTGTTCTAACGATGTTACACAACACCGGTAATTACCTGTAATTAAGTAATAAATCACATTCAAGTTCTCAAACTTGAAACAAATGACTGCAAACATAAATCAAACCAAAGTATATTATCAAAAACGAAACTAACCTGTTTGAAACCGTCGTAATGTAGAAAACTGCAGGAGCTACTCCTCAAACGTCCTCCCATTGTGAGTAGATTATGCTAATTGCTGGACCCGGATGTGCTTCCTTCTCCCTGGGCTACGAGTAGCCAGAGGCTTAGTACCAGGGTAAAATAGGCCATATACCACTGCCCCTTACGGTTAGTGGTTCCCTCAAAGGGCTAACTAACCGCCATAACCCCAGCGCACAAATCCAATTGCGGTACCCAACATTATTTAAACCTAAAAGCCTATCACCACCATTTTGTTACACATTCTACAATCACAAACACAAAGGTGATCTCAATTGTTAAATTAAAGTCTTAATCTGCTGTGTTCCTATTGGGACATTCATCATTAGACATAGTTCATACAATAACAAAATCACTTTGGACTATAATTAAAACTGTAGTGTACTACCTCAAAATGCAACAAGACGTGATTGCCATGATTAATCTGGCCATAGCTAGTTAACTGCTTAGTTTCTGAGTTTCTTAAGGCGGGACACTGGTGATTTTTGGGTGATTTCCATATCTCAGACTATTAAAGATAAAGCTTTGAAAATTGGAGCACACATTCTTTGTATCAAGAGAAGCATATCTGCAGTTTCAAAGCTCTATCTTGAGTAGGGGTCATATGATGAAGGATCTTTCAAAGAAAATCAACTAAATTTTACGCCCTCCAGGAAGTATACTGAATGTGCCTAGATTTGCCTGAATCAAGTTATTATATGAAAAACTGGTCCAGTTGAGTGCAAGAAGGTGGTTTGTGAATTTATATATGTCATTACCAACATGTCCCTACATGACGAACCCAAGGAGAAAAAAATTCAATGGTCAATTTTTGTGTCTCCATCCCTAGCTCTTGAACTATGAAAGATAGTGTTTTTAACCATCTGATCGCACTCAGCAGCAACTTTTACATAAGACTGCCAAGTTTCAAATTGGCAAAACCCCAGTAAAAGCAGTTCTGAGAAAACGAGCTACAAAGTTCACAAAGTGTTTCTTTCAGATGGTAAAGTCCAGTATCATCATCTAGAATCCCATATTATATACACAAATATCCAGTCAAGTAATTATCTGTCAAAAAAACATATCATTTACACCAAATTAGTACACCAAAAACCAGAAATCACCAGTTTGACCCAAAGTCATGTTCCGATCACCCGTGTCTCCCCTTAATAGCATTCCAAACACAAATCCCGGAGTGGATATTTAATTAAGTTATATTAAAAAATCTAATAGGTTGTTTGTGAATACCCCCAGCTCACCTAAGAAGGTGCGTGGTCGGTCCAGCCCGTCTATGGGAAGTGGTGCACCATCAGGAGAAACGCGCATGGGCACAGGATGCACGATTTTAGAATCCTGGGAGTAGGGGACAAACACAAACCAAAAAGAGGAATGAACAGTTTTCTAACAATTTAATATAAAAATAATTCACTTATAAAGTCTTTCTGCCCAACATCAGCAGATGTCAATGATTGCAATTGGTATAAGAATAATCCCCTTGAATTACCGGTAGATTAAACATTATCTCAGTCTTAACATTCATAGATATTTATTTAGTAACTAGCAACATGCTGGCCAACATAGCTCATTGATAGCATTTGTCATTAGGACTGGAACTTGGAAGACCAGTGCTGAGACTGACGTTATTCAGAGGAATAAATCCACCCAAACAAGAAAAATGTTAATTAAAGAATAGCGATGGGTATATAATAAAGTGGTTTAGTGTTTTGCTCACGGGGTCCGACATGACTGGCTGGAAGCCAAACTTGACTGGCTCTGGCTTGGTGCCGGGTGATGACATGGTGCTGGAGTTTGGCGAGGCGGGCTGCGGCGGGGGGAAGGCGGCCACTGGCCACTGCTGCTGGCCTGTAGGGGAGGGTGGCGTTGGTGACGGTGGTGTGGCCCGCCGCAACGTGCTGCCCTGGGGCAGGTCCGCGGCAAAAGGCTCCTCTGTAGATGCAATATTACATATTGTAGAAAAATCCATTCGACCTCGTGCTGGGTGCTCAACGCCGACTGAAGCCCCAACAGCTAGAGAAATGTCTCAAATATCTTTAGCATTTTCTGATATTTAAGTTATGTCTCAGATATGTACTCATATCCGAATAAATGCTTCTATAAATGCTTCTATATAGGTTGATTTTTTAAATAGAAAGATTGGAAGTTACGGAATATAAAAAAAACTGCGGAAATCCACGAAATTATAATCTTTCATCGCTGACAGTGTAAGCAATAGGGTGCACATAGCTCCCATTTACATCTGGCATTAGTGGGGGGGGGGGGGGGGGGGGGGAGTAACCAGCAGTTACACAGTATTCTGGTCATACATTGAATCTATGACATGACTGTTCTACATTTGCTTTGGTTTTTAAATCATCAAATAAATGACCGTTGTAACTTGTATGCTGCTATTAAAATACCATGTATTGTCAGTGAAGTGGCATGGTAGCATCATGGCGCCGATGGCACACGCAGTGTAGGAGGCTCCGTAAAAATAGTGTGGATTACTAATGAAAACACAGTGCTAATTACCAGGAAAGTGCTCAAAGGCATAGCCCTAAGCACTAAGACCAACAGAAATGATGCAAATGATGCATTACTAGGATAATAAGGAGGAAATCCGAACAAAAAACGTGTCGGAAAAAAAATCAACTTATCCGGCGGACTGAACGCATGTGTGCGATGCTACACTTCGTATCAGCTCTCACAGGCTAAGTACCACTCATTTATGATATATTAACACTCATATACTTTGCTTTTGCTGTTGATGTGTGTGTGTTTGATTTATAATATGTAAATCTCTCTAAATCCGCTGTTGAGTCGAGTGAACTGATAGAATCCCCTATTATCACTCACCAGCACACAAATAGATAGCTGGGGGATTCACCTGGTACTCATGTACTACAAGGGTGAATCTTTGATCTAACAAATAGGAAGCATCGTCGATCGATCGGCGGACGAAAATACAGCAGGTAGGCCTGACCATTAAAAAAAAACACACCAAAACCCAGCCAGCATTGGCCTATTCTTGCCAAGAAAGTGCACAAAGGCATAGCCCTAAGCACTATGATCTAGGTATCATTGGAAGGGACTTTCCAATATATTTTATGATTGGAATCTATTGACTTTGATATTTTTTGTCACATACCTAATATTAAAACTGACAACAAAATGACAAACCCCCAAAATGGAAATGACTTCGAAGGAAAAGTCATAACTGCAATTCTAGGAGAAAACATCACAAAGATAATCAAAGACTGGATAATAGATGAAATAAACCAGGCTAAGACAAAACCACACAAATCGAAACCGGAAGATGCCACCAGGTCAGACACGGAAAATGCGAGCACGGAGAATGCTGAAATAAATGTTGAAATACCCAAGGACATGATCCAAAGCCTCAAAAAAGAACTTAACAAACTACAGACAGCATACAACAGTCTAACACTGGAATGTGCTTGGTACAAGGCAAACTACAAAAACAGAAGTGACGAAGCACAAAACAAGAACGATGAACCCAAAAGATGTTGCAACACAACAACAAATGGAAAAAATACTCTACCACAAACAGCAAACAGCAGTGGAAAACAAAAAACTAAACAGAATCGTACAGGGCATCCCCGAAAAAGAAGGTGAGTCCATGGAAAGCACGATCTCAAACCTACTAAAAAAAGCTGAATGCTCTTTCGATTGGACAGTAGTAAAAAAAGCCTGCAGACTGGGAAAAAAGAACAGGAAAAGAACAAAAATGAAGGACCAAACAAACAAAGCGACAAATCCGGTGAATCGACCAAGGAAAATCATGAGGCAAACCCCAACGACAACACTAAAGAGCAGCCAAAGGAGCCCAGGCCAAGAGGGATAAAAATCCACCTAGAAAAGGAAAGCCAAAAAAGGGAACTGTTCAGAAACAAGCAAAAACTGAACAATGAGCAAGATTTAAAGAATGTCACACTCAGGCCAGACAGGACCGAAAAGGAGATGTTAGATGAAAAGACGGTACAGCAAATGTACACACTGGCCAGGGAAAAGAATGACAAAACCACAGCCAGAATGAGAGGAAAAAACTTCGAAATAGAAGGAATAATATACAAACCCACGGAATTTGAGAACATAAAGGTTGAAGGAATAAACCCGGAGACTGCGGCGACAAGAGAACACAGCTGGGGTATTTCCTTCCAGGGTCACAACGCCCCCTACAGCAACCTTTTCAAATGCAAAATAAAGGGAAAAGATGGCAAAATCTACAACTCTGCTGAACAGTACTACTGCTCAGTAATGGCTAAATACCACAATAAATTTGATGTCATGCGGCTCATTGAAGCAACTGAAAACCCATATACCATCAAGGCACTAGGAAAAAAAGTATGGCGGTCACCAGACTGGATAAAAACAAATGAAAAAGTGATGGAGGACATTGTAATGGCCAAATTCACACAAAATGATGAACTAAAAGAGAAAATCTTGAATGCGCCCGGGAAAGCCTTCAGGGAATGCACGAGATGCCCCTACTGGGGCACAGGACTATTCCTCCAAAATGCAGATGCAGGAGAAACAGTCAAACTAGGTTATCAAAATAAAATGGGTGAAATCCTCAAAAAAACAAGGGACACCATCTGGGCTAACTGCCAGATATCGAGGTAAGTACAATATAAAGGTAAAAAAATAAAATAAAATAAATTTAAATAAAGGTAATATACTATGTAAGAGCAGAATACACCAAGCCTATGAGGCGGATGTAAACACTAAAAGCGAAATCGGTATTGCGACAAACAACATAAGATTCTCTCTGGCCACTATACAAATACAAATGCTGCGCAGAATCAACAAGGTGTTCGCATGCACTGGCGGCACAAGTATTGACAGCAAAGCAAGGTAGGTGACTATGAAAATAAATACAAAGCTTGAAAATAAAATCGCGTTTAGTCATTAAGAGCGCAAACAAAATCCCTTCTCTAATCCACACTAAAGAAAAGTAACCCACCTGCAGCACAAGAGGCTATTTCATACCTAACTGCCGCGAGAACATGGTTGAGGAGATTGACTGCAGACTAGGCAGGGGCAAGCATTTTGCCCATCTAAACTGCCACAGTGCCTACAGCAAAATTGACAGCATTAAGCTGCACTTAAATATCTGTAAATTTGATGTATTGACACTGTCAGAGACATGGTTTCATGAACTACATAGTGACCAACTTCTAGAAATAGATGGGTACAGACTTGTGAGAAAGGATAGCAAAACACTGACCAGTTCAGAAATACAAAAAAGGAGTGGAGGGGTTGCAATATACAGCAAAAAAAACCTAAACTCAGAACATAATACTCTACAAGAAGCAAACAGATCTGACACAAATATTGAATTAGTATGGACACTAATAAAAAATGAAAAACAAGGACACATAGCCATAGGGAGTCTATATAGACCGCCAAATGGGGACATTGAGGATTTCACCACACAACTTGAAGCATCCCTAGACAATGTGTCAAAACTCACAAAAGCCGAAATATTCCTATTAGGGGACTTCAATATAAACTACAAAACAAACAACAAGAACAAACACTCACTACAGAACTTACTCAAAGGAAGAGGATTACAGCAATAAATTAGTGAACTAACCAGACTTGGAGAAAACAGCTCAATAATAGACCTAATCATAACAAACTCAAATCATGCCCACACCTCAGGAACTAGGAACTGGGGCATTAGTGACCATGAATTGATATCTATTACCAGAAAGAAAATAAAAACCAAAAACAAAACTACTCTCCATATGGGTAGATCATACAAAAATTACACGAAGGAAGCACTAGCAGCACACCTAGAAAAAACTGTGAAATTACCAATAACACCTGACACAGATGTAAATGACCAATGGAACACTATCATTGGGGAAGTGAGAAGTCACCTTGACACTACCTGTCCAATAAAAAAACTTAAAATTAAAAAAAAAACAGGACCCATGGGTAACCCCAGAATTAATCAACGCAATTATGGACAAGTATAAGGCAGGTAAAGTGGCTAAAGCAAGCGGGAGACTTCATCACATAGAAGAGTACCATAAAGCAAGAAATCGAAGCCATAAATCAGTGAGGAAGGCCAAAAATGGGGTAAAAACTCGCATAAATTCTGGAACAACGTAAAAATCCTAATCCCAAACAACAAAAATAAAGATACAATTACCTTATACACCAATGAGGGAATTGAAATCAGCAACAAGGATACAGCAGACATAATGAACAAACACTTTTGTACCATAGGAAATAAACTATCCAGAAAATTTAACTCTAACTGGGCCACAAGAGCACCACAACTAAACGTAGTGATAGGGGATTGCGTAACCACAAAAAAAGAAATAAGTGATCTCATAAAAACAGTTGATTGCAATAAGCCGTTAGGCATTGAATATACCTCGAGTATAGTACTGAAGGATGCATTCGGATGCATCCCAGAGGCCTTATGTAGATTCAACACATCTTTCAGAGAAGGTACCTATGTAGACTGCTGGAAGCTAGCCAAAGTAACCCCACTCCACAAAGGGGGGGACAAACAAGACCTGGGCAACTATAGACCTATCTCAATACTCCCACTGCCTGGGAAGTTAATGGAGAAAATAATTCATAGGCACATTATGGATCACCTGATCGAACACAAAATACTAAACAGTAAACAAGGCGGATTCAGAAAATACCACTCGACAATTAAAACAATTGCTAACTTAGTAAGCGATATCTCAAATAATATCAATAAAAAGAACCTAGTGGGTGCAGCATTCATAGACTTCAGCAAAGCCTTTGACACAGTGGACCACACTATCCTAATCAGCAAACTATCCCAAATGGGAATAACGGGAGTAACGGGAAAATGGGTAACAAGCTACCTAAAAAAACGAAAACAATGCACAGCAATAAATGGAACCATATCAAGTGAGGAAAAAATAAGCTGTGGTGTACCACAAGGGTCAGTCCTGGGACCACTCCTCTTCCTCATATATATAAATGATCTAAACAACTGGCTAAACACTGAAAACATCCAACTATATGCAGATGATACTGTGGTATATACTGCAGGCAAAACATCTGAAGAGATCGAAACAAAACTAAATCAAACACTAATGAAACTAACTGAATGGTGCCATCTAAATAAGATAACTATAAATAGCAATAAATCGAAGACGGTGCTATTCGGTACCAGACTAACCGGTAACAACAAAATAAAATGTCTCCTGGGAAACAACGAGTTAGAACAGGTAGACGACTACCGATATCTGGGAGTGGACCTGGACAGGCACTTAAACTATGACCGTTGCATAACAAACACTATCAAAAAAGCAAACCATAAAATATGGCTACTGGCAAAACTAAGGTACTACATGACTGAAAGCATGGCAATCAAAATATATAATGGAATGATCCTTCCCTACTTCGACTACGGTGATGTAGTATACATCACCGTAGTGATGGGGGGGAGGGGGGAGGGGGGGGAAGTACCAAACTACTCAACAAACTACAAGTGATGCAAAATAAAGCCCTTAAAATATGCCTCCAAGTACACAAAAGATATCCCACGATAGAACTACACAAAAAATGCAAAGCAACACTATTAACAAGCAGAAGAGAAACACACCTGAAAATACTAGCACACCACTACACCACAAAACCGGATTACACAGTAGCCCCCCCCGCAGGGACACTAGACACATGGCGGCCCAAATACTCCTAACGGAAAGAAGCAACATGAAAATACATGAGAGAAGTGTACTAACCATGGCAGCACATGCCTGGAATAAACAAAATGTAAAATTACGGGCAATCCATAACCCTGACCACTACAAAAAATTCCTAAAGAAAACAATTACTTACTGACACAACAAAACCGCACATGCCCCTGAGCGCCGTCAATGCGCTCAGGGGCAGAAACAGAAAGCAAAAGACAGGCCAGGAAAAGTGGTAGGCACTAAACAGAAAAAATAGGAAAATTAGCACTCCTAAGTATTAAGGAAATCAGGAAAGCTATCACCACATGGCGCAGTCCACCTGGGTATGTGTAATGGCACAAACCAACAGATAAGTGGATAGGCCACGGTCATGCAACTGATCCACCCTGAAATATAAAATGGCTAGGCAAACAACACAGCCATCCCACCTGGCCACAGTCCTAAAGGGTCCGAGTATGTTCTAGCACATGAGTGTACTATCTAAGGACAGGGTTTAGGTGAAAGGATGCTGTAACATATATTTTTTTTAAATCTGAATGGAAGGGCATCCTCTCCCTGCATGTCACCCAAGTAGATGTACATAGTAGGCTAAGGTATCATTACTCAGACTAGACAAAAAAAAACTGGAAAATTACAAAAAAACTAACATAGGCTATTACTAACAACCAAAATTGCAGAAGGCTGACCCGAGCAGACACAGGTAAACACTCCTGGGCAAAGGAACAGATCAAGACAGCGCCACAGCTGTCCAGCATTGAAAACAAGCACCCTGACAGGAGCTTATACGTTATGGGCAGAGTAAATACCTCGTCAATAAAAAATAAATAAAATAATGACCACAGATGTTGCTACGACGTAACACCCCAATAAACAACATTCATAATCACTCCGTCTACCCCTACCGTGCTGCATAGAACTCTGTAAAATGACTTCTTTTGTTATTGCACCTAGCTACTTTGTTATTTGAGGTTGAACTAAATTCCAATGATATCGCATAGGACTCGGTCATTTGACCGAGCAAAACGCACATTCGTATCAAAGAAAACAGGCTGTCCTTAAGTATGCTCACCTGTACTGCCGATCTGTACGTAGGGCATGAGTGCTGGGGGCAGGTGCTCGGGCAGCTCTATGTCATTTCTCCGCAGCACAACCAGGTGCATCGCAGTGCAGAACTCCTCCAGTGACAGCCCGCCGTCACGATCAACATCCGACAACTGCCTACAGTCAACAAACACACAGCTCCATATAGCTCCTGTCAACTGAATACAGTATAACTTCGTTAAAGGAAACTTGAAGGGACCCTAGAAATTTATTCGGATTAACCGATCATTGATTTAATCAAGCTTTGGCTTTGACTTTGACAAAAACGTGGGTGCATTATGAATGTGGACCCTTTGATTGTTTTTATGTATATATACAGTATAACCCCGTTAAACCAAGCTTGGTTAAACCAAACGATCGGTTAATACAAACTTTTTTCAGCGGCCGTCACTACCCACTAATAGTCAACTGAATACATATACCACACTCGTTAGTTTGAAACATTGAAGGAAGGAGTGTTTAATTATTTTTTTAATTAAGCAGCCAAGGAAATTTGTTTTCTCAACTAATTATTTCCAGAGTAGATCTTGTCCAACCCAAATTAAATTTAACCCTAGACGTGGTTAGAAACCATGATGACATGACATCCTTGTAGTTTGCTTACAATGTTGGCAATGTCCATGAATCCAGTTTACAGCATAGCTCACCATATCTTTGACAGTTCCTGCACCGGCAGCTTAGACTTCTCGAAGAACTGCTTCGCGACGCTGCCGGGGATGACCCCGGTCGTGTCGGGCTGCATGGCCGTGAACTGGTTCACGTAGTACTCATGCTGCTCTTCGGTGATGGTCCAGACGTCATCGACACTCTCTGCCTCGGAGCTGATCGAAGAGGTGTCTGCCTTGTGGTCTGAGAAGTTGGCCCATTGCTTCTGCTCTCCTTGCACGCCACTCAGCAAACCTGATGGTATTTTTTCGTTCATTAAAAGAATTAAGTTATTGCGAAAGCCCTTTTCAATCAATTAAAATTGATCTTTTTCATTAATTAGTCAAAATTATCATGTTTCCTCAGTTTTTGTTTGTTGTTGCATTCGTCGATTAAGCGAGGGGGGGGAGGGGGGTTTCAATCGTAGACAATTACCTCACACCACTGCTCCTTGTCCTATCCAAGTAATACCAAGCACCAGGTTAGGTAGCGAAAGCACAACTCTGTAAGTCAGTGGTCTCATTGAGCCGGTTTCGAACCCACGATCTACCTACCACATGGGAAGTGGGCGCTCAACTTATTTGGCCATCTTTCCTAGTGGAGAGGCTGGACCGAAATTGAATGAAAATCAATACTGCTACCGATTTCTGATAGTGCACAGGGTAACATTACTGGCTCACTGGAACATCGTGCATGATATCATAAAACTCAATCGGATAATTCTGACAATGAACCACAAGCCTGTCAAACACCAGCCAAGATGGCAATAAATAACAGGTTTGTAGGTTGTTGATGTGACTCGGCAGTCCGGAAGATTCTCATCTATGGGTGTTGTTTGAGTGAAATAAGATTTCTTCGAAAATTGCTCAATTTCTGTAAATAGCACCGAGACTAGAGGTCTGAACTTCAAATAGCACGCATGGTAAGATTTTCGTTATAATAGTATCTTTTCATAGTTATTTTAGAAAATTCTGTGATGTGCCTAACGCAGGGTCCAATAGACCTATTTCATATGACGTCAGCATAGGTATTTAGGTCAGTGTGCACGCTGCTTGACTGCAGGACGACAGACGGTCACACTGCAAAATCAATGGCTATGAGCAATCTTCATACAGAAAAAGTGAAATATCTCTAAAACCACACCACCTAGACACAAACCGCTTGGCACACAAACAGATAACATGTTTAACAACCAGATTATATTAGATTTCTAAGGTTAGGGTTCTGCATTTCTATCAATTTTGAATAAAATTGACATTTTGCACTGCACGTATCGGCAAACTCAAATCATTGCCAATGGTTGTGAGCAATCTTCTTACAGAAAAAGTGAAATATTTCAAAACTACACCACCTAGACACAAACCGCTTGGCACTCAGACAGATAACAGCTTTAACAACCAGATTATATTAAATTTATACGGTTAGGGTTCTGCATTTCTATTAATTTAAAATAAAACTGACGTTTTGCACTGTGCGTATCGGCAAACTCAGTGCATTGTCATTGACCGTGAGCAATCTTCTTACAGAAAAAGTGAAATCTCTAAAAACACACCACCTAGAAACGAACCGCTTGGCACACAAACAGATAACATGCTTAACAATCAGATTATATTAAATTTATATGGTTAGGGTTCTGAACTTGTATTAATTTTGAATCAAATTGACGGTTTTGCACTGCGCATATCGGCAAACTCAATGGAGGTGTGCCTTCATTCTGCAGCCAAACTGCATGCGCATGCACGATGTTTGTAAACATTGAAAGCGGTCAATAAGGCATGATGTTCATCCACGATGGCCACCAGATGGTAGCCATCTTGGAATATTCTTGGAAATGCTAATGCTTAAATAATTCTTTGGCTGATTAAAAAAATGCTAAGCCACTAATTGCAAAGTGAGCCTGTACACATGCATTGGGCACATAGGTAGGTACCTTGGTTATCCTCATCAAATTGGGCCCAGCTCCGTTGATGTTGTGCATCGTATGCAAACTGTGCACTGGGAGGCCCCGACTGTGGCCCTGAGTGGTGTGTTGTCCGGGTGCTCGGTGGCTCCACTGGGTGCTGGCCAGGGGAAACAGGTGGGCTGCCGTTGGGCGAAAACTGGGGGGAAAGCGTGTCTGCCGGTGACTCCTGAGAAACCTGGAGTTTCAAATGCATTTATTTAATTAAATTACAATAATGCTATTACTTTTTGGCTATATCAATTAATGTTAGTTTGTGTAAAGCAAGTAGATTCTATCATTCTTTTCTTGTTTTTTTCCACATGTTTCTCCTCCGCCCTCTCTAAATAATGTTTTCAGTATCGAGGTGGTGATATCTCAGCCCTAATAAATATTGTACACACCAAATGAGAATTGAAACGCAAAACGGTGCTGAAAATAGTAAATAAATGGGGGCATTTGCGGAGAGAATGTGGTGGTGGTAATTAATGGGAGGGGTAAGAAAAGGAATTACTCAATTCGAGCATGTATATTTCTCACTTGTATAGGCTGAGTATCGTAGCCGGGTATCCGCTGCATCTGGATTGAACCTCGCGGATGTTTTGGTGGTGGTGGAATACCTCCGATTCCACCCTGGCCAGACCTACACAATATCGGGAGTGGCGTCACAACATCGCCCACTGCATGACACAGGACTGATGAACTAGTTAGCAATAATCTATGCAACGGGATGCATATTAATGGGACAATTATATTAATGATCAATATCTAAGAGAAGGGCTTGTATAAATAACCAAACCATTAAATTATTTGGTAACTTTAAACCTATAATTACCGGTCGCGAAATGATTAATTCACAAGCCATGAACAGTTTAATAGGAGCAAAGCTTCCAGAACCAAGTAACTATAGTTTACTCTTGCTATGCTGGACAACCTTGGCTTGTAAACTGGAAAATGAGGCCACCCTTTTATACAGAGGGAACAATGTATTCAATCAGTGTCATCTGATGGTTCACAGGGAATATATAACTTGATTTGTAATAGCATAATGATACAAAATATCCCCATCCCCAAATGGTAATGGTGCACACATCTGTACTAAAGTGCGTGGTTGCTACCTGTCGTATGCGAAGCCCTGTTCATTGAGGTGTTGATTATAGGCATGATCCATAGGGGGTCGCCCATCAACAGTGTACATACGGCCGAACACAGGCAGCGGAAACTCGGCACCAGCTGGAAAACAACACGAAATAGGCCGACATTATGTTAATCCCATTAACTAAGCTGAACGATCAGTACAATTTAGAGCTGTTAAGTAAAAATGCTAGAGTTTATTTAGCAACATGTCCCATCACAATTCTGGTAATGTTAATACCAATATATAACATGAAATCGAACACCTCCTGCCTGCCAAAAAAGAAATGTCTAAATGAGTATAAATTAATAAAACGTCAAACGTGGCACAAAATTCTATATTAAAAAAAAACAATTAGAAAATAGAAAACAAATGTCTCACAATATAACCATTCCACCCTTTAATTAACAAAAAATATCTTTAGTCTAGATATTTTTAAAAAGGATTGTAGCCACTACTTGGAATTACTGACCTAGATTGAGCCCCTCGTAAGAGATGGGCAGCCCATTCTGTGCTAGCACTATCAACTTCAGCGCGATGTAAAATTGGCTCCGGCCGAAGTGACCCAAGCGCTTAGCGCCACACATTTCCATAATCTGAAACGAGAAAAAAATGTCTTAAAAAAATCAATATTTTGAATTAGCTGCCAGCCGCCATACATTAGCTAACCAGAACTTCATTTACAACTAAAAGTCTTGTGCACAGTTGGTTAGATGGTTAACTGCAGCACGAATCTTTTATCCTTTATTTCCTCCTGGCCATCAGCTTTTCTTCTTTTTTTGGGGGGGGGGGGGGGGGGATGAGGAAGAGGGCGTGGGCGAGGGCGAAGCAGAGGGATGGGGAGCGGCAGAGGGGAAGAGGGAGGGAGTGAGAGTGAGAGTGAGAGAGAAATCCGCGATTAATTCCCTGGAGTTAGTGGTGATTGCCTAACGTCCGAACATTGTGATTCTAACCCACAATCTGATCAGTTCGATGCACAGACAAACGCTTTTTTTGGGTGTTATTTTTTGCACACCTATATTTCTGAATCTGAGATACACCATGGATGAAAACGTTGCCATTGACTAACTATTTGCATGCAGACTGTCTTGGCCTTGGAAAAACTGAATCCATTCAGAACTGACCATCGGTGAATCCCATCTATACACAATTGAAGCTGTCTCTCAATGACAGTTTGTTTGTTGTTGTTTTATGTCCTAGCAACATCTAAGGTCATATCAATGACATTCATACCAGTACCTCTATAGTACAAAACAAAATCGTCCACGAAAAGACTACAGGAGACCCCCCCCCCCCTTTAACAGCAGCAGCAATACTGTTGACCTTGACTCCAAAAAGAGTCACTGCCAGTATGCTGCCATGGGGTACTCCCAATTTCTGTGAGTGCAGACTAGAATATGTAGTCTTGACGCGGATGCAAAAATGCCTGAGCGCCAGCAAATTCTTGATAAAATTTGGCAGGTGACCACGAAGGGCGATCGCATGGAGATCCTCCATAATGCCATGCTGCCACGTTGTGTCATAGGCTTTTTCGAGATCGAAAAAGACAGCCACAATGTGCTCCTTCTTAAGGAAGTCTGTCTACCGATTTGCAGTACTGTGCTAGGTACATCAAATCCTGCTTGGGGTGTCGTTTTAAACTGCTCATACGATTCGGGGGTTTTGCTCGGTCAAAATTTTTGTGAATCTGTGTATTTTGAAAGGGGATAAAATTTGACACGTTTCAGTTTTTATTTGATCAAATTCCATAAAGAATTGACAAAACTACAGCGCTTTTAAATTTCTGTGTGCATCGGTGGAATCGCCCCGGCAGTAGCTGTTCTCGCCGATTTCCCGCCATTTTCATCGTGCTCGATGACCAATCATAACCTTGTTTACATCTGGGACACTTTCATTAGGGGATACCTCTCATGGTTTTACAAGCTGTTGAAGTCAACCACTGTTGAAAAAATCTCGACTGTCAGTGTCTGTTCCACATATGGCTGTGAATTTCATGGAATCAAGTTCACATCTGACAAAGCTTTTCTAACAACACTTCAAAATATGATCCCAGAAAATATTACGCATCAGGTAATATATGAGATTTACATGCCGATGCCAAAAAAGAAACAGAAAGACAAATAAACCCTTTCAGGTTACGTGGCAGGATGTGAAGAAAGCCTTCGGAGTGGTGTATAGAAGAGACTTGTCCGATATGCCAGACACATATATATAGTATAGTTATACGAGTCTTACCTGGGTATAGATGATGGATAACTGTTGTTTTCCCGAGGTATAAGCCTCGGGTAGACGTGGGCTAGGGAGAAGGAAGCACATCCGGGTCCAGCAATCTTTACCTACTTATTCAGGATAAAAATGATCTTTCAATACAATGGATACTATGATTTTCCGATACGTAGATTTTCCCGTAATGGGACACCAACGGGATAGTGGGTAGGGTGTGGTGGCGGGCCCTAGCCCACGCTACCGAGGCTTATACATCGGGAAAACAACAGTTATCCATCATCTATACCCAGGTAAGACTCGCATAACTATACTATTTTACCTCGGTATACAGCCTCAGGCTAGCCTCAGGCTAGGGAGACTTTTACATAATTCATTTTTATCCTTAATATCATTCATTCTTATTATAACATGTTTATGTCTCATTGTATTAGTAATTGTATCATTCAAAGTTTTTGTTCTCACCTATTCTTGTTAGTTGGTGAGCAGGCGCTTTGCAATGCCGGTAGGCTTTTCTAGTCGTTTGTTGTAATGTTTTGCAAACGACTTAGCTGTCTTCCAGCCTGCGTGCGCTAGTATTCTTTTTACAGAAATACCGAGCAACCGTGCCTTGGAAACCATGGCACCTCTGCTGGAGTGGGAAGAGTATTTGCCCGTATCCACTCCAGCCAATTTCAACACCCTGATTGTCCATCTGGCAAGGGTGTCTCTTGAAATTGCATTATGTGGCTTTATAAAGCTCACTAATAGTTGTTGTGATGCACGTAAGTCCATTGTCTTGGATATATAAGCCCGTATGGCTGACACAACACATAATTTACGATCATTTGGGAAGTAGTCGAAGTGAACCGTAGATAAAGGGTCACCCAGCGTGTTTGATTTGAGCAATTGTGCTAAATCAAACGTAGCTTGTTTCTTTCTAATCCCGTTAAGGATAAAGCAATAATCGTCTGTCCTCTGTGTCCCGTTACTAATAGTAACAAGACCGTGACCTTAAAATCTAATTGTTTTATATCTAACCAAGAGTTGTGAGGCCAAGCCTGGAACAACTTCAATACTATAGAAACATCCCAAAAGCGACTATACTTTGGTTTTGGAGGATTCCTTTGATAAATTGACCGAAGTAAATAACGAAGGACATAATGTTTACCAACTGTTTCGCCGTCAATTCTAGGTAATATAATTGATAATGCGCATCTTGCCGCATTGACCGCCCCAAATCCTAGTCCCTCATCCTCTAGAGAATGAAGAAAACGAGCTACTTGTGCAATTGTTGGATTTGTTGGCTTAACTTTCATTAGCAAACAATGTACACCCCATTTCTTTAAATAAGTTGTGTACATTTTAACAGTTCCTGGCCTCCATGCATCAGCTACTATCCTGTCTTCCATAATTTTGTCTAACCCAAATTGCTGCAGCTGTTTTCTTAGAAAAGGAATGCCAATAGGGGTGTCGCTGACACGTCGCCGTGAACCACTAGCGGTCCGTGGTGCGTTAGGTTCCCGGGTTTTCTTGGGAATCGTATATGTTCTTTTGCCAGTTGTGTAACTGCTGGCAGCCAAGGTTGCGTGTCCCAATCGGGCACAATCAGTATGGCGTGTGTCCCCTCCATGCTGATTTTTCACACTACTCGGCTGATAACGCTAAACGGTGGGAAAATAAAAAAAAAATTATTTCCCCAGGTAATAGTAAATGCATCAACTTTCCAAGCATCCGGTTCGGGATGCCAAGAAACATAACAGGGTAACTTATTATTATTTCGTGATGCAAACAAGTCAACTTTAGGTGTCCCCCATTTTGCACAAATAAACTTAAACAAACGTGTTGACAGTGACCATTCTAAATGGTCGTGGAATTTTCTACTCTTATGGTCTGCCAATGTATTTTGTGTCCCTGGAATATACGCTACAGTCAGCCAGACTTTTTGAGCCTGTGCCCAGTTCCAAATCAGTTTAGATAACCGATTGCAAGGCTTTGATTTGGTTCCACCCATGTTACGGATATATGCCATAGCAGTAGTGTTATCAGTTAGTATTCTAACTTGTGATTTAGGTATCTTTACTAAGCTACTTAGACCCAAATAAATAGCACGCAACTCTAGCGCATTAATGTGATCTGACTCTTCATCATGTAGCCATCTACCTCCTGTTGCTACCCCCTCACAATGGGCTCCCCACCCTTCTAACGAAGCATCAGTGGTAATCACTGTATTTGGTTCCGCCATGCGGATTGGATTGGGTGAATTTGCGATATGTTGCATCCACCATTGAATATCCTGTAATCCTTCTTCAGAAATAAACATTTTTCGTTCAAAATTACCTTTAGTGCGTGCTAATCCTGAATTGTTATCTATTTCTAGAGATTTAATATGGGCTTTCCCATATAGAATAGCGGGTGCATATGATATCATAATCCTGATAAGAACTGCGACCTGTCTAATCTTAGGTTTCGGTAACTTAAGAAGCTGGGTCGCTGTGGTCATAAACTTAGTTAATTTCTGTTCTGTTATCGACACTGTGAGGGACTGTGTATCAAGAATAAACCCTAAACATTTAAGTTGTTTTGTTGGTTGAAGCACTGACTTATGCGGATGTACATGAAACCCCAATTTAGTGAGTAATGCACGTAAATCCAAAACAGCGTTTACACAACCAATGTGTGTTGACGCCATTATAAAGGAATCATCTATGTAAGGAAACATTATGTGACCATTCCGTGCCACAAGTGAAAAAACAGGTTTAAGCAGTTTAGTGAAGAAACGAGGGGCACAAGCTAAGCCATTTGGCATACAGGTAAACTCATAGAGTTGGTTATCCCAAAGAAAACGGAGAAATTTCCGATGTTGTTCCACTATGGGAACTGTGTAATATGCATCTTGTAAGTCAACACTAGCCATCCACGCATTTGGTGTAATAAGGTCTCGTGCCGTATCTAGTGAAAACATTTTAAAATGTCGATATTCTATCATTTTATTAAGGGTTGTTAAATCCAGAATCATTCGAACGTCCCAATTAGGTTTGGGTCTCGAGAAGATGTTTGAAATAAACTCTCCAGGGCAGTGTGTAACCTTTTGGATAAAGCCTTTGTCAAAAAAAATTTGTACCCGTTCAGTTAGTGCCTCTCGTTCAATTTGTTCAATTTGATAGGGAAACGGAACTCTCCCTTGTACGGGTATTTGTATAAAGGGAATTTGAACACCTTGAACTTTTTGTAAAATATCTTGGTCACTGGTAATTTGGTCCCATTCAGAAATATGATTATGAATATTCCCAGCCACAAAGTTGCTTACAATTTGTGTGGTTTTAGAGGCGACAGGGACTTGTAAAGTCTGTGTTTGGGCCTCTACTTGGACCCGCCCCTTTGGAAGGGTCTCGGGGAGTTGAAGCCGCGGCCCAGTGGCCGTGCGGTGTTGTCGGTCCAGCCTGGGCGGGCGCCCCGGCCCCGGAAAGACTGGCTGAAGTGTGAGCCCGGTCTGGAACCTCTGCCGAGCTGTCGTGGGCGAAAATCCCCTCGTGACCTTTTGAAGCGTGGGGCTTCCTGCTTCTTTTTGCCATCCATATTTTTGCCACTTTTCGCTGCGGTTTCCACCTCTTTATAAAGGTATTGTAGTTGGCCGCCAAACATTTTCATTTTGTCCAAAGGCTTCCCTTTGATCGGCTCTGGGGCCAGAAAGAGCGTATACTCTTTCCCATCATTGTCCGTGACCTTCTTTGAGCGGGCCACCTCTTTGCCGGCGTCTGTGCAAACCGACTTAAAGACGTTCTCATATCTCCGGTAGGACAAGTAATTACCTGCCGCTGTTAACAGTGCAATGCCTTTGTCCATGGTTTTTGCCAAAGATGAGAACTTATTTTCTCTTTGCATTCGATTTGCCACCGGAGTGATGGCCGTTAACGTACCGAGCACCGCCTTATGCGCTATGTGTAACACGCTCTCAAATTTCTTACGGTCTTCCATCATGTTAACATCTCGATCCATCTCTTTAATGATGGAGTTGGGGACACCTTTAATGCCCGTCAATTCATCTCCTAACTTGGAGATGATTTCCGCCGGTTTGAAGGTACGGAAATGACCATTTATGGTCTCGCGCCTAAGCGTGGTAGTTTTAACCCGCTTAGCTTTCGGCTTCTCCACCTTCTTAGACACTTTGCCACCAATGGCAGCATAGAAACCTTCATATTGTGTGTCTGAGTCTGATTCCGTGGAAGTAGAATCTGTGGAGGAATCAGAAGAAGAAGAATCTTTCCTCTTCTTCTTCTTCTTCTTCTTGGACTTGGTCTTTCGCTTCTTGCGAAGCCCGGTCTTTTTACGTTCTTTGGTGAAATCATCACCAGAAGAAGTAACGTGTTTCTTTTTCTTACTCCGTTTAGGAGGAGGAGGAGGAGCCCTCGGCTCGATCGCCGAGTCTGTCTCTGAGAAGTCTTCCCAGTCCGACTCATCTTGGAACTCCGGCCTATGTCGTTTAAGAGACAGCGGTGGTTTGAGAGACAGAATATGACTCTCCATAGCCGTCCACCGAGCCTCCCAGTCAGGAACTGTGGGGCCATCAGGCACTGTCTCTTCCTCCGGCTCGGAGAGTATATGCGCCCCGGGCTGTGGTGAGGGCAT
Organism: Branchipolynoe longqiensis; assembly: GCA_030323885.1. NCBI lineage: Eukaryota > Metazoa > Annelida > Polychaeta > Phyllodocida > Polynoidae > Branchipolynoe > Branchipolynoe longqiensis. Next base: position 7,855,022 of record CM059189.1, read on the forward strand.
TGCCGACAACACTGGCGAGGAGTCGTACTCCTCGTCCGATGCCCTGGGAGCACGTCCCTCGGCTGCTGCTGCCACGCGCTTACTCCGGTTCGTGGCCATCGGGATCTGGAACCAAACATGTTGGTCAGTCTCGGTATTTATAAACGTCACAATTTTGTTGTTTAAAACGTAATTGGACATCTAGTGGTGTTAGAGAACGTGTTTAGACCGTTATAACACAGGCGTAATAAGCTAAATTTGTGCGTGGATTGTGGGTCAAGCCCAAATCTTACGCGGAGTCGGGACCAGTGTATCGGCTCGCCCATCTCTCTGTTCCGCACACTTCTCCCCCCTGCGACTACCACGCCAGCAGGTTGGAGAAAATACTACGAAACTCGGAGAAACACCTGAAAATATTGTGGGGTCTATAAAAGAAACCCAGGAGCATCTCCAACATCACTGTCTATTAGAGTCCGAGAGAATTTCCACTGGAGATGAGGCAAAGCCCACATCTCTACCCATGTTCACACGGGTGTTGACAGAACCGCTAAGCATCGGTTTCGTTCCTTCGAGAAGGAATCTAGAGCGTTCTATCCTTGTTTTTTTATAACCGACATAACTAGTCCAAAAAGGACCAAAGAAAGTTCTGAACTTTCTATAACGATGCTATAATGCATCATAATTAAGCTAACCACAGTTTTTATTATACTTACTGTGTATTTGCTTGTGTGTAGACTAAATTTGCGGGAGCAACCCAACGAAACGTAATTACAATCGTGAGTTGTTTATGCTAATTGCTGGACCCGGATGTGCTTCCTTCTCCCTAGCCTGAGGCTAGCCTGAGGCTGTATACCGAGGTAAAATCCAAGAATCATTTGAACATGTTAAGCGTGATCATATCTGATTGACTCGTAAAAGAAACCTAGTTCCACTAATAGAGTACGTGAAAAACCAATGGCATCTCCCAGCAATGAAAGGATCTGATAAGAGGAAAACCGACCATGAGGGTGCAACAGAACCAGTCGTAAAAGCTGCGAGATTTGATATCTTCTTTAACCAGGTGGAAAAGGAGACCCTAGACAAATTCGCAAAAGAAAATTGTCACCTGAAAACCAGAGTTGCCAAGCTGGAAGAAATCAACACAATGCTTGAAATAGAAAATAATAATCAAAAAAAGAAAAGAAAAACTTGGAATCCAAAAAGACTGAATCAGGCATTAAAGCATAAACACAAATCAGTTGCTTCTTGGATTAAAAAATATCATGAAGTGAAAACGAAAAGAAGTGTTGTAACAAAATTACAGCAGCAAAATGAGGGGCTACGTGAATCTCTCAAGCGAATGAAGTTAGCAAAACAAAAGCAAACAATAAGATATATGGCAAAACATCAGGCTATGCATCCAGACTATAGAGGTCTATCAAACACCCTTTCTTCACAAATTGAAAATAAGGCCAATGAAGTGAAATGTTTGAACAAAGAAGTGCAGTTTTGGCAAGATGAAGCAATAGAGGCAAAAGACATCCTTCAAAAATCGTCATTAATTGTCATTGAAACTAAGGAACATAATGTATAATGAGGCGTGCTACCATCTACAGGATGTTGGGGTATCGCAGAAACAAGTTTCAACAGCTTTAAAACTTGTTGTGAAGAGTGTAACTGGAAAAGAACTGGCTGGTCCACTACCTAGTTACGGGGCACAAAATTATTTTTCTACTGAAATGAAGGCAGTATCACGACAACAAGTGGCATATGCTGTGAAAGACAAGCAAAACATTACATTAAAATATGACGGAACAACCAAAAAAGTTGGACACCTAGTAAACAGAGGTTGAAACTGAACTAGGCCACAATTTATTAATAGGACTTCGAAGTGGGGGCACTGCAAAGGAGTACATATCAACAATAGCTGATAGTATTGCAGCTGTCGAAAATTCATCAGATGGAAATACTGTTGACATCAAATCCAAAATCATTAACACCATGACAGATCGATACAAAACAAATGATTCTGTTGACAACAAGCTCGAAGAAATATTAGGAAGAAAAGTCAATCGTTTTCGTTGCGCAATGCACCCACTTGATGGCATGGCAAAGGAATGTGAAAAAATTATAAAGGCCTTTGAGAATTCCGAAAATTTCATTAACTTTAAGCTGGATGATAAATACCCATTTCTTCACCGTGGAGAATCAAATCCACAATCCATCATACGATGCATGCCAAGCTGTTCTATGACCGCAAATTCAATTGTGATGAGATGCTGGTCACTCATCTTAAGGCAAGTGGAACAGCCCCTTCAGAATACCTGAATAAACCTGTTCTGTATTATCGGTTTGTTGGGAATCAATTCCATCTCTTTTTAAATGCTGGTCTCCTGTACCATTACAGCCCTTCGATAAAAGAGTTTTTTCAATTTGTCTGCCCACCAGGAAATGTTGTTCAACAGAGTGTAGTGAATTCTTTGAAAATCTACATTCTCAACATATCAACAAGAGCGCTTGGCCTCATTGGCAGGTTAGTAACTGGTCGTTGGATGCAATTAGTTGGGAAGAAAAAGTCTATTTTGGAGATGAATACATATTTCGCAGAGGCCAGGGTGAAGCTAGGAACATGGTCAGAAGATGCCACTTGCTTGATAGAACAAAACCATCCAACCATTTTCAAAGACATTCCAATCAAACAAGACATTGTCTTGAAGTCGCTTCTCAGACCAACTGCCAATAACAATCAAACCATTAAACTTCTCCAGGATCTCTGTGCTGCATGCCTACGACTAATAGATCGCCAGCTGAGTTCACAGCTACCTGGGGGTTCTTTGTGGGACCCTGATGAATGCCTGATTCAACAGTCTCAGTCATGCAGTGCAACAAATACCAGTGGTGAAGGCAACTTTGCTGTTGCAGATCAGGCTATATACCATGCACAAAATGCAACACCGGGTACCTGGTTGACTGAGTTAAGCGAATCGACAAAGAAGTAGTAATTAAGCAAGCAGTTAAAGGAGCAAAAAATATTAGCCAGAAAGAGAAAGATCTTAAGAAAATCCAAACAGAAATACAAGAAAAACTGAAACAGTCACGTAAAATACTACAAGATAAAGAGGACACTGCAAGAGAAAATGTGGTTGGAGCAGGAATTTCAAAATGGAGGTTTATGGCAGTCACCAAAGGACATAGACAACAATACAACTGGCTTATCAAGCACTAAGATCAATGGATTATTAAAGTCAGATTAACATCAGGATGAAAATTCTGAAAGGTCAACTTGGACCAGGAGAAAGGGTGAAATTTTCAAAGGCATCAGTGAGTGACCTCAAGGGAAGCCTCGAATGGTCGAAAAACTGATGGCTGCTGACATCCCAGCAGAGGTAGATGATCTGTAAGAAATTATCTCTGCTCCTCACACACTGATTGGCCTTTCCTTTGTACAACAATGGATTGAGAATGGGCAAAGATCTTGGTGGGATGGAGAAATAATTGAATTTTTGAGTGCCACAAATGAGTTTAAAGTTGTCTATGACAAATCTGAGACAGCTTGTTATCTAACCTATGACGAAATCATAACCGACATTATACAAGGAGACTTAGAATTGCACCAAGTTTAGATGTGGCTTCAACCATCAACTTTTAAGGCCAAAGAATGCCCATCCTGATATGACCTTAGATTTTGCTAGGACATAAAACAAACAAACAGCCTAAATATATCACTTTTAGTTCTAGAACATTTCAGAATTAAAAAAAAAAAACAATTACTTAAATATAATCAAATAGGTCAACAATCGTACAGTCAATTAAATAGGTCAAGTTATTCGGAGGTCTAATATTATCATCATGCTGTCGGTCGCGATGCGACAAAGACTGCTTTCATTACTTGAATGCTGCTCTCCATTTAGCTCTCTGCTGTGAGAGTTGCGTCCATGAGTCGGTCTTAATGTCTCTCAGCTTCAGGTTTCTCTTGATGGTATCCTTGGACCGGAGACGAGGGCGCCCTCTCTTTCTGTAGCCAGAAGACAGTTGAGAATAGGGGATCTGCTTTGGTAGCCTGTCTGATGACATCTTCATGAGGTGTCCAGTCCACCGGAGATTCTTTTTGATCAGAAGATCTTCTATAGAGGGCAGCCCCGTCCGTTCGTGTATTTCCTTATTTGTCACTTTGTCCTTCCAGGATAGCCTCATTATTGAACGCAGATGTCGCATCATGAAGGCATGCAGCTTTTTCACCTGTCGTCTGCACACTGTCCAGGCCTCAGCTCCGTATAGTAGGGTGGATAGCACGATTGCACGGTAGATCTTGCCTTTGACCCGAATGGACACATGGTTATTCCAGAGTCTCTGGCATAGTCGGCCAAAAGATGCGGTAGCCTTGGCCATCCTCCTCTGTATTTCAGCATCAATGCGTCCATCACTTGATTTTTTCTTGAAAGCTGCCTGCAAAAGTGTTGAAGTGCTGCTGGCTTTTGCAAGTTACCAGCGGCACTCTCTCGGGGAGCAAATAGAGGTTTAACCCCAGCAAGAACATGTCAAGACAGGCGCAAAACTATTTGTCCCTGCAGTGGCTAGTCGGGAGATGTCAGAAGTTCCATACATCAACCGCCCTTAATGCTGCCACAGTGACATGGTTTTCTGCTTAGGGTTTGCTCCCTTAGCCTTCGGTTCTGTCAAAAGAACTTGTACCAGAAGGCAGTGGTTTACAACTCTGCAAGGCAGGGGCGTCAAATTCCCTGAGGTATTGCTATACCTGCAATACCTGGGCTAGAAATATAAGGCATAAAAATAGAATATAAATAAAATAAGAATAAAAATAAATAGTACAGGTGTCTATGGGATTTCCGGCAGCAAAGAGTGAGCAGCCGGTGGAATCAGTGGAGTATATATATGACAGGTAGGTAGGCTGGTGGAATAACCAAACCCCTCCCAGCGGGTTCGTCGAACTGGCGGGAGGGGGCAGCACCATGCGATGCCTACATCCGCATATACTTAGTATATACGTTGGTATATAATATTGGAAGTGGTCGCGAATAAGTTGTAGTATTACTGAGATTTTTACGAATCTACAAATTATGTTGTAAGTAGTGTATGAATTCCAGGATTAAGTGTGGTCTTTAGAGTTTTAGTATTTATTTTAAATTATGTTGTTATGTAAATGTTACTGTTAGAATTCCAGGATTAAGCGTGATCTTTAGAGCTTTATACCAGACTTACTTGTAAGTTGTGGTATTACTGAGATTCTTAAGAATCTATGAATTATGTTGTAAGTAATGTGTGAATTCCAGGATTAAGTGTGGTCTTTAGAGAGTTTTAGTAGTTGTAAAACCAATAATATGTACACTTAGAACTAAAACCATTAGCTATCTAATGGTCCTTCCCTATTTCAGATTGACCTTGGATAGCCAAAGCTAAGACAAAACAACCTCAAACATCTACCAGCCAAGAACACACTTAACTGCCACGCCTAGCTACCTAGCAGTTTTTCCCTATTTCAGATCGACCTTGGATAGCCAAGCCCAACACAAAACAAGCTCAAACATCTACAGATACTAAATAATCACCATGTACCTGCTACTGTGTGAGAAACAAAAACATCTTATCACCTCCTACTGTGTGATAAGATTAAACCACTACTACAACTGGCCAGCATTGAAAACAAGCCTGAGCACTCGAGCTTACATGCTATGGACAGTATAAACACAGCATACATTTTTTTTAATGTTTGAATTTACGGTTGCCATGGAAACCCACATGTTTCTGTGATATAATTGGTTTATATCAGCTTTGATAAGCTGAGGTGATTTTCCATAGTGAGAAGAACCTTGGTATCAAATTTGATCAGGATCAAACTATTAATAAAGAAACTGCAGTTGTCATATTATAGGTGGGCATGATTGTATTATGGTTGCCATGGAAACCTAGATTTTTCTGTAATCTAATTTATTTTCATCAGTTTTGATAAGCTGGGGTGATTTGCCATACGAACAAGAACTGTGATGTGAAATTTCAACAGGATCTGACCATTCTTTAAAAAACAGCTACAGTTGACTCATCAATCAATCAATAGTTCCGTCCTCTAGTCGAGGGTTGGATGCAATGGTTCTCCACTTGTCCCGATGTTGTGCTGTTCTGATAGACTGTGAATAATTCAAGCCTGTCCACTGTGAAATATTTGTAAACCATGATGTTCTTGGTCTCCCTCTCCCTCTGCTGCCATTCACCTTCCCTTCCAACAATGTACGGTATATTGAACTCTGACGAATGATGTGGCCAAAATAAATAAGTTTCTTTGTCTGTATAGTGGCAAACAAGCTTTTCTTATTTTTAATTTTTCTGAGAACTTCTTTGTTGGTGATCTTCTTTGTCCATGATATTTTCATCATCCTTCGATAAGTCCACATCTCAAATGCTGCTAAACGTTTGTACATTTTCTTAGAGATTGTCCATGTCTCTGCCCCATACATTAGAGTAGACCACACATAACACTGAAGAATACGCTTCCTTGTTTGTATTAATATCTTACTTGATGTTAACACTCTATACATTTTGGAGAATGTTGTTCGGGCTATTGTTATCCTTCTTTTAATTTCTTCCTCACATCTCCCATCATTTGTAATCTTTTGTCCGAGATATATGAATTCGGATACTTGTTCTATGTTTGTGCCATCTATGGTTATATTGACATTTGGTTTATCTGTCTTTTTACTTATAACCATTGTTTTGGTCTTCCTGGCATTCATCTTCATGTTGAATAGTATTCCAGCTTTATTGATTCTATTCACTATATCTTGTAGGTTTTTCTCACTGTCTGCTAGTATTACACTGTCATCGGCATATCTAAGATTGTTGATGTTCATGCCACCTATTGTCACTCCCTTGCAATCTTCAATGTGTCTGAAAATCATCTCTGTGTACAGGTTAAATAGACATGGTGACAATACACACCCCTGTCGAACTCCTCGTTTAATCATAACTTCATCCGATAGGCCCTGCTCCATTTTTATAAATGCACGTTGTGTCCAGTATAAGTTCACAATTAGTTTAATGTCTTTGCCATTGACACCAATATCTTGTAAACATTTGATTAACAGTTCATGATTGACTCGGTCGAAGGCCTTCTCATAGTCAATAAAGCAGGCATAAACATCCTGGTTCACTTCACAATAACGTTCACAAATCATTCTCATATTGAAAATCCCTTCACGTGTACCTCTTCCAGATATAAACCCACTTTGTACGTTACTGATTTGTTCTTCAATTTTCTGTCTGTTTCTCAGTAAAATTATTTTCAGGATCATCTTCAACATATGACTCATCAGGCTTAGTGTTCTGTACTCAGTACACAATGTTGGTTTTAGCTTCTTTGGGAGTCGTACAAATATGGATTCATTCATATTCAATGGTATAAATCCAGTCTCATAGATGTCATTTACTAGCTTATGAATGATTTGAATCCCCACTTCATCTAGTCCTTTTATCATTTCTGATGTTATCTGGTCACTTCCAGGAGCCTTACCTGACTTTAGATCATTGATAGCCTTCTCAACCTCTGATACTAATATAATATTCCCATCTTCTTTCTCAATTGTGGGTCGGTTCCCTCTGTCATCATTGTATAGTTCGTTTACATATTCTTCCCATCTGGACTTTATTTCATCTTCTTCAAAGAGCATTTTGCCGTCTTTGTTCTTGATACATTTACTGCTTCTCTGTCTGTATCCTTGACCTGTTATCTCTTTCACTTTCTTGTGCATCTCTCTTGAACGATGTTGAGACTCAAGTTGTTCCACTACTTCACACTTCTTATTCCACCATTCATCTTTAGCTTTTTTGCATTCATCTTCTATTTCATTCTTCAGGTGTTTGTATTTAGGTGGATCAGTGGTTTTCACTTTCTTCCTTTCTGCCATCTTTTCTAGTATGGTTTGCGTCATCCATGATTGCTTTGTCTCTCGTTTTTTATTTGGTAACACCTCCTCTGCTGACTTGACCATGCTTTCTCTGAGAGCTTCCCATTCCATTTCAATGTTGTTATACTCTCTCTGAGGAGTTTCTTCATTCATCAGTACACTGAATTTGTTATGAACAGAGACATTATACTTAGTTCTGTATTTTGCATCTTTTAACATGTTCATATCCATTTGAATGTTGTTTTTAATTTTGTTCTGCTGTTTCAATTTCACTACCATACTGATTACTACTGGATTATGATCCGAACATATGTCAGCACCTGGATATGTCCTTGCCTGTTTGATACAATTTCGATATCGTTGGTTGACAAGAATGTAATCGATCTGGTTCCGACATACATCACCAGGGCTCTTCCATGTATATAGTCTTCTCTTTGGATGTTCAAATAAGGTGTTAGCAATTACTAGTTTTGATGTCAAACAGAAATTTATCAAGTATTCACCACGATCATTTCTCTCACCTAAGCCAAATCTTCCTGTTACTGGATATTCATGTTGTTCTCCAACTTTCGCATTCCAATCGCCCATAACAATTGTTATTTCTCCAGACTTGGTGTATTCCATTACCTTTTTGATGCTGTCATAGAACTCGTTGACTTCTTCATCATCGTGATCTGAGGTTGGTGCATAAACTTGCAGAATGTTTATATTGAACGGTTTTCCCCTCAGCTTCATCATAATAATTCTGTCAGATACTGGCCAGAATCCAATCATTGTGGCGGCAATGGACTTCTTCATCATAATTCCAACGCCATACTGATGTTTTTCATCTCCAGAATATATCATATCTACCTCACCATCACCTATCCTCCCGTCACCCCTCCATCTCGTCTCAGCTATACCTAGGATGTCAAGGTTTAGCGCTGTCATTTCCATTTTAAGGTTGTCATAGTTGACTCATATTGACTTATTATTGTAGGTGTAGCGACCGCAAACGGCGATGCTGCGCAGCTTTCTGCGCATGTCAACACAGCCATTGAAAACTTGGGAGCGGCTTTGGCGGCAAACATGCTCGAGTAACCAGCTTTGCATTGCATTCTGGGAGTACCTAAGTTACTGCAGATTTGAACTAACGATTCTGAAGAGTGTTTCAGTCCAAAAGCAAGCATATTTGAGCATTTCTTCTGGATTCGGCAGACAGATTAAGTTGAAAGCTAAGTTTGTTACCCTTAAATCTACACCATACCTTGCTTAACAGAACTTAACATTGTATACACCGATTCTATGGCCTGTTCTCTTTTAAACGATGTTTGAGTGAATGTTGTGGCTTGCCGCGGTAAGGTGCGGTATGTCGATTTGTAAAAAACGATTTCAAAATAAGCTGCAGCTATGCGCGAATACTGCAGATCGCCGCGATACTGCCGATAACACTAGCTCCATTTCGCTGTGCAGAGCTCTTTGCTGTAGATAGTTTGTTACCCTTAAATATACATCAAACCTTGTTTAAAGTAGCTTAAAGATGTATACAACGATTCTATGGCCTATTCTCTTTTAAACAATGTTTGAGTGTATGTTGTGGCTTGCTGCGGTGAAGTGCGGTATGTCGATTTGTAAAAAACAATTTCAAAATAAGCATGTGGTTTCACCAAGTTCCCCCATAGACAAGTGTCCAGGAATTAAGATAAAAGAGTGAAATGAAAATCATCATAACTAGTTATTAACAATGCTATAGAGCTAAAAAAAAAAGGTGCATTCTACTCAGAATTGGAAGGGCTTCAATTCTGTACTATTTATGGTGTTCTAGACCCGTTTTAAAATTTCCGTGTGTGGTCCCTAGTAGGTGGGAGTGATTCTATTACGATTGCCATGGAAACCTACATTTTTCTGCGATCTAATTTTTTTGGATCAGTTTTGATAAGCTGGGGTGAGGAACCTTGGTGTGAAGTTTGATCAGGATCTGACCATTAATAAAGAAACTACAAAGAAATGTACCTATACTGGAACACAAATGGTGACAACTTATAATATAGGTATGTGCCAAAACGCCGACTAGCGGCGGATATTTTCTTACAACAAAACTGATCCAGCCAATCACACCTTTTTTTTGGAGGGGTCTAGAAAAACGCCGACATAATCAAATCTTTCAAATTTGGTGAGAGCAATTTAGAATGTTTGTGTACGATGCAATTATCAATAATGTGCCAACAAAAAATGTGCCTCCACTCATTCAGACATTTAATAAAAGAGTTGGGTGTAATTCTAGACCAAGTGCCACACAGGAATACATTGGAGATGATGACCAGGGAGTTAGGTGTCATTTCAGACTTTCAGGCATCTGAAATCTTTATGGAAAGTCAGGACCTTACTCTTGGCTTTGATGCCACCATGCAGGAAGGGGTTCACGTTAACAGTGTCCATATTACCAGTCCAACAGCATGCCACGTTCTTGCCATTGACCAGTTGGCTGGCGGTACTGCAGAGGACTATGCTCTCCACATTAACGAAGCAATTGATTGTGTCAGTGATGTGTACTGCCAGTTTGACACGACAGATTTTGAAGAAAACCGAAAAAGAATCCTGGCTAGTATTTCCAATACCATGACAGACAGAGCTGCAGTTAACCATGCTACAATTGAACGTCTTGAATTGTCATGGAGAAAAACCCTCAATGAGCTCAATTGCCACCTCCACCCCTTGGAAACCATTGCATCATCAACTAGATCAGCTCTAAAGGCAATGGAACCTGCCAGCATTGACAAAAAGCTATGGGGAACTGAGTGCCTGGCTCATCAACTTGTGCTTGCAGTCAACAAATTTCATTACAAGGATGGTTGTGGTGATCCGAAAGGGTTCAAATCGTATTTGGGCAATGCTGGCCTTCCAAGAGGACTTATTCCACGGTATAGGGGGAACCGCCTCGACATAATGTTCCATATTTGTGGACAATTTTAACACTATCGGGAATTTTTCTTTAAGTTGTTTGAAGAAGGAACTGTAACCTGCGGAGGTCTACAGGGCGCTTTATGGCATGATTTCATGAATCCTTGTGCCCAAGTGGAAATTCAGATTCTCGGCCTCATAGGGAAGTTACTATCGGGGCCTTGGATGGCAAAATTGTGTACACCTGCTCCATCCACAATAAGCCATGTCGATGGCATTGCGATTGTGAAAGATGTGGTCAATGTCCTGAAGCAATTTAACCAGATACCACAGAACACACTTTCCACAAAAACAGACTTCTTTGGGGATGAACTTTCTGCTGATGCAGCTATGTCCAAACTTCAAGAGAAACCAGTGGATGAGCCTTTATTTATGCTAATGATGAAAGCTTCTCTTTAAAAAATTGTGGATGTTATTGAGAAGCAGTACCAGCGATATTTTGTTACTGATCTCAGTGACCAACTAAGGAAGGAGACAGAGTCTGCTCGGTGTCACAACATTGATGCACAGGAAATCATTGGCATGTTCAGTGCCGCACAAGAACACGCCCCAAATGCAACCATGTGGTACTTGTCTTCTAGCATCCAGGCCAAGAAGAAGAATGTTGTTGAATATCTCGATAACATGGAACCGGAAAAAAGACATCGGTTGATTAAATTGGCAGTGCAGTTGGTTAGAAAACACAGACCAGGAAATCAGAAAAAAAGTGTGGAAATCAAAGCTGAGATCACAAGACGGTTAGCCAGCAAATGCCAGAAGAAGAGAACACTGGAGCGCAATAAACTAGAAAGACTGCTTCAAGCATGTGAAACCTAGAAATTGGACATTACTGAACAACTAGAGTTTGGCAATGTAGAAGAAAGTGTTCTTCATGTGGTCAAAGACATCTCGTCTGGGAAGATAGTGGGGCATCAAATTTGTCACATTTGGTTTGATAAGCAAACCCAGGAGACAACTGTTTACAATGGCAAAGTGGAGAAATTGCTGAAGAGAAATGGTGGGACATACCACATAGGATACTGGGAAGAGGATCAAACATATAAGAATGATGCTGAAGATTATGACATATCAAAGTATGCACTTGCTGTGGATTTGATATATGAGGACTTAATTCTATCATAAAGTTACCAGCCATTTTGTATATATTGTAAATAAACACATAGAGTATTTTTGTTAAAGAAGAAGATCCACACGACATTGTATGATATATTTTTTTGTATGAAAAAAAGAAGAGTTATCTAATCATGTATGTTGCCCTGCTATGTTTTTTACAGGTCAAAAGTGAATTTATGAGAAATATTTTGTTTTCATTATTATATTATATTGTACATGTTGCCGGTAACATGCATAATTCGAAGCCACGACCACGGGCTCCATAGTGATGCATACTATAGATACTGGATGCAGTATAGCATGCGGTAACCCTGACCATACGTTCAAGGCGCAATGGCGGATCTAAATAATTCAAATTCTAAACTAGAAATTCGGGCTATCAGAGGGGCAGTAATGTTGGACAGCTTGTCCTCCAGGAGCCGGGAAATATCCTCCAGCGTCGGCCCCTGGACCTTACCACCATCCGCCGATGTTGACGGATTAAGTGAATCTGGACAATGATCGACCCTAATTGGCGACCTGGGCCAGATGCACGACGATGAACTGTCACGCCGGTCTGTACTTCGCAGCAACTCTCACTAGCTTCCTCTCACTAGCTTTGATTAAACCTTATGCATGATAAAATATCACAACACCACTGCAATATACAATTTTTTTTTAATGATTTTGAAATGCTCAGAGCATAGATGATAACTCTTTTCTTTTTTTTGTCCAATGTGACGATTGACACAAAACAGCACAGAAACGGTTACACTGAAAAGACAAGGACATTTGCTTCAAATCAATATGTATTCTATTGGGATTATGAAAACAAATCAGTTTATCCTGAGAAAATGCATAAGCAGATAGTATGTTGATCGTTACAATGGACAAAGTTTTGTCCCATATTGCTTAGCACCTTTTGAGACAGTCTCAGATGTGTACCGGACAGTATCACAGATAGGATCTCTCATTGCTCCGGAAGTTAACTATGGTCAGGGTTACCGAATGCTACACTGGATCCGCTATCTATGGTATGCATCACTATGGAGCCCGTGGTCGTGGCTTTGAATTATGCATGTTACCGGCAACATGTACAATGTAGGCACTTGGACATTTACCACATTTGCGATGACATATTATATTATATTATGACATATTAAAGTATGCACTTGCTGTGGATTTGATATGTGAGAACTTAATTCTATTGTGACCAGAGATTTTGTATATATTGTAAATAGGTACATATCATAGGTACCCCAGTTCAAAACAAAGATCCCCCCCATTCATGATATTGCATGATTCTGGGTCTGTCTGTCTGTGTGTGTGTGTGTGTGTGTGTGTGTGTGTGTGTGTGTGTGTGTGTGTGTGTGTGTGTGTGTGTGAGTGTGTGTGTGTGTGTGTGAGAAAGAAAAAACCGATTTAAACTCCATAATATTGTATGTTGCCCTGTTATATGATGGTTACATGGCCAAAGTGAATTTATTAGAAATAGGTTAAACAAATTATATTATCACATATCAAAGTAGGCACTTACTGTCGGTTTGCTGTGAGGACATACATCTATCATGCAGTGACTAGATATTTTGTATTTATTGTAAATAGTGTCGTGGGGGTGATGAAAATGGGAAATACTGCGCCTAGAGCGGGACTCGAACCCACATCTCTTTGCATTCCGGGCCAGTGTGCTAACCATTACACCACCTAGGCTCCCTGATATCAACACACTCCCCACGCCTACCTGTCTATGTGGTTACTTGCCTGAGAGGTCAGTGCAGACCACTACACTCGTCCCCCTGGAATTGTAAGTCTTGTAATGCTTACAATTACATACATACAGGCAATGCACTAACACATACATACACAGGGTAGGTTCAACAACCATACAGCGCAAAGCTTGTACAGGATCCTGATCACGGCAACCAGTGTCGTGGGGGTGATGAAAATGGGAAATATTGCGCCTAGAGCGGGACTCGAACCCACATCTCTTTGCATTCCGGGCCAGTGTGCTAACCATTACACCACCTAGGCTCCCTGATATCAACACACTCCCCACGCCTACCTGTCTATGTGGTTACTTGCCTGAGAGGTCAGTGCAGACCACTACAATAGGTATGTATAGTATTAAAAAAAAAAAGATTCACACATTCATGAAATTGCAAGATTTTTTGTGTGTGTATGAGAAAGAAAAATTATTTAAGCTCTGTATTCTTGTATGTTGTCCTGTTATATGATTTTTACAGGTCAAGTTGAATTCATAATAAATATTTTGTTTTCATAATTATAGCTTGCTAATGAATAGAATGGTCACATTCAACAGCAGAATTCAGTAGGGCTGTTGCTAACTTTTCAGCTGGTGCAATTATAATAAAAATATTTCCCGTATTTAGGAAGTTATGAACATTTTCCTATAGGTATCTATATATGCGTGTATGATATAACTGGTTAATGAATTAATTTAATGAATTAATCAATTAACATAATGTGCTTTTAAATTCACCCTTTTTGTAACCTTTCAGCTGGTGTAATTCCCATCAAAATATTTCCCGTATTAAGGAAGTTATGAGTACTTTCCAGTATCTAAGTATATAGTATAGTTAGACAAATCTTACCGTGGTACAGATGATGGATAACTCTTGTTTTCCCGAGGTACAAGCCTCGGATAGTCGTGGACTAGGGAGAAGGAAGCAACATCCGGTAGAGCAATCTTCACCTAATTATTCAGGATAAAAATGAGCTTAACAAATGGACTCCTCATGTTTTCTTTTTGGCACAAGCAAACGTAATAGTCGTGGCAGGGTGAGGTGGGCTGGCCCTAGTCCACGACTATCCGAGGCTTGTACCTCGGGAAAACAAGAGTTATCCATCATCTGTACCAAGGTAAGATTCGTCTAACTATACTATTTTACCTCGGTACAACACCTCAGCTACTCGAGGCCGAGGGAGATATTAACGTAGCCTCATTTTTATCCTCAACCATCTAATGAACATAATAATGTATCAGTTAGAAAACATAACTTAATCTGTTCACACTCACACAACCTTCTTAGTTGGTGAGTAGGCGGGTGGCAACCCCACTTGTCTTCTCGAGTCGTTTGTTGTAATGCTTTGCAAACGACATCGCCGTCTTCCAGCCAGCGTGTAATAGGATCCTCTTTACTGAGATCCCCAAGTGTCTTGACTTCGAAGCCATCGCACCTCGCGTAGAGTGCGAAGCATAGCGTTGAGTATCGACGCCAGCTGCCTTGAGCACATTTATCATCCATCTTGCGAGCGTGTCTCTGGAGATAGCCTTATGCGGCTTAATGAAGCTTACCAAAAGCTGCCTAGAATTCCTTATTGCTTCTGTCTTGGAAATATAAACTTTAATGGCTGACACGACACACAACTTCCTAACATGTGGGAAACTGGTCAAATGAATCGAGGAGAGTGGGTCTCCTATCCGGTTTGATTTCAATAACTTGTCTAAATCAAACGTAGCCTCCTTATCATCAATATCTAAGCCCTGAAGTGAAAGGGCAACAATAGTTTGGCCTCTATGGCCTGTTACTAAGAGTAACAACACAGCTAACTTATAACCTAACTGCTTAACCGATAAATGTCTATTACTAGGCCATTGTTGGAACAACTTAAAAACTACTGAAACATCCCAAAACCGATTATATTTCGGCTTAGGGGGATTCCTTTCGTAAATCGACCTCATAAACCAATGAAGAACCTGGTGTTTTCCAATCGTTTGTCCTCCAATCCTAGGAAGAATCACCGATAGGGCACATCTAGCTGCATTGATGGCTCCATAACCCAAGCCATCATCTTCCATCATTCGTAAAAAACGTGTTACTTGGGCGATAGAAGGTTCCATTGTCTTTACCTTATGTATCAAACAATAAATGCCCCATTTCTTTAAGTAACATGTATAGAGTTTAACTGTCCCTGGTCTCCACGCATGAGAAATTAACCTGTCCTGGGTGATTTTGTCCAAACCAAATTCCTGTAAATATTTAATTAAAAAAGGAATGCCAATAGGGGTGTCGTGGACACGTCCCCCACGTTTGTTACTTTGCCTTGGTATTGTAGGTTCCGCTGGCCTCTGGGGAATTTTAAACAGTCTTTCGTTCCCTATTCCACGGCTGCCCGCCAGGGCTACGTCTTCCAACCCCGCACTATTAGCACTGCATGTGCATTGTCTAGCCTGATTTTCCTGGCTACCTTGCTGATTAGGGCAAAAGGAGGAAAGATATAATAAAATGTATCCTTCCATATCATAGAGAAAGCATCAACTTTCCAGGCTTCTGGTTCTGGATGCCGAGATACATATTTATCAATTTTCTTATTCCTATGCGAGGTAAACAGATCCACTTCTGGGATCCCCCACTTTTGGCAAATTGTGTAAAAAATATTAACATTCAAAGACCATTCTAAATGGTCATGAAAACAACGACTTTTAATATCCGCTAAAATGTTTTGGCTACCTGGAATATGTGCTACTGTAATCCAGACTTTTTGTTTTTGAGCCCAATCCCAAATTTGTCTTGCTAAATTGTTACAGGATTTGGACCATGTGCCCCCCATGTTTCTAATATACGCCATAGCAGTAGTATTATCTGTTAAGACTTGTACATTAAATTTAGGCACTTTGACTAAACTCCTTAAACCCAAATAAATGGCCAGGAGTTCTAAAATATTAATGTGATCGTCTCTTTCCTCATCTAGCCAACGTCCCCCTGTAGCGAGATCACCCCTGTGGGCACCCCATCCTTCGAGTGACGCATCGGTCGTAACAATAGTATTAGGCTCCCCCATGCGAATAGGGTTATGTGAATTATCAATGTGGCTTAGCCACCATTTAATATCTTCCTGACCATCTCTAGAGATGGTCATAAGACGTTCAAAATTACCTTTATTTTTGGTTAACGCATAAGTTTTGTCTATTTCAAGAGATTTGATATGTGCCTTACCATAAAAAATTGTGGGTGAGTAAGCAACCATAATCCCCACCAGCACTGCCACTTGTCGTTTTCTTGGTCTTTTCAAACCCAGTAAATCCCGAGCTGTGGTTTTGAACTTTTCAATCTTATCCAAAGTCAAAGATACTGTCATATGGTCAGTATCAATAAAAAACTGTAAACATTTCAATTTCTTCGTGGGAATTACCACAGATTTGGTACTATATATATAAAACCCTAACCGCGTTAATGCATCGCATAAATCCTTTATAGCTAACAGACAACCTTGTGTTTGCGCAACAATAAAAGAATCATCAATATAAGGAAACATTACATGACCTTTCTGGGACATTTCAGAAAAAACGGGTTTAAGCAACTTAGTAAACAAACGTGGTGCACACACCAACCCATTAAACCCACGTAAACTCAAAAAGTTTTCCTTGCCATAAGAATCTCAGGAACTTCCTATGAGCCTGATAAATAGGAATAGTGTAATATGCATCTCTCAAATCCACACTAGCCATCCATGACCCTGGTGTTAGTAGGTCATGCGACGTTTCAAGAGAAAACATTTTAAAATGTTTATATACCACTAATTTATTAAGTGTAGTCAAATCTAAAATCATTCTAACATCACCATTAGGCTTTGGTCTAGAAAATATATTAGAAATATATTCCCCTTCAATATGTTGGACTGGTTCAATAATACCTTTAGCACAAACAATATTTACCTGCCGATCTAAGGCCAGATGCTCGTCCGAAGACAGACGATACGGAAAAGGTATATTATTTTAAATTGGGATTTGTATAAAAGGAATATTAACCCCAAGCACAATATCTAGTATCTCTTGATTACTAGTGATTTCCTGCCACGCCGTAAAGTGGTTAACTATGTTTCCTGCTTGAATCGTGCTTACAGAAGTTTGCGTCGAAACTTCTACTTGTTGTTGTTGTTGGCAAGTCTGGGGAAAGGCTTGTGGGCAGGTGTTTCCCTCCTGAATGGGCAGTTGCTGTCGTTCCAACCGTACTGGTTCCGCTGTCCCCGTCCCCTCGCCTGGTATGAGGAGCTGGTGCTGCCGAAACGTCCACCCCGTTGGCCTGTCCGCCTGGTGCGAAAATCCGAACGGAGCTTCCTTTACTTAGCAGCATTATCTTTCTTTCCGTCATGATGTTTAGACTGCCTAGCTGCTGTTTCAACTTGTTTAAACAGATATTGCAGTTGGCCACTGAACATTTTCGTATTATCCAACGGTTTACCTTTAACCGGCTTCGGAGGCAGGAATAACGTATATTCCTTTCCATCATTATCCACCACCTTTTTTGACCTAGCCACTTCTTTGCCTGCATCAGTTGTAACCGATTTGAACACATTTTCAAATCGACGGTAAGACAGGAAATTACTCGTAACAGTCAACGCCGCAACTCCAGCATCCATGTCTTCGCAAAGTGTGGTGAACTTATGATCAGTCATCATCCGATTGGCAATCGGCATGATTGCCGAAAGGGCTACCAAAACCCCTTTATGAATAGTGTTTAAACAAGCCTCAAATTTCTTGCGATCCTCACTCATCATCACATCCGCATCCATTTCTTTCATGGTTGCTTCCGGAATGCCTTTGATACCCGTGTAATGCTCGGCCAATTTATTAATCACCTCCACAGGCTTAAACGTGTGGAAATACCCTTGGACATTCTTACGCATCAGCGAACAGGTATTTATTTTCTTGCGTTTCTCTAGCCTAATTTTCTTCATCACCTTCCCGGTTATGTCCGCATACTTCCCAGCATGTGGAGCCTCCGAGTCAGATTCAGTCGTAGTTGAACCCGAAGACGAATCCGAAGAAGACTTACTTTTCTTCTTCTTTTTAGACTTTGACTTTTTCTTTATCTTTTTCGGCTTCCGGAGTGTAGTAATCGTCTCCCTCCGACGAATCTTTCTTGGCTTTCTTAGCCTTTGGAGCGATGTCCTCATCCGAATCGGTCGTCTGTTGACGCCGCGAAGCATCTTCCCAGTCCGAACCAGATGCCGAAATCTGGTGCTTTGTCGAACGGTTACTAGCCGCATCTGGTAGTAACTGCAAGAGTTGTTCACGTATCAACTGAACCACTCTGTCATCCTTTGTGGAGAGCCCTGCTCTCGGCGAGGCGTCAGCCGACTGACCTGAATCCAATGCAGGGGTTGCGTCGCCTTCACTGAGCGTGACTGGTACACCATCGTTACCCCGCTTCGCGGCCATCTCAAGTCGTCTGTAAGCAATCAGAAAGAAGCATTACAACGTACTCACAGAGCATCTGAACGCATGGAACAGTGCATTATTGTGCAAGAGCACTATAAAGGCATTAAAACCGTATTTACACCGGTTGAATGCAGGCGCGAGAAGCTACAAGCATATCGGAAGAGCTACGTTCGGATACCCGAAACGAAACCGATCGAGGGGTCGGGACCAGTGTAGGTACCCACCCACACTCTCTCTCACATACATTTCTCCTTCCCGTGACTACAACGTCAACGAAATGGAGAAAATACTATGGAACTCGGAGGTACGCCACAGAAAAAACTATCTAACGACGAAATGGCTCCTGCCAACATGTCTCTCCGTTCGGCAACGGGTGGCATTTTATCTAACACTAAGCGACAAAATGGCACCCGCCAACATGTCTCTCCGTTCGGCAATGGGCGGCAAAAATAAAATGGATGCCTCAATCTCTACAGGCCCAACACAAAAGGTTCATAAAGTATGTAATTACAGTAAATTACTACTAAATATATCACTCATAATGTGCTATGAACCTTTATACACATAATATATTACACATGTGTCGGTACTCACGGTAGAAATCGGTAAAAATCCTCCGTAAAAACTGCTGAACTGCTTAGAACATGCTGTCGTTCTAAGCGGGATATGCTAATTGCTGTACCGGATGTTGCTTCCTTCTCCCTCGGCCTCGAGTAGCCGAGGCATTGTACCGAGGTAAAATATATAATATATGTATGATGTAACTAGTTAATTAATTAAAATCAATTAATTAAATACATTAATCAATTAACACGATGTGCTTTTAATTGGTCTATCTCATGGGCATTAATTTAAGCTGCTGATAGCAGCTATAATCAGCTGGGCTATTTTGAAATGTATTTTTTTATGGGATGGGTCACATGTTTTTCTTTGTTTTTCATTCAAGCAAAGGACAAGATTTGACCCTGATTTTCAATTTTCAAAATGGCCTAACTTTCTTCATATTTGTCCTAGAATACAAATTTAAAGACCATTTTAATGGCAATTCAAAGTTCTTTCCAAAGGTATCAGTTATAAGACAATTACATGAATTAAAATTTTTTACTCACATGCCTACATAGTGACAGGACTTTTGGCAAGCTTGTCAAAAGTATTTTGGGTTTTCAGCTCACTTCAAAACTAGCCATTTTTAATCAAAATGACTCCAGACTAATGATTAGTAGGTCATAACGATCAATTTGATATATTTATCTAAAAAATAAGACAAAAATTCAATCGCGATCGGACTGTGCAACTTTAATGTAAGAAAACAATGACCAACTTCAGAGTTGGAAAATGCCATAACTTCCTTAATACTCCACCTATTCCCACAATCTTGGTGTCATGTTAAAGGGCGTTCCAAGCTCTTTCCAGTGGTGCCTTTTGTTTTATTATTGAAGGGTTTGAATTTTGTTGGCACATACCTATATAATATTAGCTATAACCAATACTCAATAGTCTGTGCAACAATTTCACAATTTTCATGTGATGTACCTAGTCAGGCTAATGTAGCTATGTGCGAAAAACGCCGATCGCCACGAAGAGGTTCGGCAACGACAATAACGCTAGCTCCATTCCGCTGCGTGGAGATGCTTTGCAGTAGGTGTTACCTTTCAGGTCACCAAAAGGGGGGTTTTCTAGCTACAATTTAACTCTTGGGTTCATGGAGCAAAATCGACAGCATCTGATGTGACCAGCAGCGTACCACAAGGCACAGTACTTGGACCAGTCCTGTTCCTTGTTTTGATCTCTGACATTGATGAAAACACAACAAGCACTATCTCTTCATTTGCAGATGACACAAGAGTCATGAGGGAGATCAAGGGAAATGTAGACACAGAGGCTCTACAAAAAGAGCTTGAAACCATTTACAATTGGCAACATTCAAACAATATGCTGTTCAATGACAAGAAATTTGAGCTAATACGATATGGCACAAACCAAGACCTAAAAATGAATACAACTTACACAAACCAGTCAGGAGAGAAAATTATGGAAAAGAACACCATGAAAGACCTCGGTGTATACATGGGAAGCAACCTCAAATTCACTGAACACATTGACTATGTATGCCAAACTGCCAGAAAATATAGTGGATGGGTGCTTCGTACATTTAAGTCAAGAGAAGCTGGGGTAATGAAAACCTTGTGGAACTCCATAATACTCCCACGGATAGACTACTGTTCACAACTTTGGATACCCACTTCTAAAGGACAGCTGACAAAGTTAGAATCACTGCAACGCAGCTTCACATCATATATTGAAGACACCAAGAGCCTGGATTACTGGGACAGACTAAAATTCCTCAAAATCTACTCCATTGAATGTCGATGTGAGAGATATCGAATTATATACACCTGGAAAATGATTGAAGGCAAAGTACCAAACTATGGCATAACAACGTATCATTCAAAAAGATATGGTAGACTTGGTAAGGTACCAGCAATAAACACAAAAGCCTCACAGTCAACAAGAACACTGTGGGAAGGAAGTCTTTCTGTCCGAGGAGTACAGCTCTTTAATACAATACCAGCTTACATTAGAAATCAATCAAACTGCAGTGTACAATCATTCAAAAGGCAGCTTGACAAGGTGTTAGAAACAATACCAGATGAACCACAGATTCCAGGATACACCCAGCTAACGCAAGCAGATTCAAACTCATTGCTGTGCACGACAAAACTGAACAGAGCATCCTCACCACATGCTGTGAGCCCTGATGGTGGAGTCTCCCACTTAGCCTGAGCATATAGCTCAAACATTCTAATCTAATCTAATCAAATCACTCAAAGTTGATTAAAATGTCCTATCAAACTATGCACATATTGTTCCTTTATTAGTTCTCTACATGTTGTGAAATCTTAAGGATGTTTGATAGATGGCCAAGAGAGTTACTTAATCCGCAGCACTTGCTTACAATGTCAATGTCCCCTCTGTCTCACACAAATTGGCAGTTGGCATTCACACCTCAGCCATGCTCATAAATAGGTACCCCGGAATCCGCCGGGAGCGTCACTGTCGCCGGTCCGATAAAACTCGTACAACTTCTTGCGACCTCCCGAGCTGCACAGTCATGTCGGAAAACGGCACCACATGTGCAGCACAGGCACACTGCATTGACTGCTACATCTGGGTTTGAAGCACAACAGACTGAAGCACAGATAGAGACCATTTTCAGTGCTGTGTGACATTTGAAAGGCATTTTACCAAGCCATTCAAGTCTTCAGATGCAGAAATCAGAGGTAAGACTGCCGGGAATGTCCATGTTAACTATGAGAATGTGAAACTTTAGCATTTTTTCTTCCTAAAAATGGTCTTACATTGACTACAACTGGAATCGCCACTCTAGAATCTGGTGGCCAAAAGTTGGTGTTTTGACTGGATTCTCTAGTTGAGTGACTCACGCGCGGCCGACGCGGCCCGCGGGGGGGTTGAGGGATGCGTCGGCTAGGTTATTCGTTAGATCAACGGTGTTTGGTTGTGTTTGGGTTGGGTTGTTGGTGGTTTGGTTGGTTGGTTGGTTGTTGGTCGTTTGGTTGGTTGTTGTTGGTGGTTTGGTTGTTGGTGGTTTGGTTGGTTGGTTGTTGGTGGTTTGGTTGGTTGTTGGTGGTGGGTTGTTGGTGGTGGTTTGGTTGTTGGTGGTTTGGTTGTAGGTGGTTTGGTTGTTTGTGGTTGGTGGTTTGGTTGGTTGGTGGTTGGTTGGTGGTGGTTTGGTTGTTGGTGGTTTGGTTGTTGGTGGTTTGGTTGTTGGTGGTTTGGTTGGTGGTTTTGCATATTACGCCGATAATTTTAACATCAGTGGAGAGAGATGATTTGGTATGGTAGATTCATACATGCAACCAGGCTCCCAATGCAAGCACAGAAAAAGTAGAGGCCAGAGTCATGTTCAAGGGGAATAAGACTGCTTCTTGGATTGAAGGACAATCTAACGGAACCAAGAAGAGGAAGATTGAACTGGCAATTAAAGAGGCGACCAAGAATGAGGTCATTGAAAAGAGAAGACGATGGGAACGCTTTAATTGATCTTGGTGGCTTGTAGGTTGGTGAAAAGATTGAAAAGGAACTGGTAAAACACAAGGTAAAGTCTAAAAAGGTTGCAACTCTTAAACTTCAAATCCAAGTGTGGCACAAGTTCATTTTGGATTCTAAGATAGGCATTTCCTTTCCAAAATCTTATTTTGATGAACTTCAGAATTACCTTAAGCAAATAGCTATGCAGCCTTTGCAGGACTCTGTGGCAGAAGAAAAGCACAGGCTTTACAAAGCTCTCTGTGACCATAAGTCACTCATTGGACGTGGGTTTGCTAAAAAATGGACATATGCAAATTTGGCTGATGGCATTACCTTTTGGAAGGGCAGGATTTGTGGTTTAGAGGAGTCAAAATTTAAAATTCAGTATGATAAAGATGGGGACTTTTATCTGACTCCAGCTGAGATTATCACAGACATTTTGCTTGGTGATCTCTGTTTACAAACATAGACAAAGCGATATATGATTGAAGTGTCGCTATATGTGATTAGTGAGAAAAAAGTCCTTCCCTATTTCGGATCGACCTTGGATAGCGTGATCGTTAGAGCTTTATACCAGACTTACTTGTAAGCTGTGGTATTACTGAGATGCTTAAGAATCTATGAATTATTTTGTAAGTAATGTGTGAATTCCAGGATTAAGTGTGGTCTTTAGAGTCTTAGTAGTTGCTTTAAATTATAGTATGTAAATAATGTTTGGATTTATGGTTGCCATGGAAACCAACATTTTTCTGTGATCTAATTTGTTTATATATCAGCTTTGATGAGCTGAGATGATTTGCCATACCAAGAATCACCTTGATGTCTTGTAGGCGGGAGTGATTGTATTATGGTTGCCATGGAAACCTACATTTTCCTGTGATCTAATTTTTGTATATCCGTTTTGATAAGCTGGGGTGATTTGGTATACGAAGAAGAACCTTGATGTCAAGTTTGATCAGGATCAAACCATTAATAAAGAAACTGCAGTTGTGGGCATGATTGTATTACGGTTGCCATGGAAACCAACATTTTTCTGTGATCTAATTTTTTTTATATCAGTTTTGATAAGCTGAGGTGATTTGCCAGACCAAGAAGAACCTTGATGTGAAATTTCATCAGGATCTGACCATTATTTAAAAATAGCTACAGTTGACTCATATTGTAGGTGGGAGTGATTGCATTATGGTTGCCATGGAAACCTACATTTTCCGGTGATCTAATTTTTTTATATCAGTTTTGATAAGCTGGGGTGATTTGGTATACGAAGAAGAACCTTGGTGTGAAGTTTGATCAGGATATGATCATTAATAAAGAAACTACAAGGAAATGTTGTTTTAATTAGTCTATTTAACAGCCCTAACTAAATAAGGCACTTCTCTAGTGCATTAGCTAATACAAAAAAATCTTAAATTCAACAAACTTCAAATGCACATATCTCATTCAATTTTTGGAATATCTTAAAAATTCAAAAAGCATATTGCTTTTGATTCATTGGAGCTTCCAATGAAATTGTACATGTTGCCGGTAACATGCGTAATTCAAAACCCTGACTACGGGCTAGATATTATGAACACCATAGTTACCATCGGTAGGATGCGTTGCTAGGATCCAAGTTAACTTCCGGTAGAAGATTCAAAGAATAATCCAGTTGCTGTCTGACTATCTTCCACGACGGTTCAGTTTGAAGGAGCTCACACTCACAAAATTTCAGTAGTTTCGGCGGTGTCGGCAATCAGTATGCCTAGGGTTCGGTCTGAAGTGGGGAGATACTCAAGAGCGCTGCTTGAGTCGATGGAGTTTCCGGGACTTTCAGGTGCGGCAAGCAGCAGGCGGTCCGTAGGCCGTCCACCATCCTCGGGTCGTTTACACGTGGATAATCTACGATCATCGACTACGCCGGGTGACCTGGCGGGGTGTAATAAAGCAGCGACAGTGGAGGATATATCCCGCTTGCTCGACGTGAAATTATCTTCTGCGCAGCAACCGCTGTTAGCTCGTATAGTGAGCCTGGAGTTAAATAGTGTGTCGGTGTCGCCATGTTCAGCGCAACCGGCGGGCGGGCCGGAAATGTTGTCCGATGACGTCACAGAGGTTGATGGAGTAACAGTGGTAGCGCTGATGACAAGGACACTGGGTCAGGTAATGCCGTTTCTCTAAATACTAGTATTGCTTTGTGCGTTTTGCACGCCACCAAGCCGTCTTCTGATTATAAATGTAGCAGGAAGCGTGCGCATACCACGGGGACAGTAAATAGTGACTCTGATAGTGATGACGGGATGATGACGGAGCTAATCCGTTTGGTGGGAAAGAAAGCGAAGAGGGGGAGAATTGTGAAGTTGTTGCCGCACAAGTACGTCATTCATGACGAGAAGAAAGGTAAAGTCGGGTTAGGTGACTCAAAATGGTTTGAATACTTGTCGGCGATCAGGCGCATGATCAAGCGGGGTGACATGCCTGACGCCTGGGTTCCGAAACTGGAGAATCATATAGATTCGATTTTGGAGTTGGCACACAGTTATACTTGGCAAACTTGCCTCGAATATAGCGAAAAAATATTTAATATGATAGCGGATAAGCGCTTACCAGACGAGTGGGACGACGAAGCTAAGATCATTGATGTATGTCGGGATGTCTGCGGGCTGGGTCAGCGCGTGCCAAAATTAGTTGCAAAACCAGCCCGTGATAGTACGTTGGGTGATTATAACAGGGAGTTGGATGGCCGGCCGTGTATCATCTGGAATCGGTGCCGGTCCTGTGGATTTGTCGGTGACCATGGGGAGGGCGATAATAAGTATCTACACATCTGCTCGTACTGCGCGTACAAGATGAAAAGGAAACATGTGCATAAAGAGGCGGACTGTAAATCTAAATTACGTGCCAAAGACCCCGCAGCAGATACTGACACGCATTCAAAGGTGTTTTAGATGACAGTCGGCACGGGGCTGTCGTTGATGTTGCGACCACGCTGGTGGCGGTGTCCATGACGGAGGTCGGGGACGGTGCTACGCAAGGTGTTCGAGATGTCGTCAAGATGCCGGATAGCCCAGCCAGCGTTGGGACTGAACAGGTCGGTGAGGAGTTGTCGACGGTTCCTTGTTCTCATTTACATTTGCTGAACCCTGTTTCCCTTCCTTGTACTACTGCTATGGCTGTTGTTATTAAGTTAATCGGGGGGTCGACTTCGCGCGTACTGCTCGTTTAAAGGGTGGTTCCAAATTGGGGAAGGCATGGCTTAATAGCAATGTGTATGCTTCTCGTTACTGTTTATTTGATCGCTCTAAATTAGCTTGGTACAATAACCGTATTAGGAAATTGGTTAGTGCATCGCAGTTAGCACGGGAAGGGCAACCAAAAGCCAATGTAGGTTTGAATCGTCGCTCGGCTCAGTCACCATTAAGACCTCGCGGGCACCTGGCTGGGTTCCATCGACGCGGTTGCCATGGTGCCGTGTCAACATCGCGGTCTCCGCCACTGTCCTCCTACCGTGTCTGGTAATCTTTTCTTATTATTTGGGGGGATGGATACTCAAAACCCCCCAAATAATAAGAAAAGATTACCAGACACGGAAATGAAATCGGACTCTGATTCGGACTCACGTCCGAACGCTGATGATTGGCCACGGTTCATTATGATTGAATAACGAGGCATCAGTTGCCAAACTTTCCCCTTTTGCCATTCACAAGGGCATTATGGGAATTGCTGGCACAGTCAAAGACGTGAAGAAACTACGAAGTGGACATATTCTGGTGGAGTGTGCTAAGAAAGCGCATGCCGACAATCTGCTACGTGCACGCTAGCAGGCGTCGGCATCAAGGCCTCTCCTCATCGAACTCTCGACTCTAGCAAAGGAGTAATCCGGACTAGAGATCTTGATGGTGTTGATGAGGATGAGATAGCACATGAGCTCAAGTCTCAAGGAGTGTTAAACGTACGAAGAATAGTTATAAAGAGGGATAACAAGTCCATAAAAACAGGGACATATATCCTCACGTTTGGCAAGCCTTTTCCGCCCAAGAATTTGAAAATTGGATACCTTAGTGTGAATGTGGATGTCTTCATCCCAAACTCACTTCGATGCTTCCAATGCCAGAAGTTTGGTCATGGCAAGGATAGATGCAAAAATGAAATCATCTGTTTTAAGTGTGGTCAAAAAGGTCATGACAACACCAGTTGTCAAAACCAGGCAAAATGTTCCAATTGCCTGGGTGACCATATGGCCATATCTAAAGACTGTCCTGTCTGGAAAAAAGAAAAGCTAATTCAGCAGATCAAGACTGAGAAGCGGCTAAGCTACCCAGAAGCTCGAAGGCTGGCTGAGGTGAATACTCCCTCGCCAATCACCAAGAGCTATGCTGCGGCAGCCAAAGCCTCCAACAGGACAATTGAATGCCAGACTGAACTGACGTGGTTGACTGGAGGGAAGCCCACTGCCTTCACCCCAGTCCCAAATCCGATGCCGGTTTCGATCAAAAGTAATAATAGTAATACTAGTATTGCGGTGCAGACGCTGGCCGAGCCGGCGATGCCCAAAAAGAAGAAGAATTTGTCGGACCGAGTTCCAAAGGGATCTTTGACCCCTACGGACAAAACGTCCAGGGGGTCATCGATCTCCAAAAACTTAACATCAAATAGATATCGGGCGCTGGCCGATATTGAGATGCCTGAGACTGTGGAAACCCGCAGTCAAAGTCTCTCCCTCAAACCAAAGGCGAGGGGGAGAACACCTGTCACTGCTCCAAAATGACAGTGACAGGTGCATCTCTTATTCAATGGAACTGCCGAGGTTTTAGGAGCAACATCGAAGAGTTGTCTCTTCTTTGTTGCAACCTCAATCCACTCGCTGTTTGCCTACAAGAAACTTATATAAAAGCTTCTGAGAGTTGTAGTCTTAAAGGCTACACCATTCATAACAAGCACGCACCAGATGGAGACCGAGCCACTGGCGGCTCCTCCATCTTGGTCAGATGTGATGTGGTGTGTACGCCAGTGGCGTTAGACACAACACTACAGGCTGTAGCTGTTCGTCTGATGCTGCATAAGACTGTAACTCTCTGTTCCATTTACATTCCTCCGAGCTCCGTTCTCACTTTACAAGAACTGGACGCCATTGTGGACCAGTTACCGTCCCCATATTTACTTATGGGTGACTTTAACGGCCACAACCCATTATGGGGGGGGGGGGGGGGGGACAATAGGAACGCTAAAGGCAAGAGAATTGAGGACTTTGTGGCCGCTCATGCTGTGTGTGTATTGAATGATGGTTCATACACATATTTGCATCCTGGCTACGGTACATATTCCGCCATCGATCTCAGCATTGTAGAACCAGAACTGGCGCTGGACTTTTCGTGGAGGGTCTGGGATGACCTCTGCGGGAGCGACCACTTCCCAATTATTCTTAATTGTGGGGGGGCATCTCCCATAGAGCGAGAGAGGAGCTGGCGGCTTTGTAAAGCCGACTGGCCCACCTTCCAGACCCTATGTTGCGAGAAGTTCACTCCAGACATCAGTGACATCGATGCCTTCACTGAGATGCTGGGATGGATCGCGGAGAAAACTGTTCCGAAGACCTCGGCAACTCCCAAGCGTTTGACGCCTCCATGGTTAGATGACGGCTGTAGGAGGGCTATTAAGGAACGAAAGAAAGCTCAGCGTAAATTCCACAGGAGACCGACTGCTGAAAATCTGGCGCTCTTTAAAATTCTGCGCGCTCGCGCTCGCAGAACAATCAAAGAAGCGCGGAGGCAGTGTTGGAGACAATTTGTTTATAGCATCACCATGCACACGCCGTTGGGCAAAGTATGGACAATGATCAGAAGAATCAAACGAAGGGGAGGTGATTCTTCTGTAGTCCAGCACTTGAAACACAACGGCACCATTCTCACATCACTCGACGAAATAAGTGAAGAATTGGCTCGCACCTTTGCTGGAAACTCGTCTTTGGCAAACTGCCTCCCGGGCTTTCGGGTGGTCAAGGAACGCCAAGAGCAAAAGCTCTTGGACTTTTCTTCCGATGGCGAGGAGCACTACAACTCCCCATTCAGTATGGGTGAGTTGAGGTGTTCTTTGGAAAGCTCGCATGACACAGCAGTTGGACCTGATGGAATTCATTATCAATTTTTGAAACATCTCCCTGAACATGCACTGAGACTGTTGCTTCAACTCTTCAACAACATCTGGGAGTCGGGTGTCGTCCCCGCCTCTTGGCGGGAGGCGACAGTAATACCGATTCCCAAACCTGGTAAAGACCAGAGTGAAGCCCACAACTATCGTCCCATAGCCCTTACAAGCTGCATCTGTAAAACCATGGAGCGCATGGTAAACAACCGCCTCGTCTGGCTACTGGAGTCAGGACACCACCTGTCCAACCTTCAATGTGGCTTCAGACGGGGCCGCTGCACCCTCGACCATTTGGTGCGCATGGAGACCTTCATAAGAGATGCTTTCCTTAAGAAGGAGCACGTTGTGGCTGTCTTTTTCGACCTCGAAAAAGCCTATGACACAACGTGGCAGCATGGCATCATGGAGGATCTTCATGCGATTGGCCTTCGTGGCCACTTGCCAATTTTCATCAGGAACTTTCTAGCCTTCAGGCATTTCCGCGTCCGTGTCAAGACTACCTATTCCCGCCTGCACTCACAGGAACTAGGAGTACCTCAAGGCAGCATACTGGCAGTGACCCTTTTCGGGGTCAAGGTCAATGGTATTGCTGCTGCTGTAAAGCAGGGGGTCTCCTGTAGTCTTTTCATGGACGACTTTGTTTTATATTACAGCGGTGCTAACATGAATGTCATTGAGAGACAGCTACAACCAAGCATAAATGGGATCCATCGATGGTCAGTTCTGAACGGTTTCAAATTTTCCAAGACCAAAACAGTCTGCATGCACTTCTGCCTGCTGCGTAGAATACATGCGGAACCGGAGCTGACCCTGGATGGGGATCCCATTAAAGTCGTTGAGAAAACCAAATTTCTGGGCCTCATTCTCGACGCAAAACTGTCTTTTGTGCCACATATAAAGTACCTGAAAACAAGATGCCTGAAAGCGCTGGATATTCTGAGGGTGCTGTCCAGCTCAGAGTGGGGAGCGGACAGAGATGTTCTGCTCTCCGTGTACAGAACCTTGGTTCGTTCATGAGTGGATTACGGCAGCATAGTATACGGTTCCGCAAGGAAATCATATATTGGGCTGCTAGACACGATCCACCACCAGGGACTGCGCCTGGCCCTTGGGGCTTTCCGCACCTCACCAGTTCAGAGCCTTTATGTCGAAGCCAATGAACCATCACTTAACAATAGGAGAATCAAACTGGCCATGCAATATGTAGTCAAGATAAAAACTAATGCATTGAATCCAGCACACAATTGTCTATTCGAGCAACATGACGAATCCAGGTATGAAGCCAGGCCAAATTACATCCGGCCACTGAGGCTCCGAATGAAACCTCATTTGGAGGCCTTGGGCGTGGATTTGGACGTGTTGGAGGATGCCAAAGTCCCAGAACATCCCCCGTGGTCGTTGAGAAAGCCATCGGTTATCCTCCGACTCACGGAACTGAGGAAATCTGGGACACATCCACTCGAGTACCAAGGACTGCATGCAGAGATTCAAGGCCAGTTTGCAGACTACCTCTCCATATACACTGATGGTTCGAAAGACCAAAGCCGGGTAGCTGCTGCGGCAGTCTGCCGACGGGAAAAATTTGGTGTACGTTTGCCCGATCAGAGCTCGATTTTCACTGCAGAGGCCCGAGCACTCCTTCTCGCTTTGGAGTGTATCGAGGTATCCAACCACACCAACTATGTTATATACAGCGATTCGTTCTCTTGCCTCCTGGCTGTTGCTGGACTGAAAACGAATCACCCTATTCTAGCAACGGTCATTTATAAAATGAACCAACTGACAACAGATGGGTATGATATCCACCTGTGCTGGGTGCCTGGCCATGCTGGCATACAAGGAAACGAACGAGCTGATCGGGCTGCGAAGAAGGCCCTGAAC
Organism: Branchipolynoe longqiensis; assembly: GCA_030323885.1. NCBI lineage: Eukaryota > Metazoa > Annelida > Polychaeta > Phyllodocida > Polynoidae > Branchipolynoe > Branchipolynoe longqiensis. The sequence goes on from CM059189.1 coordinate 7,886,162, forward strand.
TGTGATCTTGAACCGTGTCTGATCCCTCACTCTGATCTGAAACCACTAATAGCCACCCACATAAAATCCAAATGGCAACATGAGTGGGATGAAAACATCAATAAACTTAAAGAAATTGAACCATCTGTGGGAAAGCCACCACAGACTCATGCGGGAGGTCGGCGGGACCAAGTGGTCCTTAGCCGCTGCCGTGTTGGCCACTCGTGGCTTACACATGCTTTTCTGCTCAAGGGGGAACCTCCCCCTGAATGTATTGGGTGTCAGTCCCCACTGACACTCAAACACATTTTACTAAGTTGCGTTGATTTTTTGGCCCTGCGCCAACGGTTCTACACTGCAGACAGTATGCATGACCTTTTTACTAAGGTAAAACAGGAAAACATTTTAGCCTTTTTGAGGGCAGCTGGACTGTACCACCTTATATAGTTTACTAAATGGATTCTATTAATTATTAATGAAACTTTTCTTTTTCTATGGGAATTTGTTTCCCTTGACCACAGATATATGATTGTGAGCTTTCTAATTTAATTAGTGTCTATTGGCACATAATTGATTGTCTGCTTTTACATGTAAAAGCGATGGTTTGAACAAAAAACAAACATTTCTCGCCGTGAATATGGCCTATGCTGCCGACACGGCGTAAAGCAACCACCAATCAATCAATCAATCCTACCGTGTACATCCATTGGAATTGGCATACCAGCACTGTGGCCCCACAGCCACCGATGGGGGCTGTCGTTTTCCCATCATGGATGGCCCTGTGCCTCCATATGCTTTCAGCTCTGACTCTAATGCTGGTCCTGCCACTGGCTTAGCTAAGGATTTCTCTCTGCCTTCGCCTCTATGCCAAAATTCTATCCCTGGGTTGACAGTTGATATTCTGCCTGTTGTTGATGATGTTACTAGTGATCAGTTGCTTGGTGGTGAACTTAATTCTGTTAGTAACATTTCGGACATTAATGGTCTTGACTGTGGTTCCACTGCCACCGGCGGGGGCTGTAGTTTCACCGCCTTGGAGGGCACCATGCCTCCAAAATCTGTTGTTCATGATAGTGTAAGGGTGCCACATGGTATGGTGGCTCCCACTGTTGGTTTACATGTTGGTTCTGCGTTAGAAAATTCTAAACTAGTTGTTAACCCACTCGTTGAAAATGATTCGGTTATTAGTTTGCTTAGTAATACTTGTATGACTAGTAGGTGTTTAAACGATGCAATAAATAGTGTTAGTGGCGACCAATTCTGTGAGAAGTCACCAGTTGAGTGTCGGGAGCATGTGCTCAAGTTTTGGCCTAACTTAACTGATAACTGCAATTTGTTTCTGAAGTATGCGGAGATCTATGCTGCGGTTAGGGCGACTGGCCTTCCAAATTATCTAGAGGCCAGAATTCCAGTTCCTTCCAGCTTGCTTATTCCTAACTGGAAAAAGCTGCTTCCGGACTATGACGATAAACATTTGATAGATTTTCTAAATTACGACTGGCCCGCTAACTTTACCGGTGACTTCACCCCTATTGCTGCTTCCTGTAATCATACGTGCAATGAGAAAGATTTGTTTTGGATTCATGAGTATGTCCGCACTGAATTAGCTCATGACGCACTGCTGGGTCCGTTTAATGATTTGCCATTCACTCCATGGGCTCAAATTAGTCCTATTATGACCCGACCAGCACTGTGGTCGGGTCATGAGTTTTCCTAGAAAGGGTAGTGTAAACGCTGGGATAATGAAGGGTTTTTATCAAGGCTAGAAATATAAATATAATTTGCCTACTATTATGTCGCTTGCTAGGGAGGTACTCGCTTGGGAAAGATGTGCTATATGTATTCCATAGATTTGGCGAGGGCGTACAGGCAATTAAGGACCTGCCCCTTAAGTGTGCCTTTATTTGGAATTAAAGTAGCTAATCAATTTTATTTCGACACGGCGCCTCCTTTCGGCTGTAGAACATCTAGTATGGCGTGTGCCCGGACCACAGCAGCTGTGGTCCACTTAATGAGGGAGCATGGGTTCTTTGCTTTGTGTTTTCTGGATGATTTTGTGGGGGTTGAGGGTACTTTGGAGAAGGCACACCAGGCATACGAGCATATCTTAAGCTTGACGGAAAATTTAGGTTTAAAACTTTCGGCTAAGAAATGTGTTCCCCCCCGTTACTAAATTGGTATGGTTGGGATATGAAATAGACTCAGAACAGATGATGTGAGAATTCCAGATGAGAAATTGCTAGACATATTGGTAGAGTGCCAGAAGTGGAAGATTGGGGCTTGCGTGACAAGAAAAAATGTTCAGAGACTGGTGGGTAGACTGCAATTTATTTCAAAATGTATTATGTCATCTAGGATATTCATGAATAGAATCCTAGCATTTCTTAGGTTATGTCCATTCTCAGGGAAGATTAGCCTTGGTCAGGATTTAGTAAGGGACATAGCTTGGTTTTTGAGGTTCGCAGAAGGGACTAATAGACTGGTTTTGCTGAAACATTTTCCGAAGGAAAGGTGGATCATTGAATGCGACTCATCACTGCTGGGAGGGGGAGCATTCAGTGTGGAAAAAAATAATTTTATTCTGAATTATATACCAATAATTTCTTAAACAATGGTTTCCATATCGCACAGTTAGAAGCGATCAATCTTGTGGTCGCATTAAAAAATTTGGCGCCTTCCGCCCTGCAAAATTACCTTATTATTATCAATACTGATAACGCTGCTTCCCAACAGGTGCTGTCTTCTGGTTCTGGGAAGGACCCCGTGTTGTGCGCTTGCGCCAGGGAAATTTGGCGGTTCGCAGCGATCCATTCCTGTGAGGTTCAGATCGTGCACAAGGCGGGGGCCGACCTGGTCCTGGCGGATGCTCTTAGTAGGTTGTATTTTGATACTAAATCTAAATTGTTGGCTGACAGACTTTGTCAGGAGAGGCTGTTGACTAGAATACATGTTTCTCATACTTGTGATATACTTGATTTGTTCTTGCAAAATTTTCTGCATAGTTGATAATCTTCTTTATTCGGCTTTATCAACTTGCAGATAGTAATCACGCAGTAGTGAATAGGCTTAGCGTGTATTTTACGGCGGGATTGGCAGGAGGCACGTGGAGAAATAAGAGGGTACAATTTAAGGAATATTTACAGTTCTGTAAAAGACTTAATGTTAACCCTAAACGACCACAACTTAAAACGGTAATGTTGTATGCTTTACATCTAAATGACAAACTTAAAACAGCAGGGGCGATTAGAAACTATATGAGCGGAGCCAGGTCATGGGTCAGACTGTTAAGGGGGAACTGTGAAGCGTTTGACTGCTATGCAGTATCGGTAGTTAAGTCTGGTATGTTTAGATTAAAAAATAATGTGGTAAATAGAGCATTTCCGTTGAAGATTAAGCATATTAAGTTGATCATATTAAAATTTAGAAAAATTGGTAAAGATGGCTTTGTGTTGATTGCTGCATTGTTAATAGGTTACACATGCTTACTAAGACAGTCAAATTTCTTTCTTTCTGAGATACTGGAGGATGACGGTCACACGCTGCTCGGGGGAGATATCAAGGCACACGATACACACGTGACGATAACGGTTAGAAGCACAAATACCAATACCAGACCTGAAGCTGTCTACAGTGTTGAGCTTCCGCGTGTACATAATTCCGCATTCTGCCCTGTGCATGCATGGGATAAGTACAATCGTCACTTCCCGGTACATAAGGGAGCCCCAGCATTCGTAATGTCGAACGGGGCTCCACTGACTGGTCGACTATTCACTAAGTGCTTGCAAGTCGCCTTGAAAGGCGCGCACTGTCCCTGGTGGCCACTGGTTACGTGCCATAGTTTGCGCCGAGGGGGCGCGCAAGAATATGCAAGATTGGGAATGTCACTTGAAGGCATAAGAACACTGGGACAATGGAAATCGAACAGTGTTTATAATTATCTGAATAAAACTTTATTCAAAAAAGGACCATTAGATCTCCTGTCCCAATTTGGCTGAGATCTAATGGTCCATTAATTTCCCTATGTTGCATGATGTTGTGTGTAATGATAGTCTGAGTGTGTGTGCCAGAAAATGTGAGTGGCCGGTGTGACCGTGATCCATCATTTAGCTGCTGCCCAATGTCTTCAATTTTCAAGATTCACCAACAGCTGACCTCCAAGAAAAACATTGATTACTGCCTAGAATGATAACTTTAACAGGGATGAATGTGATCTCCAGCAAAAAACGCGGAAATTAAGCCGAGATTATTACACCGACGACGAATTTCCGCGAAAACGCGGATCTTCCCCCATAGACTTAGCACTAGCAGGGAATCCCGGAAAAATCCAGGAAGTCAGGCTTCAACTATCATTGTTTTTCCGATATTATCGCCCCTCACCTAACTTATTGCTATTTGGGTTTTATGTTCTAGCAACATTTGAGGTCATATAATAATCGGATTCGAACAACCCAACTTGTTTTATACATCTTAATTCCTTGGAATTTTGCTTAATGTTAATCGGTAAATATTTAAAAATCGCGGAAATCCGCGAAACCGCGGAGATCTTTCATCCCTGCTTTAATATTATGAGACCTGCACATAAGTAATAAGCAATGCGTACATAATTCAGCCTTTATGTTCACGGTTGTACTACCTGTGAACCTAGAAGTAGATAAAAGCAAATAATCTCGTCTGTTCTGATGAGAAACAGCTTAAACTTAAAGTAATGGTGTTCAATAAGTGATAGGACTAGTAGGCTTGCTGTAAAATTTATTAAGCCTGATTAATAAATTTATTAGCCCAAAAAAGTTATTATATGTGTCTGGTTTTGAATTGTACATGTTGCCGGTAACATGCGTAATTCAAAACCCTGACTACGGGCTAGATATTATGAACACCATAGTTACCATCCCTAGGATCCAAGTTAACTTCCGGTAGTAGATTCAAAGAATAATCCAGTTGCTGTCTGACTATCTTCCACGACGGTTCAGTTTGAAGGAGCTCACACTCACAAAATTTCACCATCCCACCCACCCATTATAAGGCTATTTCGTACTTAATAGGGCTGAGATCTAATGGTCCATTAATTTCCCTATGTTGCATGATGTTGTGTGTAATGATAGTCCGAGTGTGTGTGCCAGAAAATGTGAGTGGCCGGTGTGACCGTGATCCATCATTTAGCTGCTGCCCAATGTCTTCAATTTTCAAGATTCACCAACAGCTGACCTCCAAGAAAAACATTGATTACTGCCTAGAATGATAACTTTAATATTATGAGACCTGCACATAAGTAATAAGCAATGCGTACATAATTCAGCCTTTATGTTCATGGTTGTACTACCTGTGAACCTAGAAGTAGATAAAAGCAAATAATCTCGTCTGTTCTGATGAGAAACAGCTTAAAGTAATGGTGTTCAATAAGTGATAGGACTAGTAGGATTGCTGTAAAATTTATTAAGCCTGATTAATAAATTCATTAGCCCAAAAAAGTTATTATATGTGTCTGGTTTTGAATTATAATTTGAATGTTTGGAATAATTTGAAAATTGTACTGGGGGTACCTATCATAAACCTAGTAATATGGGTCACAACTTTTAGCTGGTTTACTATAGAACAAAGGGCCCATAATTAGGCACATTTTTCAACTTCAAATTGATGTAACTTTCTTGATATTTACACTAGAAAAATTATATGACTACTAAGTTTAAGGTCTCTTCAAGCTCTTTCCATTGGAATATGTTCCATTCCGACCATTGAGATAAAATGCTTTAAAAATAAATACTCACATATAATCATAGGTCATACTCATAGCTAGACTAATGTCGATCTCAGTTAGAGCAGAGCTGTCAAGTTGTAATTCACTCCACGCAGCAATCTTCTACCGACAGCACTAAAACGCTTGTTAAAAATGAACATATCTAACTTCTAAGCACCATTTTATACCGATATAGCCAACAAACCTTGTGCAAAACATCTTGCGATAGTCCGGAAGTGAGAAACAGATCGAATGCCTTGACTCCTGTTACTTTCCCGGTGTTCTCCAGATCGCAGACACTAAACAGTTCCGCATAATTGCGTTGTTCCTGCTCCGTCAGTTTTAATGGATCCATTATTAATATATTATAAAATACATACTACTCCATCGTTTCATTCCACATGGTGATTTTCATGTCAACAGCCATTCTTGCATAAACCTCGTAAATTTCACTTAACAAATCCACCATGGAGTTCGGTCCCACAAGCCCTCCACCATATTGAAGTCACAAGCTCCCCGGATGAGTGACCCGTATAATTTTTCTCTATATATTTCACTATTTGGTTAGAAGACTATTAAAAACAACTTAGTTCTAAATTTGGCCGTGTTTTATTATGTACAATTTTAAAATAAATAAAAGAACAAAAATAATATAACTCGCATCAGGCCCGTGATGCTTTGCGATGTAGAAAAAAGATATTGGCGCGTATTGACTGCGCATGCGTTTTCGCCGTACTCCAGGTTGGCGTGGGAAACAAAATCTTGTGTTGTAACGCTGAAATTTCACGTAACGGTTGGGGATATGGCGGATAAAGATGGTAGTAAGTGATTTTTTTATTTGCTAGTACGTCCCGAGTAGAACTGTTAGACGATGAGTTGTAGATCGTGTGTAAGATAACTACAAATCAAAGTCATTGTAGACGCACACCGGGTATTGTTTTGGGGACCGCCATCTTTGAATCCCAGTACTGAGTACAGAATGGCACTCATCGTCACTCTCCGAAGCAAATGTGACGACGAAGTAGGGTACCATAAGAGTTTAGACGAAGGGTTTATATGTGAAGGATTTGTTCGGGATATACGATTCCTTGGTACTATACTAGCAATGTGAAGCGATTTGAAAACCATAATGATAATATAGGGTATTCACGTGACGACACGAACCGGATGCGCGGCCATTGTGGCGATATCAACCAGTAAACATCCCATAGACAGAGTTTGGCTGTACGCGCAGTGGAAAACGTGTATTTCATTCAAAATTAATAGAATTCCGGAACCCTAACCTTATAAATTTAATATAATCTATTCGTTGAATATGTTTTCTATATGTGTACCAAGCAGTTTGTTTCTAAGTGGTGTAGTTTTAGAGATATTTCACTTTTTCTGTATGAAGATTGCTCACGGCCATTGACAATGCACTGGCACTGACACTCAGAATATCCCAACTTTCACTATTAGTATTACCTCTGTTTTTAATACTTTCAGCGTAAATTGCTCTTAGGTTACATTAAATACTTCAGATCTTCCTCTTCAATCGCGCATTAAGATATTTTTAATCGATCCAATGAAAGCTTTTAAATTTATTTTACAAAAATAAATGCTCCACATAGACATAGTAGGTATGTTTGAATTTTTTTTTAATTTACCATATAGAAATGATACTCATACCATTATAAGGAGCCAAACAAATGCTTTTAAATAACACAAAGATCATGCATATTGGTCTAGTATTAAGAAAGTTATGATTTTTTATTTATTTAAAATCGCATGTTTTTGTGTCCTATAATTAGACTGAAACAAAGGGAATGGGTGTGACCCTAAACAATGCAAACTGAATGAAAAAAGTGCATAACTTCAGTAGTTTTCATGATATGTACATGGTTTTTGTAATAGATTAAAGAGAAGAAAAAGTCCTTTTTAATGCTCCATCAAGGCCTGAGTTTGTATTATTAATTATTTAATAATCTAATTATGTTATTAATTAATTAATTATCTTGAAGAGTAGCTCAACCACAAAATATACCATAACTTCCTTAAATTACATGATATTTACATGATTTAGGTAATAGATTATAAACAAGAAAAGGTCCATTTTAAGGCTGCATCAAAGCCTGATTTTGTATTAGTAAGTAATTAACTAATTAATTGATTAATTAATCTCAGAAGAGTAGCTCAAACACAAAATATGCCAGAAAATACTTAATTTTATTGATATTTACAAGATTTTTGCATGATTCCTCCCACAAGAAGAGAAAGTCGCCAAACCATGACACTGTATGATTCAAAATTAACCACTTTCGACGTATCGGAGCGTGATAATATTTGGTATATAGTGAGAAAAGACATTAATAATTGTGTCTATATGTTTTTTATTTATGTCCAAAGTGGTTTTGTGCGTGTACGAGTGCATTTCCTTCTCCCCATACTGCATGCGCCCCGCGCCAAAGTCGCGCAAACCATGACACTTTCCAATTCAAAATTAACCACTTTCGACGTATAGGAGCATGATAATATTTTATATATAGTGAGAAAAGACATTACTAATTGCATCTATATGTTTTTTATTTACGTCCAAAGTGATTTTGAACCGATTTGAGCAACGCAGAGGTGAGCCTGTCACTAGAGTGTCAGAAGTCCTCCTCCCCACGAGGAATGCACCCCGCACCAAAGTCGCGCAAACCATGACACTTTGCCATTCAAAATCAACCACTTTCGACATATAGGAGCATGATAATATTTGGTATATAGTGAGAAAAGACATTAATAATTACGTCTATATATTTTTTATTTACGTCCAAAGTGATTTTGAACCGATTTGAGCATGCGAAAAGTACGGCAAATGATTGAAAGAATGTCAAGAATGAACTAAGCAACAGAAATGACAAATTCGAAAACGAGGACATCGGGAGAGGTTTCCTTAACTATGACTTCATTGGGATTCCCCGCTACCACCATTAGTTAGCCAATGAGAAGCGATTTGGGTAGAGATATTGAGAACCATTTGCGCACTCCCGATCACAGCGATCGGGGACAACACGGCGGCCGCGCAGCGCGTCGATGTCAACATACCTAGACATAGCATTGCCGATTTTACCCTTCGCGGGCAGTTTGCCGGTACGCGCAGTGCAAAACGCCAGTTTGATTCAAATTTAATAGAAATCCATAACCCTAACCGTATCAATTTAATATAATCTTTTTGGTAAACATGTTTTCTATGTGTATTCCAATCAGTTTGTTTCTAAGTGGTGTAGTTTCAGAGATATTTAACCTTTTCTGGAGGAAGATTGCTCATAGCCATTCAGTTTGCACTGTGTCAGTGTGTTATTATTGTGGTTACTATCGCCGCAATGGCCGCACTTCCGCTTAGCGTGACGTCGGTGCATACCCTATATATGAATAAGCAATGCTTAGGACCGACCCACCGATATTCTATTCAATTCAATTCAATTCTTTATTTCAGACTCAGGATTATGGTAGTTACATAATTTGGTATAACTACAGCAAACGTATTTTTTTTATTTTTTTTTACTCCTCTCGCGGTGTTCGATTTGAAATTCTATCAACTAGGGTGACCCGAATACGGCCGTCGTTTCCGCGAAGTAAACTATTAATATTTCATTTGAGCACCCATGTTTATGCCAAATTGTTATTTATTTCTTTTAATTTTGAATAAAATCTAAGTTTTGAACTGCACGTATTGACAAATTCTATTGCAGCGGGCATTTGTTTTGATATATTATTAACCAATAGCTGACCCCGAATACCGTCTATTCAGACTATTGGGCCTATGGACTTAATGCCTTGACAAGGCCACTGCAGAGTAGCACGGAGGAACACATACACTGGTCCCAGTGACGTCATCACACCATATATGGAAGGTCTGTGGGGAGGGACCAGTGTACTTGTTCTTCGATTTGACGTGTGCTACTCTGCGGCGGAGCATCATTAAGGCATTAGGCCAGTTGCTGTTGTCCATCCTGCTTGCTCCGTACCGAAGTTTGACGAGCGATTTCCGTTTGCTCGGATTTTGATTTCTTGCACAGGAGTTTACAAATGTCAGCGCCCATAGGGGCCTATTTCCGTTATTGGTTGCTGGATTTTGACGAAATCCTGTGTGGGTATTGTTTATGTATATATTGTTTATGTATTTGTATATATATCTATATGCGTTAGTCTTAAGCCTCCCCGTGGGTGGGTCGGTATTATAATTAATATGTAGCAATGTGGACAACATTTTCAACCCAAACCTGTTACCTATTTGAAAATGAATGCAAATGGCATTGTGATTGTTGGAAAGAGCTTTGAAAACCATACAAGTAGCTATGTGGTAGCAATGTGGACAACATTTCCAAACCTATCTGAAAATGAATGGGATTGTTGGTAAGAGCTTTGAAAACCATACATTTTTTATAGGAATGTGCGCAAACGACGACTCGCGGCGGATATTTTCTTACAACAAAACTGATCCAGCCAATCGCACCTTTTTTTGGTATGGGTCTAGAAAAACGGCTCTATAATTGGTTTGCCTTGGTCAATCTTCATGATTTTTGTATATTATGTAGTATAGGAATCCCTTTACAGCTTAGTTTAACAATATTTCAATTTGGTTAAGTTTTGCTATTCCAATAATAACTTCAAAAGTTTCACTCATTTTCAACCTGAAAATTCACCCTTTTTTAGCAATCTCAAAGTTTAGAAAAGTTAATTGGACTGTGCAACCATTATTAATCTTATATAGTGTTGAGTTTGGGGAAATTGTGACTAGCCACTCAGAATCGGCGCGAGTAGGGATGCAACAGGTATGATTTGTGTCTATCACTTTTTCTGAGGCTCGTCTCTGCCTCGTGCAAATCGGCCCATTGAGTTTGCCGGTATGCATAGTGCAAAACCGCAATTTTATTCAAAATTAATAGAATTGCAGAACCCATATTGAATTATATCAATAGAACATATCTTAATCTAGCTTCAGTCCAAATTTCATCTAGATATCTCAATTATTAAAGAAATTACATCCATTTTCCCATAAAAGTGACCAATTTCGGTCACAGAAATCTAGTGCTTATACCTTAATTTAATGTAAGAAAATAATGACCAATTTCAGAGATGGAAAACTCCATAACTTCCTTAATACTTCACCTATCCCCATAATCTTGGTGTCATATTAAAGGGTGGTTCAAGCTCTTTCCAGTGGTAACTTTTGTTTTATTATTGAAGGGGTTTGAATTTTTTTGGCACATACGTACATACAAGAAAATCCAACAATCGTGTCAATCGGTTGATTATTAAGCGTGCTAGAGCTATTTCAATTTCGGTAATGAGGGGTAATTTCCTGCCATTATTTTAATGCTTTAGCATTACAATTGTGTGACCCAAAATCTAGATATTTAGTCAATTTTTGTTCTAACTTGCTTAATAATCGATACATCTCACTGAAATTTTTGGTGTAACTGTAAGTAGATCCCTAGCATGAGTATATCCATGGGTCCATTGCAACTACTTTCATCCTTACCTTTGTATTGGTAGATTCATAAGAATCTCATTAATACGTCAACTTACAAGTAAGTCTAGTATAACTATCATATATCCATGAAACATTAAGTTTTCTTCCTTTGTTTTAATGTTTTAGATTATAAGTGTGTGACCCAAAACATATATATTTAATAATTTAGTAATTTTTTGTTCTAACTTCTTAAATAATAGAGATATCTAAATGACATTTTCAGTGTAAGTAGATGCCTATCTCCTCTGTAGGTACCCCAGTAAAATTGTCAAAATATTCAAATTATAATTTCATTGGAAGCTCCAATGAATCAAAAGCAATATGCTTTTTGAATTTTTAAGATATTCCAAAAATTGAATGAGATATGTGCATTTGAAGTTTGTTGAATTTAAGATTTTTTGTATTAGCTAATGCACTAGAGAAGTGCCTTATTTAGGGCTGTTAAATAGACTAATTATAACATTTCCTTGTAGATTCTTTATTAATGATCCTATCCTGATCAAACTTCACACCAAGGTTCTTCTTCGTATACCAAATCACCCCAGCTTATCAAAACTGATATATAAAAAATTAGATCACCAGAAAATGTAGGTTTCCATGGCAACCATAATGCAATCACTCCCACCTACAATATGAGTCAACTGTAGCTATTTTTAAATAATGGTCAGATCCTGATGAAATTTCACATCAAGGTTCTTCTTGGTCTGTCAAATCACCTCAGCTTATCAAAACTGATATAAAAAAATTAGATCACAGAAAAATGTTGGTTTCCATGGCAACCGTAATACAATCATGCCTACAACTGCAGTTTCTTTATTAATGGTTTGATCCTGGTCAAACTTGACATCAATGTTCTTCTTCTTACACCAAATCACCCCAGCCTATCAATACGGATATACAAAAATTAGATCACAGGAAAATGTAGGTTTCCATGCCAACCGTAATACAATCACTCCCGCCTACAATATCAGTCAACTGTAGCTCTTTTTTAATAATGGTCAGATCCCGGTGAAATGTCACATCAAGGTTCTTCTTGGTCTGGCAAATCACCTCAGCTTATCAAAACTGATATAAATAAATTAGATCACAGAGAAATGTAGGTTTCCATGGCAACCGTAATACAATCATGCCCATAACTGCAGTTTCTTTATTAATGGTTTGATCCTGATCAAACTTGACATCGTCCTTCAAGCATTTAGTAGGAAAGATTGGTGTGGCAGACTTGTAGGATCAGTAATCCGTGACTCAAGTTTCATCAAGCCTGCTTGGAGGTGTTTATTTAGGTCCAAAATACATCCCAGGGTTGGGATGAAGCACATCCATGGCCCACTGATGAACTTCCCAATCAATCCCAAAGCTCTGTAGATGGGATCGAGAAGTCCCGATGTGAGCCATTCATAAACTGCCCGTGGTAATGGATTGGTTGCAGTTTTCACAGAACTCCTTTAGTGTGCTTCTGTAGTACAGAATAACACCTGCATTGAGGAAATAGATGTGGAATCTACTCCCGACCCATCTGTGGTACAGAGTGTTTCCTTCAGCGACATCATTGTTTGGCATGATCAACTTGTCCTTGGTGTAGCGACTGAGGTCCCTTCCGTAAGTTGAATATCGATCATCATGAAACAACTTGTCAACAGCTCTCTCCATGGCCTGCGCATAGCTTTCACCACCCTTTCTAAATAACTTTGTCCCTGGGTCCTGCATATTCAAATCCTTCTCAAACTGAAAAACCTTCTCACAGTCCTTGGCAAATGTATCCAATGGATGGATAGCACACTTGAAATTATTCAGTTGTTCCCCTTTATCAGCAGCTGATAACAGCTAACAACCCTGTCTGACATTTTGTTAGTTATTTTTGACAACAATTCACAATTCTCTTTTTCTTCAATGGTGCTTGTATTTTCTGTATCCTGAAGAGCCTCTTTCAACGTGGCATGGTATTCAGCGGCGCAACCACCCTCTTGCTGTTTTATTGCCACTAAATAAGGACGGTCTGGAGTTCAACTTCCACAGCATGGCGGAGGATGTATGGTGTTGTGCCATCATACTTCAAGGTCAAATTTGATTCTTCTGAAGTAACTTCTTTAACCTGTTGGCGGGAGAGGATTTTCATCTCCACCCCAAATTTTGACTGGGTCACTTTGCTAGGCAAATCCCCCACCAGTTAGGACCTTGTGAAGTCTGCGGAGTGCTTCAGACGTCTTTTCCTCAGCCATTCCTTGGTCCTGGAGATAGTAACAAGCCTCCCTCACCCAATAAGCATAAGTTTTACCATCTCTTTTTAGTTAGAACAGATTCCGGTGTCTGAATATCTAGAAGATTATCTAGTTTTGACCTACAGCTTTCTAGTTCATTTTCAAGATAATGAATGATATCGTTTCTCTTTTGCATCTCCATCTGCAACTCTATTAGTTCAGTTGTATACCTATTCTCAAGACATTCGGGATTTTCTAGCACAGGCAGTTGATTATTTGATTCTGGTTTGATATTTAGGCTTCTCAATTTTAGTCTACAACTGCCCAACCTTTTTTTCAGGTTAGACACTTGCCTGTTAGCAATTCTATGCTTTAGAGATGCATCCTTATATATTTTTTTCCATAACTCTGCCCGTTTCCGGCTTCAGAATCGGTCCTCAGTTATACGCTTTCTCTGTAGGACCGACCCTCCCACAGACGACTCGGAATTACGAAACTGTCTATTGACTGCGCGCTGAAAACGGCGTCGAGGGCCAAATAAATTCCCATGGCCATTGAGTTTGCATTCTATGCAGTTTGCCGCTACACGCAGTGCAAAATGAAATTAATAGGAATACATGTGCCATATTTTGCACAGATATTTTTTGTAAGTTTTTAGGTCAGGAATTTGTCGTTCCTTTGCCGTTTGGGCATTCCACACCTTGGCAGCCATTTCCAGCATGCTTCTCTCATGAGCATTTATTTGGCTTCTGGTCTGGTTTAGTAGTGGCGCATTATTTGCTCTAGTAGCCCTTTGTGGTTTTGTTAGAAGTTTAATGTTTTGACTATAGCTATATGCTACTGTTTTCAAATGAATTATTCTCCTATTTTCTAGTAATTTCACTTTGGTTCTTTTGTGTATGTCATAGGTGGGGTGCAGCTTGTCTACTCTTAGACAGATTTTTAGGCCTCTGTTCTGCAGTGTTTGCATTTTTTTTAGTAGTTCTTTTCTCACACCCATATAGTTTACATCTCCATAGTCAAAATAGGGGAGCACCTCGAAGATTTTTATTGACATTTCTTGTGTCATGTAGTCTCTTAGCTTTTGCAAATAGCCGCAGTTTGTGGTTTACTTTTTGTATAATTTTATTTATACATAGGTTGTAGTTTAGTTGGCTGTCCAACTCAAGGCCTAGGTATTTGTAATGGTCTACATTTTCTAGTGTTTGGTTTCCTAACTTACAGTGTAGTTTTCTTTCTGGCATTTGTTTATGCGAGAAGAGTACTGTTTTTGATTTGCTTGTGTTGATGGCTATTTTGTTGGACTCACACCACTCATCTTGTTTTAGTAGGAGTTTATTTAGCTTAGTTATTACCTCCTCTTCTGTGGTGCCATTTGCATATATGACTGTGTCATCTGCATATAGTTGGAGGCATTCAGTTTGCAACCATTTTTCAAAGTCGTTTATATAGATTATAAAGAGTAGTGGCCCTAACACTGACCCTTGGGGTACACCACATGTGACAGGTTGGTTGTCTGATAGTGTATTTTTTGTTTTCTGTTGCCTGTTGTTCAGGTAGCATCTTATCCAATCCATAGTGTTGGTTTTTAGTTTTTCCAGTAGTATTTTGTGGCCTACTGTGTCAAATGCTTTGCTGAAGTCAATGAAGGCGGCTCCAACTAATTGTTTTTGGTTCATTGATGCCATTATGTCATTTCTTAGGTTAGCTATTGTTTTTGATGTGGAGTGCAGTTTCCTGAAGCCCCCTTGTCTTTCGTTTAGTATATCGTTTTTTTCCAGGTGTTCATTGATGTGTCTATGTAACGCTTTTTCAATGAGCTTGCCTGGGGTTTGAAGAATTGATATTGGCCTGTAGTTTCCCATGTTTTGTTTGTCTCCACCTTTGTGAATGGGGGTGATGGTTGCCATTTTCCAGGCTGAGATAAAACGCCCCTGCTCAAAGGAGATGTTGAATAGGTCTACTATGGTGGCCGGGATGGTTTGGAGTGCCTCTTTCAGTATTTTGGTTGGTATTTCATCTATTCCACTTGGTTTATTCGTGTCTATGTCATTTATTAATTTTTTTAGTTCTATCATATCTGTTTTGCAAGTGGGGATTTCATTCTCCACAGTTCCTGATCTGTTTTCCCATCTTTTTTTCTGACAGCTTTTGCCCTATTGTGGCAAAGTGTCTATTCAGTTTTCTTTGCTGCATCTTTGTCTGTGAGCATTGCCCCTTCGTTATCTTGGAAGTTGGTATGCTCTTCTTTATTTTTTGGGAATAATAGGTTTACATTTTTCCAGAATTTGTTTGTGTTGCTTCCCCAGTCTTTGTCCTGCTTTATTATGTATTTATTTTTTGCTGTTCTCACAGCTTTGAGAGAGTTGTTTCTGGCGATGCGGCAGGCCAGTTTGTCTTCTATTGTTTCTGTGCGTTTTGCTTTATCACCCAGTTTACTTTTGGTTGTGATGAGTGTTCGCAGGTCTTTGTCTACCCAAGGGTCTTGGTTTTTTTGTATTTTTATTTTCTTCATGGGACACATCTCATCAGTTGATTTTCTTATTTCTGTGATGATGTTGTCCCAATAGATATCAACATCATCTCTGTTTTGTGTGATGTTGTTTATGTTTTGGTGCAGATGATTTTTTAATGTATCTTCTGAGTAGTTTTTTTAGGGACCTGCCCATTTTGTATTCATCAGAGATGAAAGACCTCCGCGGTTTCGCGGATTTCCGGGATTTCTTATATCCACCGATCAATGTTAAACAAAATTCCAAAAGATGGGATGTATATAGGACAACAGTTCGGTGGTTTGAATCCCGTTCTTATATGACCTTAGATGTGGTTAGAACTAGGTATCCCAAGTGAAATTTTGTATGAGTTCGGAGTTTGATATAAATGATTCCATCTGTTAGTATATGCAATTCGAAATACAATGATACTTCATTTGTCAAAATCGGTCAAGTATTAAGGCAAATACAGCCTTTTTAAATTTTACTAACCCTACTTGAAATCGGTCACGCTGCAAAGTCTAAAAGATAGCATTTTTGATGGTCTCCAAAATTTAAAGGGATCACCCAGCTTGCTCCACAAGGCAGAGGCTAAGAGTCCCTGGTCTGTACACAGTGTATATACAGTTACAGGTGCATGGGGTGGCTAGTTTAAAAAATATAGACCTTCAAACTTGGTAAAAATAGCATTTTCCTTGAATTCACCATTTGTGAAATTAGGCCCCAGAGCACTTTTTCGAGTGCGCTGGTGGTAAAAATTGCCACCCAAATTGATTCTTTTCTAATTATCCCGGGCCTATGGGGTAGTGCTAGTAACTCTATTTTTTTTCAAGGCCCCAAACCATGGGGAACAATTAAAATAAATAGGCTGAAAACACCCGAGAGCCAGTTTTGGCAGGTGATAAAATTAGGTGAAAAACTGGCTTTTTGGAAAAGTTTGAAAAATCACAGAACAAAAACTGTACAATGGAATTGGATGAAATTTTCAGGTGCTATTCATCTTTATCAGATACTTCAATACATCCATAACAACATACATTACAAAACAGTTAAATATTTTATAAGTGAGGAGAAAGAATGCACATTTTACCAAAATCATGAAAAATGTTGAGTTTGAAAAAAATTATAGCTCCCAAAATTAAAACTAAGGAAATGAGCAGTGGAAATGAGGAAGACCAGTTCTCCTGCTTAAACTAATAATGTATCCAAAAACAAATTTTAAAACAAATTTAAAAAAAAAAAAGTTTTAAAAAAACCAAAAAAAAACCCATTTTTAGTCATTAAATCGCCGTGCGCATGAGCGCCATAGGTTCGCATGAGCGCTGATAATTATGATTGGACAGGAAATTAAATTCTCTTTAATTCAATACCAACTTTTAATGGTTTTTAAATTATATTTTTAGTAGAAAATAGCACTTAAAATGGAAATTTTTGTAACTTCAAATTTCAATCATTTTTTTTGCATTTTCTCTAAAATTAAAACATATAGAGTTTTATATTAATGGAAAGCTCGGAATCTCACCTATCTAGGGGTATTATTACCTTTTTCCTGGGTACTTTGATCAACAAATGGCGTTGTTGCACAAATTGGATGTACACTAGCTAATTCTACTAGGGATACCATGACACATCTCCACCTGGGAAATTACATGGTTTGAGAGTGAAAAATGGGAGTTGGTGGTAGTTTATATTTAGCTATATCAGGCTTATTTATTTGAATAATAAAATGAATCCAAGACCAGGTTAAAGGTAAGAGAACAAAGGTTGTTTCTGCTGTAATACATTTGTAAAAGTCCTTTGTGGTTTGTTTTGGCAAGGTGTTGAAGTGGAGCATTTTTTGATAGAATTTGGCATATTCAACAAGTAATCAGCCTGGGTTTGGGGTACCTATTAGAACATAAAACCTAAGCAAGAAATTGTTAGATATGGGCGATAATTCAGTCACAACAAGGCTTACTTCAGACCTGAATTCCTGTATTTTTCCGCGATTCCCTGACAATGCTAAACCTATGGGAGAATATCAGCATTTTCGCTTTTTTTCCCGGAGACCACTTTCATCCCTGATTCATAGTGATTTGTGCTTTTGAGCTTTTTCCTGGTTACATATACTAGTTTGTGGTCGCTTATACCCCAGCTTCTAGTGCCCCATTTTGTGGCATGGTTTGAGTTGGTTAGTATTAGGTTTATTGTTGAGCTATTGTTGCTTTGCCTAGCCTTGTGTTTTCAGTGATGAGCTGCTGCAGGCCTAAGATCTTGATGGTGGTTTGCAGCATTAGTATATTTTTTTCATTGCTGCTGTAATTCACATTGAAGTCCCCTAGCACAAAGATTTCTGCATTTGTTGATTTTTTTTACAGTGTTTATGCTCTTTTCTAGTTCTTCAAGGAATACTTCAATTTCATCTGACGGTGGCCTAAAGAGGCTCGCTATGGCTACATTTGCTTGCTTTTCGTTTTTTATTAGGCACCATAGTAGCTCTATGTGCTCATTTGAGAGATTTGTTGGTTTTAGCTTTTCAGTGTCTAGGTTTTTGGTGGCTTTGCAGTAAATGGCAACACCTCCACCTTTCTTTGTTTGGTTCATTGCATTAATGTGCTGTCTGTCATTACGTACAAGCCTATATCCATCTAGATTGAGGGTGTTGTTTTGGTGTTTGTCAGTGAACCATGTCTGATAACGTTAGTACATCTAGATTGTCTTTTTTTAGATGCATTTTTATTATGTCTATTTTATTGGATGCACTCTGGTAGTTTAGGTGGGCGAAGTGTGTGCCCCTTCCCAGTTTGCATTCAATCTCTTCTACCATATTTATTTTACTTTTAAGTAATATTTTTAGAATAGTGGTTGCTTGATTTCGCGAGTTTTTGATTTTGTTTTTATTTTATTTTGGCTTAGTGATTGATGGATTCGGGGTGTATGTGGTGGTGCATACAGCACACATGGCCCCTTTTGATAGATAGTCAGGCATACCTCTTTTACTTTTACTTTTACTTTTACCTGTGCGCATAGAGGAAGACATGAACATTAAAGTGTGTATTAGTTGTACCTGATTATACTTATGATTTAGGGTTTGGTTAGTGAAATTTATCAAAGTTTGTGATACTTATGTTTTGGAGCCCTGGTGCTCTTTCCAGTTCTCCGTGATGCTTTTTGACAGCCTGGCACTGACATATCTGGCATATTCCTCATTGTAGTGTATACCATCCGTCATGCCAATGCCATATCGTGCCGCTCTCTTTCCATGCCTTGTTTTGTGGGTTGAGGGTTTGTTGTCTTTTAATCTAGTGTGGGCGGAAGTGGAGCAAGCTGTGCTTTGCTATGATTTTTGCACCTCCTCCTTACCTGCTGGGAGAGCTCTTATGCTTTCTCCTGCTCTTCATTTTCAATTACTTCATGTTTTCTTATGACATATTTGTTTTTGCTCTATTTATTTGTTTATTTATTTGTATTTGCTTTCCTTTATTTTTTGGAGGATGTTCCCCATTTTATTTTTGTATCCTTGTTTTACTATTTCGCCTTCACTGGCGCTGTCCAGGTACCGACCTGAGCCCCAGTATGGGCATTTTGTGCATTCCTGAATGCATTTCCTGGAGCATTTATTAGTTTCTCCTTCGGGCTTTCGTTTTGTGTGAATTTTGCGCAGACGATGTCCTCCAGCACGTTTTCATTGGTTTTGCACCACTCTTGTGTTCTCCATATCTTCTTTGCCATTGCCTTTATCGTATATGGATTTTCAGTGTTGTCTATCATTCTCACTATGTCGTGTTTCTCATGGTATTTTGCCATTATTGAGCTGTAGTATTGCTCCGCTGATGTATATTTTTTACCATCCTTTCCACTTGTAGAGATTGCTGAAAGGGGAGTTGTGTCCTTGGAAAGACACTCCCCATGTGTGTTCCCTAGTTGCTGCCTTCTCTGGTCTGATTTCGGCTATTTCTATTTGATCAAATTCATTGGGTTTATCAATCAATCAATAGTTCCATCCTCTAGTCGAGGGTTGGATGCAATGGTTCTCCACTTGTCCCGATGTTGTGCTGTTCTGATAGACTGTGAATAATTCGAGCCTGTCCACTGTGAAATATTTGTAAACCATGATGTTCTTGGTCTCCCTCTCCCTCTGCTGCCATTCACCTTCCCTTCCAACAATATACGGTATATTGAACTCTGACGAATGATGTGGCCAAAATAAATAAGTTTCTTTGTCTGTATAGTGGCAAACAAGCTTTTCTTATTTTTAATTTTTCTGAGAACTTCTTTGTTGGTGATCTTCTTTGTCCATGATATTTTCATCATCCTTCGATAAGTCCACATCTCAAATGCTGCTAAACGTTTGTACATTTTCTTAGAGATTGTCCATGTCTCTGCCCCATACATTAGAGTAGACCACACATAACACTGAAGAATACGCTTCCATGTTTGTATTAATATCTTACTTGATGTTAACACTCTATACATTTAGGAGAATGTTGTTCGGGCTATTGTTATCCTTCTTTTAATTTCTTCCTCACATCTCCCATCATTTGTAATCTTTTGTCCGAGATATATGAATTCGGATACTTGTTCTATGTTTGTGCCATCTATGGTTATATTGACATTTGGTTTATCTGTCTTTTTACTTATAACCATTGTTTTGGTCTTCCTGGCATTCATCTTCATGTTGAATAGTATTCTAGCTTTATTGATTCTATTCACTACATCTTGTAGGTTTTTCTCACTGTCTGCTAGTATTACACTGTCATTGGCATATCTAAGATTGTTGACGTTCATGCCACCTATTGTCACCCCTTGCAATCTTCAATGTGTCTGAAAATCATCTCTGTGTACAGGTTAAATAGACATGGTGACAATACACACCCCTGTCGAACTCCTCGTTTAATCATAACTTCATCCGATAGGCCCTGCTCCATTTTTATAAATGCACGTTGTGTCCAGTATAAGTTCACAATTAGTTTAATGTCTTTGCCATTGACACCAATATCTTGTAAACATTTGATTAACAGTTCATGATTGACTTGGTCGAAGGCCTTCTCATAGTCAATAAAGCAGGCATAAACATCCTGGTTCACTTCACAATAACGTTCACAAATCATTCTCATATTGAAAATCCCTTCACGTGTACCTCTTCCAGATATAAACCCACTTTGTACGTTACTGATTTGTTCTTCAATTTTCTGTCTGTTTCTCAGTAAAATTATTTTCAGGATCATCTTCAACATATGACTCATCAGGCTTAGTGTTCTGTACTCAGTACACAATGTTGGTTTTAGCTTCTTTGGGAGTCGTACAAATATGGATTCATTCATATTCAATGGTATAAATCCAGTCTCATAGATGTCAGTTACTAGCTTATGAATGATTTGAATCCCCACTTCATCTAGTCCTTTTATCATTTCTGATGTTATCTGGTCACTTCCAGGAGCCTTACCTGCCTTTAGATCATTGATAGCCTTCTCAACCTCTGATACTAATATAATATTCCCATCTTCTTTCTCAATTGTGGGTCGGTTCCCTCTGTCATCATTGTATAGTTCGTTTACATATTCTTCCCATCTGGACTTTATTTCATCTTCTTCAAAGAGCATTTTGCCGTCTTTGTTCTTGATACATTTACTGCTTCTCTGTCTGTATCCTTGACCTGTTATCTCTTTCACTTTCTTGTGCATCTCTCTTGAACGATGTTGAGACTCAAGTTGTTCCACTACTTCACACTTCTTATTCCACCATTCATCTTTAGCTTTTTTGCATTCATCTTCTATTTCATTCTTCAGGTGTTTGTATTTAGGTGGATCAGTGGTTTTCACTTTCTTCCTTTCTGCCATCTTTTCTAGTATGGTTTGCGTCATCCATGATTGCTTTGTCTCTCGTTTTTTATTTGGTAACACCTCCTCTGCTGACTTGACCATGCTTTCTCTGAGAGCTTCCCATTCCATTTCAATGTTGTTATACTCTCTCTGAGGAGTTTCTTCATTCATCAGTACACTGAATTTGTTATGAACAGAGACATTATACTTAGTTCCGTATTTTGCATCTTTTAACATGTTCATATCCATTTGAATGTTGTTTTTAATTTTGTTCTGCTGTTTCAATTTCACTACCATACTGATTACTACTGGATTATGATCCGAACATATGTCAGCACCTGGATATGTCCTTGCCTGTTTGATACAATTTCGATATCGTTGGTTGACAAGAATGTAATCGATCTGGTTCCGACATACATCACCAGGGCTCTTCCATGTATATAGTCTTCTCTTTGGATGTTCAAATAAGGTGTTAGCAATTACTAGTTTTGATGTCAAACAGAAATTTATCAAGTATTCACCACCATCATTTCTCTCACCTAAGCCAAATCTTCCTGTTACTGGATATTCATGTTGTTCTCCAACTTTCGCATTCCAATCGCCCATAACAATTGTTATTTCTCCAGAATTGGTGTATTCCATTACCTTTTTGATGCTGTCATAGAACTCGTTGACTTCTTCATCATCGTGATCTGAGGTTGGTGCATAAACTTGCAGAATGTTTATATTGAACGGTTTTCCCCTCAGCTTCATCATAATAATTCTGTCAGATACTGGCCAGAATCCAATCATTGTGGTGGCAAAGGACTTCTTCATCATAATTCCAACGCCATACTGATGTTTTTCATCTCCAGAATATATCATATCTACCTCACTATCACCTATCCTCCTGTCACCCGTCCATCTCGTCTCAGCTATACCTAGGATGTCAAGGTTTAGCGCTGTCATTTCCACTTTCAGGTTGTCATATCGGCCTGGCTTGTACAATGTTCGTACATTCCATGTACCAATCTTTAGCACCTTTCCTCCAGTTTTCAGTTGCCTGACAGCAGATGCATACCTTCCTATTTTAGGCTTTTGGTTTACATTGTCATTACTAGGTTTCTTAATAGTTGAAGGAAAGGTGCCTCCACTGTAGCTATTAGAAGGCTTCCCCGCAGAGGGACCAGAGTTGTCTCCATCTCTAAATTTGTTTCCATTAATTACCATTGCTTACTATGGGTAAATACTTGGTAGGTTCCCCTTCCTTTCCAAGGTGACTGGCCACTTACTCATCTTTGTCAGAGTGTGCCCTGATGAGCCACATCATCTTGCTGTTACACCTTCAAAGCTATTGATCTTCTAACTCATCTGCTGCTCCAGTCTTCATGCACTTGAAGGGGTGACATCCCCTGACCACACCAACAAAGTTGATGTGCACCGCACTTAGTTTAGGCCGACAATTGAGTCGGTATGGCCGCTGGTGTGCACTACCAACTTCTGGTCTTCCCATAAATGGGACTAGCCGCATGGCAGTGGGGGTTTTAAATCAGAGTTTACCTTCTCCTAGATGAGCAGTCAGCCAAGATTGACGAGCCCCACCTGCCCGAAGCATCTGGTTTTGAGGCGCTAGAGATCCGCCTTTGCCCCTTCTCCCGTCAGTAGAAACAGTTTCGCCTCGTGAAGGCCGGGAGTTGGACATGGTTATCAGAGGCTGTTTGATACGCATGCCATGAGAAAGTACTTTATAGGTAGTGAGAGCTTATCCTCACTATCACTTCCGGCAATAATAACCTTCAAACCATTGGGTTTATAGATTTTTCCATTTACCTCTACATTGCATCCTTTCATTTTGATTTGACTTTATTTTTTCGTTTTTGTTCTCCATTGCAAGTGTGTACATTTGTTGTACCGTTTTCTCATTTAGCATTTCGGCTTTTGATCTGACCGGCCTCATTGTTACCTTGCTCTAGCTTTCTTTTGACTGAAGCTTCTTTTTTTTTCTGGAAGAGTTCTTTTTCGTGTGACTCCTTTTCCAGCTGGATTTTGATGCTCCTTGGTCTGCTTATGATTTTTTCGGTGTTTTGGGTTTCTGTATCTTTGGTTGTCTTGTCTTTATTTTTGTCTGAGGTCTGCTCGTTGTTGTCTGTGGGTTTCTCTTGTGTTGCCTCTTTTTTCATTTTCTTTCCTAGGCGGAAGGCTTTGGTCACTACCGTCCAGCCAAGGTCACAGTCTGCTTCTTTTAGCATGTTTGTGACAGTTTTCTCCATGTTTTCGTCTTCTTTTTCCGGGATGCCGTGTATTATGATGCTGAGTTTTTTCCCCATCACTTTTTGTCGCCTCTGTTTGAGCTGTATCCATGGGTGGCTTCCTTTTGTCCGTGGGCGCAGTCCTGGCATTGTTTATACCTTTCTTTGCATTTGTGTTGTTCTTTTGTAGTGCCTGCAGTTGGTTTTGATATTCATTGTCGTTGTCCCTTGGTTTTGTTTTGTTTTTTCCATCATTTCCGTTGTCATTCGTGCCGTTTCCGTCATTTACTTTTATATCCTTTTTGTTTTTGCCCCCCTTCGCTAATTCTTCTTTGTCTGTTTGGATTACCAGTCTCACTATCTCATCATTAGGATAGGACAAGGAATGGTTGGCTCAGTGTCGGGATAATGTGACTGAGTGGGATATCAGGTTATGGTGTGGGTGGCCTGGTATTCCAGTGGGGCAGCACTATAAATTTGTCATGAGTGCGCACTGTCACACGTCAGTACCCATCCTCATGTGACCTTAGATGTTGCTAGGATGTAAAACAACAAACTTAGTCCCTATGATAAAGATTTTCCACCATCAATTGACGGAATGGGTAACCTATCTGAAAGAGATTAGATAATAAGTTCATAGCAGGAAAAGAGAAGTATGTGTGATGAATGTCCTAAAATTATTCAATAATTACATGTTATTAATCTCACATAATGTCAAATCATTTTTTTCCAACAAAATAATGATCTATCAATTCATTTTTTCCAATGAAATAAAATTATGTTTGGGGGAAATCATGCAAATGAAGGTGGTCATATTTGACTGGCCCTAAATACATGAAAATAATTGTGTTCCTATAGATCCATAGATTAAGTGCCAATCATTAGAAACAAAATTTTAATTAATTAATAATTTTGTTACATCTTTCAACCCTTTTACAGTTTTGTGCTCACTTGGACCACTCTGAAAATGACTGTCCAACAAGCCAAATTAAGGATTTTTCCCATTTTCCAAATGCTCTAATTAATTTCAAATTTGGTTTTTGAGTGTTATATTCATATATATATATATGCTAGATGGAATATCAGCCAATGGATTAGAGTAGTTAAATCAGATATTATATTGTCGCTTCCTAGCCTGGCATTATTAGGATAGGAAAAGGACTGGTTGGTTCAGTGTCAGGATAATGTGACTGAGTGGGATATCAGGTTATGGTGCTGGTGGCCTGGTCTACCAGTGGGGAAGCACTATAAAGTCGCCATGAGTGCGCACTGTCACAAGTTAGTACCTGTCCTGATATGACCTTAGATGTTGCTAGGATGTAAAACAACAAAACAAGATAATAAATCATGTATTTAGATGATCCAACCCATCAAAGATGCCAATTCAGAAAGCCCATGGCGGAGCATGGCGCGATAAATATGTAGCACAGAGCAACAAATATGACCTTAGATGTTGCTAGGACATAAAACAACAACAAACAAACAGAGCAACAAAAGTATATATATTCTTAATCCTCACAATGAGCTTTATTGATTTAACATGGTTGCAATGCAATCTGAAAAACTTAGAAAAATGACCGACATCCCTAGTATTGGGTAACTGCAGGCTGTATACAGGAGCTGATGAACTTTCCAATTAATCCACATTTTAGTTGACAGCTTTTAGCTATTCTCGATGTCGGAGCCCTTGAGGCTCAAAACGCGCAAACGGTTAAACAAATGCCACTGTCATAGAGACATTAAATCTACCCTAACTATCACAGTAATTTGTCCTTTTTGGTGCTTTGAAAGCAAATTTCTCTTGTTTCTATTAAATAGTTGACATCTTTCTCTACAATTTCACATTCAGCTTTTTTTTATCAGCCAATTGGAAGTTCTTGAATTTATTTTGCGAAAATAGTTTTTGAGTCCATGATCTGGTAAGGCTACCATTGGCACTGACACTCAGAATATCCCAACTTTCAAATTGCTCTTAGGTTAAATTAAATACTTCAGATCTTCCTCTTCAATCGCACATTAAGATATTTTTAATCCACCCAATGAAAGCTTTTAAATCTATTTTGCAAAAATAAATGCTCTGCATAGACATAGCATTGCTGCAGCACACATCACTGTGGCATTTAACCTTCGCGGCCTAGTTTCCGGGGCTGTGACATCACGTCGACATAGAGAATGTGAGCATTTTTTTAGAATGCATTTGATCGCAATGGAACATATACCAACGGAAAGAGCTTGAAGAGACCTTAAACATGACCAGTCCCAATGATGTAGGACGAATACCTTAGATACGGTTTTAAAAAAACATGTAAACAATACTGACGGCGAATCGTCGACACATGTTCCATCATGGCAGCTGCCAAATCGTTGCACATATTAGCGATGTACGAATACCGCCGATCGCCGCAAATCGGTTCGGCAACGATGGTAACGCTAGCGCCATTCAGCTGTGCTGGGCTGCTTTGCGGTAGACGCTACCTTTCAGTTACTCAAAAGTAGGATTTTCCAGCTACAATTTAGCTCTTGTTTCCATGACATAGGGCATATGTGATTAATTTGATGTAAATATTGATCAAGTGTGGTTGAGTTACGTCACACTCATACTGTCAATGTCAATGATATTCAGGTGCACAGCTGGTTTACTATAGAACAAAGGGCCCATGATAGCTTGATTTTTTCCAAGTTCAAAATATATGACTACCATGTTTAAGGTCCCTTCAGGCTCTTTCCTTTTATATATATTCCATTGAGATCAAATGCGTTCTAAAAAAAATACTATCATACCTACACATATAACAACTGATTCTCTCCGTAATTGCTAAGTACAAATGTTTTAATAAGTTAATTCCTTAATTACATTCTGATAGTAGTGTCGTGGGGGTGATGAAAATGGGAAATATTGTGTCTAGAGCGGGACTCGAACCCACATCTCTTTGCACTCCGGGCCAGTGTGCTAACCATTACACCACCTAGGCTCCCTGATATCAACAGACTCCCCACGCCTACCTGTCTATGTGGTTACTTGCCTAAGAGGTCAGTGCAGACCACTACACTCGTCCCCCTGGAATTGTAAGTCTTGTAATGCTTACAATTACATACATACAGGCAATGCACTAACACATAGATACACAGGGTAGGTTCAACAACCATACAGCGCAAAGCTTGTACAGGATCCTGTTCACGGCAACCAGTGTCGTGGGGGTGATGAAAATGGGAAATATTGTGCCTAGAGCGGGACTCGAACCCACATCTCTTTGCACTCCGGGCCAGTGTGCTAACCATTACACCACCTAGGCTCCCTGATATCAACAGACTCCCCACGCCTACCTGTCTATGTGGTTACTTGCCTAAGAGGTCAGTGCAGACCACTACAGTAGGTACTCCAAACTGATTTTTGAAATGTATGTTTGCATTTCACTTGTGTGGTAATCAGATAGAACTGTATACACTGATTTCAGTGGTATACAACTTATCTTGATGTGATAATCTGTTCAAAAGTTGTGAGCATTTTAAAATATAATTTTGAAGGCTTCTCTCGTCCAAATACGAAATTGGGCAAATTCACAAAGTCATAGAGCATCCATTTTTGTCCAGATACTTCGAAACTAAAACTAAGGACATAATGAAGTTTTATGTATCATATAGATTGCGTTTTTTTTTTTCGGGGGGAAAACAAAAAACTAACATGGATATACCACTTTTAAAACAGCTAAAATATCAAATTGGTCCTGTTGTAAAGTTAACAGTACCTATTTACTACCTAACAATAACCACATTTTCATGGAAATTTCAAAATCCATATCTCAGCTTCTAATTAAGATAGAGATAAATTTAGTATCACTAGAATCAGTAGTGGCCGTATGCACCAATCGGTTAGGTGCTAACTCTGGGGTAGCTTCCTCTGGGTAGAGGTGGGTTGGAGAAATGTGTCAAGTGGTATGCACCAATGTACTAGCCGGGGCGGATAGCTAACCGTGAAATTATTTATAGATTTGTGAATTCCCTCGATTCGACAATATGAATAGCGGCGCCAATGTGGCGGCGGTGTTAATATCGGTTCGAATTTAGGGTTAGATTGATATATAAAAAAATTCACTTATGGCGTATGTAATTCTGTTAAATATGACAGCATTGAATAGATTTGGGCCTAATATATTGTCGCCGATACGGCGGTGGCCATGTTTTAGTTGACGTTGGACAGTATGGATATCAACATCAATGCGGCGGCGGCGATTTGTTTACTTTACATTCGACAATATGAATAACGCTGCCAATGTGGTGGCGGCATTGATATCGGTTCGCATTTAGGGTTAATTTTACCAAATTTCACTTATTGAGTATGTAATTCTGTTAAATATGATAGCATTTAAACCTGATTTGAAAGTGGGGTAGCTTAGCCGAGGCTACGGTCAGCGGTTAGCGCTGGCATCGATTGATGCATACGGATTTTCCACAGTTAGCCATGTGGTGCTAGCCAAACCGCGGTTACGGCCCTAACACCGATTGGTGCATACGGCCCCCGGACTGTATCTAATAAATGTAGACAATTGAACACTAAAATTGAACAACTAGCATTCATGATACATGAAATTTGGTTGTATGCCTCCACAATGTCTTCAATACACTCCACATGACAAACACAGCATTCACTGCTCACAGACAGAACATTATTATGTAGTAGGAATTAGTTACAACATCCACTTTGGAGCATTTGAATGTTTTCAGCTTGCCGATTGCCAAATCGGTTTCACTTCTTCAGCTTCCTGATTTGCGTACTGTGAATGAATTTACTATTTGTTATGCTGATTTAATAGCAAAAAGCTTGCTCTTCAATTTGATATGTTTTGAACCTGGAATTTTTGTATTGTCGCTGTGAAATCTTGTCTTCGACTTTTCCTTATGAATTTTCCCTCACTTCTATCACATGTATCTCAACAGGTTTGATCTCATAATGAGGGTCAAGCTGTCTTCTGTTCTGCCATTGTTTAATATTTTTAGTAACTGTTTAACACGCCAATCACTGCCACACAAAATACATGGGGGTTCAGTGCCAACTCTTGCCAGGTTTCATGCAGCCTGGCTGAGTCACTGATGGCAGCCTGTTTGGAGTAGCTACTGGTGGTATTATTTCTTTGATACAGTAGGGTGTATTTGGTATGGCCACTCCCAAATAGCCACATTCAATGGTCCAAACCTCACCTTCTATCTCTTTCATTCAAAAGTTATAGACCAAATCGTGACCTAAGATTGTCCATTTTCATGGAAATTGACAACAGGGAAACTGGGCGATAAAGAGTGGTCATGTGGGATATTGGTATGGCTAAATCTAGTAATAAATGCTTTATAGCTCTTAACATATCAAAGTTACCTATAACAAAGTATATAGTTTCAGAATCCTTGTCAACTCTACCATTGAATGGAATGATCTAAATCCAAGATGGGGGACATAATCCCAAGATGGGGGACAAACCCGAGATGGCCACCAAAACCTCACCCAAAATTAGCTAAATTTCCTAAATAAAGACCTTGAATATTGAAATATACTTATTATATAGCTATATTAATAACTACAAACCATGGGTAATGTAAATTCTTATCACTCGGGGATGAAATATCTCCGTGATTCCACAGGTTTCCGAGATTTTTCAATCCCACAGCACCATCAGCGTATACTAATATGTGGTGCAGACTTTGCAGCATTACCTGCGTATACTACTAATAAATGCTTCAAACAGCGCAGCACAATCAGTGCATACCAATATATATTAAACCCAACTTCCAGGAATTTTCAGCGATTCCCTGACAATGCAAAACCTATGGGAGAATATCAGCATTTCCCCAGAGACCACTTTCATCCATGATTACTAGGATTAATTAGGAGCTTACATTGAGTAAATACAAATCCAATATGGCTGCCACATGTTAAAACATAATTGCCCAATTTGATGTCCAAGACATCACTTTGCAACACATGAAATCTGGTAATATATGCTTTATAGCTCTTAAAATACCAAAGTTACCTATAACAAAGTATATATTTTCAGAATCCTTGTCAACTCTCTCTTTGAATGGAATCATCTAAATCAAAGATGGCAGGCATAAATCAAAGATGGTTGCCAAAAAGTTTCCGCAAAATAGCTAAACACTGCTCAGTTAAAGTAAAAGCCTGGAGCTAATATCTAACATTCTAATGCAATAAAGACCAAAATAGTCCTAAGAAGTTACCTTAATAGGATCACTTACCCACTAAGGTGTCTAAATCCATTTTCGTACTTTAAAATAGTTTGTTTATGGTTTTTTACATAACCTTTTAACCAGTAACTCCATCTGAAAGTCGGAAACTACCCCTATGGTGTCAGTCTTTGCTCTGATTGGGTAACAATCCAGGAATTACAAAACACATCGACCTAGCATGGCGAGCTGGTGATTCCCAAAATGACTGGGGCTAACATAAACACAGGCCAATGAAGTGGACCGTTTTCAGCTTGTACTAGTGGTATTTTGAAAGACACATGGCTTTTGGAACATGGGGAATTTGAAGACATTAGTTGTCTTTATTTTAAGACATGTGAAGGAAATCCGATGGGCCTGAGCTAAGTAATGAAGATATAACTAACAGAGAGTCCAGAATTTTCCCGGCCCGCGCGAGGAGCGGTAAACACCCTAGATACAGTTCATCATTTTATCGTAATTGGTGTTTGTTGCACAGCAGCATGACCTGAATAGTTATGTGAACATCGCAGTGTTTGGCCAACTTCCACTCCGGCTAAAATCATGATTACCGGCTGGAATGGCATGTGTTAGTGTTTATTTTACTATGGTAGAGACTTGCAGAAAAAAATTCAAATACCATATAACTCTACAAAACAAATGTATTCTGTTAAAATACATCAAATCCTGTAATTTAACATATAGATGGACTTTATAGGCCTAGCAGAAGCAAAGGATTAATTGTTTTGAATCAGAATTCACTGACATGCTACGTTAAGTGCTTATTGTTATTATATGATTCTATTTCAATGGTCAATAAATACCTTTGGCAAGCAGCACATAATTCTATCAAGTCAATGGACAAACCAAGAGCTTTAGGTCGTTTCTTGACAAATGTGTCCTTTTAGTTCGAGTTTAAATCGATGAAGATAATTTAATTTTCTGAAATCTCAATTTACTTCTTCAATACTCTTTCTGCTTCTCCCCATTTGCCAAGCATATTCAGGAGCGAGACGTGGCTCAGGCAGTAGAGTGTCCACCTGTGAAGATGTGAGTCATCCGATCGATCCTGCTCAGTGGACACATTTGCGGTTTCTTTTTTAAAGGGGGGACCAAATGGACTGTCACATGATGGATCCGGCCTCCTCAAATGTTAGTATAATGCAAAACACGAAAGTTTAATGTCAATAACTGATTAAAAATATGTGTTGCATGTTAAGATGTATTTAACACGGTTTACCCATACCAAATTGTAGTGTCGAGCTCCGGCTTTGACGATGCTGTTGAGGAGCGTGTAATTAATGAAGAGTACAAAATATGGAAGAAGAACACACCCTTCTTGTATGACCTGGTGATGACTCACGCCTTGGAATGGCCAAGTCTGACCGCGCAGTGGCTGCCCGATGTCACACGTCCAGAGGGGAAGGACTACTCTATCCACAGACTCATCCTTGGGACCCACACGTATGTACCTCTCCACTCAGCCACTCACACTTCGTTATAAGTGTCTTAATATTAATGTGATGTTGTAATTGCTATATAAATGTGTTGTGCAGTGTTCTTTTTAACGTCATGTCTGTTCTAACTTGTCAAATTATTAGAGAATTACAGCTGCTCGGTATGTAACCGCTTATGTGTTCTCAACAATGCTCTTACACCTATATCTGCTAATTATTTATAATTAGATACCCGCTACATAATTTTAAAATTATTCTTATACATGCGGGAAAGGGCTTTAATAAAATAAATAATCGCTTATTATTTGCCGTACTAGTAATCTTGATCTACATAAATATCAACTTTTATGCAGTGTTGGATTGTGCTAAATGTTATTTCGCGGTTTG
This sequence comes from Branchipolynoe longqiensis, assembly GCA_030323885.1. Taxonomy (NCBI): domain Eukaryota; kingdom Metazoa; phylum Annelida; class Polychaeta; order Phyllodocida; family Polynoidae; genus Branchipolynoe; species Branchipolynoe longqiensis. Next base: position 7,918,145 of record CM059189.1, read on the forward strand.
TTGTTAATTGATTTGTTGTTTCTTCTATTTACCTTAGTACTAATAGACTGAAGGATAGACCACGCTGAACCTTTCTAATTGCTCACATTGTATGTCCTTGTTCTTACATGGAACACAGAATTCAAAAACTCGATGGGATCCTCTTTTCAACAGACCAATGTAGGTTGACACAAGAAAGTTACTCTGTTTATGCTCTAAAACCATATAAATGGCAACTAATTTGGTGTGGATGTCTTTTGCGGCTTACATCTTTTTGATAGGCGGTTATAGTCAGTTCAAAGCCTTTTCATTTTCTACTTACAAAGACACTGCTGTAACAAAATATATTATTGCCATATTTCACAAGAACATCGGAACTATTTTTATATTTAATAAACAAACCAAAAAAAACCCGCGGAAATCAAGAACTAAACAGATGAAAAACTTTGTACAAAACCACAACATTGGTGCTTGGAGAGGATCCCTGGATTTCTGTTTATGTTTTACAGGTCAGATGAACAGAACCACTTGCTGATTGCGAGTGTACAGCTTCCTAATGATAATGCCCAGATTGACGCTTCTCACTATGATAGTGACAAAGGGGGTGAGGTTCTTATGGTTTACGTCTGGTCCTCTGTATGCACAGAAGGGTTTGCCATTGTCACCCTGCTTGCAGAGTAGATTTCTGTGCGTGCATTTTGCATTTACTACTTGCTAAGTGTTTTCTTAACCTAGAAGTTAGCATGCACCAGGCAGCGATGCATTATGTGCAGGCCTCCATTATGGTGTGCATATTGGGAGCTACCTCTGTAATGTGTGGCTGGTAAATGGCAAACACTTTCGGTTACTGCGCGTTGGTTTTAAAAGAATCTGTGCCATAGGGTTTCAAGGGGCTTTCAGCCGTAGCACACTAACCACAGATCCCCAGATGACCATTTTCACATCGCTGGAAAACGGAAGTTTGTGCAGCCTTGATATTTGTATAAAGCAATGCACCATAATATCAGATGAATTTGAACTCTTGGTGGCGGGGGTTAGATACAGGAACTAACCAAATGCATATTAAATTAATGTGTTCTAAGCACTTACAGACCCGGAGAGCTTGTAGTTGAATTGCATTTCTAGAGATATTTTCCTGAGAATTTGTAGATCATGTCAGAAATACAATGTCCGATTGTGGGCGCATTCAGAGGATTCCCCCCCCCCCCCCCCCCCCAATGGGAAACCCTATGGTATTAGGAAAATCTTCTACCCGCGACATTCAATGCTAACTTATGTGTTACTATACTTGTCCGTTGAACCATGGGCATCTGAGCTTACTGAAACTAACATTTAACAGTGAGACAGTATTGAGGCACTGGTACTTTATTTGTGCCTATTGTAGTGGCCTGCACTGACCTCTCAGGCAAGTAACCACATAGACAGGTAGGCGTGGGGAGTGTATTGATATCAGGGAGCCTAGGTGGTGTAATGGTTAGCACACTGGCCCGGAATGCAAAGAGATGTGGGTTCGAGTCCCACTCTAGGCACAATAGTTCCCATTTTCATCACCCCCACGACACTGGTTGCCGTGATCAGGATCCTGTACAAGCTTTGCGCTGTATGGTTGTTGAACCTACCCTGTGTATGTATGTGTTAGTGCATTGCCTGTATGTATGTAATTGTAAGCATTACAAGACTTACAATTCCAGGGGGACGAGTGTAGTGGCCTGCACTGACCTCTCAGGCAAGTAACCACATAGACAGGTAGGCGTGGGGAGTGTATTGATATCAGGGAGCCTAGGTGGTGTAATGGTTAGCACACTGGCCCGGAATGCAAAGAGATGTGGGTTCGAGTCCCACTCTAGGCACAATAGTTCCCATTTTCATCACCCCCACGACACTATTATCAGAATTGTGTATGGTTAATTTTTAAATCGGAAAGGCTTGTCACTTAATTTGAATTCTAACGAAAACAGTCGCTTTTTTCTTTCTTTTTCCATTCTTTTTTTTTTATGACATGCAAATGTCACTAAATGGGATTTGTTTATCGAAAGTGGGTATGGTGGTGGAAAAACCTTGCGATATGTAATTTCGATGGGGTTTTTGGGGTGGTTTTCTTAAATATTGCATCTGGGCTGTAATAATTCATCAAACTTTGGAGAAAGAAAATCTCAGCAATCAACTAAAGGGCCATCCGAAGTTTTGAGCATTTTCACGGTCGTGTTAAGCATACTGCTTTTCCAGACACATTCCCTCCGCACATCAATAGACATGACATAAAGACTAGAATATGACCTTTTAAATATCTGCATTTTATTAAATGGTATGTGAAAATGTTGAAACCTTGGATGGTCCCTAAGGGCCATTTGCAGGACTTGTCTTTTCGATATGAATGTGGCTTTTGTAAACATTGAAATCACTACTGTTTTAAGCCCTGTTTTAAGAGTTTATGTGAGGTTGACAACGATTCATCTGTTTTGATGGTTAATGTAATATTTGTTTCGGATGGTATTAATTCACATTTTCGTATTTACAGAATTTGGTGGTTTTGGTTCAGTGAGTGGTAAGATAGAAATAGAAATAAAGATCAACCATGAGGGTGAGGTGAACCGGGCACGCTTCATGCCCCAGAACCCGTGTGTCATCGCCACCAAGACGCCTTCCAGCGATGTGCTCGTCTTTGACTACACGAAGCATCCCTCAAAGCCAGGTGAGCTGCCAACGGCATCTACCCGCAACGGACCTTCTGGTCACCGTTACATTGAATTATAAAGTAATGTGCTACCAATACTTTTTCAGTGCAGTAATTAATCCAAGAACTTTGTTGTGATCCATTTTTAGAATGGGGGTGGGGAGGGCACATTTGTAGGTTGTAATCTGTAAGTTGTGTTGTTTTCGTGCTCTTAGAGATAGGAGTATGACTTTAATCTCCCATTCTTTGCCACAATCCCATCCTGCCCTTCCACCAACATCACTCAGTCTGCAAAAAAAATGTGTGTCAAAATGTTCTTGAATCTAGTTGCCAACTTTTTGTATGAACCCTGTATGCAATAAGACGATGTCTTTTCTGCAGACCCCAGTGGAGAGTGTCAGCCAGAATTGCGACTAAAAGGTCACCAAAAAGAGGGGTGAGCAATATGGACGGCTTCTCAGATTTTGCCTAAAATTTAGTTCTTTGTTTCAAGTTGTCCTTTTTCAAACTTGTAAATTTATTGCTTCTTGAAAACTAAAACTACTTAAACGGTACATACCTGGTCTACCGAGGTGCATTAAACAGCAATTGGCCTTTGTTTACACAAATATTGGCCTCAACTAATTTAAGTGCCAACTAGCATCTGAATTATTTTGCGACTGGCATTGAATGTCGATAGCCGTGGTTAGTAGATATATGGCAAAAGGCTTGTGGTTGTCGCTTGTCATATATAATTCAGGGATGTGATTAGTGCAGATGATACAGCCTTGTAGGCATTGGTTGTGTTAAAAGGCTACCTGATGCTGTTCTCCAGTTACGGGCTGTCGTGGAACCCTAACCTGAATGGGCACCTGTTGAGTGCATCTGATGACCACACAATCTGCCTGTGGGACATCAACACGACGCCGAAGGAGGGCCGCGTGATAGACGCGCACACGGTCTTCACGGGACACACCTCGGTCGTCGAGGACGTGTCCTGGCACCTCCTACACGAGAGCCTCTTCGGGTCCGTGGCTGACGACCAGAAGTTGATGATGTACGTACTCACTCAGCTGCGTGCTGTGCTGCCCACTCTTACGTTCTCTTTGGTTCACATACAAATAGAGTCCATTCTTATTTGTGGTGTATATGATTATGCAATTCTTTATGTATTTCTCTTGTTACTATGATTGAAGCATTTAAACGATTGTATGTATTTCTCTTGTTACTATGATTGAAGCATTTAAACGATTGGCTTGAATATTTAAATACCAGTCGTCCAGGCAAAAAACCAAAATCTGTATTTAGCGCTATGTGCTAATTGTGTCGAGCTGGTTGCAGGTGGAATTGTATGTTATGATTATTTAGCCAGGTAGTCAGTCAGTTTATATGAGCACTTTTATATTTATGACATGTCCTATTCATCTCACGTCGTCTAGTCACTTTGACTCCACCCCCCCCACCCCCAAAAATGCTAGAAAAGGTTTTTCAATTGTTTCCGATAGTATTGGATGTGGAGAATACTGTACTAAAAATCTACCAAAATCAGCCTACTGGAGAGTTGTTAAATCCAAGATGGTGTCCAAAATGGTCACCAATACCTTAAAATAGCTATAACTTCCTTAATATTCACCCTAGAATGGTGATTAATGTGTCTACTCCCATGTTTTAGGGGTCAAGGAACACATTGAGAACAATGAAATCACTATTGAACAATCAGTCCCAGAAAATCCAAGATGGCACCCAAAATGGCCACTAATACCCTAAAATTGCTGTCAGTCAATTCTTTTTCACAGAGGTGTTATTTTTGTGTCAAACCCTTAGTTTTCGGTACCTAAGAATCTAATGAGGTGAATTAAATAATGATTGAGTTATCAGTTCATCAACAGTATTAATATGGCAAAAATCCAATGAGTTAAAAAGATTATATTGTTCAATAATCTTGGCCATCCTCATCCTCATCTTCAATGAATGTAGCTTGGTTAAATGGATTGTCACAAGTTTCTAACTGGCATTTGGTTGTCATCAAACAGGCATGCATGCATGGTAGCCCATACAACCTGCAGCTACAGTATGCTGTTCTGCAGGCAGTTTTGCATTTTCGATGAATCATGTTCAGGAGCTGCATTCATATCCGACATTACTGGAATCAATGGGGGACATTTGGCATAGTTAATTTTCCGACACTTGGTGGCGCATCGGTACTAGTGGGCCTAAACGGCCATTGACAATGCATTGAGTTTGCCGGTACGCGCAGTGCAAAATGTCTATTTTATTCAAAATTAATAGAAATACAGAACCCTAACCTTATAAATTTAATATAGTCTATTCAATGAATATGTGTTCTATATGTGTACCAAGCGGTTTGTCTCTAGGTGGTGTGCTTTTAGAGATATTTCACTTCTGTATGAATATAATTCAAGATTGCTCATGGCCATTGACAATGCATTGAGTTTGCCGGTACGCGCAGTGCAAAATGTCTATTTTATTCAAAATTAATAGAAATACAGAACCCTAACCTTATAAATTTAATATAGTCTATTCAATGAATATGTGTACCAAGCGGTTTGTCTCTAGGTGGTGTGCTTTTAGAGATATTTCACTTCTGTATGAATATAATTCAAGATTGCTCATGGCCATTGACAATGCATTGAGTTTGCCGGTACGCGCAGTGCAAAATGTCTATTTTGTTCAAAATTAATAGAAATACAGAAACCTAACCTTATAAATTTAATATAATCTATTCGGTGAATATGTTTTCTATACGTGTTCCAAACAGTTTGTTTCTAAGTGGTGTGGTTTTAGAGATATTTCACTTGTTCTCTATGAAGATTGCTCATAGCCATTGAGTTTGCAGTGTGACTGTACTGTTTAGGCCCACTAGTTCAGTGGCGACGCCAATGGCAGGAATTTGAACTAAAAAAATCGATGTCCCCCCATTGATTGTCTTCCAACCCCACTTCAACACATCCATGTCACCCTCATTCCCAATCCAGACAATTATCTAATAGTAGGTAGTGAGGTTTAGTGGACGGTGCAGTAGGGGGTAGATGTTCATGTGTCACAATGTTGATGATATGATTTTCTTAGTCAAAGTATTGTGACAGAAAGATTCCAGTGATTCAGTACACTTCCTGCCAAACATGGCAGCCATTGCCTGTGTTCCAATGTCTTCAAACAATTTTCTTGATCAGCACAAGATTGCATTACATGGTCACCTTTTACAAACTTTTGAAAGACTGACTTCTTCCCAACACCGAAGATCTGAGATGTACTATCACATCCAGTGAAGGCATAAATGAAAAGCAACTGAGAATGCGAACTATTTGATACGGCTGACATGAGACCATTGATGTTATACACTGTTGTAGCAGTCAACTTGTCCAATTGGAAATAGAGGTCCTTGTTATCTGGCTGGGAATACATAATAAGGGAGCAGAACAAGTAGGTCAGTGTCTTCCCCTATCAAAGTAGTAAAATGGTAACCAGATGCTTCACAACTGTCACTAGCCATGTCTGACACGATCATGCGGTTAATGCATTTGTCCGTTAGCAGATGACAATGGATAGCTCTGGACTGCCTTCCCTGTCATGGATTACTGAACTTTCACATATCACTTGTACAGTCCTGTACTGCTCATGAGAGATCCTATTGTGCCAAACAAGTTCATGAGCATATGAAAGCAACACAACAAAAGTACGATCTCCTTCAAGTGCCTCTTCTGTGGTGTCTATGGTGATCTTACTAGCTTTCCAGTACATGGGCTGGTCAAATGTTATTTTTGCTGAAATGTGAATTTGTTGCCTGATTACAAAGAAATTCCAAAGTAGAAATTACAGGTCTTGTCCCCCGAGTACAGGTCGATCATAGGCAGATACAGAACAGTAGACTAACCTGGGTGTTCGCTCACCTCTGATGAATAATGTGCATAATACCGTGCCAATTTGGAATTGCCTGTTTGAAGCTGAATGAAAGTTCCTGTAACACATCAATAATCCGATCGCATTTGCTGAGTTTTAGAAGTTCTTTAAAAGACTATCTTATGGCAAGCATGGTTGGCAAAGTGATAGTCCGCTATGTCAATCTTTGTCTTCTCCCCCTGATATGACCTTAGATGTTGCTAGGACGTAAAACAACAAACAAACAATTGTCTTCTCCACATTTCAGTTCTAAGATACTTTGTCTTACATTGAACTGGTTTGCCTTTCATCCTGGTCCCAAGGCAGTGATCCTGTCCTGTCCTATGAAATGTGACTTTGCTACCAATAGTGAGAATATCAAGCTTTGATTGAAAGTTCCTGTCACAGGAATGATGATATACAGTCAGCCGCATGTAACTCACCACCCTAGTTTGCAGTCTGACCGTTCACAGCAAAGCCCCAATCATCAGCATGATCACCGCAACGCTGCAATATTCTTTTAGTGAATGAATCTGTCTTAATACAACTGTAATCTGAGCTACTGAACAAGCAATCAGATTTGCTATCAAACGGTCCTATGGATATCCATGCACTCCTCTTCAGTGATCTTGTTTCACCTTTATTCCCATCTACCAAATTTCAAATGTCACATGGGTTCAGGGATGAAAGATCTCCGCGATTCCACGGATTTCCGGGATTTTTCAATGCCGCAGCACTATCATCGTACGCTACTAATATTAATAAATGCTCCAAGCGTCGCAGCACTATCAGCATACACTATTAATACATGCTTCAAACAGTGCAGCCTTTCAGCGTATCCTAATATATATGAAACCCGACTTCCGGGAATTTTCCACGATTCCCTGACAATGCTAAACCTATGGGAGAATATCAGCATTTCTTTTTTCCCGGAGAGCACTGTCATCCCTCTGGGTTAGTGTACCACTTGCGGCAAAAGGAAAGAAATTCATAGCCAGCTGTCACTACAACGTTATCACCTCTTTGGACACTTACAGCATTGATTCTGTTGTCACCCTTTTCATGAATTCAACCTACATCATCCTGAACCTGTTATTTTTCTTACAGGTTGGACAGAATTTGTGGTTGATGTTAGTAGCACTCATTTTCAAACCTGAGAGAAACTGATAGAATTACTCTGTAGTCGTATTTGTGACGTATAAAGAAGTTTGCCTAAAAAATCATGTGGAATCTACAAGGAGGTATGATAGTAATATAAAATACATTTCACCTCCTTAATGAATGAAACAAAGCACATGTCACGACTTCAAGAAGTTATTAATTCTTATTTCCTTAAATGGATTGAAGTAGGTTAAAGTGTATGAACTTACTTGTGGATTACAAATCATTGAAAATACTCTGAAGTAATATCAAATTATCATATAAGGGTCAATCTTCAATAATAAACAGAATTTGGAAGATGAGTTTGTTTTTCCCTTGATTAATGTATATGACAGCGCTATGAATATGTGATTATAATGTTCTGTTCCTTGTAATAACTAAATGACTTTTGTAAGACAGGTTTAAAGTTGCATAGTCCGATTATAATCTACCTTACTTTTAGTCTGAAGTCACTTTTATTTTAAATCGCAAATTTTGACATATTTGAAATGGAAACCTGCTAAATTAATTTTGGAAAGCTTGCCGAAACTCACACCATAGGCTTCTGCAGTAACAGGTCCTATTAATTAACTCAGTAGTCCCTTCTACGTGCCGGTAAATGTTTAATAAGTGCATCAGTATCTAAGGTACATATGTAGAATCAAATCTAGGTACTTGTTTTGGTTTTGAAAATTTGATGTTTTCATCCACGATGCAGCTTTAAGTTGCCATGTAGCATATATGTGCTACATTGGGCATTAACTTGTGTAATGCAGAGAAGCTAGTTGACTGGGATCTTACTGTTCTACACTAGTTAATTGAAATTTAAAAATAGGCTGCACCTGTTTTCATTCATGAACTTTTAAATGCATGGACAAATCCATGGTTTTATGAAGAGTTACAGAGAATGTGGTGGTGCTGTGATGGTTTCTTATACATCGAGTGCATGAATTTGTGGATATCAGTGGCCATTTTGGATGCCATCTTGGATTTCCTAGTGTTCTGATTGTTCAGTAGTGATTTGATTGTTCTCAGTGTGTTCCTTGACCCAACAACATGGGTGTAGACACCTTAATTACTATTCTAGGGTGACTAGTAAAGAAATTAGAATGTAGGATGATTTTGGCAGATTTTTAGTATGATGTTCTCCACATCCAGTACTATCAGAAACTGTTGAAAACCCTTTTCTAGCAATTTTATTTGGGGTAGGGTGTAATTTGTCATATGTATACTGGACTATTTTTAGTTTAACATAAATGGACTAATATGATAAGCAAGTTGTTTGGTTTAAGTATGAACTAAGTATTGTGGGTATTGCTTAAATATGGGATATCGAAGAAAGTTAAAAATGGGCAACGCAAGAGGCAGCTGTCGGGTGACTGCTATAATGTACAACACTGTTCAGAAGTACCTGTCTTCAAAGATGACTGATGTCCTATCAGCATGTATGCTGGGACCAGAGGGGCTAGTCAAATGAGATGCAGTTGTATGAAACGGGGATAAAAGATTTGTGCAATCCGTGATTTTTAATAATTGAAATAACACAAGACCGAGAATCTATATATTGGGAATTTATTAGTCTTTAGAAGTTACATAAAACCAACATTGTGTACTGAGTACAGAATACTAAGCCTGATGAGTCATATGTTGAAGATGATCCTGAAAATAATTTTACTGAGAAACAGCCAGAAAATTGAAGAACAAATCAGTAACGTACAAAGTGGGTTTATATCTGGAAGAGGTACACGTGAAGGGATTTTCAATATGAGAATGATTTGTGAACGTTATTGTGAAGTGAACCAGGATGTTTATGCCTGCTTTATTGACTATGAGAAGGCCTTCGACCAAGTCAATCATGAACTGTTAATCAAATGTTTACAAGATATTGGTGTCAATGGCAAAGACATTAAACTAATTGTGAACTTATACTGGACACAACGTGCATTTATAAAAATGGAGCAGGGCCTATCGGAGGAGTTCGACAGGGGTGTGTATTGTCACCATGTCTATTTAACCTGTACACAGAGATGATTTTCAGACACATTGAAGATTGCAAGGGAGTGACAATAGGTGGCATGAACATCAACAATCTTAGATATGCCGATGACAGTGTAATGCTAGCAGACAGTGAGAAAAACCTACAAGATATAGTGAATAGAATCAATAAAGCTGGAATACTATTCAACATGAAGATGAATGCCAGGAAGACCAAAACAATGGTTATAAGTAAAAAGACAGATAAACCAAATGTCAATATAACCATAGATGGCACAAACATACAACAAGTATCCGAATTCATATATCTCGGACAAAAGATTACAAATGATGGGAGATGTGAGGAAGAAATTAAAAGAAGGATAACAATAGCCCGAACAACATTCTCCTAAATGTATAGAGTGTTAACATCAAGTAAGATATTAATACAAACATGGAAGCGTATTCTTCAGTGTTATGTGTGGTCTACTCTAATGTATGGGGCAGAGACATGGACAATCTCTAAGAAAATGTACAAACGTTTAGCAGCATTTGAGATGTGGACTTATCGAAGGATGATGAAAATATCATGGACAAAGAAGATCACCAACAAAGAAGTTCTCAGAAAAATTAAAAATAAGAAAAGCTTGTTTGCCACTATACAGACAAAGAAACTTATTTATTTTGGCCACATCATTCGTCAGAGTTCAATATACCGTACATTGTTGGAAGGGAAGGTGAAGGGCAGCAGAGGGAGAGGGAGACCAAGAACATCATGGTTTACAAATATTTCACAGTGGACAGGCTTGAATTATTCACAGTCTATCAGAACAGCACAACATCGGGACAAGTGGAGAACCATTGCATCCAACCCTCGACTAGAGGACGGAACTATTGATTGATTGAGAAGTTACATTGCGAGTGTCCAGATATGTTGAGGCTTACAGAACTTAACCTTACGTTTTATCCATACAAGTTTGGGTGGGAGGGATGGCAAAAATAAAGTCGTGTAGATGTTGATGGAGGCACGGCTGAGGTCAGAGTGAAGCAGGAACTCGTACGTGTAGAATAAAAGCGGGAAGGGATGACGTCATCTAATGGCGGGAAATTCAAACGTCGTAGAAGCAGCAGGCCTGTATCCAGGGCAGTTAGAAAAGGGTTTGGGGAAAGGTGGTCGATCAGTGTATTCAATTACCCATGTTTCGAAAACATGCACAATTGAAATAACACAAGACCGAGAATCTATATATTGGGAATTTATTTAGAGTCTTTAGAAGTTACATTGCGAGTGTCCAGATATGATGTTGTTGAGGCTTACAGAACTTAACCAAACTTAAAAGCGAGAGTTCTGGAAGCCGAGGAGATGAGGGGGCGGGGCACATAGACATGGACTGCATCCGAGGTCCAATGTCCCAGCTCCTTGATGTCCTCAATAGGGGAGCCCAGTAAGGCGCAGGCCTGAGCCCCACCCCGTCGAAGGCTATGGAGGGTTATGGCACCTGGTGCCGGGTGCCCTTCCGCGGCGAGTGCCGCGTTGTAACGAAGGCGGGCCCTTCGACACGTATTTCATCCAAGCCTGAACGAGAGAGTAGATGGAGCCTGGGATGGCAGGTACCGTGATGTTGTGTGGAGGGGCCGATCTAATCAGCGTCTTGGAGGATCGAACATGGACGTTGAGCCCGACATCTGTTAGGGATATGTCACGGGCACGCAGCGCGTGGCCCGGATCGTTGCCTCCCGGGGACGGAAGGCGGTTACTTTGCCGGAGGAGCGTGAAGTATGCTATCAGCAGTGCTGCGATTAGAACTGGACCATTTCCCCCGGCCGACCTGAGGAACCGGACCACCCTCTTCACGTCAGCTGGGCGGGGACATGGTTCGAGTCACGCCGTATCCCCCGCTTAAGCACGCTGACGAGGTAGGTGTCGAAGGCGGTGGTGGGGACTCCCATCAGCTGCACCCAGGTACGGGCCCCACTGAGGTAATTCATAACCATGCCAGGGGCCTTGTTATCATGCAGGTGTAGTAGGTACGACATCACCTCGTACTGCGATGGATACAATGGCCTGGCGTTGTGGTCCTTCATGTATGTCAGATACTCAAGAACCTGTGCCAACTTGTTCCTCCATGTGCCTGGGGCCAGTCCGGCGGCCACGATGTTGATGAGCCTTTTATGATGTTGTAGTGAGTAACCTATGGAGAGAGGCAAGGAATTAGTTCGAAACATAGGTTACCTAGATGAGGGGGGTGAGAGCATCGTCAGTGTCACGGTGATAGGAGATAATCCATGTTCTGTTGTGAGCTTCATTGCCAGTTTTTCTGCCTTGGGGTCGAAGCTTATTCTGCTCAGGGCATCAGCGAGCAACAAGTCCTTCCCAGGCTTATGGCGTACGACGACCTCGGTGCTGAGTTGGGCAGCAACTAACCAAATTTGACGAGCACAGGCACAAATGATGGGGTCCCTCCCGGAGCCTGTACTAAGTACCTGCTGGGAAGTGGCGTTGTCAGTGTTGACATATATAGTAAACTTGTGTGGATCTGGCGGAAGTAGAGACTTGAGTGCCACCACCAGATTTATTGCCTCGAGCTGGGCAATACAATGGTGGGCAGCCATAACGTTACGAGAGTACCTTGCCGCATAGAACTTTGTATGTGAGTGAGAGACAAGTCACACTCTATAATCCAGGCGGCCCGCTCCTCAGATGGCAGGAGGACCAGACCGTTGGACCTCTCGGCATAGTCCGTGAACCATGAGACGTCCAGGACGAGATCCTCCGGCACCGCGTGCTTGCCCTTGTACGGCGCAGCCCTCAGTGCAGCCAAGATCCTGGCCATAAACCGCCTGGCCGGGCGGACACATTTCGCGATATGTTGAAGCCTGCCTACGAGGCATTGCAAGTCTCGCCTGGACGCCAGTTTCTTTGTTTTCCAGAAACTACACCGCTTGATGACTTGTTGCAGCCTCTCGTCTGGGATATTGATGGGCATGTCCCTTGTCGAGATGCTGAATCCCAACCACTGCACGTGATTGGAAGGCGGGAAGGAAGCATTTAGCCGGCGAGAGATCCAGACCCAGATATTTTGTGAGACTGATCAAATCGGCGTACACCGCACTAGCCTTGCCTTCTGTGGCCGACGCACCGACGAAATCACCCAAGTAGCATAGGGCATGGTGGCCCCGCTTCCTCATCAGATGGACGACCACATTTGTTGTGCGTGCACATGCAATAGACGAGGTGCGGCAACCAAAGGGTGGAGAAATGTCTATGTAAATGCTGCCATTCAAGGTAATCCCCAAGAGTGTCACTGACAAAGGACATGCCCGCAGCTGGCGGTAGGCCCTCGCCAGGTCCGGGCACCAAATGAAGGAATCCTGGCCCAGACGGGTCACCTCATCCGCGAGGTGTAGGTGGCTGGCTGACCCTGGTATTGTGACCGCCTAATGCCAGAGTTAACACTAGCACCACCAGGGTAGCTCAAGTCCACTATGACGCGTTTGCCGGCGCCCCCACGCTTGTCCCTGGTCATCATGGGGCTCACTTGAGTCCATGGGGTGAACGGGGGCTCCTGGAATGGACCCAGCATCGCGCCATGGCCAAGTTGCGTTTCTATGTATCGCTGCATGCACGCCACATTTTCGCCGTCTGTATGGTGGTTGGCCTTGGATGATATAGGGAGTTTGTCGGCCGAGTAATCCACCGGCCACCCAAACTCAAGGAAGTCTGGTAACTGTTTGTCGTGGTAGTCAGCCAATAACCTCCTCCAAGCTTTGATCCTAAGACCCGATTTAATGGCAAGGCGTTGACCGATGTAGTTGAGAATTGCGGAAAACCGTACCTGATTATAAATGTCGAAATAATCGCAATGTTGAGACCAAAGTCTCTCATCAGCAAAAGGCCACATATTGTTTAGTGTGTACCTGTAAGTAGCTGGGGTGTGTGGAGGGTTGTACTGGGACACCTGATCCAAGGGAACCATATCAAGGATGTAGTCGATGCCATCTGCGTCGGAGTGGTCCTCGACCAGAAACCTATCCAGCGGCCTATCGTCATAGAGTGGAGGACTCCCGCGACAACAAAGTTCCACAGCCTCAGCCGTAGCCCTGTACTGGGCCGTTGCAGAACCAGCCGGACTTTCGCTGGGGCTGTAGTGTGACCGGTGCCCAATAGAATGCAGAGACGTCGACGCAACATTTGCGTTCATGCCGGGTCCGTCACCAAGAGCAACGAGGTCAGCTGCAGCGGTGTGCGAGGTCAGTCGAGGCGGCCTGCGGCGGCAAACTGGCTGAGTGGGCCGCGTCCAGATTTCCGATGCCGTCACTCTGGCCAACCGTCGACTCACACTGTCGATTTGGCCCCTTCACACTATCGACACCATCGACCGCTAGCCCACTGCGTCGAATCTTCTCGTGGCTGCTATCGCCTAGGCATGGCTCAGTCCAGACTTTATTTGCACGTAGTTGTTTAACCGGACCAGACGGGATGGCCAAATGAGTTAGAGCGTCCGTCTCCCGTGCTGGTAGGTCGTGGGTTCGAGTCCTGGTCGAGTCAAACCAATGACTTTAAAATTGATACTTGTCGCTTCCTAGCCCGGTGCTCGGCATTATTAGGATAGGGCAAGGACTGGTGTGCTCAGTGTCAGGATAATGTGACTGAGTGGGATACCAGGTCATGGTGCTGGTGGCCTGGTTTCCCAGTGGGACAGCACTATAAAGTCGCCATGAGTGCGCACTGTCACAAGTCGGTACCCGTCCTGATATGACCTTAGATGTTGCTAGGACGTAAAACAACAACAAACAGTTTATCCACGCTCATGCCAGGACCAGGCCGTCCCTCGGCCGGGCTTGGTGCGAACACAATTTTAAATGGGAAGGCGTCCAAGCCAGTGCACCTCCTCTTGCCAGCAGAACCATATCAAGGATGTAGTCGATGCCATCCGCGTCGGACTGGTCCTCGACCAGAAACCTATCCAGCGGCCTATCGTCATAGAGTGGAGGACTCCCGCGACAACAAAGTTCCACAGCCTCAGCCGTAGCCCTGTACTGGGCCGTTGCAGAACCACCCCTCCCCTCTCAGATACAAAAATAAATTTTAAAATAATCTCCTCCCCCTCCCGAGATAGTACAAAAAAGAAAGAAGTACCCCCCTCCCAGAAATATATGAAAAATAATAGACTACTGTTCAAAAAGTCACCCGTCTTATGCGATGTCGCATTATCGTCGAACTGAACGGGACCAGTACAACCACTAACTAAAAATCCTTGCAGCTGTCGTTCGCGCCGTTAATCTTGTCGAGATATCTCTTCTTATTAAAGCACACTTTCTCTTGGTGGGCGTTAGCGCGTTTATAATTATTTGCGAACCATGCACAGAGATGGCATTTCCTGTCCGGCTGGAGCCCGTGGGAGGTGGAAAACCCACAGTCCTCGGCCCAGTTCCATTGCAGGCAGGGCTTACCATCCACGTCCTTTTGGGATGTCGGACGTGTGTGGTCAGCCCCTGCCCTTGCCTCTGAGGCCGCCGCCACGGCAGCTGCAGTCGTCGCTGTGGTCTCTGCGTGGCGTGGACCGCGCACGCCTTGCCTAGACCTATCGGTCCTAGTTCCAAGGGCGCATACATCGCACTGCACGTCCTTGATAGCGTACAGATCCCTCCATCCACTGGGGAGCCGACCATCAGCGATCATGGTAAACACTAGTTCAGACCATTGTCTGCACGTATGCCCGTCCCAATTGGCTGCACGTATGCCAGTCCCATATCAGCGACCAAGTGGTACATATGGTCACTGATATGCTCTGGCCAGCCAGCGGGGAGTTTTTTATCCTTGGTCATGCGACACAGTGCCGCGAAGTACTCGTGCCAGGAGGCCTCCTCCATCCCGATTTTTTTCGTTCCGATTTCCCCATACCACGTATTTGTGTGGCGCTAGTATACTCGTACCTTGACGCTTGCCCAGAGCAGAGCCCGCCGCGACGAGAAGTTCGTTGACAGCATCAGTTCGGGCATCGTCACTGTCATCAGAGGGAGCCGCGAGGCCATAGGTTGGCCGATGGCGCCAGTCGTTCTTTTCCTCATCGTAGTGGCAGTCTCGTCTGCGGTCCCGTCTACGGGGGGCCAGGTGACCTGCGGACCGTTGACGCCTCCCATCACGCTGTTCATCGTGGTACCTCGTAGTCTGCCTGGGGGATGGTGAAGCAGTTTGGGCGGTCGGGCGCGTCCGACGCCTGTTTGGCGTGCCTTCCAAAGATGTGCGGGACCTGGGCGTGGGGATTCGATGGGTGCGGTCTGGTGTAGGTGATGGCGACCCCGACGTCTGCCTTTTATCGGTCCTCCTTTGGATGTCGTTGATGTGAGCATCGAATCCTTCCGACATGTCAGTGATTTGTTTTTGTAGGCTCGCCAGCGCAATTGCGAGAGATGCCTGCGCGTTGTCTTGATTTCGAGATGGCTGTGTGTTTTCTCGACTTTGTTGGGGTGGTGTCCCTAGGACAGACTCGACGCTACTGCTACGGGGTCGGTCCCATTCCTCGCACCGCTCCACGGTTCGGTTTGAACGAGTCATGGGGGCCACCGTGTTGACGACTGACCTCGGCCTGCCTCGTACCTTTTTCTGTTTGGCCGGAGTTGCCACCTTGGAAGCAGAGTCTCCTCGTACGCTCCTAGTGCGTGTGGTCTTAGATGGTGACATCTTGGTGTAAGTTTCCACGTAAATCCACAGTCAGCAATCCGCAGACTCACAGTAAGCAACCCACAGACTCAAGTTGAAGTGTAAAGATAATCCATAGGCTCAAAGTTGAAGCGTAATGTTCAATCCAAAGACTCAAAGTTGAAGCGTAATGTTAAACCCCAAAACGCTCCTAGTGCGTGTGGTCTTAGATGGTGACATCTTGGCATAAGTTTCCACGTAAATCCACAGTAAGCAATTCACAGACTCACACTAAGCAACCCACAGACTCAAGTAAAAAATAAAGTCGTGTAGATGTTGATGGAAGCACGGCCGAGGTCAGAGTGAAATAGGAACTCGTACGTGTAGAATAAAAGCGGAAGGGATGACGTCATCTAACGGCGGGAAATTCAAACGTCGTAGAAGCAGCAGGCCTGTATCCAGGGCAGCGGTGGGGGATAAAGGTGGTCGCTCAGTGTATTCAATTACCCATGTTTCGAAAACATGCACAATGACAGCATGTTGGACAATACTGTACTACAAACATGTAGCACTATCAGCGTATGGGCGATAATACAGTCAACGGTGACTGACGCACCCTCCAAGGATTGGACTGATCAGTGGGATAGTGCTAGAGAGCAGTGTATGAGACCTAACTTCAGGGATTTTTCCGCGATCTCAATGGAACATATACCAATGGAAAGCACTTAAATGTGGTAGTCCTATCAAATATCAAAAAGGTTATGTCACCATAGATTCATTCATACCTGATGAAAAGAGTTTCGCCAATCACAGCAGCTGCTAAAAACTGTCATGTGTGTGTTCAGTTGGGACACGCGGTACAGTAACATGGATGCTGCTATATAATATAGGCTTGTGTATTTACTGTCAACAGCTTAATTACCTTAATATTGCAGTTGGGACACACACTACAGTGACATGGGCTTGTGTATTTACTGTCAACAGCTTAATTACCTTGATATTTCAGTTGGGGCACAGGCTACAGTTTGGTTGGTTGGTTGGTTGGTTGTTGTTTTACGTCCTAGCAACGTCTAAGGTCATGCCAGGACGGGGCAGGCTACAGTAACACAGATGCTTGTGTTTACTGTCAACACGTTAATTACTTTTGTTAATGTTGCAGTTGGGACACGCGGTCCAGTAACACAAGTAAGCCATCACACACAGTCGATGCCCACACAGCAGAGGTCAACTGCCTCTCATTCAACCCATACAGTGAATTCATCCTCGCAACAGGATCCGCAGATAAGGTAGTTTACCCGCTAGTCATTGGTCCAGTGATTTATGAAAGTGAAAAGTGAACTTGCATTTGTAGAAATAGTTTCGGTCACAGTACGTCGTTTGAGTGATGAAATCCAGTTATGAAAACGGTTCCGTCCTATTACTTTTCTTATTTTCACCATTATCTAAAATGAACACATTAGGGTTGCCACATGTCAAAATCATGGAAAAATTTGTTTTTTTCAGTCATTGAATTGTCAGGGTACAATGAGTTTTGAAAAATGTTGGAATATTGACTCATATCAGGGGGAAACGAAATTTCCAGATCTATGCGCGAATAATTGGCCAACTCTGACACCCTCGAAATCTGTGTGTATTGAAGAACAGAAAATATATTAGCCTCCACTCTGCTCCTAACAAATATACTACATATTTATGCAATTGGTTTAGAATATGCTTGGTTGTCATCAAAAGTAATGTGGTATGGGGACTTGCCGTGACCTGGAGCAATCACCTTGGCTACAGGAGCTGCCAAGATAGGTTTATAACAGTTTAGTGTTTCGAAAGTCCGAACCTAAAATAACCAAATAAATGGGAGGAAAAGATGGCTGATGGGGTGGTTGGAGGCCGTTTAATAAAAAGATTTTCTCGTCTTATTTGTCAGGGGGGAATGACATTTGTGGCAACCATGCAACTATTCATGACTGCATGGTGGTGGTGTTTTTTTTATAGCAATTATATTATGTTTTTGTGACTAAGTGCATTCGCCATTCTCTTTGCAGACTGTGGCTCTCTGGGATTTGAGAAATCTTAAACTAAAACTACATTCGTTTGAATCGCATAAGGACGAAATCTTCCAGGTATGAAATGTTGCATCTTACATCTATTCTAATGGAACCTAATGTTTCACTACAGTTGTACACTACTTTAAACAAAGACGGATTAGCTTCAAGTGTGGCAGGTCATGGGTTTTGAACCGTAGCCGAGTCGCACTAATGACCTTAAAATGTAAAAGTAGTCGCTACCCAGCATGCCCGACATCACTAGGATAAGAACGAAACTGGCAGTTTTCCATCTTATAGCACACTTCACCTGGACTTTGCCCTATGTCCTGGCATTTAACAATTTCATCATTTTTGTAAGGTGGTTCAAAACCTGTTGCTGTGAAACACAGACCGTTATATTGACACCTAATTCAGGTGAGTGGATGGATATTCCTTGCCATTCATCGGTTCGCCAAGCCAGGATGTACATACTTGTTGCTGCGATGGTTGAAAAGAAAATAAACACTTCTTGCCGTGAATAATTGGCCTGTGCTGCCGACACGGCGTAAAGAAACCATCAATCAATCAACTTGTTACGGACTGCTTTGCTCTGTCATAATAATGTGACTGAGTGTGATATCAGTGGGGTAGCAGTATAAAGTCGGCATGGCTGCACACTGTCGGTACCCGTCCTGATGGATGTAAAGCCCCGACCAGGAATAGAAACCGAATGTGTTGCCTTAACAGTAGTGTTTGCTTGCCGTGTGGGAGGTCGTGGGTTCTATCTGCCGTGACACCACACAGTTTAGTGCTAATTGCCTTTGTCGTTCAGGTCCAATGGTCTCCCCATAACGAGACCATCCTGGCCTCCAGTGGAACCGACCGCCGTCTACACGTGTGGGATCTAAGGTAAGCGTCTCAGTTAACACATGTGGAGCATGAACATGAGGCCGTGCCGGTGGTTACCGGAGGAGAATGCTGATTGATTCTTGGGGGGGGGGGGGGGGGCGGGGGGGGGGGTTCATGTACTGATGTCAAATCCAGCAAATTGGCGTTCGTTACCCTCACCAGAAATTTGCACTCAACTCCACAATTGAAATGCCACATACACAGGTAGCTGTGGGTATGTGGATTGCGTCATGATAGACATCATGGCGCTGTCCCCCTGAATGGGAGCAATGTGGGTTCCGATCCCACTCTGGGGGCCATGTTCTTATTTTGTTTGCGTGATCTATTTGCAAATGTATGGCGTCAACAAACACACAAAAAAAGTATTTCTGAGTAGCTAGAAGTCATCTGACTTGTTACCTTTTTCTTTTGACGTGATTTTGGTCGTCTGATACATGCCTCTATGAGAGGTGCTGCTGTGAATGTGGCTACCCCACTGGGAAATCAGGCCGCCGGCACCATGACCTGATGTCCCACACAGTCACATTATCCTGACACTGTGCGCCCAGTCCCTGTCCTGATCTCATAACGCCAAGCTGGGGTGAGAGCATCGACGAACTGTTAGTGGAGCACAACACATGTGGATGCGCCGCGCTGTGGTCGAGGGTGGGTGGGGGGGCAGCTTAAGTTGTTTCTGATAGCTTCGGTCAGAGGAGGAATTATTGTTGTGTGTTGTGGGAGATCGCCTCGTCATTGTCACACGCTGTTTTTGCAATCAGAAGCCGCCAGTAGTGACAGTACTGCGGCGAGTTGGTGACTCGGGTAACAGCGGTGCCGCCTTGTCTTACAGTAAAATCGGCGAGGAGCAGTCTGCTGAAGACGCGGAGGACGGCCCTCCTGAGCTGCTCTTCATTCACGGCGGTCACACCGCCAAGATCTCAGACTTCTCCTGGAACCCCAACGAGCCCTGGGTCATCTGCTCCGTGTCCGAGGATAACATCATGCAAGTGTGGCAAATGGTGGGTGCCAAAACCGTGTTGAGACAGCTCATTGTCCAGGGGCTGTATGTATGAACAAATTTTTATCGGCTCCGGTGTTAAGGGCTAACGCCGGTGTTGGGAAATGGGTCACGGGGTATGTACGGGCCAAAGCGCGGTGGTGTTAGCTAACATATCAGTTATTTATAGATTTGGGGTACCCCTCTGAGCCTGTTCCTGGCAAGCAGAGCTAGTATAGTAGTAATAATACATTTATATAGCACCCAATCCAGCAAGCCGTTCTCAGGTGCTTTGCGTAACAAACAAATATGCAGGAAAATAAATTTCACCTAGTTAGAAGCAGATTTAAACAAATGTGTCTTATTTATTTAGTCCGTTGGAACCAGCCGGCTTACTCGGGTGTTTTTAGTTTACGCCGCCGCCGCCGCGGCGATTTGTTTTCTTTCCGTTCGACAATATGAATAACGCCGCCGATGTGGCGGCGGCGTTTATATTGCTTTGATTTTGGGGTTAATTTGACCAAATTTCACTTTTGTTAGTTTGTTATTCCGTTAAATATGATAGCATTGAATAACGCGCGTCGACATGTGTCAGTTTTTGGCGAAACTTCAGTACACGTTCATGGACATCGGCGAGGAACGCTGGCACGCATCGTGGCGCGTCAAAAGTTTTGTACTTGCACAAAACTTTCGATGACCGGCAATGCATGTGAACGTGTGGTTGCGGTCTTTATGGGGACGTTATGCAAACGGTATGCACATGCCGCGCACACGTGATGGTCGTTCCCACACGTTGTGCCAAATTGTTGCTTTGTTGTTTTACGTCCTAGCTACATCTAAGTGATATCAGGACGGTGCGCCAACCTCTTGTTTTTTTTCGATACGTTGGCCGCGCACTACTAACACGCTGCCCTTACGTCTAACTTTTTCCCACCACACCGAAAAGTTTGACGTTTCTCGACTTTTTGGCGCATTGGCGGCACGCCGGCGAGATACGTCGTAGTGTGACAGGGCTATCAACTAGAAATCCCATCCAAAACCAGTTTTGGCGCGCTAACACCGCCCCATGTATACGGGTGAGCCCTGGGCAATTTCTGCGTCACGCTCATAATGGATGAAACCTGACTGCATTTTCTGCACTTCCCCCAGTGCTAAGTCTATGGGAGAAGATCCACATTGTTTCCCGTCTAATAATAATTATATTAACATGCTATTAATAACTAATGTAAATAACTCAATAATTGTTTACAGATAACATCACCGTAGAAATAATTTGCTTAATGGTGTTTTCTTTTGAAGGCCGAGAACATCTACAACGATGAAGAAACCGACACACCGGCTTCGGAGCTGGAAACGACCTCCTAAAGAAAGAAGTTCCTGCTTAATGTGTCTACTTTGTAGGTGTGGTAACCGAGCCTCTCCGGCCACACCCCGCGTTGGTCACATGCCAGCCAAGTTCACGGAATACACTATTGGAAATTACGCATGTATCCATAGGAGCCGACAGACATTTGTACAGAGGGATGGCATTTATTTAATGTAGCTTAGGGTGGTCCGCTAAAACGGCCTAGTATCGGACTACATTGAGGTTGTAGTGATGTATTTGTAGTGTTTGTTGACATTGAGGGCGCATCTGGACATGGACAGTGTTGTGCCCGTATGTTCGCAACAAGTAATACCGACAGAATAGTACAGAAACGGTGACTGTTTGGGAAAACTGCAAGTGAAACTCGATGTATTAAACCCTATATGGTGTCCTGGCTGTAAATAAAAGAAGTTTCTAGTATCGCATAGATCTGATATTTTTCTGTTTTCCTGACTTCCAGCAGCATTTTTACGCGGTTCCCAGACAATGGCGTTTTCGCGGAAATTGGCTATCAGTTTAATATTGATTTGTTTTTCGCGGGAGACCACCATCCCCGCACAGAAATGAATACCGAGTCAGTTTAATAGAAATCTTTATCCTTTTTTATAAATTGCAGAAATTCAAAACCACCGGACGATGGAACGCAATTGGGGGGGGATTTTCAATCACTTACCACACCTACAAAGATTATCAATCGCCCTATCCTAGTAATATCAGGGCGTCAAGTGAAGCAGTGGGGTAACCAAACAAAAATAGGGATTTTCCCTACAAAATAATAGCTTTTTTTTAATATAACAGCAAATGAGCAGTCACCAAAAATTAGAAAATAAAATAAACAATTTGATTCGCGCAGCTGATTAGGTGTCCTCCCCCCCCCCCCCTTATTTTTCTAACCAAAATGTTGCAGAAGAGAAATTATGGTGTTTCGAAAGAAAAAAAAATGATTTAGAAAATAGGGCATCATCCCAAATGTAGGATACTGTTGGAATCGCGTTATCTTGAATAAAAAGAAATCAGTAGGGTTTACAGGTTCGTGATACGTCAGTTTATTCTTGGCTATGGCTGAGACTACACCGTACTGATAGCAACAGTCCGACATGGGCACCGATGACCGGTTAACTACAGATATACCCGCCGGGCTAGGATAATCACTAACATAATATCAAATTATTGCAGTTTATTTCCATGCACATGTAGCTCGGGGCTTGTCCATAATTTACGTGTAGAGGAGATACCTGATATATGAATTACTTACAAAGGCCAAGTATGTGGTCCCCCTGATTCTATACATGAGCACAAACTAGTTTGGAGAGGCATCCACCATTTTATCATCACATGATTGTAACTAGCCAATCGTTCGTCACAATTATATATGTATATCTATTTTTATTTTGTTTAGCAAAACGGCTGGTTAGCTGCACGAGTTTTGCCATTTGTAGGTCCTATTTACATTGCTTCGACGATAGAAGACGCCACGATCGGTTGGTAAATCATGTGAGCTCCAGCGACGGATGTACTTAGCCAACTAAAAATCTCTATTGAAACGACAGTAAGAAGAATACATGCATCACCGTGAAATTACAATTAATAAGCATCTATTTCTGTACATGTCATGCCGTAAGTATGGAGTAAACTAACATACAAAATGAGTACATCATCGGCCTAAAAATAGAATTCCTCCTAACCTTTCAGTTGTGGAAATAGCGAGCTTCACGAAAACCAAATATTCTAGACGGCACCACCTCTTTGCATACGTTAATATATATATATATAATTATGCTATATATATATATATATAACCAGTGAGTTTCCTTCATTATTAATTAACTGGAACTGCTAAGCCTATCCTAGATACACTTATGCTTCCCCGTGACTACGCTGCGTGAGGAAAAGGACGGGTGGGGTTTGTCGTCTATCGGCCTACCCCAAGCCGCCTTTCTACACAAACACATACATCCAAGGCAAGGCAACACATCGGAGGCAAACATAGCCAGCCCCTGACGGATTGCTCAACCACAAAACATTTTCTCTGCAGTTTAGGCTTTCTACATAAGCAGTCGGCCACCCAGTGACGTGGCCAGCCAACTTGAAATACACCATCGACATGCACATATCGTCCAACGCCGGGAACGGTAACTGTTGCTGCTTTAAATTAGAGCGAGCAATTTCCAAGTTAATCAATTATTTCTATCAATGATATCACCATTGCATACTTATCCACGCTACACAATATTGAGGCATACACTTGGGAGTTTAAATAGTATGGTTGATATGAACCTTAGTACTTGACTCTGAGCTACGTGAGTGTTGGGTTAAAGCGGGGTAGGTGACGCGGCCGGACGCCATTAGCTGCGTCCCACAAACTACAATTACAACGAGTACTATTGGTTACCTAAAGGTGCTACCACATGAAAGCAAACAGGCCATGATGCTATATACCAGTATACACGCATGACATTTTCACATCAATCACTCGCATCACTACCCAAATTCGTGTACGGATGCCTTCTTTCTAATCCTTTTTCTCGTGCACAATATTTGGTAACAATGCTGGTTTTGCCCCAAATTTCTTCTTTTTTTTGCTCCACAATATACCAGAGGTAAAGTTAGGCAGCACCTAGTTCTCCAATCATTCCTTATTAGTTAGGAAGTGCCAAAACAAAATACCTGAAATGACATAAGAGGAAATGAAACAATCGCGCCACCTTTTTATCATCATTATCCTCACTTTCTCTATAGCCATCGCTGAGATATGTATTATATATAACATTCCAGCTTAAACATAATAAAGCCATCATAAAAATATATCGGGATAACTTGGACACTTGAAACGTGGGCCTGGAATCAACTTTACGTCATGTGAACTTCTTCAATCAGCACTTCGGCAAGAGAAATGAAGCTGCGGCGACAAGGCTCTAACTGCTTTGGAATGTGCAGAGTGAAAACAGCGAGGCGGTACACGACGGATACGGAGTCGCATGGCTTGTGCCGGTAGCAGGCTAGTCACTGCCGCCCGGCTCCACTGGGCATGGGCACGTTGTCTAACTGGTGAAAGGAAGCACAACACTCATCCAGGTGTTGCCGACTAAACCTGAGCTGAAACTGGTTATGCACCGTGACATTAGACAGGAGAGCACAGGTTGCACCAATACCACAAACTGGCAGAAACCAAGGGAAACAAAAATATCCTAAGTACATGAGATGTGCACAGGTTATCTATCTTCGCGGGTCTACAATAAATCACCTTCCGTCGACATTGAAATGTTTGAATCAAGTTTTTTTGGTTATGTTTTTTGTTATATATATATATAATTAAGAACCGGTTAGTAGATTCACTGGCGAGAGAAGACTGGAACGTTCTTCGCAATACTGCGGACAAATTGCTACGATTTGCTTTATACTCGATTAAGCCAACCTCGTTTTGGGCCTGTAGTTCTTTGCACCGATACAAAGGGCTTAACAGTCAATACCACTTATAGAATCCAACTGATGAGCCCACAAACTCCTACGAACCCTCCTGACTCCAACTTGACACCAAGTAAACAGCTTGGTTTGACACCATGGCCGTAATCGATTAACACGACCCGGGCGACTCGGGTCACCCGAGTCGTCAGAATTTCAAATAGAACACCGCCAGTGCAGTCGACAAATACATATACTGTGTGCAAAACAACCCGACCACAGTAACACACCACAGTAACACTTGGCTAGGGTGGCTAGGAGCGATGACGTCACATTTGCGCTGGTACCGTCCTGCAGGGTAACAGCCACCGGTACCATATTTTTTGTTGGTAATAACAGATTAATGAAATGGAAATATCACTAAACTATGCCATCATAAAACAATTGAAATCCTATTTTGCTGTAATTATATCGGCTATTAAAAAAAACGACCCACCATTTTTTTCACCCTGAGCGTGGAGAAGCGTATTCGATTATTCCACCCGAGTCTGCAGAATGTGTGCATGCGCCAAAATGTGGCTCGGGTGACCCGAGTCGATTAATCGATTACGCCCCATTGTGCCTGCGACAAATAAACGGCGAAATGTAACAAAAACCTGACCGGAAGCGGGGAGACCAATTAGGGATTTCCAAAACTCAACACAGAAATAACATTATAGCTTTATGGAACGCTAGTGCTAGTTTTGTCGTTATTGGTCAAGCCCTGGTGATAACGCAACGGTCTGATTGTCCTAGTTAGTTGTTAGCGGGTTAGTAGTTGTAGATGACACGAGGGGCGCTGTGGGTGGCGTGTGCAGCAGTTGGGTGGCTGCTATAGTGTCTTGTGGCTGTTGACTGTACACATAGACCCTGACCCTGCCCCCCACTCTTTTGAAGCTTGATCCTATTTACAGCGGTTGCTCCATGTAGATCATCCTTTAGTTTTCTGTACAAGTATGGTTTTTCACAATATCACTATCTATAGAAGTATGTCTCCTCTACAGCATATCGATCCATGCATTCTGAAAACAAAAACACAAATTAATATATTAGTTTGAAACTACTGAAACATTTAGACCGAATTATAAACTAGACAGCAGCACAACAATATAAGCGGCATGAAGCCCCTGGAGGAAGCAATCTGAACCATGCCATAATTGTGGCTTTCGCGTATTTCCTTTTCTCCAGAACACAAAGCCCACCTATGCGTCCTTGTTCCCAGCGGCACCTACTCTTGTCCAATCACGGCAATTCCTCCAATTTACAAATTTCTCACTTCAGTGCCCGTGTAATTTTGTTATCCATTAAATGTAAGAATTTTCACTTTTTTTTCACGCAGAATGTTATGATGATGACCATTTATGCATTAAATAAAGCCTTTATCTTCTTACACAAAACGGTACTAAGTGCACCGGTGCTGACAACACATGATGCCAATTGGGTAACTCACGGTTTTATAGGGCCCCAAAGGGGTCATTGGGTGCTGCGGCGCCGGGTTGCGGAGGGCGTGGTTGATTGAACATGGGTTGTGGTTGCCCTGGCTGGGCCGCCATGAACATGCCCTGCTGCTGTACCCCCATCGGGGCGGCCATACCCTGCAAGCAACAGGTGACCGTTAGCGCCAAACTCATGCAGTTGCAAGGCCACTTTAAATAATGAACACGCACATCCAAGTTAGGTTATTTCAACATGTGCTTGGGTAGTTAAGTTGTATAATCCGATGAAGGCATCGAATTGTCTAAACCCAAACACTTATTTAGATTTCATCCTACATATCCAAAGTAGCGACTGGTGCACTCATATTGCTATTTGGTGCTCCTGGTCTAGGTTTAAAAACGAGCAAATAAAACCGATGTGTTTTGGTGTCAAATTAACTTAGTTCGTTTTCACTTCGAATATCAACAAACCCAACCCTTTAAAACAAAAGTTACTTCAAACTTGTAAATAGATAACAATCAGCATAATTATTTAACTAAAAATTAAGAAAAATTCAAAATCATTGGATTATACAACTTCAATAAACATTCAAGGTTTATTTTAGGAAACAGGTCATCGCTATGTTAGTCATTACCCAGATAGCACACAGCCGTCGGGCCGACGTTGGTAGCCCGCCACTGGGTTTCACTCATTTTGTACATTTGGGCCACCATCAAGCCAACGTCAGGCCAACGTCATTTTGCACATTTGGGCCAACATTGGGCCGACGGTGGTGTCCCAACCCTGGGTTTCAATCTTTTACACATTTGGGCCAACGTCGGGCAGACGGTGGTGGTCCGCTGCTGGGTTTCAATCTTTGGCACATTTGGGCCACCATCGAGCCAATGTCGGGCCGACGGTGGTGTCCCGCCGCTGGTTTTCACTCATTTTGTACATTTGGGCCACCATCAAGCCAACGTCAGGCCAACGGCGGTGATCCGAGCATGCACAATTTGGTGTCTGGTTCGAGTCGCCAGTGGAGCACGTGCGAACGTTGAGCAGCGTTCTTTTTCTACAAGTAACTCCAGAAAACGCAGGAATTTTAAGGAATTATTTAACAGGTTTGTTTATTAATATGTTTAGATTATTTTGTTTGTTTGTTTGTTGTTTTACGTCCTAGCAACATCTAAGGTCATAGCAGGATGGGTACCGACTTGTGACAGTGTGCACTCATGGCGACTTTATAGTGCTGTCCCACTGGGAAACCAGGCCGCCGGCACCATGACCTGATATCCCACTCAGTCACATTATCCTGACACTGAGCACACCAGTCCTTGCCCTATCCTAATAATGCCGAGGGCTTGGATAGGAAGCGACAAGTATCAATTTTAAAGTCATTGGTTTGACTCGACCGGGACTCGAACCTACGACCCCACGATCTACCAGCACGGGAGACGGACGCTCCAACCCACTCGGCCACCCCGTCTGGTCTAGATTATTTTGTAAAAGTTTTGTAATTTATTACGACGTATTAATGGAATTATTTGTGCTAATGCGATTTGAATCGTATTATCCGGTACGGAATGTTGACGGTTCGAAATGTTGACGGTTCGAGTCGCCAGCGGAGGACGCGCGATCGTTGAGCAGCGTTTCTTTTTCTACAAATAACTTCAGAAATCGCAGGAATTTTAAGGAATTATTTAACAGGTTTGTTTATTAATATGCTTAGATTATTTTGTAAAAGTTTAGTAATTTATTACGATGTATTAATGGAATTATTCGTGTTAATACCATTTGAATCGTATTATCCGGTACGGAATGTTGACGAAGTGCCGCCATATTGTTTTTTTCCGAAAACATTAGTTTTAATAGAAACCAAGAACCAAGAACCTTATAAATTTAATATAATCTTTTTGGTAAAGATGTTTTCTATATGTGTACCAAGCGATTTGTTAATAGGTGGTGTGGTTTTAGAGATATTTCACTTTTTCTGTATTTAATTGAGTTAAACCCTAACCCTACCCCTACCCTAAACCTAACCCTAACCATAATCCATACAGAAAAAGTGAAATATCTCTAAAACCACACCAAATGATAAATCGCTTGGTACACAGCCATCGCCTCGACAGTGGCTGTCGCCATCGCCTCGACGGTGGCTGTCGCCATCGCCTCGACGGTGGCTGTCGCCATCACCTCGACGGTGGCTGTCGCCATCGCCTCGACGGTGGCTGTCGCCATCGCCTCGACGGCAGCTGTCACCATCGCCTCGATGGCAGCTGTCACCTCGATGGCAGCTGTCGCCTTGATGGCGGCTGTTGCCATCGCCTCGATGGCGGCTGTCGCCGTCGGCGGCTGTCGCCGTTCGGCGTCGGCTCGACGGCGGCTGTCACCGTCGGCTCAACGGAGGCTATCGCCGTCGAGCCGACAGCGGGAGGTTGGACAAAACAGCGTCGGCCCCACGGCGGTTTCCACCGTTGGGCTGACAGCGCGGCTGCCGTCGGGCCGAGGTTGGCCCGACAGCTGTGTGCTATCTGGGTAAGGGTTCCTTAAAGACCATTTTATGACATGTGGAGCCTATTAATAAACCAACACGGTTGAGAAGGTGGAAGAGACGAGTAGTTAGCTTCACTGACACATTTACAAATAAATACGTCTGGGAATCCTGACATTAATTTCTTCAAAGATTATTGAATACGCTAACACCGCAATAATCGACCCGTACTAATTTGGATAAAAAAATCAAGTCACTTGTTCTTTGTTAAGGATTAAATAGCCGTTATGATTAATTTACTAGCAGAATCCCTGGCAAGCATGCCATGCTACAATCACAAAGATGAATATACAATTTCTTTTGCTATGCTTTATTACCCAGAACTTTATGACGAGACACGTTTATGGGACGGTTTATTCAACAAAAATTAAAGAGGGATTTTTGAGAAAACATCAATTGCATTGTCACTCCATGCAATTACGGTGAATCCTGCCATACTGACTGATGTCCCATAACCCTGCGCCGGCAATCGCAAGTGAATACAGTGCTGTGGCGATGGTGCGTTAAATGTACATAACATTTTAAAATTTGAATAAAACGCTCCATGATGTATAATTAAATGTTTCTGGATGAGGTGAAAATTCCGATATGAAGTTAAGGATGTGAAACACATCGTGTACATATCAATGAACCTCCAATAATTAATCAGATCATATTACAGAAAAACATGGAATCTCAATGTCGACATTTTCTGCTGCACATCGCTCTCATGTGGGGGTGGGGGGTGTGGAAGAGGGGACTTGTCGCTCAGGTTGTAGAATTATTTACTAAACTAGAAGAGTAAAGAGAGCAGCATGATTGAATCGTGATATATTGTAGTTAAACTAGACTTACCTGTAAGTTGACGTATTACTTAGATTCTTACGAATCTACCTAATATGAAGACGAGAATCAGGGGAGAGAGGTACAAGTAGTCCGCGCTTGTCGATCCCAGCCAGCATTTGTAGTATGAGGAATAATAACTAAGCTAATAACTCCCCCATTCTTCCCACTACCATACAGTCCGGTATCTTTCATAGCACCCACTCTTTAATCAATTTGTATTAGTTTATACTTACTAGATCACCAAACTATATGGCGTGGGTGGGAGGGCCCCTGATCCTCGTCTTCATATTAGGTAGATTCGTAAGAATCTAAGTAATACGTCAACTTACAGGTAAGTCTAGTTTAACTACAATATTTTTACCTCATCTACGAATACCAGAAGCCTCTGCCAGGGGAGAGATTTCGTAGTCTTAGTTATTATTCTGAATCTTATCATCATTATCATTCTTTCATTAAGTCGTCTATAAATCTATCATTAAACTCATTACCCAACTTACTTTTAACCATTAATTTCCATTTAACACAAGTCTTGTATAAGAGTTCCAATATCAACATTTTATTACCTCGTGTCAACTAACAATTCCTCCATAAATCAACATCCATAATCGAACAACTCTTGTCCATTTGACCCAACAATTAGTTTTAACATTATCTTACTTATCTTCTCCTGCTGGCCAGTTCCAAAACCGCCCTTTGTACCTGTCCCGGATCGCTTATTGTTTTATTATAATAAACCGCAAACGATCTTGCATCCTTCCATGATGCATTTCTCATAATAGCATTCAGGCTCGCCCCCATTGCTCTAGCTGTCGAAGCGGCTGCACCCCTGGTACTATGTGCCTTATAGCGCTCCGTGTCAATCCCTGCCATATTCAATGCATTTAACGTCCAACATGCCAAAGTAGCCCTCGAAATTGGCTTAATCGGTGCTATATAGGATAACAACAATTGAGAATTCCCTCTCCTAACTTTCTCTGTATGTTGCAAATACCTGGTTATAGTATGAACAATACATAACTTCTTATTTTTAGGATACGCAAACAAAGTAACTGCATCCAGAGGTTGTCCTACCTGGTTGTGCTTAAGCAACACCTTCATCCTAAATGTAATGCTCTTTGTTTTACATAAGATCCTATCTACTTGCAAATTCAAAATGGTTTGTCCTCTCTGGGAGGAAACCAACAAAATCAACAACGTTAGTTTCAAAGTTAACAACTTCAACGACAACCCTGTATTAGAACCCAAACCTTCTAACCAGATCAAAACTATCTAGTGACCAAATATCCAAGTAACGGGGTTGTGGCGGTCTTTGCATGTAACAACTTCTACAAAACCATTTCACTAAGAAATGTTGTCCTACCGTTACCCCTTGAAACTTTGGCAAGACTAAACTCAATGCACATCTGGCAGCATTCACTGCCCCATATCCCACTCCCGTTTCGAAATACATCCTCAAGTAATTTAATACATTCGCTATCGTGGGGTTTAATACCGAAACATCCCGCTCATACGCCCATAGAGACCACCTTTTTAAATGAGTCATATATGCCCTTTTTGTAGAGTCTCTCCATGTAAACTTAAAATAACTCAGTACCTTATTATTCAGACCATAACATTTCAATGAGTTGGCCAAAAAAGGAATGCTGATAGCCTTGTGCTCTGTACCAAGTATACGTCTGGATCTCCGCTTAATTGTCCTTGCCCAATTAGGTTTAAGGGACTCCTCGGGTAGACCACGCTCCTCACTGCTAGCCTCCTTAGTAAGGCTAACCACGGCTGGCACGTCCAATGTGGGGCAATGACGATTGCCCTCGTGTTGTCCCTTTGAAGTTTGCGAATCACTGTAGGCAGAAGCCTAAATGGCGGAAAACAATAATAGAACATATTAGTCCATGTAAAGGAAAACGCATCCACCTTCCAACTACCTGGATCCGGTTCCCAACTGTCATAACATGGCAATTTATGCTTCAGCCTGGATGCAAACAAATCTATATCCGGCATCCCAAAGAGTGTACATACATCTTGAAACAATTTTGGCGCTAATTCCCATTCTACTTGCTGTTTAAAGCATCTTGATTTAAAGTCCGCCAAACTATTCAATATGCCTGGTATATGCGTAATTGACAACCAACAATTATTCGACTGTGCCCAGTCCCAAATCTAACTAGTCTCATTCATACACGATTCTGACTTTGTTCCACCCATATTTTTTACATATGCCAAAGCTGTTGTACTGTCTGTTCTTATTCTTATATGTCTATCAGTAAACTTTCATAAACTTTTTAGTCCAAACAAAATTGCCCTTAACTCCAAAACATTAATGTGGTCTATTTCTGTTGGATTCCATCTTCCATCTAAGGATGTATCTGTGAACAACTCCAAATGCGGATCCATTCTCCGAATTTTCCTCGAAACTTGCAGATTTTTTAACCACCATATTACATCTGCCTTACCCTGTAATGACAACCACATATCATCAAAATTCCCTTTAGCTCTATGCAAAGCTAAAATTTTGTCCCTCTCTATCGCATTATAATGCACCACACTAAAGTCCACCCCCGGTGTGTACACTACCATAAGCCTTATCAGCCCAGCAACATCTCTAATTACCGGTTCATCTAGGCTAAGAACATGTTGAGCAATTCCTTTAAACTTTTCTATTTTATCCAACGTTAAAGACACTGTCATATCTATTGAATTCATGTTAAACCCCAGAAATTCCAATGTTAACCTCGGAGTTAATTCTGACTTCTTATTTATTGTAAATCCTGAACTTTTAAACAACTTCACTGTGTAATCAACCGCATTCTGGCATTCTTCTTTCGTATTACCCATAATAAAATTATCATCAATGTAGGGAAAACACACATGGCCTAACTCCCCCAGACATGAATAGACCGGTTTTAACAATTTTGTAAAGAACCTGGGTCCTGGCGCCAGCCCATTCGGAAGCACTTGATATTCATAAAGACTTTCTTTCCAAGAGAATCTCAAAATTTGTTTATCTTCCCCTAAAATCGGGATTGAATAATATGCGTCGGTCAAGTCCGCACTAGCCATCCAAGTGCCATACGCAATCAGATCTATAGCTGTTTTCAAACTAAATATCTTAAAATGTTTATATTCAATTTTATCATTCAAAATCGTCCAAAATCATCCGAAATTTACCATTAGGCTTCGGTCTAAGAAAAATATTTGAAATCCATTGCCCTTCGACTGGTTCAACCTTCACCAAGACCCTTTTCTCCATTAAACCAACAATCTCTTTATCCACAAAATCCCTTTCTTGTGGACTCATCTTATATGGTCTCTGTACCCTTATTTGTACCCGTGTAGACAAAAACGGTATAGTCAAACCCTTGACACAACTTACAAGTTAACTGACTATGGGTTAACACTAGAATTTTTACCAAATCCAACATTTTTAGTGCCTGTTCGTCTAACTCCTGATCACTTTTCCCTCGTGACAGAATTAACGCTACTGTGGGCGCTGCTTCAGTAAGAGCAGCCACCACCCCTTTAGTGGCACACAACATGGAATATTCAGCGTGTTTGCGTGCATCCATAAACTTTATTTCTTCATTTAGTTTTTTAACCTTGGCTTCGGGGATATTCTTAATACCCGTATATTGCCTTGCAAGATCATTCAGAGCCTTCTGGGGTTTATTAAAGGAATAGTAATGCGCCATAGCCCCTGCTACGTCATTATCTACTTCTACCCTGTCTTTAGTAGGTTTCCTGATTTTCTAATATATTTCCTTCAGTTCGGAATGCATCACCCCCTCCCGTAAATTTCTGACAACTTGTATACAGGTCGGATTCTACCTGGCTCTACAAGAGGACTACTTTTAACCGTACTCACAGTGGGTGCCAGCAGCGCCTGCACCACCGTCAGAGCCTCAGCCTGGTGTACCAAGCGCAACTGAGGTTCCAAAAGAAAAGCCGACTCATCTTCATAATAATCATCTTCCTCCCCTTCCTCCTCTGCCAACCTGTCTCACTCTGGTCATTAAACACAGCCCAAGTTCCTATCTCTCATTCCAAAATTATCTAAATCATAACCCGGGTGTTCAACATTTACAACTCTATCAGAAACATCAGGCACAACTTGTGTAACAGTAGCAGTAGGTACCGGTGCAGCCATAGCCTGCTCATTTTTGGCCATTAACTCAACATAAGCAGCATTTTTCTCTGTAAGGCCTTTTATCTCAGCGAACATAGCACGCATTTCTGCCAATTCCTGTCTGTCCTGAGTAACAACAGCAGGCACAGCGGAAGGCTGTTTGGTGGGAGCATTGGTAACAGTGGAAGCAGCCGGTGGTGACCCGACAGCTGCCATCTTTGTTTTTCTGACGACTCGTTTTTTCTTTCCAACAACCGGTAACTCAGAGTCCGAATCGCTCAATTCATGCGGCTCATGTGTAGTCGCATCAGTAGCCGACATAGCACCGCCGTCTATTATCTTCCTGCCACACGAAACTACCGTGGGAGACTGCGCGGCCTGGTTTCGGGACAGGGAACGCTGCGTAATTACTGTATCGTAAATTCACACTCGTCCTAAAAAAGAGTGTATAAAAGAATAGTATAAGTTCCCCACTACATATTCCGCATAACACCACAGTAAATTCACAATACCATACACTAACACATAATTCCATAGAAACCCTACTATCTCCTAACACTGCACCTACCTGTGCTCCTCCGCCGATGCTGGTGGTCCGACTGCCGGCTCGCGACTGACTGGGATTGACAAGCCCGGACTACTTGTACCTCTCTCCCATGGCGGAGGCTTCTGGTATTAGTAGATGAGGTAAGAACCTAAGTCAGCATCAATCTAAATTGGAGCCAAAACACCCATTCAGAGCCAGCCATCAATGATGCTATTTAAAGTGCAGCCGCCGTCGCTTTGCGTTGAAAGTCCTCCGTTCTTAGTTATATTCAGACTTCATAGGACACAGGTTTCCATCGGTGGTTGGACTTCTACTTACTATACCTATTAATCAATGATGGTTTCTATCTGTGCACCTCGTTTTCACAACACTTGTTCCCTCGCAAATTGGTAGAATTATTTTGAGACCAATTACAATTATGAAATTATATGATGACCTACCTACACGGGAATATTCAACGACAAACAAAATAGCATTTCTTTAAAAACAAACGAATATTCACAATGGCTTTTAAAAAGGGGAAAATGGAGAGGAAAAAAAAGAAGGAAAAATCAGATTGTTACGATGGCAACCGATGGTTTAGACCCAAATTAACTTTCTAAAGGCATTTTATTACCATCGGCTGCTGTTGGAAGGCCATCTGCTGTCCTGCAAACCCGGGTTGTGCTCCCATCATCCCCGGACCCGGCTGCTCAAACAAACAAAAGTAAACAGTCACCAATTGCAGGCAGGCAGTGGTCCTTCTGTGACCAGAACACTACCATACAAATGGTCAGAGCCAGGTGCACAAACCTACAGGCCAGTGAGTGACTTCCGAAATGGAATAAATCAAATATTTAATCATTTCTCTGTATAATCGAATTTATTTTTAGCATCCAATGTTCTCAATTATTAATGCTGACAAATTTATTATGTTTTAAATTGAAGTAATTCAGGATGGTATTTATTGAAGAAATAGATATCAGAACAATACAACCCACGATTATATTAAGTATGCTCTATGGACAATAGTTTGAGAAATGAAAGAAAAGCTCCCAGCATGGTTAATCACACCCAAAAAATACACAATTTGAAGCAACAACACCACTATCACGCCCATGTTGTACAACTCAGACAAGACCAAATTTAGAGCCCCGATTGCACCGCATTTGTCACATTTCAATTACATGAAGTCTCATATGTTTTAGAACTGCTTCCATCATCGTGTATAAGGAGAAGCACGTCCATTCTTAGTGGGAAAGTCAAATACTTTCTATCCTAATGTAGCTGCACAGGACCAGTGTTGCTGGTATTCAGCCTGCCTGCTCCACCCTATCCTAATGTAGCTGCACAGGACCAGTGTTGCTGGTATTCAGCCTGCCTGCTCCACCCTATCCTAATGTAGCTGCACAGGACCAGTGTTGCTGGTATTCAGCCTGCCTGCTCCACCCTATCCCAATGTAGCTGCACAGGACCAGTGTTGCTGGTATTCAGCCTGCCTATTCC
Source organism: Branchipolynoe longqiensis (assembly GCA_030323885.1). Classification (NCBI taxonomy): domain Eukaryota; kingdom Metazoa; phylum Annelida; class Polychaeta; order Phyllodocida; family Polynoidae; genus Branchipolynoe; species Branchipolynoe longqiensis. The sequence goes on from CM059189.1 coordinate 7,954,094, forward strand.
ACCCTATCCCAATGTAGCTTGCGCAGGACACAGTGTTGCTGGTATTCAGCCTGCCTTTTCCACCCTATCCTAATGTAGCTGCACAGGACCAGTGTTGCTGGTATTCAGCCTGCCTATTCCGCCCTATCCCAATGTAGCTTGCACAGGACACAGTGTTGCTGGTATTCAGCCTGCCTGCTCCACCATATCCTAATGTAGCTGCACAGGACCAGTGTTGCTGGTATTCAGCCTGCCTATTCCACCCTATCCTAATGTAGCTGCACAGGACACAGTGTTGCTGGTATTCAGCCTGCCTGCTCTACCTTGAACCTGCTATATACACTGGGACACAACTACAATTCTTAATGGTGGACAAAAAAAACCTCCCTCACCCAGAGGCACCATCAGAGGTAATACAGCTGTGTTTGGTTCATATCACAACTTCATAACTGAATGAGTGGCTTGCCCATGTCATTCGTGAGGTAAGAAATAAGAGGTCTTATTGAAATGAACACTACTGCTGAAAGTATTTGTGCTGAAATACTGATTGATTATCGTAAATCCTTTCTACAAGAAACCCCCGGCCCAAAAGAACCCCCCCCCCCCTGCCCCCAACAAAAAAAAAACGATGGTTATGGGTGAGTGGTTAGGGATAGACATGGTTAGTGCATTCGAGAATAAATTATCATGCATGCCCCTAATTAATCCTACAACTTGTTGGAAAGTCTGCTAGTGTAGGATACTCATTCAGAAGGTGAGACGTGGAAAGGGCAGAATGTCCGGTTGGGCTATAGAAGCAAGTAGAAGCTATAGCGCGCAAGTACCACTCCTAACAATTTATTAACCATTCTGCCAAAGCAAAGAAATGCTAATACACTAAGACAGACAACTAAAGAAATATATTTAAACAAAATAAAAATGTCAAGATGCCAGATAAATCCAAGTACCTGGTGTGGGTAAATTCGTAAAGATATCCAAGGATTAAGCTGCTGTTTTGGGGCAAGTATGGGTTAATGTTAGTGAAAGTGGCCGGGCCTCGGCACCCACGCCGTGAGTAGGGGTGCTACAGGTGGTCTCATTAACCGGCTGTAGCTTCGCTTCACCTACAGGCGGGGGGCTTAATTAGGGAGGCGAGGTGTTACTCCGGTGGCTGAAACAAGAAACGCCAAGTAGACAAACCCAGGAAGGAGGCATGCCGCTGTTCACGGCCAGGCTCATGCCATTCACAGCCGGGTTCATGCCGTTGATTGCGGGGCCTACGCCGTTCATGGGGGCAGTACCCATGTGGCTCATGCCGGTCATTGGGGCAGCCATCATAGGGGACTGACGCCAAAACGAGAACAGAAATAAGCACATCATCAATATCAAAGTGCACACTGTGAGCACACATCTACTAAGCATTCAAGCGTGACTGTGTTGTTTGTTGTTTTATGTCCTAGCAACACCTAAGGTCATATCAGAACGGGTATCGACTTGTGACAGTGCGTACTCATGATGACTTTATAGTGTTGCCCACTGGAAGACCAGGCCGCCAGCACCATGACCTGATATCCCACTCAGTCACATTATCCTGACACTGAGCCAACCAGCCCTTGCCCTATCCATAATAATGCCAAGCACCAGGCTAGGAAGTGACAAGTATCAATTTTAAGTCCTTGATTTGACTCGACCAGGGTTCGAACCTACGACCCCACGAGCTACCAACCCACGACTATGTGTGCACATCTACACTACACCAGCATCACTACCACCACACCACACCACACGCGAGGACGGGAGAGCGGCACCAGTCAGCTCATGTTACTAGGTACGGCAGCGGAATTTAAAAATAGGCACATGGTTCAATATATTTATTCTTTCCTGTAGACATTATAATTACAACCCCAAATCCAAAAACAGTTAGGCTATATATGTTATTGTTTTTTAGATAATCATTTTTTAATATTAAATATATAAAATGTATTAATTTGTGAATTAAAAGTGGAACTTTGACCAAATATAATAAACAGTGGCACCATGTGAGGGGAGTTCCGCTAATCAATTTCCATTGTACACATAGAGGAATTTAACATGCTAATTGTTAAATCAATTAGTGAAGCAGATTTTTAATGAAACAATGTCAAAAAGTGCAATTCATAATGAAAAAATGGTTATGATTTGGCCAAATAGCCATTTTCAAGGCACCGTATTTTCTTCCAAAACTGCAACAAGACTGAATAAATACTAAATAGTTCAAATATTCATAACAGTGTAATAGCCTATTTTTTTTCCAGACCTCTATTTCCAGAGAATCAAAAGATATTTGCATCCTAAAATGTGAAAAAGTGTAATTCTTTGCATGTAAACAGCATTTATATGTGAAATATTTCAAATTTTCAATATTTGAAAGCTCATTGCAGCTAAACAATGTTTTGAGTCTTCCTCAAATTTGGCACAGTATGAGAATAACCATTCACTGAGACTAATAGATATTATTTATATCAATATTATGTCCAAAAATATGGAATATATTGAATTTTGATTGAACATATGAAAATAAATTGTACGAAAACCAAATATATCAATTTGATAAATCTTTAAATGTTCATTGTAGCTTAACCAATTGTTGTATCTTCCTATTAATTGACCGTGCCCACCAGCTGGAAATCATACACATTATTGTATTAATATTCTATCTTGAAATACAAAAAGCGCATTTTGATTGCACATTTTAAAGAAAAGTGTACAAAATCAAAAATATAAATTTGCTCATCAAGATTTGAACACTCACTGTGGCTCATGCAATAGTTGGATCTTCTTCAAATTTTACATACCTATCAAATGGAACTAATGCCTAGTAGATATAACAATAATTCAACTAAAAACATCAAAACCTGCATTTTGATTGCAAATAGAAATTAATAGTGTCGGACACCAAAAATATTGATTTAAATAAATCTTTAAATATTCACTGTACGTAAAGCAATGGTTGGATCTTCCCCAAATTTGGCACACTATTAGATAATATATTATGTGATATATGCCAATTTACATTAACGTCATATACATGTTTCTTCATGGATGTGACCATAGTGAAACTATTGTGGACAGCAAAGACCCAAAAAGGTTGGTGTCAATATTCTGTCTGCGGCTCCTTGCACTAGCTAGCACTATAGTAAGATTGGTATCATTGGAAAGGGAATCAAATTGTCTATCTATCCATACCAAATCTTATTAGGTTTCAAATATTTTTGTAATTCCGGCTTTAAACTTTCAAAATAATTTAAATTGCGGAATTTGACCTGATGGACCACTGTGACCTAGGGCAAACCACATATGGATAGAAAGCTGAGGTCATTGCGCTTCTTTTGGTACCATCCATGACCTATGATGTAGTGCAAGGAACCGCGAGCCCATTACAAATACCCTGTTTTCATAGTCGTTTTCATTTACACCAGAAATGAAGGAATATTACCTAAATACACTTCTTATACAAATGGATTTTACTTAAATACAAACTGACTATATATTAAATCCAACAACACCATCAGATAGAACAAATGTTGATCTAGGATATGCAATCTCATCAAAATCAAATGCACACAGAAATAGTTACAAGCATGTGAATATTGATGAAAAAAGCACCATTCCTGGACTTTTAATGGGCGCTGCCGGTACCTAATGTTACTGGATGTCCAAAATGGTGCAGACCCGCCCTCTGCTGATATCCTCAAACTGGCCTTGTCCAATCATATTCACACAAATTATGAAATTTGCAACGGTTTAAAAAATTAAAAATTGGGTATTTAATCAAACTCGATTGGTTTGAGGTCAGGTCTAGAGCAATACATAATCTGATGTTTTGAGTTCGTCTTATTCTTAATAGATTAAATAGATTTTTAATTAGATTGATCATTTTGCATAATTGCTTTAAAGTAACTATTTTAAATGATTAACCTTGGAGATATTTGGAGTGAAAATATGCCAAATACAATTTTGGTGTGCCCATCGAAATGGAAGTAGACTGTTTACCAATTGTTTTAGCATAACACAGTGAAGACCAAACTGCACACCAGTATCTAAGTTGGCTATATAGGGTCAAATCTAGGTAGATGTTTTGGTTTTGAAAATGTGATGCTTTAAGCTGCTATGTACATATGCACACATACAAAAACGTCCGCAGTTTGATCAACGATTCCTTATTATTACAACTCACGATATAAAGCATACTGCCAGAGTGAGAGTGCCGAGACATCATTCGATGTTAGACATTTGATGCAAATGCCAAAAGGGTATGCTGTGGGATTACTGACTGCTAAAATCGACTTCTAGCTCTTCTACATTACTACACACAACATTGGGCATGCGTCACACGGCAGATAAATAATGAGAAGGGAAACAAAGAAAGTAGTGCTTCAACTTGCTGCTATGCTTATAATCCTCACTCCTCAGAGCTACAGTTTTCTGTGACTGGTGAAATAAGGGAGAATGTGACAGGTCTAAGTGTTGAGCCGGTCTGGGAGCTGCGTGGACAGTGGGTGCTACTGCGGGAGATGCCAGAGTTGAGCTACACTCACCGTGCCCATGGGCTGCGCCATCGATGTTAGTCCAGGGGCAGCCTGGCCCATGGGTTGTGCCCACGTCGTTCCTCCTGTCAGCTTCTTTTCACCTTGAGGTCCCCACTGGTGCCCAGTCCTGGAAAACATTATTAACACTGACACCACACATCATACACAGCTCCAGTTATCAACTGCAGCGCAGGAATGTCCATGAAATAAAACAGTTTTCTAACCACCCTAAAAGTGTGCAAAACCCACTATCGAGCAATCACACCCACATTACTCTTCTAGGAGATAACATTGAACAAGGATCCAGTGCCATTCTTTCTCACAGTTAATGACTGGACAGTTGGGGTATTTAGAAGAAATACATCCCACCGTACCGATAAAGCTCTATCACAGCTGCTTTGTGCTATAATGCATCATTCTGCAGAAATAATTTAAATACAATAGTCACTATTAGCTAACACTGAAACTAACATAGCCCTATGGCACGCAACATCTGCTGAAGATTCAGTTCTGCTTAGCAGTTCTTTGATTATGAAACTGGTTATGAAATTAAGTTGAATTGCAATTTTACGTGATAATATGAGGTCATACAATGTAAGGGTGGGTGACAGTTTGCGCACACAGCGTTTTAGTGCTACCCGACTGGGATCCCAACCCACCAGCACCATGCCATTATGAGATATCCAACTAAAGCTCATCCTGACAGTTCTTGCTGTATCCTTTCTTTCTTTGTTTTACGTCCTAGCAATATCAGGACGGGTACCAACTTGTGACAGTGCGCAATCATGGCGACTTTATAGTGCTGCCCGACTGGGAGACCAGGCGGCCTCTTGCTGTATCCTAGTAACGCCGAGCTCCAGGCAAGTAATAAGTTTGTTGGTTGGATGATTTACGTCCTAAAAATATCTAGTCATTTCAGGATGGATACTGACTTGACAGTGCAGTCATGGCGAATTTATAGTGCTGCCTCCCTAGGAAACCAGGCTGCTGGCACCATGACCGGATATTTGTCACATCGTGATAGTAAGCAAACCAGTCTATTCCCTATCCTAGTAATGCCGAGCAAGAGGCTAAGTAGCAACGAGTCAAACTTTTGTCATTGGTTTAACTTGAGCCATTGTCCAAACCCACGACCTGCCGCACAGGAAGCAAACAGCATTCCTGCTGTCCAGTCTTTGTAAAATACAAATTTTGTTAAGTCCTCAGTTTGATTTCACAGGGGATGATTGACCCCCACGACTTGCTGCCGCGGAAGCAAGTGTTAACCACCAGTAAGTCATCACGCCTGGTTCGTTTTGAATGGAGCTGCGAGTCAGATTGGTTCCAGAACTAACATTGAAGACATCCCCTGATCCTACTTACTTCTTGATCGCTTGCTGACTGTTGATGTTCAGGTTGCTGGCCAGTGACGATAAGCTCATGTCGAGACTGCCTGGCATGATGCCCTGCTGGCCCTGATGGGGGTTGGGTGGTGGAGCAGTGCTGCCAGATGGCCGCATTACTTCCCCAAACCCGTCAAAACCTGCAACAAACACATAATCACATGTACGACCCAGTTACCGGCTACCGGCAGCTGGATGGCCACAGCGCAAGTACCACAAACAGCCCAGCCACAGGCATGCCAGCTGGAGCAGCGTGTGCCTTATTGGTGAAGGACAGGTGATGAGAATAGTCTACATTCACCATTATTCCATTAGGTCCTCCCAAAAGGTTAAATTATAGCTTGCCAAATTAACTTATGTGCAGTGATTATGCAAGATTAGAGGATATATTCACACAAACATTTCAAATAAGTTCTACAGAATCGGTTGGAAGGTATATATACATATACACACATATGTACATACATATATATATACATATATATAGTATAGTTATACGAATATTACTTGGGTACAAATGATGGATAACTTGTTTTCGCCCGAGGTACAAGCCTTGGATAGTTGTGGGCTAGGGAGAAGGAAGCACATCCGGGTCCAGCAATCTTTACCTACTTATTCAGGATAAAAATGATCTTAAACTTCTATGGATACTTCAATGTTTTCGCCTTGCCACAAGCAAACATAATAGTCATGGCAGGGTTGGGTGGGCAGGCCCTACCCCACGACTATCCGAGGCTTGTACCTCAGAAAAACAACAGTTATCCATCATCTGTCCCCAGGTAAGATTCGTATAACTATACTATTTTACCTCGGTACTAAGCCTCAGGCTACTTGTAGCCGAGGGAGACTTTTACGTAACCTCATTTTTATCCTTAATCCTTTTCATTTCCGGATACATTAGTATCAAACAAAAATATACTTTTAACTTCTCACCTGTCTTGTTAATTGGTGAGTAAGCGTGTCGCTAGGCCACTTACTTTTCTAGTCGTTTGTTGTAATGCATGAGCCAGGATTCTCTTGACTGAGATCCCTAGTTGTCTTGCCTTCGAGACCATAGCTCCTCTTGTTAAATGGGAAGCGTACCGTCCAGTATGGAAGCCTGCTTCCTTCAGTACCTTAATGGTCCATCTTGCGAGTGTGTGTCTCTCGAGATGGCCTTGTGTGGTTTAATAAAGCTCACCAAAAGCTGTCTTGAATTTTGTAATCCTTGGATATATAAGCCCTAATGGCTGACACTACACAAATTCGCCGATCATCTGGGAAACTACTCACATGTACTGTGGACAGTGGGTCCCCTGTGTGGTTTGACTTAAGTAATTGATCTAAATCAAACGTTGCCTCCTTTCTGTCAATCTCCAGTCCATCTAGAGACAAAGCTACTATTGTCTGTCCTCTATGGCCTGTTACTAGCAGTAAAAGAACTGCTAACTTAAATCCTAGTTCCTTAATACCTAAATGTTTATTACTAGGCCAAGACTTAAACAGCTTGAAAAATATTGATATATCCCAAAATCTGTTATATTTTGGATTCGGTGGATTTCTTTCATAAACCGACCTTAAAAACCAATGTATCACCTGGTGTTTTCCAATCGTTTGTCCATCTACTCTTGGTAGGATAATAGACAATGCACATCTGGCTGCATTAATTGCACCAAACCCTAATCCTTCATCTTCCATCATTCTTAGATGGGCTATTGTAGGCCTTAATGGCTTAACTTTCTTAAGCAAGCAATGAAGTCCCCACTTCTTTAAATAACTAGTATATAATTTAACTGTTCCTTTCCTCCAGGCATGTGAAATCAGCCTTTCTTGGGTAATTTTGTCTAGGCCAAATTGCTTGTTTGTTGTTTTACATCCTAGCAACATCTAAGGTCATATCACGACAGGTACCGACTTGTGACAGTGTACTCATGGCAACTTTATAGTGCTGTCCCACTGGGAAACCAGGCCGCAGGCACCATGACCTGGTATCCCACCTAGTCACATTATCCTGACACTGAGCACACCAGTCCTTGCCCTGTTCTAATAATGCTGAGCGCCTGGCTAGGAAGCAACAAGTATCAATTTTTAAGTCATTGGTTTGACTCGACCAGGGTTCGAACCCACGACCCCATGATCTACCAGCACAGGAGACGGATGCTCTAACTCATTCGGCCATCCCTTCTGGTCTGGCCAAATTGCTCTAAATGTTTGTTAAAAAAAAGGAATGTCAGCAGGCATGTCTTTGACACGTCTCCGTGGGTTGTTAGTGGCCCTTGATGTCGTAAGTTTCTCCTTGCTCTTGGGAATCTCGAGACGGTCTCTCGCTCCCAATGACACTGCTGACAGCCATGGCTGTGTGTTCCATTCGGGCACTATCAGAATTGCGCGTGTGCGATCCATTCGGATCTTCCTGGCCACTCTGCTGATAATGCTGAATGGTGGGAATATATAATAGAATTTGTTATTCCAAACAAGAGAAAAAGCATCCACTCGCCATGCATGTGGCTCTGGATGGCAAGATACATATTTAGAAATCTTGTAGTTGTTTCGTGATGCAAACAAGTCTACTTGTGGTGTTCCCCATTTAACACAAATAGGTTAAAAAATACTGTCACTTAATGACCATTCCAAATGATCATGGAAATGGCGACTTTTCCTGTTTGCTAAGGTGTTCCGACTACCTGGAATCTGCGCCACTGTTAGCCTGAGCCCAGTTCCAAATTAATTTGGCTACCTGGTTACAAGGTTTGGACGGAGTCGCTCCCATGTTACGAATGTAAGCCATCGCTGTAGTGTTATCTGTCAACACTCTCACATGAAACTTCGGCATGCACACTAAGCTGCATAAACCTAAATAAATTGCTGTAAGTTCCAACACATTAATATGATCAGAAATTTCACATGGTGTTCTCTGTGGCGGAGTGGTTAGAGTGTCTGACTTTTTTTCTAGGTCGGACTCCTAATCTGAAGGTCAGTGGTTCAATTCCCTGTGGCCCCACCTCTGCCAATTTGGATTTCCACCGCTGTGTATAACTTACAGCGACATCAAAGGCCGGTTGCTCTCATACCATGTCTATGTGGTGTGGGAGGTTAAAAATCACTTGGGTCGGTAAAAGTGTAGGCTCGGGCTTTCTATCGACAAACTGTCTAATGGTGAAAACAAAGTCTATTCAGACTTATCCATGATAGGAAGTATAAATCTTCAAGAAGAAGAATCATCCAACCAACGTCCTCCCGTTGCTTGATCGGTGTCGATGAGCTCCCCATCCCTCAAAGGCGCATCTGTCGTAACGGCAGTGTTAGGTTCCCCCATTCTAATGGGGCTAGGAGAAGAGTTACTGTTTTCAAATCACCACTTAATATCTTCTAATACTTCTGTTGAAAGAGTCATTTTCCTTTCAAAATTACCTTTTGTATGTGCTAATGCTAAATTCTTATCTATTTCTAGCGACTTATATGAGCTTTCCCATATAGCACAGCTGGAGCATAAGCTATCATCACTCCTATCAGCACCACAACCTGCCTAATTTTAGGCCTCTCTAACTGCAACAACTGGTCTGCGGTTGTGATAAACTTCTCTAGTTTCTGTTGTGTTAGGGAAACGGTCATATTTTCTGTGTCTAGCAGGAAACCCAAACACTTTAAACTTTTTGTTGGAGTAAAAAACGATTTTGTGTCATGTATGGAAGAACCCAACTTAGTGAATGTTGCACATAAATCATCGACTGCCAGTTGACAGTCTTTGTTCGTTTGAGCCACAATGAGCGAATCATCAATATAGGGGAACATTATATGTCCTTTTCTAGCCAAAAGTGAAAAAATTGGTTTCAACAATTTGGTAAATAACCGTGGGGCACAAGCTAACCCATTTGGCATACAGGTGAACTCGGAGTTGATCATCCTAAACAAACCGCAGAAATTTCCTGTCTGGTTTGTAAATAGGAAGCGTATAATACGCATCTTTGAGGTCCACTGGCATGCCCGGAATCTTTTGTAACTAAGTCCCTAGCCGTCTCGAGAGAAAACATCTTGAAATGTTTATATTGAACCAACTTGTTTAGCCTTGTTAAGTCCAAAATCATTCTGACATCCCCATTTGGCTTGGGTCGAGAAAATATGTTGGAAACAAATTCGCCCGTTTCCTGAACAGCTGGTTCAATAATCCCCTTGTGACAAAATTCTAATACTTGTTTAGTTAAGGCTTCTCTCTCTTCTATATCAAAGCGGTATGGAAAAGGGGGTGTTTCCTGTACTGGTTCCTCCGTAAACGGAATGCGTATCCCCTCCACACTGGACTGGAGAGGTGCGAAAGGTGCCAATGGCCAGACGCAGCCCCTGGTGATGCACCGTGTCCAGCAGCCCAATATATGACTTCCCTGCGGAGCCGTATACTATGCTGCCGTAATCTAGCCGTGACCGAACTAGGGTTCGGTACACGGCGAGCAGAACATCTCTGTCCGCTCCCCACTCTGAACTGGACAACAACCTCAGAACCTCTAGCGCTTTCAGGCATCGCGTTTTGAGGCACTTGATATGAGGCACGAAAGACAGCCTCGTGTCAAAAGTGAGACCCAAAAATTTGGTTTCTTTGACAACTTTTATGGGATCCCCATCGAGGGTCAGCTCTGGCTCTGCATGCACTCTGCGCAGCTGGCAGAAGTGCATGCAGACTGTCTTGGCCTTGGAAAATCTGAATCCATTCAGAACTGACCATCGGTGAATCCCATCTATACACAATTGAAGCTGTCTCTCAATGACATTCATACCAGTACCTCTATAGTATAAAACAAAATCCTCCACGAAAAGACTACAGGAGACCCCCTTTTTAACAGCGGCAGCAATACCGTTGACCTTGACTCCAAAAAGAGTCACTGCCAGTATGCTGCCTTGGGGTACTCCCAATTCCTGCGAGTGCAGACTAGAATATGTAGTCTTGACGCGGACGCGAAAATGCGTGAGCGCCAGAAAATTCTTGATAAAATTTGGCAGGTGACCACAAAGGCCGATCGCATGGAGATCCTCCATAATGCCATGCTGCGACGTTGTGTCATAGGCTTTTTCGAGATTGAAAAAGACAGCCACAACATGCTCCTTCTTAAGGAAGGATATCTCTTATGAAGGTCTCCATGCGAACCAAATGGTCGAGGGTGCTGCGGCCTCGTCTGAAGCCACATTGGAGGTCGGACAAGTGGTGTCCTGACTCCAGTAGCCAGACGAGGAGTTTGTTTACCATACGCTCCATGGTTTTACAGATGCAGATTGTGAGGGCTATAGGACGATAGTTGTTAGCTTCACTCTTGTCTTTACCAGGTTTGGGAATCGGTATTACTGTCGCCTCCCGCCAAGAGGCGGGGACAACACCCGACTCCCAGATGTTAAAGAGTTGAAGCAACAGTCTCAGCGCAGATTTGGGGAGATGCTTAAGGAATTGATAATGGATTCCATCAGGTCCAATTGCTGTATCATGCGAGCTTTCTAGAGAACACCTCAACTCACCCATACTGAATGGGGAGTTGCAGTGCTCCCTATCGTCAGAGGAAAAGTCCAAGAGCTTACACTCTTGGCGTTCCTTGATGGCCAGAAAGCCCGGGAGGCAGCTTGCCAAAGACGAATTTCCGGCAAAGGCACGAGCCAATTCTTCGCTTATTTCATTGAGTGAGAATGGTGCCATTGTGCTTCAAGTGCTGGACTACAGAAGAATCATCTCCCCTTCGCTTGATTCTTCTGATCATCGTCCAGACTTTGCCCAATGGCGTGCCCGTGTTAATGCCAGAAACGAATCGTCTCCAGCACTGCCTCCGCGCTTCTTTGATTGTTCTGCGAGCGCGAGCCCGCAGAATTCTAAAGAGCGCCAGATTTTCAGCAGTCGGTCTCCTGTGGAATCTACGCTGAGCTCTTTTCCGTTCCTTAATAGCCCCCCTACAGCTGTCATCCAACCGTGGAGGCGTCAGACGCTTGGGAGTTGCAGAAGTCTTCGTTACAGTTTTATCTGCGATCCACCTCAGTATTTCAGTGAAGGAATCAATGTCACTGATGTCTGGAGTGAACTCCTCGCAGCATAGGGTCCGGAAGGAGGGCCAGTCGGCTTGACGCAGCCGCCAGCTCCTCTCTCGCTCTACGGGAGATGCCCCTTCACAATTAAGAATAATTGGGAAGTGGTCGCTCCCGCAGAGGTCGTTCCAGACCCTCCACGAAAAGTCCAGCGCCAGCTCTGGTTCAACAATGCTAAGGTCGATGGCAGAGTATGTTCCGTACGCGGGATGCAGATATGTGCATGAACCATCGTTCAATACACACAGTGCATGACTGTCCACAAGGTCCTCAATCCTCTTGCCCTTTGGGTTCCTAGTGGTCCCTCCCCACAGTGGGTTGTGGCCGTTAAAGTCACCCATAAGTAAATATGGGGACGGTAACTGGCTCACAAGAGCATCCAATTCTTGTAGGGTGAGAATGGAGCTCGGAGGAACATAGATGGAACAGAGAGTTATAGTCTTATGTAGCGTCAGACGAACAGCTACAGCCTGTAGTGTTGTGTCTAACGCCACTGGCGTACAAACAATATCACATCTAACCAGGATGGAGGAGCCACCAGCGGCCCGGTCTCCATCCGGTGCGGATTTGTCAAAATTGATGTAGCCTTTAAGACTACAACTCTCAGAAGCTCTCAAGTGAGTTTCTTGAAAGCAAATGGCAAGAGGGTTGAGGTTGAAGCACAGAAGAGATAACTCTTCAATGCTGCCCTTGAAACCTCTACAATTCCACTGAAGCAGAGAACCACCTCTCACTGTCATTTTGGGCCAGTGACAGGTGTTCTCCCCCTCCCCTTAGGTTTGGGGGAGAGACTGCGGTCTCGACTAGTCGAAGCCTCAGCCATCTCTACTTCTTCCAGCGCCTCGAATCTGTTTTTAGTTAGGGACAGAGACCCTTTCGGAACTCTGTCTGAAACAACTTTAGGTTTACATTTTAAAACCGTAGCCTTTTTAATAGGGCTCGGATTGATTGATGGTTGGTTTGTTTCTTTATGCGGACTCTGACTCTGACTCGGAATCCCTGGCGTTTGCACCGACATTGTTTTCTTTGTCGGCTCGGTCAAGTGATGGACTCGGTACAGCCTTGGGCTTCTCCCCAGTCAACCACGTTAACTCGGTCTGGCAGTCGACTGACCTGTTTGAAGGCTTCACTATCGCGGCATAGCTCCTGGTGGTTGGTGAAGGTGTATTACCTTCAACCATCCTCCGAGCTGCCGGATAGCTCAGCCCATTCTCTGTTTTTACACGTTAAATTGATTTTTCCTTGATCCAAACAGGACAGTCTTTGGATGCGGCCATATGGTCACCCAGGCAATTGACACATTTTGCCTGGTCATGACACTCAGTGCCATCGTGACCCTTTTGACCGCACCGGAAACATGTCGTTTCGTTACGACATGAATCCTTACCATGACCGAATTTCTGGCATCGGAAAGAGCGGAGCGGATTTGGTATGAACAAATCCACTGCAACGCTGAGGTATCCGACTTTCAAATTCTTGGGCGGAAACGGTGTATCAAACGTGAGGATGTACGTCCCTGTTTTTATGGACTTGTTATCCTTCTTAATCACTATCCGTCGAACGTTTAATACACCTTGGGTTTTAAGTTCCTGTGCGATTTCATCCTCATCGCAATCGTCCAGATCTCTAGTACGGATCACTCCCTTACTAGAGTTGAGCGTGCGATGAGGAGAGGCTTTGATGGCGACGCCTGCTAGCATGCTTGCACGTAGCAGATTGTCGGCATGAGCCTTCCTCGCACATTCCACAAGAATATGGCCAGACCACAGTTTTTTTACATCCTTGACCGTGCTAGCAATCCCCATGATGCCTTTTTGTATGGCAAAAGGGGATAGCTTCGTAATGGGTTGGTCGGGTACACTAGATTCAATCATTATGAATCTAGGCCATTGTTCAGTTTGGATTTCCGAATCGGAATCCGAGTCAGCTCTTCTTTTCTTTCCAGTTTGAGGGGGGGGGGGGGTTTTAGTATCCATATTTAGTTTTTTTGTGATTCGTCACTCTTGCTCCTCACCCACCATGGATACCCGGCAGTTACACACCAAGGATACAAGGGTGATATACTCAAGCAATGATCTACCAAAATGGAAGATCATTACCGGATTGACCCTAGCCACCGCCTTCTAGGAGTAGTGAAAAATGAAAATAAAATGGATTTATGTATATATATATATATATATATATATGTATAAATATGATTTTATAGATAATTACATTTTTCATAGTACTACTCCTAGGGCTTGGCGTGACCAGCCGATTGATTGGACTGGGCCAGTCCAACCCCTCGTCTAGGTGAAGTCGGGGCCAAAGTGCAGTATTGGTCGACAGGAAGCCGCAGCTCCCTGAAGACCTCATGCACCAGGATCCCTTCCTCCACCGACACGAGCCGCGACTCACGGCAAACGAGTCGCCCCATTTGTCGCCTTATACGATCTGCAAGGGGATGCAAGGGAACTATTCTACCCCGGTTCCCCACGGGGGGCGTATTCCTAGGTGGTAAGCCAAGTAAACAAAGGATATAGGTCAGGACGCTATACTGCGCGAGCCTATTATCGCTCAGTCGACCACCACTTCAACGTTAAAACTGAACGAATTAACACTATGTCCCAATTTATGCTAATTGCTGGACCCGGATGTGCTTCCTTCTCCCTCGGCTACGAGTAGCCTGAGGCTTAGTACCGAGGTAAAATAGTATAGTTATACAAATCTTACCTGGGTATAGATGATGGAAGCTGTTGTTTTCCCAAGGTATAAGCCTCAGATAGACGTTTCAGTAAGCGTTTGGCAAGGCCACTCGACTTTTCTAGTCGTTTGTTGTAATGTTTTGCAAACGATCTAGCAGTCTTCCAGCCTGCGTGTGCTAGCATTCGTTTCACTGAGATCCCTAGCAGTCGTGCTTTGGAGACCATGGCTCCTCGTGTTGAATGGGAAGCATAGCGTCCAGTGTCCACTCCTGCCAACTTAAGGACTCTAATGGTCCATCGTCCGAGAGTGTCTCGAAATGCCCTTGTGTGGCTTAATAAAGCTCACCAAAAGCTGTCTTGAATTTCTTAATTCTTTTTTCTTGGATATATGGATATATAAGCCCTAATGGCTGAAACTACACACAATTTTGGATCCTCCGAGAAACTGGTAACGTTCACCGTGGACAAAGGATCCCTTGTACGGTTTGACTTTAACAGCTGTGTCAAGTCAAACGTAGCCTGCTTTCTATCGATCTCGAGTCCATCCAGAGATAATGCCACAATAGTTTGTCCTCTCTGTCCTGTAACTAGTAGTAACAGTACTGCCAACTTAAAACCTAGCTGCTTAACATCGAAATGACTTATTAGGCCATCGGTTAAATAATTTAAATACGACTGACACATCCCAAAACCCTATATTTGGGCTTTGGCGGATTTCACCTGGTGCTTTCCCATTGTTTGACCATCTATCCTTGGTAGAACAATTGATAATGCACATCTAGCTGCATTAATAGCCCCATACCCTAATCCTTCATCTTCCAACATCCTTAAGAATCTAGCTATCTGGGCAATCATGGGCTTCAAAGGTTTCACCTTTTCTATTAAGCAATGAACCCCGCCTTTTTCTTAAATAACTGGTGTAAAGTTTTACTGTTCCCTTTCTCCATGCATGAGAGACCAGTCTTTGTTGGATAATTTTATCTAGGCCAAACTGTTCTAAATGTTTATTCAGAAAAGGAATGCCAGGAGAGGGGTTGTTGACACATCTCCGTGCACTGTCAGCGGACCTTGGTGTGCCAGATTTGTGGGAGACCTTGGGAATCGGAGGCAGTCTTTGGCAGTCGACGTTATCGCTGCCAGCCATGGCTGTCTGTCCCAATCGGGCACTATCAGAATTGCTTGTGCCCGGTCCATTCTGATCTTCCTGGCCACTCGGCTGATAATGCTGAAAATATAATTAAATTTATTTCCCCAAATCAAGGAAAACGCATCCACTCGCCAACCTTTAGGCTCAGGATGCCAAGAAACATATTTTGGTAATTTACAATTGTTTCTAGACGCAAATAAGTCTACCTCTGGTCGACCCCATCTTTTACAAATGTGTTCAAAAATGTCATTATTCAATGACCATTCTAAGTGATCATGGAAATGTCGACTTTTCTTATCTGCCAAAGTATTTTGACTACCTGGGATATGTGCTACTGTTAGCCACACATCATGGTCTTGCGCCCAATTCCAAATTAGTCTTGCTATTTTGTCACATGGTTTAGACTTTCTCCCTCCCATGTCGTGCAAAATTGCCTTTAGTGCGGGATAATGCTAAATTCTCATCTATCTCTAGCGACTTAATATGCGCCTTCCCGTATAGAATAGCAGGGGCATAGGCAATCATGATGCCGATAAGCACCACGACATGCCTTATCCTTGGCCTGGTTAAAGTTACCAACTGGGTCGCCCTGTCTAAAAACTAATCAAGTTTCTGCTCTGTCAGGGACACAGTCATCTGTTTAGTATTTAACAAAAACCTTAAACATTTTAGTTCTGAAGTCGGTTGAAAAACAGACTTTTCATGATGGATATAAAACCCCAGTTTCAATGAATGTTTCACACAGGTCGTTAACTGCAATTGTGCATTCCTGACTTGATTGGGCCATAATAAATGAATCATCAATGTATGGAAACATAACGTGTCCTTTTCTCGCCATAAGTGAAAAAATTGGTTTCAGTATTTTGGTGAACAAACGAGGGGCACAAGCTAATCCATTAGGCACACAAGTGAATTCAAAGAGCTGACCCATCCAAAGGAATCTTAGATATTTCCTGTCTGCTTTGTAAATCGGGATTGTGTAGTATGCATCCCGTAAATCAACACTCGCGAGCCAAGATCCATGTGTAATCAAGTCTCTGGCTGTTTCCAACGAAAACATTTTTAAATGTTTATATTCCACAATTGTGTTTAACTTAGTTAAATCTAAAATCATCCGAATGTCCCCATTAGGTTTGATTGATTGGTTGGTGGTTTCTTTACGCCGTGTCGGCAGCATAGGCCATATTCACGGCGAGAATTGTGTTTTTTATTCAACCATCGCCTTTACATATAATGTAAAAGCATAAAATCAGTTAGGTGTCAATATCCCCATTAGGTTTTGGGCGGGAAAAAATGTTTGAAATAAATTCCCTGGGTGTATGGTCAACCTCTTCAATAATGCCTTTGTCCCAAAAATGTGCCACCTGGTTAGCCAGTGCCTCCGTTTTTGTGTCATTGAAACGATAAGGGAAAGGAGTAGACTCCTGTACTGGTATCTGCGTAAACGGAATCCGTACACCTTGCACAATATTTATGATATTCACATCACTAGTTAGTAATTCCCATCCGTGTAAGCAATTCTAATATTGCCCACCTGAAAAATGCTTACATCTGTCTGTGTCGTTTCGGAAACCACAGTTGGTGACGCAGCTTTTGAGGTTTGCGTAGCAACCTCTACTTGTTCCCTGGTCAGGGGAACGGCTTGCTGGGAGTGTACTCCCGCTTGAACGGCCGGTTTCCACCGTTCCAGCCAAATGACTGCCGTTTTCCGCGTCCTCTGGGCTGGAACCCGTAAGCCGGCCCTGACTGTCCTCTGGTGGTCCGGCAGTTCCGAAAATCCCCTCTGGTTTTTCGGAAAGGGGAACTGGCTTCGGTGGTCTTTTTCTTTGCATCCATATGCTTGCCACTTTTGGAGGTGGTTTCGACCTCTTTAAAGAGGTATTGCAGCTGTCCCCCAAAAATGTTTGTTTTGTCCAGGGCTTTCCTTTTAAGGAAAAGTGTGTATTCTTTCCCATCATTGTCCACGATCTTTTTAGACCTGGCGACCTCTTTGTCGGCATCAGTACAGACCGATTTGAACACATTTTCAAACCGCCTGTAAGAGAGGAAATTGCTCGCTGCCGTCAGCATGTCAATTCCTTTGTCTATTGACCTGGCCAATGACGAGAACTTGTTCTCTGTTTGCATACCGCTGTCAGGGCCCCCGAGGACCGCTTTGTGTACAGTGTGTAACACCGTTTCGAACCGTTTCCAGTCTTCATTAAGAGTGACATCACTGTCCATCTCTTTTACCACCGAGTCTGGAATCCCTTTGATACCAGTGAGCTGCTCGCCTAACTTGTTGATTACCTCTGCAGGCTTAAAGGTATTGAAGTGTCCTTTGATTGTTTCCCTCATCATGGTTGTTGTTAGAGCTTTCTTTGCATTCTCCTGCACACACTTCTTCCTCACTTTGCCCCCGATCTGGGCGTAGAGGCCCAATCGTTGTGTGTTAGATTCAGACTCTGTTGATGAAGAGTCTGAAGAAGAGTCAGAGGATGATTCCTTCTTCTTCTTGGCCTTCTGGACTTTCTTAGGCCTTTTAATCCCCTTGCGAGCCTTCGTGAATTCGTCTACTGATGATCTCACAGCTTTCTTGGCCTTCTTTTTCTTTCGGGCCACCACCAGGGTAGCTTCCGGGGCTGAGTCCGTCTCATCCTCTGAGATGTATTCCCAATCTGAATCCTGATACGGGAGATTAGACCTCTTCGTCCCACGCGCCTGTGGCTGGAACTGTTGGAGCTTCTGTTCCATCATCTCATTCATACGTGCCTCCCAGTCAGAAGGCACCACTGCGGGCCCAACCGGGTCACTGTCCCTCTCCGGGTTGGACATCGCGAACGCCCCGGGCAGAGGTGACGGCGGCGCCATCAAAACGGGTGACGAATCGTATCCCTCCGTCGGGCGCCCTTCAGCAGCAGCTGGCGTGGCCGTCTTACTCTGCTTCATAGCCATCGGAAGCCTGTAACAATCGAAAGAAAGTTACTATCAACCGGAATTTAATTCCATATGTCACAACAGGTTTCAGCAAAAACCAAAATTGAGCATCTAGTGGTATTGGATAATGTATTTACACTGTTCCAATACAGGTGTGAAAAGCTAAAGTGTATTGTCGTAGGTATATGGTATCGAAACCAAAACCAAACGAGGGGTAGGACCAGTGTATCGGTCCTCCCACACTCTCTGTTCCGTACACTTCTTCCTTCTGCGGCTTCTGCACCAGCAAATTGGAGAAAATGCTACGAAACTAGGAGGTACGCCTAAAAAAGTGTGGGGAGTCTATAAAAGAAACCCAGGATAATTTCCATCGCGAATCCATAAAAGAAACTGAGGAAAAATCCAAATGTGATGTGGCTCCAGCCAACATCGCTCTCCGTTTGGCAACGGGCGGCTTGTAGAACAAAGGAAAAAAGGGGTTTCTCATTGTTCTATCGGTGTTCATTGAAAAACACCCATAAAAGTCACAAAAAATGCCCAAAAGTTCTAAAACTTTTGCGAAAAGATGCTCTATTGCATCAACTCACAATGTATATCACTGTTAACAACATACTTACAGTTAGTATGTTGTCGTAGATCAAAAATCACCGGAGCAACTCAACGAACGTCCTCCCATCATGAGTTGTTTATGCTAATTGCTGGACCCGGATGTGCTTCCTTCTCCCTAGCCTGAGGCTAGCCAGAGGCTTAGTACCAAGGTAAAATATTCATATATATACACATATGTATATGTATTCATGGAAATATATATACACACGGATAAGTATATGTATACATGGATGTATACATGTGTATATAGACATATAATATACATACAAGTTGTATAACAAGATATCTAAGCCTGCTCAGATAAGGAGACCCCAAACTTCCTATTAGAATTCCTGCATGTCTAAGCCTTACTTGTGCTCGCAACATGTGTACTAACTCAACAGGTATACATGCCAAGCACTGTACTTGTTACACGCAAAGATAGCCGGCCAAGTGTCTAGTTCCCGTGTCTGGGTTTGCTTGCTTGGCTAACTTCTTATTAGTGCTTACTACGTATAACCTGAAAATTGTCTGTTCGACATTGTGCCTGAACCATGTGCCCCCAGCCGGGACAGTGGAGCCAGGCGGCAGGGATGAAAGTGGCAGGGTGCTTCGGTCAGGGTCAGGGTACAGGGAGAGCCGGGATCGCAATGGCTTCGGGGGCAGTCATGGCAGGTGGGGAGGGGGGGGGGGAGCATGGAGGTGTGTGTAACTACAGGGCACGCGATAGGTAATGAAGTTGTGGATGCTGACCCACGACCAGAGGCCCTGGTTTTGTTTTCTTGTTTCACATTTAGAACACCACAGATTGATGGCAGACAATACATATGAATGATCAAAGACAAAACAGGGATGGAAGTCCTACTGGGCTCGGTAGGACTCATCGAAACGTGAATGAGTCCTGCAAGGAAATGTAGGACTCATCTCAAGACACGTACTGGCCACCAACCAGCATAGAACCGCTAGTCAATGAATCACTATAGGAACACGCACGCTCTAAGACCACCACTGAAATAAATAGTAGCTTATCAGTATATTATTTCAAATTAAAGAAAACATAACATTCAGACACAAAGCATTACAACATTCACTATCGAGTATTGCTAGTTTTTTGTTTTTTTAATTAGGGGGGGGCGGGGGGGTGGGGAGGAAGGAAATGATAAAGCATATAAAGTTGAAATCAATCAAATGTCACTTATTTATTACAGCCGGTGAGGGCTTTTGACAGTAGAGGACTGAGAACGTATTACGAGTAATGAAACCAAGTGACACTGGTATGTTCGAGTTCCACAAGGGGTATCATGAGGTCACACCAGTCAGGACAGGGTGCCAGCCTGTACGGTGAATCAGGGCCGCGTTCAGGGTCCGTCTCGGAGGCACCTCAGAGGTGGCACTGATGTCAGGCTAGTCTGAACGGTAAAAGCAGTTTGTTACCTCGAAAATGGCCGGCCCCATAGGCGGCGGCCATTTGCAATGGAAAAGCTGCGCTGTGATTGGCTGAAACCACTGAATGCGGCGGCCATTTTCGAGGCGCTTTTCATCTCCACTCTGAAAAGGGAGGCGTCTCCGCGGTGCCTCCGAGATGGACCCTGAACGCAGCCTAGGACAGCTTTCAAGACAGTAGCATCCCACCAGGTGCCTTGCCGTTGTGGTGCCACCTACCGGATCAAGTAGGACACCACCACCTCAAACTGAACACATTCTGCACATAGACTGCACGATACTATGGACAGAGGCCTAATTAGGTGACGATTAAACAGTGTGTGTCGGGGGGAGGGGGGGGGGGGGTAGGCGAGGGGGATTGCATGCTGGCAAATCAGTACAATTTAAGAAAACACCAGAAAATGACATAACATGAGGTAAGGAAATTGAGTGGGCAATCGTGGCGTTTTCAGCCTAATAGAACAAAATGGTGGACATTCATGAAGGGATGTAGAGGAAAAAGGAGGCAATACATAACAGTGTAAAAACAAGCTGATAAGCTCAGCACAGTGCGGTGTTCAGCGACACGACGGGCTCGTGGTCAGTGCTGCCTACAAGTCCTGAAATAAACAAAACTGAGAAACTGTTAAGCTATCACCATGCACAACATGGGATGAGCAAACTGAGCTTTGTAGGCCACAAGCGGGAGAGGAAACCGATTCACATCAATCAATGTAAACATCAAAGTATATTGTACAGACGAAATAAAATAAACACTAGTGGACACAAAGGTCATCCAGAATAAAATCTGGAAATGGGGGAGATGAAGTACAAAAGCTTTGAGCTTGTGGGTTGAAAAAGAAAAAAACAACAAGGATCATATGTTCATCCAATGCTTACATGGACCTGGCTGGACAGGGAGTTGTGTTCTATGTGGCGCAACATACCAATTTAACAATGCCAACTAAGGGAAATGCACTCTGTAGTACGACAGATATACACCACTGGGCCCGTATGCATGGAGCAGTGTTAGCGGCGTGTGGTGTTAAGCCTCTAATACCGGGTAGCTATCACCGTTTATCGGCGTTGTCAAGAACTATGTCAAGCCGTATGCATGGGCGCCTAAACGGTGAGCGTTACCTAAACATGAATGTATTTATAGATTTGGGAAATCCCTCGATTCGACAATATGAATAACGCCGCCAATGTGGCAGAGGGGGTTAATATCGGTTCGGATTTAGGGTTAATTTAATAAAATTTCACTTATTGCGTATGTAATTCTATTAAATATGATAGCATTGAATAGATTTGGGCTTAATATATTGCCACCGATGCGGCGGCGGCGATGTTTAGTTGACGTTCGACAGTATGGATATCGACGTCGAAGCAGCGGAGGCGATTTGTTTACTTTACATTCGTCGATTCAAAAATATTAACATCGCCACTGTTGCGGCGGCAGCGTTAATCTCGCTTCGATTTTAGGGTTAATTTAATAAAATTTCACTTATTGCGTATGTAATTCTGTTATATATGATAGCGTTGAATAGATTTGGGGTCCATCCTGACACTAACCTAACACTAACACCGCTGTAAACCTGCTATGAGCAGAGTTAGAATTTCCGAGTTTAAACTCACGGTGTTAGGCCTAACACTGCTCCATGCATACCAACTTTTCGGCACTAAACCAGAAATCCCACCCTCATGGAACAGTGTTAGCGGCGTTTAGTGTTAAAGCCTGTCACCGTTTACCTATGACCAAGGACATGTGGTATGTAGGGGCGCATAACACTTTGATTATAGCTAAATGTGAAGTTATTTATTATTATTATTATTATCCTCTGATGCAGGCTTGTGGTAGCCTATACAAAGCTCTTAGTTCTCAGCTCTAATGGTATGCAGCCTCGCAATCGTACAGGAATGTTTCTCTGGCCCAGGCCCTGTCCAGCGCATTCTTGAATCGATTCATAGATTTGGGAAATCCCTCGATTCGACAATATGAATAACGCCGCCAATGCGGCGGTGGCCTTAATATCGGTTCGAATTTAGGGTTAAATTGATAAAATTTCACTTATTGCGTATGTAATTCTGTTAAATAAGATAGCATTGAATAGATTTGGGCCTCATATATTGCCGCCGATGCAGCGGCATTCAACAGTATGGATATTGACGTCGGCGGCGATTTGTTTACTTTACATTCGTCGATTCGACAATATTAATATTGCCGCCGATGCGGCGGCAGCGTTAATATTGCTTCGAATTTAGGGTTAATTTAATGAAATTTCACTTATTGCGTATGTAATTCTGTTAAATATGATAGCATTGAATAGATTTGGGCCTAATATATTGCCGCCGATGCGGCGGCGGCGGCGTTCGACAGTATGCATATCGACGTCGGCGGCGATTTGTTTACTTTACATTCGTCGATTCGACAATATTAATATCGCCGCCAATGCAGCGGTGGCGTTAATGTCGCTTCGATTTTGTGGTTAATTTGACCAAATTTCACTTTCTGATTATGTTATTCTGCTAAATATTGCATTGAATAGATTTGGGCCTAATATATTGCCGCCGATGTGGCGGCGGTGGCGGTGGCGGTGGCGGTGGCGACGCCAGTATGGATATCGACGTCGATGCAGTAGCGGCGATTTGTTTAGTTTACATTCGTCGATTCGACAATATGAATAACGCCGCCAATGCGGCCGCGCCGTTAATATCAGTTCACTTTTAGGGTTAAATTGATAAAATATCACGTTTAGAGTATGTAATTCTGTCAAATATGATCGCATTGAATAGATTTGGGCCTAATCGGTACCTAACACCAACCTTAAACCACCTATGGAACAGGGTTACCCTAACCTAGTTTAAGGTTTTGGTGTTAGGCCCTATCACTGACTCTTGCATGCGACTTTTCGCCGCTAAACGGGGGATTCCCACCAAACACCGTTTTGGCTCTCTAACACCGACCCATGCATACGGGCCCAGAGGTCGCTACGGACAAACAGGGATAGGCCAGCTGATCGTGGTTCTGACAGCCGTATAAAACTGCACGGACTGGGCCGGCTGAAGGCCCGTGAGGCACTCGTGTACCTTGCTCGCTGCTAGCTGGTGCTGGAGCTGCCGACATTTGATGAACTGCAAAGTAACAATGACCATTAATGTTACACTCCACTATTTGCTGCAGCACACAGGCATAGCAAATTCGGTACATGAAATGTGATATTCTGTCCAATTGAGGGGGGGGGGGGGGTGACATACGACTTTGTGGTTCAAGCAATTGCCTGGTACACACCTCCCGTTTACGATTCACAAGCTAAAACTGACTGCCCGACGCGACGCGACCCGACCCGACCTGTTTCCCGACTAAAACTGACGACAGGGGGTTCACACATATACCGACTGGAGCGCTCACATATACCGCCCGTTTCGCGACTGCGATCCACGCAACTGTTGTCTTTAGCGCGAACTACCCTAGCTACCCGAGCGCCTCCTAGCGTTCTGTGTGTGTCTCTGTGTTTCTGTGTGTGTGTGACTCTATGTCTCTGTGTTTATGTGTCTGTGTGTGTGTCTCTGTGTCTGTGTCTTTGTGTGTTACTCTGTGTCTGTGTGTGTGTGTCTCGGTGTGTGTCTGTGTGTGTGTCTCTGTGTTTATGTGTGTCTCTGTTTCTGTGTGTGTGTTACTGTCTCTGTGTGTGTCTGTGTGTGTGTGTTACTCTGTCTCTGTGTGTGTCTGTGTGTGTGTGTCTGTGTGTGTGTGTCCGTGTCTCGGTGTGTCTCTCTGTGTGTGTCTGTGTCTCTGTGTGTGTGTCTCTGAGAGAAAGACACACAGACACTCTCCCTCCCTCCCTCCCTCCCTCCCACAGAGACAGACACACACAGAGAGACACACAGAGACAAAGAGACACACACAGACACAGACAGAGACACACACAGATAGAGACACACACAGCAACAGAGACACAAAGACACACACAGAGACACACACACAGACAGAGATACACACACACAGACATAGACACACACAGAGACACACACACAAAGACACACACACAGACACATACATACAGACACAGAGACAGACAGAGACACACACACACAGACACAGAGACACACACAGACACAGATATACACACGCACACAGAGACACACACACAGACATAGACACATACAGACACACATACAGACACAGAGACACACACACACAGACAGAGACACACACACAGACAGACAAAGAGACATAGAGGACTTGGATCGCAAACGGACGATGGGTATCACACATATACCGTATAAGATATGACTGACCGCTCACATATACCGTTTCTCGAACGGCCCGATTCGTTTTTCGAATCCCTTGCGATTTGAGTTTTAAACACTAAAACTGAGTTTTATGCGCGAATCCCAAGGCTCTGGTGTGTGCGGGGGTCACACACCTAACGACTAAAACTCAAACTTATGCGCGAAACGGGCAGCTTTAGATCGTATACGGGTGTGTACCGGGCATTAGAGTCCACCCATAAGTGAGCTATACGTTTAGCATGGCAACCTAAGAGTTATCCCGACCTTAGATTTTGCCAGGACATAAAACTCCAACAACCAACCAGCCAAAGAGTTATACTAGTTATCACTAATATTATAATATTGATAATAATAACAATATTTAGTAACTAATATAGTAGTAATATTCGGTAATAGTAAATTCTACACGTATTACAAAAGTGAAAGCATTCCAAATAATAGCAGAACACATTCATATGAAGGTTTACATGTGGACCTGTCAAAGTTGAAAAAAAGCAATTTCACTTTTCGATTTTAATCCTATGAAAATTAAAGATTACATTAACATGGGAAATTAAACACACATCCAGAAAGTAATTTTAACATACAGAACACTTTCAAGCATTTCATTAGTTAGAGTTAAGCAAACAAAAGTATAGCTTACAGGAAAAAAGTTGAAACGAAGTTGAAAAAAAGGTTTGTCAATTTTGGTGTAAATATGTAAATTTTCACATTTTCAGTTTAGCCCAAAATCATATAAATATACTTTTAATACATTTTGTGGAATAGATCAAATACATATAGTAGTGCTGGCATACTTAATTGACAGAGGAAACAATCATTTCACTTGCTATTAAAAAAGAAATAATTAATTATGTCGATAGTAGTAATAGTAACATGGACACTAAATATGTGGTATCCAGCTTAAAGAAATGACCCATGTACATGTACATACAAACATCCATACACACATTGATAAATATGTACACACACATAGACCTACGCATAGATGCATACATACATATAAATACACATGCAATAAAATAAAACACAAACTGCAATTCGATGATAACTAAAGGCAAAGCTGCTCAGCATTGAAAACAAGTTCTGTCTTGAACTTATAAGTTATGGACAGGGTAAATAAACCATCATTTAAAAAAAAAGCACATCCAGACATGCATCAATGTCATTGGTTTGACTCGGCTGGGATTCGAACTCCCGACCATCCACACAGGAAGACTGTGTTGTACTGATTCGGCCACTGTGTCCAATATCTCCATTTAGGCCGACTAGTACCGATGCGCCACCTATAGTCCTGAAAAATAACTACGCGAAATGTCCCCCATTACACTTTTTCCATCTTAATTTTTTTTTATATTAATGTAACGCTTTTGACTATATGCCAGTGATTAGGTCACTTGATTCGTTGTACATGACACGCAGTAGATTATAATATATCTAAACTTGAATTTTACACTCCGAAATCAAACATAACCAAGTTATATAATAAATAGGTACTGTTATCACACTTCTGTGATACATGGTTCATATACATCCTTGTTATAAACCACCCTCTTGATACAACCAGACCGGATCGCCAAAATGCTCCAACACACAGAGCCATAGGAACCTATTACGCCGATCATCTAGCAATAGCATTTTTGTAATGATATTTGCATAAATGTGCATTTATACCACATATAATTACACATACACACATGAAATAATACAATAATGGAGAAGCATACATCTTAACCTGGGTTAAACAGTCAACAGAACTAAACCAGACAGTGTGCTGCCAGTCCTGCAGGACTGAGGTGGTTGTACATGGACACAAGGCTAATGCCATACGTACCTGGACTCGCTGACATTGGGGGGGTCGCCTTGGCGGCCATGGCTAAGGAACCATATGCAGCCGCAGAAAAAAGAACACATGGAAAAACCACGCTTTTATACTGCGCTTCTTATAGCACATGGACATCGAGAATGTAACTCATTACATTTTACAGCCAAATACCAACATTATACATATTATCAGCTAGAAATGGAATCGGATATATTATGGATGAAATGCACATGACAGGGGGCAAAATTCCCATCTCAGGGCTTAATGTGTGAACGAATACTTGTTAATTTGTACGTATTTTTGGTTGTTTATGCACATTTTCTTTTCGCAAACATCTACATGCTGACAAACACCGACCTGGGTTTGCCGATCTGTGAAGGCCTGCACCCATCACTCCACCCATCATGTGACCTAGGTGTGGGACGGACCAAGCCGGTTATGTGCGCAGTGATAACACGGTGCACTTTGCCAACATCAACATACTCTTATTACACATCAACTGCACCTATAGGCATTCCCTCCTATTGTCTCAACGAGTAACAATTACTGCGTCTTTCTTAGTTCTCAGCTAAAGCAAATGCACAAAATAAGGATGCAATTTAATTAAAATTGTTAACTACAATATAGATTAGGCTTATATTTGAGTTCTTGCTACTAGCAGATGGGGAGAAAAAACAATGCCAATTCTATTACTTTAAAACATTCACAGTGAGTTGCCATATTTTCTAAATAAGCGCCAGAAAAGCAGACAAAAATAAATTATCTATAATACTACAACTATAATTAAATTCAAAGCTCCTAAAATAATCGCTTAAACCTGAAGACGTTTAAATAGTTAAAAACATGCTTTAAAATACCGTAACAGTGACACATGACATTAGATAAGTGGACTGGAAGAAACTAGATGTGGAGTTGTGCCAGAAACACCAAAGGTGAGAAAGATGGTGCCATCATATGAGGAGTTGTAAGACCGCTGTCAGAGCAAAGTCTAAATCTGCGTACACTATAGAATCTACAATGTGGGGAATTGTCACACTGTACTTAATTAACTACCACTTCCACAAAAACAAAACTACAAGACGAGACTGCCGTGAGGCTGAGGCAAAGGGTCGCACCAACAACAGGAGGCGGACGGTTCACAAGGCTGCCTACACAGTGCTGCGGTGTGGACCCACCTGAGGGACTGACGGCCCGCATTGGAAGACCCCGCGTACTGGGGGCCGGCTTGGGGCCAGGCAGTTTGAGGCCCTCCAAGCCGGTCAGGATGTCAAGACTATCCAGCCCAGCTTCAAAGCAATGGCAAACCGTGTTAACTGTTGTCGAGGCAATGCGCAGACTTTTCACTATGATTAGTATGAACCATTGACTTCTTACAGTGACAGGCGTGAGAATCTTTTAAACATAAATGTAGGACAGAACTGAGAGTAGTTTTATATAAGTTATTCAAGTACGTATTAGCCCTATGCCACTTCAATACAGTGACATGATTTTATATACATAAAAATATATCTTTTAATCACTTCCGTTTTAAAAGAAAACCGGGCTTAGGAGGGGGATATTATCAAGGCTCTGCGACACACACTGTTGCCGAAACGTGCGGATTTGGTGGTTAGCTTGATCAATACCTGCCACTGCTGAATTTGAGTGTTTCGAGACGCAGGTGGTTGATGACACCGGTGGTGTTTGTGTTACGTGCACACTATTCCGGCATCTCAGTGCAGCAGCGCCTTGACACCGCCCCACCCGGGACCCAACTAGACTGACTGATGTAAGCGACATACTGGGTGCAGCTTTAGGTGGCGGTGGGCGACGTATCGGCTGGTTGGAGGGTGACGCGGGCAGCCCAGGGGGCAGCTGCACACCCCCGGCTGCCATCATGCCCTGCGGCAGACTGGGCATCATGCCCCCTGGTGGCATCATGCCAGGCATAGTGCCCGGGGCAGCGCCACCAGGGGGCGCAGCGTTTGTAGTCAGATCAATGGCGGCTGGACACGGCCACCAGGCAAGAAGCATATTCAACATGTTAGTCGACACTGACAGTACTCGGCCACTGGGGATACCTTATCTTTTAAACGTAATACCCCCATTAAACTGATACGTGTGTATATAACATACTCTACACATAAGACAAGTTTGACAATTATTATTTGTTACAATTCACAACCATGTCGACCTGATGTGAATGTTAGCTAGACATTTAATTTATTGTCAATTATTCATTTGATTTTGCAACCGTGTTCGAAATTAGTCGATACATATTTGTATAATACACGACGGCTAGCAAGAGGAATGAGCTTACGTACAGAAATTGGGACTGGTCGGCCGAGCAGTGGGAGCCATGGTGGGAATAAGACCAGCCATATCCATGCCAGCTGTGTAGGAAGCACACAGTACAAGGTGAGACCCGGCACGTAACAATCAATTACGCACTTCCCCGTTACTAGCGACCTGCTGTCGTATACTACAGCAGCACGCCTTAAAGCTCTTTACTTACAATTAATTCAAGTTCCACAATGGTAACCAGTACAGCACGGATGAGAACCGACTAACAAAGCCACGGAAATTGGACTTCCAGTAAAGTAATCAGTACTAAGCATATGAGGGCAAATCAGCCACATCACCTATAGAGAGAAAATTGGAAATCTACCTTAAATGGGAAATTTCTCATCACTTATTTACATAACTGATATTAGATATCGTTACATCTTGAGTTTATTTGGGGGAAGTGCGAACAATTAAGTTCAAAGCCTACCTTGATTCATCATCTGCGTCAGTATTGAAAAAGAATCTTGGCACAACAAACCACAATCTCAACCAATATTGAACCATTGGCAGTCTTAAACTGTACAAGATTTTACAAGCATAGTATTAGTTAATATACACCGAGAAGACAATACAATTATAGATGACTGATGAGTACATGGCATAACATGTTTCACATTGAGAACAATGTACACGTCCTCCTGATACCCATATTTAAATTATACAAATACAAACTAATTCCAACTGAAAATACCTGTAATAATTCACTTAATGCAAATTCAAATGTCTTACCGCTCAAATAATCCTATCTAGCACCATTGTTAATTCGACTCTAGTCACATCTCTTCAGGCCTACTTCAATTAATCCAATTCACATTTGTATTCACACTGTAACTGTTCACTTATCTTAATCCCACCTCGTTTACTCAAAATATAAACAATGTTATCAGAAATAAGCTTGAATATATAAAATAATCCCTACAGGATCCAAAGAGGTTCGGTGAGATGGTGCCACCAGTGGATGAGCTGGGAGGTGGGGCTGACGTCATGCTCATGTCCAGACCAGCTTTAACGTGGGGAAGAAACGCAACCAATCAGGCATTATACAAGAAGAGGGAGAACAGAGCATGAATTTAGGACTTAAAACACTAAGTTAAAAGTCATAGACTAGATATGGAATGAGTTGTGCGCATGCTGGATGATACACACATACACACATACACACACACATATATATCTACACACCTCTTCAGTTGCAGCTGATACTTGCACTAGGATATGGTGTGGTTGTGGTGTGATGGTTGTGGTGGAGGTACAAGGGCCCTAATGTCGGATTTGTTTGTGCGTCAGAAAGTAGTTAGTGTTTACATACATGCATACCTGCCAACTTTTGTTAAACGAAAATCCTAATAATAGAAATCCATCCAAGCGAAGCGAGGCACGCAAGCGTTCTAGGGGGGTTCGGGGGCATGCCCCCCCCCGGAAAAATTTGAAAAATACATCAACTTTACTCACTCTAGTATTTAGGCTAAAAACTGGTAATAATTTCTTTAATAATTTGCCTAAAATGTCTCTGAAAATGCACCAGAATGCACCATTTTTTTATGTATTTTTCAAATTTTTCCGGGGGTGGCATGGGGATTTTGAAAAAGCGGAATAATATGTTTAGAATTCGTAGGGCGGAATGAGAATTAAAAAAATCGTAATTATTCCGCCAAAATCGTAATGGTTGGCAGGTATGTACATGGTGTGAACGGGACTGATCAAGCTGGACTAGCCATAGGGGATGTACAGTGTTAGGTGTATGCAGCATACCATGAGTATTAAAGGAGCTGGAAGAAAGCAGTGCTATAAAACACCTACACACAAGGAGCCCGGGACTGTTGGCTCGCAGCGGTGGTGCAGGGGAAAACACCCCAACATTCTCCAATCCAGCTATAGGACAAGAACAGGTTGACATGGTAACTAGCGGCGGAGTGAATCAACATGCAGGCAGGGTAAATCAATATGCCAACGTCGGCTGCTCACAACTTGAAATGCTCATTTTTGAAAGGACGGGAACACTTAAGGACAAGTTCTTGGTGTTGTATTTTTGTAGGCTCTGTATTTTGTAATTAAAGAAATAAGTAGGACGTAACGCATGGCAACGGCGACCTTAAATTTAATAGTTACAAAAGTGTTACTACTAAATTCCTCTTAATGATATGATGTGACAAAGAAACGGCTTGAAAATACATTCTTAACCATAGCTTTCTATCAATATTACATAAAGTCCCACAGATATAATTGTAGTGCGGGTTCCGTCAGCAACAGCCCCATGTTTTCAGCACACTCATCACGTAACATGATTCTACATACAGACATGATCACTGCTAACAGGACAGCATAGAAAGCCAGCGATCATGGGTTGATCCTCAGTCTAGGTTGACCATTTCTCACCACACCCTATAATGGACTACCCTACAATCCAGATATACTGGCGCATGGGGGGGGGGGGGGGGGGGGGGGCAGTTCAAACCCAGGCTTAACATCAAAATGGTAGTGGAACTACGATAAAGGTCCACACTTGACTGATTACACATAATGTGATAACATCATTATAGAAAGATGTGTCATAATACGACAGTAATCACTGATACAAATCGGACAGTCAATTCTAGGAGTTAAGACATTGCCACTAGAAACTTCCATGGAACTTTAGGTGCAGCGCTACATTTCAACATACCTCACTTGCAACTAGAACTACAGGGGAGGGACAACTTCGACATAACAATGAAAGCTATCGTTTTAAAACTCTTCGAAATCTACCAGCTTATCTCAGTAATATACAATAGATGAAAATATGCTGGTACAGCTTGTGTAACTTGTCCCCATGTGCAACCTGAGCTAACTGGAAACAGTTACAAAATTATGTGCTATTACATAGCTGGTTCTGAGGCGTTTAACCACTGGAGCCATGGGTAGTGTTCTAAGGGGCAAAAAGGGAGACCACCATAGTACTGTATAGGTCCTACATTGTTGAATTGTGAGGCAGCTAACCTGACGTTCTCACTAAACAATGACACAACTCTTGGTGAACCACATCTAAACATCTGTTATCACTACCACTACTTCTAACACTGCATACATTTGACAGTAAAACATACATGCTCGACTATGGCTAAAGCATTAGGGTTCGTTTTCTTAAGTCACTTCTTAGTAGAGTTAAGCTTGTCGATCATGTTGAACAGAAAGAATACTTTAAATAATGTTCTATAAAAAAAATTCAACACAATGTGATTATCATACGACTTAACGGCACTATACCAGTGTCTTTATAGGACAACGGCGTGAATCTTCCACATGCTGTCTGTCCTCACTAATAAAACGCGTCCAATGCCAGTCCACTGCTGAAATCAGTCTTACATAAAACTACCTGGCTACATGGCGGTTGAGGACTAGGCCCACCTAAACTAGATCCACGCAGTATTATATCTAGAAATTAATAGAGACCTGTGTAACCGTACTAGAGAGTGCGTCTCCTGAGTTGAAGGTTACACAACTAGCTACACGCAGCATGCAGGCAAGGAAGGAGAGAACCTACCGAGACCGGGGCTGGCTGCACGAGCAGGCTGCGGCCCAGCTGGAGTGGGCATGGTCGGCATTGGCATGCTCAGGTCAAGCACTGCACCTGGAAAACAAAAAAAACATGAACACACATCACACCACTGTCATGGCACAGCGGGTGGGTGGGGTTTGATGAGCTGAAGTAGTACTTCTACAGCAGGATTCTTCAGGATAGATCAGGATTTATATTATTTTACTTATTTTTGGGTTACATTAGTTGATTAAGCAGGCGTAAATTCAACCAAGAGAACTGATCTTCCTCATTCCATCATTCTTGGCACTTCCTAGTAATTGTTCCCTAAAAGTTCAAAAAGCTAGCAAAATAGATCTGCCAGTTAAATTTTGCTCATGCAATGAAAAAGTAATGCATTTAAAGATCACGTTTTTTAAACAATCACTTGGAATTAGTTCATTTCCAATATTCACAAAAATTCAATTTCTTCTTGTATGAAAACCAATTTTTCACATTAAACGTCTCAGTTGTTGAAGCCTGTTAACTAAAAACACTAACCACACACCCATCCAAAGAAATCATTTAATAATATTTTAGTTATACTAGACTTACGTAGTAAGTTGAAGTATTACTGAGATTCTTACGAATCTACGATACAAAGGTAAGGATCAGGGGAGAGGACAAGCTCTCGCAGTCCCATATGTAGCCTCAGTCTTTAAAGTTGGAGGGAGCAAAAAACCTTAATATTCGTTTCAGGAAACCTACCCCCCCTTCTACTTCCCTTGTTTTCTGAACCTTCTTTTTTGTTATTTACCTCGAGTTTCATGGTTCTTATTTTTACAAGGCGTGGGAGGGTGGGCCCCTGATTCTTAGCTTCGTATTCGTAGATTCGTAAGAATCTCATGAATACTTCAACTTACTACGTAAGTCTAGTATAACTAAAATATTCTTACTTCATCTTCCAAACACCGGAAGTTAAGTATCCGGGGAGAGTCTTCATAGCTTGGTTTTTTGCTTTCCGACTTCTCCTCCTACTTCCTTCCCTTTGTCTCATTCTGCAATTATATGTAACCAGAATCTGTCTTTCGATGTTAGTCACATTTTATGTAATGGCAATCGTTTGGGTTGTGCCCATGACCATGTCATCACTTATATGCCTTTCTTGTTTAACAGAATTAATAAATTCATAAGTTTGCCTAATGCTTCTTTATTTCGTTTTATTTTTACACGTTTGCCCTGCTCAGTATCAGTCTCTGCAACTTGCCTGGGTCTTCCAATGTTTTATGGTAGAATTTTGAAAAGCTTGCGCTGTCTCGCCACGACGCATTCCTCATGATTGCGTTTAGGTTCGCACTTAGAGCTTTTGCTGAGGAGGCAGATGACCCTCATGTACTATGTCCTTTGTATTTTGTAGTGTCTACCCCTGACAATTCTAGGACCTTTAGTGTCCACCTGGCGGGCGTGGCCCTTGAGATTGGCCCATGTGGCCCGATGAAGGAAATTAGCAGCTACTGCGTGTCTTTCCTTATTTTGTCTGTTCTGATAATGTATCTTTTCAGTGCTCTTACTACACATAACTTACCATTGCTTCTATATTCAAAGAAACGCACAGAGTCTAGGGGTTGCCCCAGTTGGTTGTGTTTTAATAGTCTTTTCATTTTGAACACAATCGAGTCCTCCTCTATCCTCATGCTGTCTAAAGTCAGACTCCGGATAGTTTGTCCCCTTTGGGACGACACAAGCAACAATAACAGTGTTAGTTTATAGGACAGTAATTTCAGGCTCATAGCCCCGTTGTTGCCTAATGCTTCTATCCACTTTAGAACCTTCTCCACCTTCCAGAACGAGTCATATCTCGGCTGTGGAGGCCTCTGCTCGTGGCAACACTTACATAACCATTTGATTAAGAAATGTTCACCTATTGTGCTACCATTTATCCTAGGGAAAATCATGCTTAATGCACATCGCGCTGCATTTATCGCGCCATATCCAACTCCAGTCTCGAAGTATACTCGTAGATATTTTAACACCTTTGCTATGGGGGGTTCATTACGCTCACCCCCTGCTCTAGCGCCCACAGTGCCCATCTGTTAATATGGGTCTGGTAGTTTTTACGTGTGGATGCTCTCCACGTGTGGGTAAACTATTGTAGTGTTTTCTTGTCAATATCAAACCCGTCTAATGTTCTCGCTAAAAGCGGTACACTGTTAATCTTGATTCTGCGATCGCTCGCAGTGTGGGCTCTCTTTGCAGGTGGCTGGCTCCAACAAGGTCCCCCTCTTCTTTTGGGAACTCGATCCTCTCTAGCGCTTCTTTTGGGAACTCGATCCTCTCTAGAGCTTCTTCTTGGAAGCGGAAACCACGGTTGTGCTGGCCAATGCGGAGCCACCACTATCGCCGATGCCCCGTCTCGTATCTTTCTCACGACCCTGGGGAGTAGGCTGAATGGGGGAAAGCAATAAATGAACATGCCTGACCAGTTCATCGAGAACGCGTCTGTTCTCCAATTATTGGGTTCTGGCTCCCAGCTTACGTAAATCTGTAATTTAGCATTTAACCTGGATGCGAACATGTCTACCTGTGGTGACCCCCAACATTTACATACTTCTTCGAAAATGTTGTTACTTAGGTTCCATTCCAAATGATCCTTGAATTTTCTGGACCTTAGGTCTGCAAGTACATTATCTACCCCTGGTATATGAGTAATTGTTAGCCAGTTATTGTGCTCTTGGGCCCATTCCCATATAATTAATGCCTCTGTTAGGCAGTCTTCTGAGTTGGTCCCACGCATTTTTTTACATAGGCCAAGGCCGTTGTGCTGTCTGTCCGTACTCTGATATGTACATTATCCCTCTTGCATAGGCTCATTAATCCGAATGCTATTGCCCTCAATCCGGGCGCATTAATGTGTGCCAGCTCGTCCTGGTGCCATCTGCCTCCCGTCTGAGCTGTCGCTGTATGAGCTCCCCATCCCTGATGTGAAGCATCAGTGAATAATTCCATGTCTGGCTCTTTTCTCCTAATTTCCCGTTTGTTATTTAGGTTCACTTCCCACCATGTTATGTCTGCATAACCTCTGTCTGAAATCCACATTCTCTTTTCGAAGTTACCCTTACTTCTCTTCAGAGCTTTAATTTTGTCCCTTTCTAAGCTTTTGAAGTGTTTACCTCCTTATTCTACCGCTGGGGCATAGGCCACCATTAGCCCTATTAGCCCTGCCACTTGTCTTATTGACAGTTCGCCCTGTTGAGCCCCTTTTATTTCATCTATTACCGATAATATTTTATCCTTTTTATCCTCTGTGAGGGAGACCCACATCCCCACTGAGTCAATGTCGAACCCTAGGAATGTTATGCACTGCACAGGCGTTAGTACTGATTTTTCTTCGTTAATTTTGAACCCTAGTTTCATGAAACTGTTTATTAGTTCTGTTATAGCTTCTTGGCACTTGCTTTTTGTTTTTTTTAACACGAAACTGTCGTCTAGGTAGGGGAACCCAATGTGTCCCATTTCTGCCCATTCTGAGTATATAGGCTTTAGAAGTTTCGTGAAAATTCTGGGCCCCGGTGATAACCCATTTGGTAATACTTGGTACTCGAGTAGTTGGTTTCCGAATCGGAACCTGAGGAACCTCCTCTAATTTTTATTGATGGGTACTGAGTAGTACGCATCTGTTAGATCGGCGCTAGCCATCCACATACCTGGCTCTAGCAAGTCTAGGGCCGTTTTGAGATTAAACATTTTAAAGTGTTCATATTGTATGCTGTCAAATCCAGTATCATTCGGGATTTGCCATTTGGCTTAGGTCTGAGAAAAATGTTTGATATCCACTGGTCTGGCATATCCCTCACTACCATTCTAAACGGATGTGGTTCCCTTTCCTGTATCGGAGTAACCACGAACAGGATCGTTATACCTTTCACACAGTTCAATATCCAATTATCACTTACTAACTTTCACCAATTGTTTAAGTAATTAACTTTCGCCAATTGTTTAAGTAATTTACTATGTTACCTGCCACAAATGTTTTATTTATGTCATGTTTGGCATTAATGTCAAAAAGTAATCTTGTCACCTTACCAGGTCTTAATGCTGATGAGTCACCCACCTGGACAGGGTGGCTCACTTCTGAAAAGCCCCTCCGCGGTTGGAGTTGCTGTTGTTGTTGTGGTGGTGGTTTCCCCTACCATGGTTGCTGTTCGGTGTGTTGCCTTTTTGTGCATAATCCTCATTGGATCTGCCAAACTTCTTTTCCGTGGGTTGTGGTCATGCTCCCCACGATGAATTCCCTCTGCCCCGGCCTCTCGCTCGGCTGTTGCCGCGGAACTTGTTGTATGATGAGTTACCGCCATAGCTGCCACCCAAGGTGTTGTTCCCGTAGTCTTGGCGTCTCTTGCCTTTGTAGCCTGAACTCCCGTTCATGCAGCTCTCGGATGCTCGAACTGATTTCATCAGTTGCTTGTTGCACTCTGCTAAGTTGTCGCCTAGCAGGAATTCGGTGGCTTCTGGCCGGTCTCCATAGACATCCCGTTTTTCTTTGATGAACTCCTTTCCCAGTCGGGAGCTTACCACCTTGCCCATGGTATTCTTGCGATCCACTCTCATTTGGGCGTGTGTATTCACCAGCATTCTAATTGCATTTAGCATATGCAATGCCTGCTCATTCAGCTCAGGGTCAGCCTCGCCACGCTGGAGTATGATGTCCATTAATGGTGCAATGGCCGTTAATGCTCCTACCACCCCTTTTGTGGCCGTGAGGAGTGAGCTCTCACCCTCTTCCTTCCCTCTGCAAATCTGATCTCTTCGTTCAGGGACTGCACTCTTGTGTCTGGCACATCTGCCAGTCCTGTATACTGCCGTGAGATTTCTATTTCGCTGTTGTCCTCCTCATCTCCCCACGCATAGAGATCCTTGTCTCGCGTGTCTTCATCTTCCTCGTCTTGCCATGCTGCCCCGCCATCTTGACCTACATAGGCCCCGTCGTCTTCCTCATCTGCTCTCGCTTCCCGCCACGGATGAGTCTCCTCTCTCATCCTATGTCTCCTCTTTGGCTTGCTGAGACTCCCTTTTCATGCTCAGGAGTTCCAGATACATTTTCTTGAACTCATTTCTGTCTTCCTCCTCAGGCAGATTTTGAGCGTGGCCTTGACCTGTCTCGGTCGTTTTTGCGCAGGTTTTTGGCTTCGCCTCGGCCATCTTTTTTCGTTTGGCCTTGGTGCGGGTGTCCACCGACTCGGAGTCACTCTCGCTCTGACCCACATTCACTATCACCATGCTCGGGTCGTCTGCCGACATCATTCTTGCCATAAGAATTGCCCGTATTTGTGTATTATTGCGACCACACCGCTTACTAGCCACTGTTAGATCGGGCGTTCATGTTCGGCCGAGTCAGGTCCTGAGACACTTGTACTCGCAGTCTGGACGATCTGAAATGACACGCGTTAGATTCGTATTAGTTCACCACAGAACTTGTTAACACATTCAATTTTTTCACAATTTGCACGATAGCTATTTACGTGGTAGTTAGACAACACTAGCCATAATTATTATTTATCACTCAACGTAGTGTTTCCTGCTGTGAAACTTATCTGTTGTGCTCCTCCTTTAACTCGCTGCTGCTCCTCCCCTGCCGAGTTGCGTACTGAGGCTACATCCGGGACTGCGTTAGCTTGTCCTCTCCCCGGATACTTAACTTCCGTTGTTCGGAAGATGAAGTAAGAATCAACATACAATGAACTAATGTTAATTGTGGACCATGGTGGATTCGCCCCGAGCACCTCCATCCACATAACTGCTTAACACAGTGCTGCCACTGCTGCTATTGCTATTGCTATTGCTGCTGCTATTGTTATTATTGTTTCTGTTATTGTTATTATTGCTTCTGACATTATGTAACATGATCCTAATGCTGAATCGCAATTCAAAGACACCTACCCGGACTAACATCAGCAGTGATGAGCTGCCCGACCGGAGAAGTGGCATCGTCGGCGACGGGAACAACCTCGGGTGTGAGGGCGGTGTCGGTGGGAGGCTCTGGTGCTGGTTTAGGCGTGAGAATCGTGGTGGCTGCGTGCAGAGTTGGCGTGGTGGCTGGTCTTGGTGGTGGCACCTTGTGTTTCGGGGTAGTGGCCAGCTCATTGGGGGACGCTGTCGGTTCAGCTTTGTCAGCCACCGCGAGGTCTACAGGTGAGGGGGGGGGGGGGAGGAGACAACCGGCACACCTACAATACCCTTACACCTGTCAGGTACTGCGAAGACAAGCTGTTTGATGCCTTCTTCCAACACTGCACTACAGTGTGCTTACGTTTGTTTGTTTGTTTGTTTGTTTGTTGTTTTACGTCCTAACAACGTCTAAGGTCATATCAGGACGGGTACCGACTTGTGACAGTGCGCACTCATGGCGACTTTATAGTGCTGTCTCACTGGGAAACCAGGCCGCCGGGACCATGACCTGGTATCCCACTCAGTCACATTATCCTGACACTGAGCACACCAGTCCTTGCCCTCTCCTAATAATGCCGAGCGCCTGGCTAGGAAGTGACAAGCACCAATTTTCAAGTCATTGGTTTGACTCGACCGTGTGTGCTTACAATCATAGCCATACCTGAACCATCTGCCCATTGGATCAGCATAGATCAGTTAGTAGTGACAGTTATTCTGCCCGTTAATATTCAGCTTTCAAGTCATCACTTGTGTCACACGACTTTTAGATTAACCATGTATATAATGACAAACTTGTTGTCTTCTAAATAAGGGTACAAGTAACCTAATACTAGGGAAAGACGACTACACACAAACTATAGTAACTGTGCTTGTTACTGTACATTCACATATTTCACTGTGCTCCTAACTGTATGGTCATGTGTCCCAATTACTGGCAACATTTACAGCAAGAATACAGTTTTACTTTTCACTTGCTATAACACAATATCACATTCACAAACCACATAGAAATCATTACCAAACAAACATAGAAATTAAGATCAAACCAAGGGCAACAATAACACTTGCTCTGCTGACATCAATCATTCGTGATAATTGAATCACTGATGTGTTGAACCAAAGGACATGAATCAAAGGTAAGGAACGACATGGTGGCCTAGAAGAAAAACGGGAAACTGATGGAAGTGAAACAAAAGCATTACACAACTGAGATCACTGGGAGGTGGGTGTAACGATTGAGGTGCTGAGCTGACCAACGCACTGTACCTGCTGCAGGCTCGATAGACGGTGAGGGGGCGCGGTCTGCCGAGGGGGCGCTGTCAGTGCCAGGTGCGTCACCTGTCGTGGTGGCCTCAGCAGCCGGAGTGTCCACCACCACTGTCACCTGGTCGGGTGCGGCCGGTGCCTCAGCTGCCATTGTGGCCGGCACGGGGCCAGCATCCATGCTGTCCGCGGGAGCCTCAGCCAGTGGTGCCTCTGGCACAGTCGCTTCCATCACCTGCACGTTGGAGAAGTCGCAGTCGGCGCCGAACAGGTCAAACCCATCGTCCAGGGCTGGCGCAGCTAGAGGTAGAAAGATGGCCAAAGGGATGAGGGGATGACAAGGAGGGTGTTCGAGGCAAGTGTGCATGCAGAACAGTCGGTGCCCGAGTGCTGCAAGGGCCATCACGTGCACAGTGCGTCCAAACCCCGCACAGTGTTCTGTTTGTACGAATGCACCTCTAACTCTCGTTCTTTAGCTGTAAACAGGAAATAAACAGGATAATAAATCAGTGGCACAGTTAGGTAGTCAGAGCAGGCATCCTGCTAGCGACTGGTGGCTGCAGAGCGATGTTCCCCAGGATGCTGAAACTGGTAGTGGTGGATGTGGTGGATGTGGTGGATGTGGTGGATGTGGTGGATGTGGTGGATGTGGTGGATATGGTGGATGTGGTGGATGTGGTGGATGTGGTGGATGTGGTGGTGGTAGATGTGGTGGATGTGGTGGTGGTGGTGGTGGTGGAGGAGGTGGTGATGGCAGGAATGGAAGTGGAGGAGGTGGACGTGGTGGTAGTATTGCGAATGGTGTTGTGTGTGGCGATGTAGATGAGGGCAGTATATGATGAGAGTGGCGACTGTATACACAGGACATACAGGGTGACTGAGGGATATGGGCACAGGGTTTGTGAGGCCTGGCGGGGCCTGGCGGGGCCTGGCGGGGCCTGGCCATGTCTTAGATCGGTGACGAGGAGGGAACGGCGGACTTTGTGTTTTGGAGTAAGAATGAAGGTAAAGAGCACGGCTGGGCTGTAAGCTTAGTCCCTCTCCTCTGTTGCCGATTACACATGAGGAAGGTGTAGGTGCCTAAGGGGCTGCAAACAAGCCACCACAGGACAAAGACTTCACACTGCGGTGGCAGCCTTATCTGTGTACATTCTGTGCACAAAGCTTCCTTCTGTATATATCCATGGAAATTTTGCATGACCACTGCATTAGATGACCAGTTAGATGTCTGTCTATCTCTATTGAGCATGTACATCATTTCCTTCTTAATGTGATATACCAGGAAGGTAAATGCGAGCCCTAGAATCATTCCAAGGGATGAGGTAAAGATTATGTAGGCTTAGATTTAAAATTGATGTATGAACAAGTAAAAACTTGGGGCGTAGAGCGGGAGGGGGCATGCACAGGTCTTTTGAGGAATTCAGTCCCCGTTAATATTTGAAAGGCTGTTTACTTGTGTAGTAGTCTGCACTGTCCTCTCAGGCAAAGTCAGATAAACAGGTAGGCAAGGATAGGATGGTGATATTAGAGAGCCTAGGTGGTATAATGATTAGCGGAATGCAAAAGATGTGGGTTTGATTCCCGCTCTAGGTGCAATATTTCCCATTTTCATCACCCCCAAGCCTTGTGATCCGACTTCCATCCTCATTAGATTTTCTTTTAATGCAGTCGTATTTTGAAGTTCAGTAATAAAGCCAAATGTATGACAAACTAAATTGAAGTCACCATATTTACGGCTTTATAAAGAGATTTGTGCTGGCAATTAGTTTTGCTAGGCATTTAAAAAACCCAAGTGCAGGACGTGGACAACATACCCAAGTCATACATTGTCCACTTTGAGTCCGATATGTCTAGGTATATAATAGCTAGGTCTTCCCAGTATGTTAGAAAACTGTGGTGACTGGTGTATTTATTTTGGTAACGTTTAAATAGAACACTACCAAGAAACATTCCTTCCTTCTAGGCAGCATCAGTCTTTTTTAGATGAGCTGCACTGAAATCACTTGTCAACCCGAATTGCACAAATAAAATGTACAGTCCGCCTAATTGCTTCTCATGCCTAGCACGTAATCGCAAATAAACTACATTCTGAAAATATATCTGACACTATCCTTTAGAAAGGCTGCGATTTGAACACAAGTCCTTTTGACTGTGATTCAGTTAGTGGAGTGTCACAGCTATGGAGCTTTACCATAAATCCGTAATATGTTCTTTAGTTCCCTGTAGAAAGCTGCAAAAATATGCGGCTGACTATCCAGTTTTTATCACTAAAATATGTAAATAATTTCGGGAGCTCATGCGTCATGATTAATGGTGCATGTAGAAAGGCGGTGGGTGTTGGAATCAAAGTTCTGGGGTTTCTTTATTTGCTCTTCTTTTCTTTGCATGTTGCATATTGCATATTTTTCTGGTGGTCGCGGCAGGGGTCGCAGAGAGAAGTTGCTACTTACTGTTGGCTGGCATCATGGCGTTTGGACTGCTCCCTGTCACGGTCAGACAGCAAACGGTTCAAGGTCAGGGTGGTTGGGGAATCACGTCGTGTACCATGTACGATTGGTTAGAAATTGTCAGTTAATCTGTATTAGCTATTGCTTCCCCTACACGCCATTGGGGAAACCACCCATGATAACCACAGCACCGGCCAGAAATAAAGGAATCAACAGCTAAGTCTTATGCATACACTGTCATACTGTCACACTCAAATCTCTCACTCTCCCCAGTAAGCTCTCCTATATTGGTTGCATAGTGTTAACAACATTAAATGTGTACTGCATTCAATTATGTAGTAATGAGTGGTGTGCGGCTTATTTATTGCGTAGGTGAAGTGAAGAAGACTGGAAAGTGCTGTAGGAAAGGTGACCAAGCACTCCGAGGGGAAACATGATGGTGGGGGCTGAGGGTTGAGGGTTAACGAGTGGCGATTGTATATTAGTGATTGAAAACTAAGGGGTGAACACAGGACAATCAACTGTGCGTTAGCATATATCATTAACTACACGTGATGAACTTTGTAAACATGAAAAGGAGGGGAAGCGGGAGAGGGATGGGTGGGGTGAGAAACGGTAGGAAAGGGAACAAGACTTTGAGCAAAAAGAATAAGGGATAAAGTGGGAGGAGACCAGGAATGATGGACAATGAATTGTGAGTCCCAAAATATAAAATGGTGCAGATAACTGCTTTACTGTTTTGTGGTGGCTTTGTAGTGATTTATACAGATATATAAGGAGAGTATATATAAGGAGAGTATCTCAAAAAGTGCTGACTAATATCGGACAAAACCTTGTCCATTGTAACGATCAACATACCATCTATTTATGACAGAATTATACATTTGCTC
This sequence comes from Branchipolynoe longqiensis, assembly GCA_030323885.1. Taxonomy (NCBI): domain Eukaryota; kingdom Metazoa; phylum Annelida; class Polychaeta; order Phyllodocida; family Polynoidae; genus Branchipolynoe; species Branchipolynoe longqiensis. The sequence goes on from CM059189.1 coordinate 7,997,274, forward strand.
AGGAAAACCTGACTGCTTTTTTTTTACCGTTTCATACTCTAAATAGAATACATATTGATTTGAAGCAATGTCTTCGTCTTGTATTTTCAGTCTAACTATTTCTGTCATTGTGTCAATCACTGCGTGTACAAATAAATTAGTTATCACCTTCTGCGACACAATCATATCTTTCTTTTCAACTGTTGGATAGTGAATGGTCAATCATAGAATGTAAAGCGGTGCATATAATACTTCAATATTTTTATGGAGATTTTGTCTTACACAGATAAGTCAATATAAATATCTGTTTGAAATAGTTAATGGACATTTTATAGACGGCCATCAGTAAGTAAACAGCTAAGTGGGGAGTGATTGAAAATAAAAGGAAATAGTCTGGTGACTGTAGGGGAAGGGAGAGTTTTTTCAAAGGCTCTACAAAAACTAGATGTAGGGTGGGGGGGGGGGGGGGTAAATAGATACAGAAAATGAAAAGACCTGACTAGTGGACAGAACAGAAATGGGAACCAGGTGATGAAACGGCAAGAGCTGGCTACAGTCCCGATGCAAAACTGAGTAAGTGGCCTGCATGACGAAGGAGCGTTATTTCAAACCCTTCACTCAAAAGTCCTGAACAGTGTCAAATTTAAACACCAATTGATCAAAATTCAACTAAATTATTCTTATTTAAATAGTTCAAAATTTCCCCCTAACATTTTGCTTTACATTTTATACGTAGGTTTGCATCCATAATTTTAGCTTGAATACCAACCTGATCCTGGAGACGCAGTACTGTTAATCATAGGCCCCCCTGGGGAGTGAACATGCAAGGAAACACATTAACACAAAATGTAATCATGTAGAACAAAGGCAGTGTTCAAGTAGCACAGGCGCAGCCATCTCGTGGATATGTCCCAAGCATATTCAAGAACAGAAGACCTCAAGGCCTGAATGACAAGGTCAAGCTACCGCAAAAGCGTAAATAATAAAATATTGCACATCAAATTTAGATATATGTATATCACTTGAACAAAACAATACAGGTCCAGACTTAAGAAATGTAACCTTTCCCATTTCTCTTTTAGATTTCAAAATCTAGATTTCCGTACATAATTTCAGTTTGAATACCGACCTGGTTTTGGAGGCGTAGTAGTGTTAACCATAGGCCCCCCTGGGAAGTGAACATGCAAGGAAACAAATTAACACAAAATAAACCTAAAAAATGTATTGTGCTTAAAAACAAAGCGTAGTATTAACCACCTGGTAGTTAGGTCCACCAAATTAGGTGTGTTCGAGTTTCCCTGGTTTTCTTTTGTGTCAGGGTTAGGATACAATTAAAGTTGCATAATCTGATGAAAATATAATTTGTCAAAAGCACAACACCTAGATTTGACTACATTCCCAACTTAGCGACTAGTGTACTCATGCGTCATTTCTTTGAAATTTTAACTTGCCGACTTCAAAAAAAAAAATTCAGTTAACATTAGGTAGTGGCAGCCTGTCAAGTTTCTGCCCATCAATCTGAAAAATGCTCAGATTTTGCCTTACTTTTACACTAGAATTTCACCAGAACCACTGATGGATTTTTAGCATTTTTATACTGAAATAAAGTGCATTCATTCATATTATAAATGAGTCCTCCATTGTTCTTTTGTTTGAATGTCGAAAAAGTACTTAGTTGATAAGAATAGTACTATCTGACAGAAAATGTGAGTGCTGCTGCAGTAATAAGTTGTCACGCCAGAACTTAAAATTTGCTTGCTTCTTCCCATCATGAAGCGTGCTTTCGACACAACCACCACACATCTATATTTAGTATCAGAAAAACCGCATTGAGCTAAGCTACATACCAGTATATAGTTCGATAGAATCATTAGAAATGTGTTCTTCCATAATGTTTGGTATAATAGTTGGTTTTCATCAAATTTCATCCCCAAAAAGACAAAATAGCTACATAGTATTGGTACCAAAAGAAAGAGCAATATTTAAACTTCAAAATAGTCCAGGTCGTCACTATATTCATATGCTGTCGAGGTCAAGGTCATGAATCTGTCCACGCATTCTCTCATGAGACACTGCATCGTCAAATGCTCTCCAAGCACAACCTTGTTTAGTTTTTATGTTTAAAGAACCAAATATGTGTGGGGAGAGTAGGGGACCCACTTCACCACCTGTTGCCGGCGAGCACTGCTATTTCCCAATATCGCAGTCGATTCGGCGGCGACGGCGATTTGTTTTGCTTACATTCGTCGATTCGACAATATTAATATCGCTTCGATTTTACGGTTAATTTGATGAAATTTCACTTATTGCATATGTAATTCGGTTAAATATGATAGCATTGAATAGATTTGGCTCTAATATATCGCCGCCGATGCAGTGGCGATTTGTTTCCTTAACACTTGTCGATTCGACAATATTAATATCGCCACCGATGTAGCTGCGGCATTAATATCGCTTCGATTTTGGGGTTTATTTGACCAAATTTCACTTTTTTATTATGTTATTCTGTTAAATATGATAGCATTGAATACATTTGGGCCTAATCGGTAATATATCGCCCCCTGTTTACATTCGTCGATTCAACAATATGAATATCGCTGCCGATTTAGCGGCGCATTAATATCGCTTCGATTTTAGGGTTAATTTGATGAAATTTCACTAATTGCGTATGTGATGCGCAACGAAGGAGGAAGCCAAGGCAGGAGGAAGGAGGAAGCTAAGGCAGGAGTGGAGAGAAAACACACTTTATTAAATGTAAAGTGGGGGGGCAATGTACAATGAGGAGGAGGTAAATGTACAATGAGTAAATAAAGTGCATGAGGCAAGTGAGAGTGTCAAAGTGTCATGTTAGGGGATGGGCCCCGAAGAGCCCTCCGCCAAAACAGAGGAGAGGGCTCGAGGGGCAGCAGAGGCGGAAAGGCGAGGGAGGTATGGGTGGACCGCCCCGGAGGTCCAGGTGCCAGAAATACAGCACGAGGAAAGTTAAGCGAAGTCGACAGTATCAGCGGTGAAAGCAGAGTGAGCCAGAGTGAGCGGGCGCAGGTGCCGGGTCACATCGCGGGCCGGCCGGACTCGAGGGAGGCCGCGGAGGCGAGGTTGTCGGTGTTAATGACAACGGTGGCCCCCGCGACATCGTGAGGGAGGAGGGTACGGAGGGCGACAACGAGGTTGACGGCCTCGAGCTGGTGGATGGTGCGGTACTGCTCCCGGAAGGCTGAGGAGTACCCTCAGGCGTAGCAGTAGGTCGCGGAGGGAGCCCCTCCGCCAGTGAGACAGGATTCGCACTCGATCACCACCCGGTGGACCTCAGGGGCGCGGAGGAGGCAGAGGCCGTAGGCCGCAAACCACCTGAGGTCTCGGAGGGCGTCGTCCCCGAGGGTGATGGAGGCGGCTCCGTAACAGGTGCGGAGGGCAGCAAGGAGGCGCGCCATGAATTTCCTCACCGGGAGGACACAGCTGCCCACGTGGTTGAGGCCCACGTGGTTGAGGCGCCCGAGGATACTCTGCTGGTCCCGGGATGCAGCCCAGGGGATATGAATGGTCGACGATGACCCGCCTCTTACCCGGATCGGTCTTGGGGCGGGTCATCATGGGGGAGACCTGGGCCCAGGGAGTGAAAGGGGAGGGGGGGGGGCGTGGAAGGGACCGGCTAGGGCACCATGAGCAACCTCGGTGGTGACGAACTCGTGGACGTGGGGGTGGAAGTCGGGGTCCTCCCGGTGGTTGGTGTATGTGGGGGTGGAAGTCGGGGTCCTCCCGGTGGTTGGTGTATGTGGGGCGGGGGGCGGATGCTGGCAGAGTAGTTGGCCGGAAAGCCGAACTCCAGGAGGTCGACGAGGTCTGCGTCGTGGTAGTTGTGGAGGCGGGTGCGCCAGGCGGGGATGTGGAGACCTGAGGGGAGGGGGATGCGGGCGGCCAAAAAATTGGCGTCGTAGGCCAGAGAGAAGGTGGAGTAGCGCTCCCAGGCGTGGGCGGAGAGGTGGGGCCAGCTGGAGAGGAGGGTGGGGCGGTATTCGTAGGGGGAGGGGCCGCAGGCGGGGGGTGTCCTGTATATCAGGATTGACGACGTCGGCGATGGGTTCGCCTAAGTCGCCGAGGGGGTGGGGGGCGGGGGGGAGGCGCGATTGTTGTGAGGGAGAGGTTGCGCGAAGTCGGTGGTGGAGGAGGTGAGGGGAGCCCATAGGCCTAGGGCCGGGGGAGGGGAGAGGGGGAAGGTGGTGGAGGTAGGCGGTGTTGCCGGGGGAGGGGGCGAGGTGGCGGGAGGGGGCGGTGGTGGTGGAACACTGCTGGGGGGGAAAGGCAGGGGAGGTAGGGGCGGCAGGGGTGGCAGTGGTGAAGCACTGCTGGCAGGGAGCGGGACGGTTACGTAATCGGCCAGTCGAGATGACATAGCCTGCGGCGCGGGGCATCCCCCGGGTGTTATGTCAGCCCCGGCAGGCAACTGGCGGCGGGGCGGACGACTTCAGGTCGGCTAATTGCCGCTTCCGGTTTGGAGGTGGTGCGGCCGTTGAGGCGGCTTGTGACGTCACAGGGATGACGCTGACGTCTGTGATGGCGGCGGTCAGTCGGGGGGATGTGAGGAGCCCTCCGGGGGCGGGGGGGGTTCGTTGCTAGGAGCGGATGGTGCTCGGGCTGCGTGGTGGGGGGGGCGGGCCCCCCTGGTGTGCGCCTCAGCCGTACCGGGTGGGCTGGTCGCCGCCGACCGACTAAAAATCCACCGGGGGGGCGGGGGGTCGCGGGGGCGCATTCCCGGAGGCGCTTTGTGCTGCACACCGCCTCACTGTGCATGGTGAGGATGCGCCTGACGTTGGCCCAGTAGGCACAGGCATGGCGCCTCCGGGCGCCCTGCTCCCCGTGCGCCTCACCAGCGGGGGCGAGGTCACACGAGGCGGGATCCCAGTTCCAGGCTGAGCAGGGGACCCCGTATGCTTCCCGGGTGTAGGGAGTTCTGCTGTCGGCCCGGGCGGCGGTGGCGGGTCGTGAGGTGGAGGCCCTGGTAGCAGAGACAAATGTCGCGGGGGCGGTGAGGACATCCAAGCGGACGGCGTTGATGGCGATGGGGTCGAGCCATCCATCTGGGAGGCACCCGTCGGCCACCCACGCGAAGATCGTCTCAGACCAGCGCCGGACCGTCGGCCATAGATGCGTGACGCAGTCGCGCTGAACCGTCAGGTTGTGATGGAGGAGGCCCGGGATGGAGTCCGAGGGGAAGGCGGGGTGGGACTCCAGCATCCTCAGTGCTAGATTATATTCCTCGAGGGTGGCTTCCCCCCTCTTCACCGCCTTCCCCTCGGGGCCGCGCTCGATGAGGTCGTGGGGAGGGGGGGGGGGGGGGGGGGGAAGACGTAGCCGGGAATACCTCTGCGATGTCCGGTGTTTTGCGCCTCGACTCCAATATTTCACGCACCGCCTCGGCTGCCGAGGTGGGGGTGTGATCGGTGGCGGAGCGAGAGGCGGAGGTGAGCAGGGTCCGGGAGGCGGGGGGCTGGGTCGCGGAGGCTCCGCGCCTCATATGACGGAGGTAGATGGGGTGGATGTCTGGGGCCGCCGGGGGCGTCGCGGCCAGCTGCCGTTGTGTCGCAGAGGCAGTGCCTGCGGCGTCGCGGGTGAGCCCGTCCACGAAGTCAGCCAGTCGTTCCAGTAGTGAGGGAGGCGATGGAGGCGGGGGCAGGGGCGGGGGCGCGGGCACGCCCCCTGGAAGAGGAGGCTCTCCACGCGTCTGGTGAGGCGCTCCAGGGCGCGGGCGTTGGCGTCGATACGGTCGTCGGCCGTCGGAGCCCGGTCTGGGGCCTCCTCACTGGCGGCAGGCCGGGGGGAGGGGGGAGCCGATATCGCGGAGGCGGAGTTGGCTGTGGAGGACGGCGGCGTGGCAGCTCCTCTCCTGGATGCGCGGGCGGCGCGTCGGCCTCGTGTGCGCAGCATGACTGGCGTAGGCCGGCGATAGACGGGTTGCGGAGGCGTGGAGGCACCGGCCAGGGGGAGGCAGCAGGAGGCGAGCCAAATAAAATTGGTCGTGCAGTGTGTCTGGCAGGGCGAGGAGGCGGAGTGGAGAGGGAAGGCAGGGAAGCGGCTTATAAGGAGGGAGGAGAAAGGGGGAGGGGGGGCTTGTTATGCAACCCAACGGTCGGTGGCAGATATGGCGAGAGGAGGGGGTCGTACTCCTCCTTCACTGCGAATCAAACGCAATGCAAGCATTACGACAAATTCGGTTAAATATGATAGCGTTGAATAGATTTGGCTCTAATATATCGCCGCCGATGCGGCGGCGATTTGTTTTGTATGTAAAGTTTTCAGAGATTTTTCATGCAGTTCATCAACCAAATATATTTTTTTAATGACAATTTTTTCAACAGCAGTAGTCCCAATAACTTAAGCTATCGATTTTAACGGCAATGGCACAACGAGTAACTGTTCAAAATTTCAACAAAATCTATCATGTACTTTTAGAGTTATGCTCAATCTAGCGAAAACTCAAAATATGTCCGCAACTGCCAAAATGGCCTTTCACCCATTTTTAGGGCACCATATCATCATTGAATATGATTCGATCACCGTGAAAAAAACCATTTATGCTCTCTGTGTACAGGTCATTGTAAATTATTGATAATGACACTTACTGGATATTTTGGAATGAAGTTCTGTTGACTCAAAGTTGGTGTATAATTGAACAAATACACTTTTGTGTAATTTCCCTTTTTTGGATTAGGAAATCTGTGTGCTGCTTCTCTAGGTATAAATAAGGATGATCCTCATTTATCAAGATTTTCCTTTGATATTTCATGGTGTAGTTGGGTGCCAAAGTTGGCTCATATATTGATTTTTACATGATTTTTAGGGATGCTACAATTTGTACCTTTAGAAGGCCATAACTCAAAAACTATTTGAGATATTAATATAATTCTTTTAAAATTCTGTTTGTATTAATTATTTCTTTAAAATAGACCCAAACTCCTAGTTTAAAAATGACAATAAAATTTTGGCTGCCACTACTTATTAACAGACTTCAATTTGTGTGCATACAGAAATTATTTTGCATGCTTGCACTCTTAAATATCTCGAAAATTAATTATTATAAGCTGGTTTGGACTAAGCACAGATATATTTAACTAAAAACTATGATGATAATAAGTTTCTTTTTAAGCAATGGATTATGACACTTTAACAGCACATATTATGAGACTGAAGATGGAACAATGGAATTCTAGTGCACAGCTACAAAGTGACATCACATTCAGAGCAGCAACTATTTACCGTTCGTAGCATGCACATGGGATGATGATTATTATGTATAAATTAACAAAGCCATACAGTTATACACGAACAGAATTATATCAAATACTGCTCAAATTAACCACAAGATCCATCATGGCTTATATTCTACTTAAAATATATGTGTATTCATAGCATTGTGATCGGTGAATAGTACTTGTAAACACAAAATAATTCATAAACATGCTCATGACAAGCTCCTGCTTACTACATCGGGGACAATAGTCACAGGAATGTGGTAAACAATGTAGGAACACCACTGAGAGGGCAAGCAGGGACAGGAATGGGAAGAGGCAGCTCAGCTGTCACAGGGTGGAAACAACCAGGGCCGCGTTCAGGGTCCGTCTCGGAGGCGCCTCGGCGACGTCTCGGCGATGCTTTTTGGTCTATTTGCGTTCAGAGTGCGTCTCGGCGACGCCTCCCTTTTCAGACTGGAGATGAAAAGCGCCTCGAAATTGGCCGCCGCATTCAGTGCTTTCAGCCAATGACAGCACAGTTTACCATTGCAAATGGCCGCCGCCTATGGAGGCCGCCATTTTCGAGGCGGCCAACAGCTAAATCCGTTCAGACTAGCCTGACGTCACGGGCGCCTCCAAGGCGCCTCCGAGACAGACCCTGAACGCGGCCCTGTACTTGCCTCCAAACCCATGAACAGATAGGACAGCAAAGGGACCGACGGGTACCAGCGGTCCATCAGAGTAGGGCACCAGCAATGGGGGGGGGGGGGGGGGGGGGGGGGGGGAACTACCACACAGCCCACCCAGGCGCACGCACGCACGTGTGGACGAGTGTGGCAGGGGTTGGTGGGCACTGTCAATACACAGGGGACAGGGTGGCAAGTTACCTGTAGTTTGTGAGCTGCCGGATCCGAAGACGGCGGCAAATTGGGCGTCTGAGGCAAAGCCGGACGTGTTGGAGGGAGCGGTGGAGACCGGGGGGCTACCTGCACAGAGAGACGCGGCCGGGGCCAGCTTAGTGAGACTGGTGTCAGTGTGCGGGTGGGCCTCAGTGTGCTGCAAACAAACCCTTCTCGTCTATTCGCCACTAACAATACCAGTACTCACTCGTCCTCACAACAGTCCAGGTGCCCAATAAAACATCTTCTTCTGACAAACACACGGATGAAAGTGATCTCCGGCAAAAAATGTGGAAATGCAGCTGAGACCATAGCGTCACCTAGCAAGATCTGGCTGAACCAAGCCATGGTTATTACACCAACAGCGAATTTCCGCGAAAATTCGATTCCCCCAAATAGGATTAGCACTATCAGGGAATCGCGGAAGAATGCAGGAAGTCAGATTTCAACTCTCCTTGTTGTGATTATATTATCACCCATGCTTAACTTTCCTGGTTGCGTTTGTTCTAGCAATATCTAAGGTCATAAGAATGGGATTCGGACTGACCAATTGCTGGCATATGCATCCAATTCCCGGGCTTTTGTTAACTTTAATCAGTAAATATAAAAAATCGGAGAAAATCTCAAAATCGCGGAGATCTTTCATCCCTGCACACATAATACATCATGAGCCTACCGACATCCTAATCCACTAATCTCTACATGCTACCCCATCACATCCCAATAATGTACGTGAGGGGTGGGGGTGGAGGGCCACTAAATAAACCGGTGCAGAATACACCGACATAGGACTTTAAACAAGCAATCAGCTTGTCAGTATGAAACAACTATCTTGTAACACAGTTATGCGATTCAAAACTTATCACATGCGTGGGGTGTCTGTCATGGCCTAATTAAGTGAGTACTTTGTTCCACGTCCTAGCAACATCTAAGGTCATGATACCATGCAGTGTTACTTACGACGATTAATAGATTGTATTTATTTTAACTAATCTTACATGTTTTGATCGGGAATAACCTCCCCATGCTTTAGACATGAAGTGGTTCCAACCAGCTACATCGGAAGTACTGACCATTATCGACTGCTGACAAAGAGAATTTCACCCAGCTTAGTGATATTCAGATAATATCAAATCAGTGTCACCATCATATTGTCTTATTCAAAATATACTGCCCTTTCCTTTCAACTCACCAAGAGGCGATTAACAAGACTTTACTTAAAATTAATAAATTGGCCAATGAAATTAACTTAAAGAAAAGTATAAAACCGAAGTGGACTCGACTGCGAGTCTGCATTGAGTTGGAAGACTGGACCGCAGGTTGGTGAACTTGGGGACAGTTACTATCATTTGCCTATAAAGGCTTATATCCCCCTAGTGCTGCTTGCCATCCTGGTGGCCACTGATGCTACCGTTAACTAGGGTAACAGCAGTTTGTCCCGAGCAAAGCGTATTTGGACAACCCTCCTCCAATACAAGTTGACATCCTTACTAACCGCGCCCCCCGACCCCCCGACTGTGCGGCGAAGACTGAAGTTGGGCAGACATTCAAGGTTCCTGCTTTGTAGGCATCACTGCCCCGTCACATCCTTTAGCAAATAGCGCTTGAAAGGCAAACATGAGGCTTTTAATTTACAACAAAGTTCCAGTAGTGCAAGTGGGTGATTGCTCTACTACAACTATCTGCATGGATTCAGCATAATGCTTCAAGGAACGTGGACTGGGGATTGGGATTGGATACTCTGGAGGGTTTGGGGCGGGTGATGAGGTGTTCATCGTTGTAATGGTAGTAACCGACAGGACAGTAGAGGGCACTCACCTGTGGATGGGGCCGGGGTGCCCCACGGTGACCCACCGGCGGTGGACGGCGCCCCGAACAAATCTGTCTGTGGCTGAGCAACGACAGCGGCGCCGAACGGGTTGGGGCCACCCAGCCCGAGCAGGTCGTTCCCTGCAGCAGGTATGTCACCGGCCATCGCAATAGGCGAACCAGCGCCTAGTAGGTCCAGCCCTGCAGCGGGACACTCAGCTCAGTCACCACGAGCCGGCGGGTCAACGCTCTCAGCGCAAAATGCACTTCAGCAGCAACTAGATCTACATCTCCAATCAACTATTAATCAATAACACCAATGGACTACATCGAATTATGTTCACTTTTTTAATCCATACTGAGTAATTGAGGTGTTCATTAGCAAGAACAAATACAAATTTAATTTCAGATTCAACTTTTAAACAAACAGGTATATCTGGAATAAGACTAACTCTGCTCGATTTTAAAATCTGAAGGCTAGGCAACTGGTTTTGCGCGAAAATTTATAGGAAGAAGATGAGTTTTATTGAAAGTAATCACGTTAAAAACTAAATTCATCTGTTATTTAAAGAGAATTTATATGCAAACCTTGACTTTCCCTCCACCCCCATCCTATTACCTCTCACCTGTCACGTGGCAAGTTCACAAAACATCCACGAATAACTTTTGATATATTTTTTTTTAATATATTTTTTAATCGTCCAAAAAACCTAACCGTCAGTAAGAAGTTATTCGACTGGAAATTTGTTGTACCCGCCACTCCTGTTAACCAGATTACGATTATTCTGAGGAAATGCTTGAGAAACAGACTTGGCGCTTATCAAGGACGAGCTCTACCATTGAATTATTTGAGTAAATTAAATCACTTTCTCCAATATACATAGCTACACGGTGATATCAATATTGCAATGCATTAATTACAAAATAAACAAGTTAAACGCTAACAATTAGATTGTAGGCCGCCCGCTTTAACTAGCAGGCATGAAAGTGACTGACAAAAAATAGGGAAACGCCGATGGCGAATTTCCACGATAACGCGGGTCCTCCCCCCCCCCCCGATGCGAGTAGCACTGTCAGCAAATCGCGGGAACATCCGGAAGTCAGGTTTCAACTATCCTTTTTGTGACTATTATCACACATACTTAACAACTCTTGCTTAGCCTTAGCTTAGGCTTTATATTCTAGGAACATCTAAAGTCATAGAACGAGATTCTAACTAACTAATTGCTATCATACACATCCTGATTCCTTGGCATTTTGTTTAACGTTAATCAGTCAATATAAAAAATCAGCCGAATGGCGGGGATCTTTCAAGTTTCATCCGTGCACTAGGAGAGCGACCTTTGTGACCTATACTGGGTGGGGTGGTACCATAGACTCTATAACACTAAGACGGACCCTATAACACAAAGACGGATGTCATCGGGTCTTTGGTGGTACTTACCACCAGAGGGCGAAGTAACCGAGCCGTTGTTGAGGGAGGAGCTGAACGGGTTGTTCTCTCCAATTTCTGCCACGCGTTGATTCTGGCGGCGACCAAAACACGTGGATTAGCACAACTTGTATATAGCCAATACAAACATAAGCACCTGGAACAGCAGCTTCAGTTAGCAAAATGCACGAGTTTACACCAACAATTATTCAAAACAAAACACACTAAACTAAAAATATAAGCGATCATGTCAATGTGTACTGGTGAAGGACATACAGGAGTGGGTGTAATGAAAGTAAGCTAACACGAAAGTAAGCTAACAAAAGGGGTTACAGACGGCACGCTAAAGGTGTGATACTTGCCTGCTTTAGATGTAATCAAGTGTAAGGTGCATTACGCCCGAGAAGGGCCTTGCAGTTAGTGCTGCAATAGGCGCTGGGCAATTGTAATCTGCGGCCAGCGCCAACACAGCTAAGCGTTAAAACCCCACAACAGTATTTAAACACCGAGGGAAGCACCAACATAAGATCTCTAATCACCACCAGGTGGCAGCACACCTAACTACAATGAATATTTCTTATTCACTTAGACCTAGCCTTTCCAAACAATCGTATGCAAACATTGCAAAGGGCAGCAGCAACAAAGTAGTTTTATTTTGAACCACCATGTTCCAACACCACACTATCATACGTTCTTAACTGCTTATACCTAGGGTTCAAATGAGGGGTTCAAGACCTTTAAGTTTGTGGGAGTTTTAATTTAATACTACGAAGCATTTCGCTTATTGTTGTGAACTATGTGTACACCGGTGTCGCGGTTTCAGTTCTCAACCAGTTGCAGTTCTCAACATCGCTTCTGCGCATGTGTCAAAATCTAACAGCATCATCTGCGCATTGTCAATGGTCGTGAGCAATCTTCATACAGAAAAAGTGAAATATCTCTAAAACCAAACCACCTAGAAACAAATCGCTTGGTACACATATAGAAAACATGTTTACCGAAAAGATTATATTAAATTTATAAGGTTAGTGATACTGACACTATAGTGACAGTATGAGATAGCGATTTGCGGCGATCGCCGACGGTTTGAATCGGGCTGATGTTGACACATGCACAGACAATGCTTTGACGCATGCGCATAAGCGATGTTGAGAACTGCAACTGGTTGAGAACTGAAACCGAGACACCGGCACCAAGTAGTAGATTATGCGCACACATTAGGTGGGAAGTTGTACGCATTAGGTCAGTAAATATTAGGTGCGCTCAGCACGTCATTAGAATAACTAAATCTTAACCATTAAGTTATACAAACGTCACTGCAGTATTCCAATGTGCGTGGTAGTGGGCAATGTTTTTGTTTTGGTATATACTGCAACAGTAGAATTTTAAATGGGTGAAATTTAGCTCAGGTTGGCCAGATTTTATATGGAATAATTGAATAGTAACAACGGGGGGTGGGGATCACCTTTCTCGACTAAATGAATACGGCCCGCATAGGGCAAATAAGACCGATAAGACCGAGGAAGCCTTGGATGGATGGGTACAAGTATTGGACTGTTTGGGGGAACGGGGGGGGGGTGGGGCGGTCTAATGGAGGCGTTTACAATGGAAGGGACCTAGGATCAAACAGATGTACAACATAAGAGCACAATCCAGAGGAACCCGCCTTTGATGCTCAATGACAAGTGTTATGTTGCAAATTAATAACAAAACTCGACCACAACATAAACCCAGAAATATCTATTAGGAATCGCCAATTACAACCATTTTATGGGTTTCACAAGCTACTGAACGCAAACCACCCAGATTTGTATGCACCAACACGCAATGCGCATACACTGAACAGGTTTCCTTTGAGAGCCGTGGAGAAGGACTCGGCTAGGAATGTTACCGTAGAGATGAAAGAAATGCAGACTAGGAAAGAACACCGAGTCTATGCTAGACCATCATGAGACTATTGGTGGCCTCGCCCGCTCAAAGTCCTTCCAGCCCGGGATGCAGTTTTGAAGGTCAGGGGTGTGTGGGTGACTGCCACCTGAACACGACCTAACAGCCGCCACTACCCCACCAACCCCCAATGATGAAAAGGAATGCAGCTCCGTAAAGAGGCTAACACTAAAACTTGACAGTGAAAGGGAATGGATAAACAAAATTAGAGGAACCAAAGTAATTCGGTAACAAATAAATGTCTTGGTTGGTTTGGTTTGTTTAATAAAGAATTAACCTGGTCTTCCAGTGCATTGGCAAAGGGGTTGGTAGAAGTTGGCTTCTCTGAATCCTCCTGAAATGGTAAAGAGATTAGTGCAGAGTTAGGGGCAGGTAATGAACCTGTCCGATACCGCAGTTTTAATTCATGCAACACTCACTAGGGGGCATTAATAGAAGGTTGGACTGAACGGTTAATGAGTTGAATTCTCCCCCCCCCCCCCATGTACACAGTAGTTAATGCATGACTATATTGATAACTTCTCATTCACAGATTAGATGTGGCATACACAAATACAAACTAACAAATGTAGGTATCAGAAAATTCTCTCTTGTCTGAAAACATTCAATCTGAATTATTCCTGGATGACAGTGGCATTATGGGCATACTAAATAGATATATAGTATAGTTATACGAATCTTACCTGGGTACAGATGATGGATAACTCTTGTTTTCCCGAGGTACAAGCCTCAGATAGTCGTGGACTAGGGAGAAGGAAGCAACATCCGGGTTCAGCAATCTTCATCTAATTATTCAGGATAAAAATTAGCTTAATGATGGAAATCTGATGTTTTCGTTTGGCACAAGCAAACGTAATAGTCGTGGTAGGGTGTGGTGGGCGGTACTAAGCCTTTGGCTACTCGTGGTCGAGGGAGACCTTTACGTAGCCTCATTCTTATCCCCAATTATCTGATAAACAAATTAATGTGTCAATAGTAATAATAAACTTTGTACATCTCACCCAATCTTGTTAGCTGGTGAGTAGGTGGGTTGCAATCCCGCTTTTGTTTTCCAATCGTTTGTTGTAATGTTTTGCAAACGACTTGGCCGTCTTCCAGCCAGCGTGTGCTAGGAATCTCCTCACTGAGATTCCCAACTTTCTTGCTTTCGAGACCATGGCACCCCTTGTAGAGTGCGAAGCATAGCGTCCCGTGTCTATGCCCGCCAACTTGAGCACTTTAACCGTCCATCTGGTGAGCGTGTCTCTTGAGATCGCTTTATGTGGCTTGATAAAGCTCACCAAAAGCTGTCTGGAATTACGTAATCCCTTAGTCTTGGATATATACACCCTAATGGCTGAAACTACACATAATTTCCTATTATGCGGGAAACTAGTTAGATGAATGGAGGAGAGGGGATCTCCTGTCCTGTTTGATTTGAGCAGTTTGTCCAAATCGAACGTGGCCTCGTTGTTATCGATGTCGAGGCCCTGTAACGAGAGGGCCACAATTGTCTGTCCTCTATGTCCGGTTACTAATAGTAATAACACTGCTAACTTGTAGCCTAACTCTTTGATAGAAAGCAATTTGTTTTCCGGCAATTCCCAGAAAAGCTTGAAAACTATCGAAACATCCCAGAACCGACTATATTTCGGTTTTGGGGGGTTCCTTATATACATTGATCTCATAAACCAATGAATGACCTCATGCTTGCCAATAGTTTGTCCGTCAATTCTAGGCAGAATGACAGAAAGTGCGCAACGAGCTGCATTAATGGCACCGTAACCAAGTCCATCATCTTGCATCATGTGTAAGAAGCGGCCTACTTGGGCGATGGAGGGTTGTTTGTTTGTTTGTTGTTTGTTGTTTTAGTCCTAGCAACATCTAAGGTCATATCAGGACGTTTGTTTGTTGTTGTTTTACGTCCTAGCAACATCTAAGGTCATATCAGGACGGGTACCGACTTGTGACAGTGCGCACTCATGGCTACGTTATAGTGCTGTCCCACTGGGAAACCAGGCCACCAGCACCATGACCTGGTATCCCACTCAGTCACATTATCCTGACACTGAGCACACCAGTCCTTGCCCTATCCTAATAATGCCGAGCGCCTGGGTAGGAAGCGACAAGTATCAATTTTAAAGTCATTGGTTTGACTCGACCGGGACTCAAACCCACGACCCCACGATCTACCAGCACGGGAGACGGACGCTCTAACTCATTCGGCCATTCCGTCATGGCGATGGAGGGTAGCATTGGCTTTACTTTATGCAATAAACAATAGAGTCCCCATTTCTTTAAATAACTGGAATATAGCTTTATGGTACTTGGCCTCCAAGCATGTGAAATCAACCTGGCCTGGGTGATTTTGTCCAAACCAAACTTTTGTAGATAAGTACTTAGAAAAGGAATGCCAATATTGGTGTGGTGGACACATCCCCTTGGCTTGTCACTTTCCCCTGATGTTGTAGATTTACTAGGCCTCTTGGGAATTCTAAAAAGTCTTTCGATTCCCATTCCACTGCGGCTCTCCATGGCTGAGTGTTCCAGTCCGGCACTACCAAAACTGCATGTGTTTGGTTGAGCTTGATCTTTCTGGCTACTCTGCTGATTAGGCTCAATGGGGGAAAGATATAATAAAAGGCGTTATTCCAGATTATAGAGAAAGCATCCACTCGCTTGTGGCTCCGGATGCCAAGATACATATTTATCAACTTTTTTGTTCCTACGAGAGGCAAAAAGATCTATATCTGGCTTTCCCCATTTTTGACAGATTGTTTTAAAAATGTGTGTACTTAGGGAGCCTTTCCAAATGATCGTGGACATGGCGGCTCTTTTTGTCTGCTAATGTATTTTGAGAGCCTGGGATGTGTGCGACTGTGATCCAAACCTTTTGTTTCTCAGCCCAGTCCCAAATGAGTTTCGCAATGGTGTTGCAAGCTGAGGATCTTGTACCTCCCATGTTCCTAATATAGGCCATTGCGGTAGTGTTATCGGTTAACACTAGGGACTTTCAGTAAACTTGTTAAGCCTAAATAAACTGCCCGTAGCTCTAAAGCATTTATGTGGTCCTCTATCTCATCTAACCAACGGCCCCCTGTAGCTTCATTATCCCTATGGGCGCCCCAACCCTCTAAGGAGGCATCTGTAGTGACTATTGTGTTAGGTTCATTCATACGGATGGGATTGTTGGAATGCTCGATGTGTCGCAACCACCATTGAATATTTGCGTGCCCTCCCTTGGAAATGGTCATAAGCCTTTCGAAATTGCCTGTAACTTTAGCCAGAGCAATATTTTTTATCTATTTCAAGAGATTTAATATGAGCTTTGCCATACAAAACAGCTGGTGCATAAGCAACCATAAGTCCGATTAGGACTGCTACTTGTCGTATCTTAGGCCTTTTTATTTGCAATAAATTAGACACTGTGGTTTTAAATTTATAGACCTTGTCGGAAGTCAAGGTGATAAGTCATTTCGTCGGTGTTTATAAAAAATCCCAAATTTTTTTAATTTGTGGTAGGTGTGAGAACCGACTTTTTATCGTGAACATGAAACCCCAAATGGGTCAAAGTGTCACATAAATCATTTAGTGCTAAGTGGCAATCATTTTCAGTGCGTGCTACGATAAACGAATCATCAATGTAAGGGAACATAACATGGCCTTTCTTGGCCATATCAGCAAAAACGGGTTTCAAGAGCTTTGTGAAAAAACATGGTGCACAAGCTAGACCATTAGGTAAACAAGTAAATTGATACAATTGATCTTGCCAAATAAACCGAAGACCATGCCACCTGTTTTCCTGCGTCGGTCGTGACCGACTTCAAAACATTCTCGAACCTCCGGTACGAGAGGAAATTGCTGGTCGCCGTAAGCGCAGCAATGGCTGAGTTCATGTCGGGTGTGACGGTGGTGAACTTGTTTCCGACCATCATGTGGACAGTATGGAGACACGCCTCGAACTTCCTCCGGTCCTCGCTCATGGTCACGTCTTCATCCATCTCTTTGATGGTTGCCTGCGGGACCCATTTGATCCCGGTGTACTGTTCGGCGAGCTTGGTAAGCGTTTTCGCGGGCTTGAAGGTGTCAAAATGGCCCCTCAAGTTCTTACGCATCAAAGAGCAGGTGTTGGTCCTCTTTTTCTTGACTGCCCTGATTTTCTTTGCGACTTTCTCGGTGATGTCGGCAAAAGTACCCATATGCGGGTATTCCGACTCGGAGTCGGTTGTAGTGGAGTCATTAGAGGAGTCCAACGAAGAGGTTATAGCCTTCTTCTTGGACTTAGACTTCTTTTTCGTCCTCTTGACCTTCCTAATTTTATTCCTTGCCTTGTAGTATTCGTCGCCTACTGACGAATACTTTGTGGAGTGTTTTCGCTTCTTCCCCAAAGCAATCTCCGAATCGGTGGTCTGTGGGTCTGACATGTCCTCCCAATCGGATTGTTCCGACAGAGAGGCATCCTTCGTGGGAGTTTTAGGGGGCGCATCGGAAGTAGTTGTTGTAGCTGCTCACGAATGAGCCGCACCATCTGTTCCGTGGCATCGGCTTGGGATGTCCCTGCCTCGGGCAAGCGGTCCCGTGAAGGCGCAGAATCCCGTGCAGGGGTCGCGTCACCGTCACTCGAGGCGTGTGGAACACCCTTGGTACTCCGCTTCGCGGTCATCTCGAATCGTCTGTAAATCCAAATAAAGGAATTAGGAAGTACTCAAGGCGCAACTGGACACACAGAACAATCCAACAAAGTGCTATCAGCACTATAAAGGGCATTAAATCCGTATTTACATCGGTTTAAACCAGGCGTGTGAAGCTAAAGCCATATCGAAAGTGCAATGGTCGGGTGACCTGAACCGAAGCCGATCGCGGGGTCAGGACCAGTGTAGAGTTCCCGCCCACACTCTCTGTAACATACATGTCTCCTTCCCGTGGCTACTACACCAACGAACTGGAGAAAATACTATGAAACTTGGAGGTACGCCTCAGAAAAAACTATCTAACGACGAAATGGCTCCTGCCAACATGTCTCTCCATTCGGCAACGGGCGGCACAATAAGCTATCCCTAAGCGACGAAATGGCTCCAACCAACATGTCTCTCTGTTGGGCAACGGGTGGCAAAAACAAAATGGATGCTTCAATATCTACAGCACCTGATAAGCACAAGCTCATAAATAACTAAGTAAGTAACGAGAATTACTAATGTAAGCATGAGCAAGAGTGTGCTATGAGGCTTCATAAACATATTAAAAAGTTCCTGGAGCGGTACTTACAGTAGAAATAGGTTAAATCCTCGGTAAAAACTGGTGAACTGCCTATAACGTCTTCTCGTTATAAGCGGAATATGCTAATTGCTGAACCCGGATGTTGCTTCCTTCTCCCTCGACCACGAGTAGCCAGAGGCTTAGTACCGAGGTAAAATTTGTATAAATGCAGACAGGATGTGGGGACCACCAAAACGAGATGGCATACGTAATGCGTAGTAAGTTGGTGGCTTTCCAGCACCTGAACGTGGTTCTCCTCCTACCTTAAGCATCTGAAGCTGTCTTGACTCCTCTTCAAGTATTTTCCTTTTCTCATCTTCTGAGACAGTAGATGCTCCAGGACCGCCAGACGCTGAAGCAGCCAGAGAACTAATAGCCGTGCTGACACTGTCGGGCTGCTTACTCCTACAGTCATAAAGTGTAAAGCCTGAGCAACGTGCCTAGCCCGCCATTACATAATTTATATCAATCTTGCAATCATTACGGATCATCTGCACATCCAATATTCTCTAGGATGCGAAAACAGTTAATATATTCTGTACATCGATCCATCAATATTTGTTTACCAACAGGGTGGAATTTAGTGCTGTAAAATGTTTCTAGATCGTATATAGTATTTTAACTGGTTGATCCAATCCGCAGTTCTAAATATAGACAAACACTAACATGGTACTGTGCTCAGCAGCAATATGGCGGAAACTTTGATAACACAGGGACAGGTTTCAAATCATTGTTTCCGCACGTGTAGTAAATATGGTGGTGTTGAGCAATAATTTATTAAACTTTTTAATGACCTTATAGTAATTACCTATATACCTTTTGTGGAAATAACCCTGACTTGAAAAATGACTGGAAGACCAGTGCTTCGGCACTGACAAAAGACTTATTCAGCAGAATAAACATTTACCACCAACAAAAATAGTGTCATAATCCAATGATTTAGTTTCTGCCATATTTTTTAAGATAAATATATTAACATTGGTTATAATCTACTGGAACAACTTACTTTAAGGGTTAACTCGGAGATATTTGAAATGAAAAGATATTGTTGTGCATGACGAAATGGGATTTGTGTACCCATATGTGAGTAGCCTAGGAGCATCAGGCTACAACATGTTTTATTAAGAGCAGCAGTATCTCAGTTGTATATGTATGTAAAGTCTATGTAAGTGTTTTAGCTTAGAAAATGTTACGCTTTCATCGGATTGTGCTGTTAAAGTACATTCACTGCGAGGACTGTCAATCTGCATTCAGTTATGAGAGTTTAACAGATTGAAGACCTTGTATGGATAAGCAGCTTAGAGTTACCTTTTTTCCCCTTTCTTGTTTCCCTCCAGCTGAACGAGGTGGGCTTCTAGCGCCTCGAGTAGACTGGATGGAGCCTGTAAACAAAGAGTACGGTCAGTCTCCAAACCCAGCATCATTTAGGATATGTGCGGTAAGTGGGCCACGTCACACTGCT
Source organism: Branchipolynoe longqiensis (assembly GCA_030323885.1). Lineage (NCBI taxonomy): Eukaryota > Metazoa > Annelida > Polychaeta > Phyllodocida > Polynoidae > Branchipolynoe > Branchipolynoe longqiensis. The sequence continues at coordinate 8,017,263 of CM059189.1, forward strand.
GTTAGCTTATTGAGTCTAAGGCACCATCACACAGCACATCCGGAGGAAATGGTATAGATTCGACTGCAAGAGACCTTTCGGCTTTTTATGTGCACATTAATGAACGCATGAACACTAATGCACACATGCATTAATGCATACATGTACATTAATGCATGCACACACACATGCAAACCATAATAGTGAAGTGGACGGGACTATCCGCCTTGTGACATTTGCGAGCTTGGGCCGATTAACCCGCATTTGGTAATGCGGGCTACTCGACATGGCAGACTCGCAAATGCCAACATTTGCGAGGCCCCGGGTTTCCGGCCGTAAAGCGTTGCTAGGAGACGTCCATTGCGACTCTCCTGGCAGCGAGAGGTCGGGCGTTCGGACCCAGACCCATCAGACGTGTTTATGAAGGCTCTGATGTTTCAGCCGAGATTTAGGCCTTTATTGTCGAAATTCTAAACTTGTTTTAACTTAATAATATGGGAAGGGATTGAATAATGCATATACGACATGTTGCTACGATTGCTTGTTAGTTTGGTTAAGAATAAAGCTGTGAGCTCTTGGAAAGGTAAATTGGAATGTTCCTTGCATTCTTTACTATTCTCCAGACTTCTATAGATTAACCGCTATGGTCAAACTTAATATTCGATTGCTTTATATATAATTAAGGGCCTTAAGCCTAATAGGCCTTATGCAGCTACTTAACCCATCTGCGGGAAGATTACAACAGACATATTAAAGGAATCAACGTAGAGTTCTTTTGGCTAAAATATGACAGTAACTGAGGCTGATTATCAGTGACCATGGCAGCGACACTAGCGCGTCTGCTTAGTTTTGGATCAATTTAAACATATTAAATACACCGTAAGGCAGGGAGACCAGCCAGTTAGTTGAAATAACTAAGTAAATGCTTTAGGCCGATAAATGTGAGAAGGGCAAAACCCCTATTTAGACGATACTCTGGCTGGTCGCCTTTAGCCCGGGAACGACACCGACGGACACGGACTACCTGCAGATGGGACGGGAGGCAGCGGCGGCCCGCGGATGGCCCAGGAAATTCACATGGAAATAATTATATAAATTAACACGAAGGCTCGCCTAAAGCGGGGGTGGATTAGCCCGACGGTTAAAATACCATTACATTCACACCATTACAGTCATACCATTTAGATTACATTACATTAGATATATACATTTCAGATTTTGCTACGTAATTCGTTTTATTTATTTCATTCAAATTGATTGAGTTCAATAATAAATTACAAGTTCCATGCACGCTCTTGATTCACTCGAGCCTGGATGCTGCACATTAATAGTTGAGCAGGTGGTTACCATGCCGCGTTTCACTATAACATGTGCAGTGAATCTATAATGATTCGAATTTATTGTGGGAAACGTAGACACTGCATAAATACAGCTGTCTAGATGATCCTCCAAGACGTTGTGTAATAGTCAGACAATGTTCTGCTATTCCTGTGTAGATATTTAGTGGATATACCCATTTATTCCTATGCCACTGTAACACTGACAGTGTTCTCCATTCTTATGTTTCAACACATGTGCACACCAGGGGCTTAAAGCTATGGCGTTTTCTTCAAGTAGAGTATATAGTACTGCTCAAGTGTTAGTATTAGTTCATGCACAAGCCTAATTGAAGTCATTTTAATATAAGTTCCATTTGCACAGCACATTCTATCCCTTTCCAAAGTGCGGCCAATTGTGGTTTAAAGACAGGAGTCTCAGTGGCAGGACGACCATTGCCAATTAAGATCCTAGCCCTCATTCACCCCTTATTAAGGGCGTGTCACGCATTTGAGGTCACATGGCCTTCAATGTTGATATTTATGCCCTCTCATGTGTCCACCAATCAGGACACTGAGTGGGACCACGGGGTTTCTGAAAATGTGATGGCTGTTCATAACACTGAGTGGAAAGTTGCTATGCTATGGTGACTGACCTGTTAATCATGAGCTCTACTGGTTTGGCTATTTGAATTGAAATTATGTAGAATCATGGTTTCTGAAAACATAGCTATTTGTATTATTGAATGTTCATAAAAACATGGCACTAATATAAGGATGAATAACTAGTTCTAGGGAAAATTTCCATTCATGTAAGGAGATATGGCAGGACCAGTTAGGTTTGAAAGTACACGGTGGGGGGCGGGGGGGGGGGGTTATATTGCTGCCATGGGCTCCGACTCCGGCCTTTAAATATTCCTTTTGCTTCCCAGTCCTAGGTCTTACTGTATTAACTTTTAAGCAATAACTTATATAATTTTCTTAAATCCTATTTTCGTTGTTACTGTTGCTAGCAGGCACTACCTAAAACTAGTTGTCTTACTAATTCATTGACTTAATCCACTTGAAAATCTTAAATGTGAATGCATATTAATTTGAGGCTACCAAAAATCGGTTAGAATGCAAATCCAGCAGAGAGAGTGTAGTTTTGTTAGGTCACACCTACACATGCCCATACACAAGGAAATGGCCCATCTGCCCAGGTCTTCCACGACCACAATGTGGCCACTGAGCGCCTTACTTACGGCTACCTGGGACCTACTGTGAACAGCATGGCCAGTCAGCTTTATTAGTATTACAATGCTTAGTGCATTTGGACATATGAAGAAATTCTAAACTGTCCATTTTTTTAAACCATAAAACCCAACACTCCTTGCTTATGTGGAAATGATCAATGATTGTAATATTTAATGTTTAGTGAGGTTGCATGAAATTTGCTGCTACTGCTGCTGCTTCTGGATCTATGGGGTTGGGATGGGATCAGGAGAGAACTGAAGAGATGTGACCATTCCGTCCTCGGTGATATATGTAAAATAAATATGTCACTCACACCATGAGAATTTAGGGAGAGCACCTACAGAAAAGGAAAACAACAGTGCTCAGCATAACCATGCAGGGACTACACAGCGGATACAGCACGGGGCGGTAAGCTATCTCCTCTACAACATTACAATGTGCAGACTCAAATGCAGGACAAAAACACACAATGTTAAATACCGTGACTAATACTGATTAATCTGAACCACTCCACCCGCCAAAAATACGCTTCGATTCAAAGCGCAGTCTGCAAGTTAACAATTAGCACATCAAAGACTGGGCCTGCTTTCTTCATGTTATGTCTTCAGTTGTTCAGAATTACACACACCGTAAGCTATTCGATATTCTATTGCACAATAAAATTTTAGATAATTTCCCTCGTTATAATCGACAGTTTTTCCAAATAGCGACCATTAATGGGACAATTTTCGTCAACCTCAAAGAAAGGTTTTAGGCCATTTCGAAAAAAAAATTGGGGGGAAAAAACCAGTATCAATGACGCCGCCACCTATCGGATACAATGTCAACAACGCAGCATGTGGAGATGGTTAAGGAAACACTATAAATCTGCTACCTCCTGTGATCTGATGCTACATGTTTTCACAGAAATAGTTGGAGCAACGCGAAACTGGTTATTGACGAATTTATGCACATGTATAAGGCTTGTTTGCTTAGACATACTGACTTATGACACCTCCATAGTGCTGCTCCACAGGGATGCCGCCTGCATCATGATTCCGATATCTCACTCAATCACACTATCCTATACCGAGGTACAAGAAAAGTAGCGACAAGCATCAATTTTGAAAGTTTTGACTCAGCCAGGGTTCGAACCCATGACCATGCAGGGAAGCCATCTCTACTAATTCGCCATTCCTATCTGGCTATTGGACGTCATTCTGACATATTTCTTTGTGGAGGAAACCTGCTGCGGCCATATAGGCTACTCTTTCCGATAAGCAGTAAGGGATATTTTATATGCACTTTCCAACAGACAGGACAGCACATACCACAACCTTTGATGAACAGTTGGGGACCGCACACGGGTACATGATTATCAGAAACTGCACGTAGACCTGACAACTAATGTCATGTGCCTGATACATAATTTCTTTTCTTCTGGCTAAGAATGATTTCAGTCCCGAAGCACTGTCAACTATCCTCCCACTTGACATAAGATATTTATGTGAATTGCTAGGCCTTTGCTAGTAGTCTAGAGGCCGTAACTCCACAGAAAGCAGATGACATGTGCATAGCCTTCTATAGCTAGTAAGTCATTATGCCACGACACTACAGCTGGTTAGTTTAACTATATTCCTATTGCAAGAAAACTATAGATGAATATTCTTTTCACAGCGAGTGATAAACATGTGGAATGAGCTACCGGAAGAAGCGGTGGAAGCAGCTACCATGAATCAATTCAAGAATGCGCTGGACAGGGCCTGGGCCAGAGAAACATACCATTAGAGCTGAGAGCTACAAGCTTTGTATAGGCTACCACAAGCCTGCATCAAAGAAGAGGATAATAATAATAATAATAATAATAATATGCTTATAGAAAACCTTAAATAACATCTACGTGTGCGTGTGCGTGTGCGTGTGTGTGTGTGTGTGGGGGGGGGGGGGTTGTGTGTGTGTGTGTGTGTGTGTGTCTGTGTGTGTGTGTGTCTGTGTCTGTGTGTGTCTGTGTGTGTCTGTCTGTGTGTGTCTCGGTGTGTGTCTATGTGTGTGTGTGTCTGTGTGTGTGGCTGTGTGTGTCTATATGTATGTGTGTCTGTGTGCGTGCATGCGTGCGTGCGTGCGTGCATGCGTGCGTGCGTGTTGAATCCTTACCACTGAAAGCACTCGGCACTCACCGACCAAATGAACACAGAACTGCAATCAAACATGCTTCTTCCTATTCAGTAGTTGACATACCTTCGCCAAATCCGGAATGTCACCTTTATCAATGCCCACGCTCTGAAAGGGGGAACACGAGGAGTTAGAAATGAAGGATGTCTTTGCTTTATTTTGTTGGTGTTTTAAATGAACAAATGCTTTTATCACAAACTTTCCACGAGAATGGAATTGAGGGAATTTTGTTCTTTTCTCAAATTAAAATGAACGGATTTTAGAAATCTACATAGATTAATCTACGCATATATTAGCTAATCATTTATTAGTAAATTACCAATATTAGGTACACTTCTAAGTTATTCAGTATGTGTATATATATTCATTTACAAATGCATAGCAGTCAGATCTTACACTATATTTGAAGAGCAAAACGAGAAGTGGAAAACAATAACATTAAGTATATGTAAATAACCAAATTGAAATATAAACGACTAAATTGGCGGTAATGTTAACCGAATTAACCGAATTGACCGAATAGTGATGGCAGTATGAACGTAATTAAGACATACCAGGACTCACCCGCCGCTAGAAGGCCGGGGTGAGGGGGCAGAAGGACAGTTAGGAACAACATGTACAAAGTTAAGACAGTAAGACAAACATCTCACAAATTAACACAGCAAGCCAAACATTGGTGGGCCACATAAAGCATTTCTAAGACAACACAACTCGCTTAGATATCTCTTAAAAAGAAATGCCAAGTGACTAACATCTGATATTACGTACACTGTAAGTTACAGCTTATCATACGCTACTCAGTGGGTATAGGGTGTATATATACGTAGGGCTTTATAAGGCATCCGAGATCAGTCTCACTGCTTTGTTGGGAGACATTTTTGTTTTTTAAGAGAAAAAAAGTCTAAGACCGTACACATTGTTGAAAGCTTAAAAGTGTCAATTGTATACCGATATTTGGACCACTCCCTATATATTAGCTAGCTTCCATTTTTCCATAACATCACTGGATAGTTCAAATCCAGTCCCTAATTTATTTTGTTAATCCTTTTAGTAAGATGTCCATGTGAGCAATTTTGTCGGGTTTGTGACCTCCATAAAGGTGTTCCCATGGTTAAAGCACAGTGGGGAACAGACTCATTCGCCAGCCAATAGAATTTAACAAAACCATGAAGCTATAATTTTACAGCATCTCCCTATATTTCATACTTAGGTTGAGACAAAAACTTACCTCGGCTATTTTAAGAAACTCAGACACTCGGTCCATTCGAGTAAGGAATTTCTTATAGAAATCCAAAGCTTCCCTGCACTGTTTCTTGGGCATTTCAAAAAACTTTTCTGAAATTATGACAAAGGAAATGGTAGAAAAAAGTGCAAGTAAAGTTAAGAAGTCTACACACAACTACAACAAAATGGACATTGGTGACAACACGCAGCACTCGATCAAAACAGAACCTAAAACATAATAGGGGGAAAACTAATTAGAAAGGGAGAAAAAAAAGAAGGTATATTATATGGGAAGAAAATACATGACTGAAATGTGCTCAAGTAAACGCTACACAATCTGACTTAACTTTACTTCCTTTATGACTTACTTGATTAAAAATAAATCGAATATTAATTATGATTTGCAGTTAGTCAGTCGGTAGCGTTTACTTTCGCACACTTACAAACACATACACACAGTAGTTACTTGATAGAGACACAGTTAAGAGAAATCTGGTGACGACGAGACAACCACGAGTAGGCAACACACACGCAGTGAGGCAGCACGCTCTATAAACAAAAAAATAAATAAGACCCCGAGCAACGTGGGCGGAGCGGGGCGGGGCGGGGCGGGGCGGCGATATGTTGGTGTGTGAAATGCTAAGTATTGGGAGATGGGACAGACAGTAAGGTAGAAGTACTTTCTTCTTGGCTTTAACAGCATAGGTCGTTATGGGAAACGGCACAGAAATGGGGTACTACATTTGTTGTTTTGTTTTGTTGTTTGTTTTAAAACTTAATCCAACAGTATATATATATTTTTTTAAATACCTATACAGCAGTGTAGCGGTCAGAATTTCATAATTCACAGACAGAGCATGGCGAATATCCAGAGTAATCGGGGAGGTAACTAAGGGAGGGCTGGATAGGTAAGATCATCGGTATCCGTGGGAGTGGGGGAAGGGGGTGTTAAGCTTGAGTACATACGGATGTGGAGAGGTATTAGAATGAATACGGCGGATACAAATTAGGTAGAGTATGTGGGCTAAGCTAGCGGCTAAGTGGCTGTTTGGTGGTGGCACCCCCTGGGTGCAGGGTGCCTTAATACCTCTGCCGTCTTGAGGAAACGCCCAACTCCATCCATGCGCACAATAAACTTCTTGTAACTATCGAGCGCCTGTCGACACTGCTTCCTGTTCATCTCAAAGTATTTCTCTGCAAGAAAGAAGGTATATCGGCTACAGGAGTGGTGGAAGTGGAGGATATATAGTATAGTTAGACGAATCTTACTTTGGTACAAATGATGGATAACTCTTGTTTTCCCGAGGTACAAGCCTCGGGAAGTCCTCATGTTTTCCTATTGGCACAAGCCAACGTAATAGTCGTGACAGGGTGTGGTGGGCGGGCCCTAGTCCATGACTACCCGAGGCTTGTACCTCGGGAAAACAAGAGTTATCCATCATCTGTACCAAGGTAAGATTCGTCTAACTATACTATTTTACCTCGGTACAACGCCTCGGCTACTCGAGGCCGAGGGAGAATTTACGTAGCCTCATTTTTATCCTCAATCATATACATTAAACAATGTAATAGTCAGAACAATCATAACTTAAACTGTTCACACTCACATGACCTTCTTAGTTGGTGAGTAGTCGGGTAGCAACCCCACTTGTCTTCTCGAGTCGTTTGTTGTAATGTTTTGCAAACGACTTCGCCGTCTTCCAGCCGGCGTGTGACAGGATCTTCTTAACCGAGATCCCCAAATGTCTTGCTTTCGAAGCCATCGCACCTCGCATAGAGTGCAAAGCATAGCGTTGAGTATCAACACCTGCTGCCTTGAGCACAATCATCGTCCATCTTGCGAGCGTGTCTCTGGAGATAAGCTTCATTAAGCTATCAGAAGCTGGCGAGAATTCCTAATTGCCTCTGTCTTGGATATATACACTTTAATAGCCGACACCACACACAGTTTCCTATCCTTTGGGAAACTCGTCAAATGAATCGAAGAGAGTGGGTCTCCTATCCGGTTTGATTTTAATAACTTGTCCAAATCAAACGTAGCCTCCTTATCATCAATATCTAAGCCCTGAAGTGAAAGGGCAACAATAGTTTGGCCTCTATGGCCTGTTACTAAGAGTAACAACACAGCTAACTTATAACCTAACTGCTTAACCGATAAATGTCTATTACTAGGCCATTGCTGGAACAGCTTAAACACTACTGCAATGTCCCAAAAACGATTATATTTTGGCTTAGGAGGATTCCTTTGATAAATAGCCCTCATAAACCAATGAATAACATGAAATTTCCCAACTGTTTGTCCTTCAATCCTAGGAAGAATTACCGATAGGGCACATCTGGCTGCATTAATGGATCCATAACCCAGGCCATCATCTTCCATCATTCATAGAAATCGTGTAACTTGAGCGATCGAAGGTTTCATAGGCTTCACCTTATGTATTAAGCAATAAATGCCCCATTTCCTTAAATAACATGTATCTAGCTTAACAGTTCCTGGTCGCCACGCATGCAAAATTAACCTATTCTGGGTAATTTTATCTAAACCAAACTTTTGTAAATAATTAGCTAAAAAAGGAATGCCAATAGGGGTGTTGTGGACATGTCTCCCGTGTTCGTTACTTTTCCTTGGTAACGTAGGTTCAGTGGGCCTCTGGGGAATCGTAAACAGTCTCTCACTCCCCATTCCACTGCTGCCCTCCAGGGCTGCGTGTTCCACTCCGGCACTATTAACATTGCATGCGCATCGTCTAGCCTGATTTTCCTGGCTACCTTGCTGATTAAGGCAAAAGGGGGAAAGATATAATAAAAATTATCATTCCAAGTCATCAAAAAAGCATCAACTTTCCAGGATTCTGGCTCTGGATGCCAAGAAACATATTTATCAGCTTTGTTGTTCCTCCGAGAAGCAAACAAATCAACTTCTGGAAAACCCCACTTTTTACAAATTTGCTCAAAAATATTATCATTCAGAGACCATTCTAAATGGTCATGAAAACAGCGACTTTTAAAATCCGCTAAAGTATTTTGACTACCTGGAATATGTGCAACTGTAATCCAAACTTGTTTTTGAGCCCAATCCCAAATTTGTCTTGCTAATTTGTTACATGCTTTGGACTTTGTTCCACCCATATTTCTAATATACGCCATAGCTGTAGTATTATCTGTCAAAACTTGAACAATAGTTTCAGGCACATCTACCAAACTCGTTAGGCCCAAATAAATGGCCCGGAGTTCTAAAACATTAATGTGATCACCTCTCTCCTCATCTAGCCAACGGCCCCCTGTAGCGAGCGCCCTTCTATGGGCACCCCAGCCTTCCAAAGAGGCATCTGTGGTAACCACCGTATTAGGCTCCCCCATTCTAATAGGATTATGAGAGTTACTAACGTGGCTTAGCCACCATTCTATATCTTTTCGACCATCTTCCGAAAAGATCATCAGACGTTCAAAATTACCTTACTTCTTGATAACGCCCCATTTTTGTCTATTTCCAGAGATTTAATATGTGCCTTACCATATAGAACAGCGGGCGAATACGCCACCATAATCCACACTAACACTGCTACTTGCCTTATCTTTGGTCTTTTCAACCCCAGCAATTCCCAAGCCGTGGTTGTGAATTTTTCAATCTTATCTGGCGTCAATGACACCGTCATATGTTCAGTATCAATAAAGAAAGCTAAACACTTCAATTTCTTTGTGGGGATTAAAACTGATTTAGTACTATGAATGTAAAGCCCTACTTCCGTTAAAGCATCACATAAATCTTTTATGGCTTTCAAACATTGCTGTTGTGTCTGCGCAACAATAAAGGAATCATTAATATAAGGGAACATTACATGACCTTTCTTCGCCATTTCAGAAAACACTGGTTTAAGTAATTTCGTAAACAAACTGGGTGCGCAAGCCAACCCATTAGGTAAACACGTAAACTCAAAGAGTTGTCCTTCCCATAAAAATCTCAAAAACTTTCTAGAAGCTTGAGCAATGGGGATAGTGTAATAAGCATCCCTTAAGTCTACACTAGCAAGCCAAGAACCTGGTGTTACCAGGTCCCGCGCCGTCTCTAAAGAAAACATTTTAAAATGTTTATAAACTACTGGTTTATTTAATGTAGTTAAATCCAAAATCATCCTAACATCCCCATTAGGTTTGGGTCTAGAGAAAATATTAGAAATGTATTCGCGTTCAATATGTTGGACTGGCTCAACTATTCCTTTAGCACAGAAATTTTTCACTTGCTTATCTAAAGCTTGATGTTGTCTAATGAAAGACGATAAGGAAAAGGTATATGCGTTTGGATGGGAATCTCTATAAACGGAATATCAATTCCTTTAACAATCTCCAATATCTCAAAATTACTAGTGATGTTTTGCCACGCCAAAAATTTGTTGGCTATATTCCCAGCGTGAAACACGCTTACAGAAGTTTGTGTCGACACTTCTACTTGTTGTTGCTGTTGTTGCTGTTGTTGGCAGCACTGGGCAGCGGCTTGTGGGTCGGGTTCCCCCGACCCCCGACAGCAACCGTCCATTCGGACGGTTGCTGTCGTTCCATCCAAACTGGTTCCTCTGTCCGCGTCCTCTCCCCTGATATGAGTAGCTGGAGCTGCCTGGTTGCCCGGTTCGCCTGCCCCGAAAATCCGTTCTAAACTTCTTGTACTTCCCCAGACTATCCTTCTTCACGTCGTGATGTTTAGATTGTCTGGCTGCCGTCTCCACTTGTTTAAACAAGTACTGCAGCTGGCCTCCGAACATCTTCGTTGCATCTAGGGGCTTTCCTTTAACCGGCTTCAGAGGAAGAAACAATGTGTATTCTTTCCCATCGTTATCTACCACTTTCTTGGATCTAGCCACCTCTTTACCTGCCTCTGTAGTTACCGACTTAAATACATTCTCATACCTGCGGTATGAAAGGAAATTACTGGTTGCGGTTAAAGCTGCCACCCCCGCATTCATATCTTCACAAAGCGTGGTAAACTTGAGATCCGTCATCATGCGATTCGCAATTGGCATAATTGCAGCCAACGCAACCAAGACCCCTTTATGAGCCATGCTCAACGAAGCCTCAATTCTTTTCCGATCCTCACTCATAGTGACATCCACGTCCATGTCCTTCATGGTCGCCTCAGGTAGGCCTTTAATCCCTGTGTACTGCTCAGCGAGCTTACTTATGACCTCTACCGGTTTAAAGGTGTGGAAGTGGCCTCGCACATTCTTGCGCATCAAAGAACAGGTGTTGATCTTCTTACGCTTATCAAGTCGGATCTTCTTCATTACTTTCGTAGTGATATCCGTGTATTTCCCTCTATGCGACGCTTCTGAATCAGTGTCGGTAGTTGTGGATGATGAAGAAGACTTTTTCTTCTTCTTCTTCTTCTTCTTCTTAGATTTGGACTTCTTCACCTTCTTTGGTTTCCGAAGTTTACTACGTTTCCTGTAGTATTTGTCTCCTTCCGAAGAATCCCTCTTCGCCTTCTTAGACTTTGAAGCCTGTACCCCCTCAGAGTCAGTTGACTGCTGGGCCCGAGAGACATCCTCCCAGTCGGATTCGGAATCCGAAACTTGATGCGACCGTTTCCTTGAATGGGATTCGAACCCGCGATCACCCGGCGGCGGCCTGGCATCGGGTAACAACTGTTGAAGTTGTTCACGAATCATCTGTGCAATTCTGTCATCCTTACTGGAGAGCCCTGCCTTCGGTGACGACCCTTCCGACTGGCCCGAGGCCAATGCAGGGTTCTCCTCGTGGTCTGTTATGGGCGACGCCCCTGCGCTACTCTGCTTCGCCCGCATGTCGACACGCCTAAAACCAAGCAAAAACAAAGCTTTTTAGACCAAAATCAAGCCGCATCTGGCCAACAGGGCAGAGGTACACGTGCCTAGAAGCACTATAAAGCATAATAACCGTATTTACACCGGTTTATGCGAGGCGTATAAGCTAAATTTGGATCGAAAGCAACACGGCTGGGAGTCCCAAGCCGTTTGCCAACGCCGGGGTAGGACCAGTGTAGGTGCATCCCCCACCCTCTGTGTCCTACACTTCTCCTTTCTGTGGCTACTGCACCAACAAGCCGGAGAAAATGTTAGAACACTCGGGGGTACGCCTAAACCTTGATAAATCTATCAAAAATGACACTTAAGGCATCGATTTCCCAATAATAACTAATCGAAGATTGGCTCCAGTCAAACCGCTCTCCGTTGGGCAACGGGCGGCAAAAACAAATGGCGGTGTTGTCATACTACGCACCGGCAGATACATGCACAATCACTATAAAAACGACAAATAATCGTTAAAAACGCTAACCAAAGCGACAAATATGTGCGTGAAACATTCATAAACAATTCTTCCAAATTATTAACGCGTACTCACTCGTTAACGCGTCTAAATCTTGCAAAAACTGCTCGTACACCTCGCAACGTCCTCCCGTTACGAGTGGAATATGCTAATTGACGTACCGGATGTTGCTACCTTCTCCCTTGGCCTCGAGTAGCAGAGGCGTTGTACCGAGGTAAAATAGTGCCGCTCCGGGTGTTTGAAGGGGATCCACCACGGCCTACATTGTATCTAATACATATTCTCTTCACACCTCACGAAACACCTTTAAAACAGCAGGCAATGTCGCTGTTATGGTGGGGTGTTAAAAAGGAAACATGGACACTACAACAGTACTTGGACCCACGTTTCGGCTATTCAAAACTAGGCCCCCTGATGTAATCACCCTACCCACGCCTACATGGGCGTATTCGATTAATCAACTCAGGTCACCCGAGCTACTTTTTGGCGCATGTGCACATCCTACAGACTCGGGTTGAATAAACGAACACGCTTCTCCACGCTTGGGGTGGAACAAATGGTGGCTTAATCCAAACCTTGTTCTTTTTTTTTAAATAACCGATATAACTACAGCAAAATAGGATTTAAAGTATTTTTTGATCGCATAGTTTTCTATTTCCATCTCATAAATCTGATTTTTTTTTTAAAGCCCCATTAAAAGACCACATAGACGTGTACTGCTACAGGAGGGTACCAGCACAAATGTGACATCATCGCCCCTAGCCAACCCCAGCCAAGAGGTGGGTTACTGGAGTCAGGACTTTTTGCACACGGAACGTGTATTTGTCGACGCCACTCGCGGTGTTCGAATTGAAATTCAAGCAACTCAGATGACCGAGTCGCCCGGGTCGTGTTAATCGAATACGCCCCATGTGTACGCAAGTCCTTGCCCGTGAGGTCAGTGCAGACTACGCTAGCATCATTAACAAATATTTATATTCATTTCTTGTGCATTTCCATGTATTACTATATTCTAAGTCAGTTACTTATGGAGAGAGCAGCATCCTTAAAGTACTCTAACTATAAATAGAGTTAGACTGGGAGTTTGGATGTCGAGGCTGGCAATCTCTACCACTCGTTACGGCATAGGACTACACTGGGCAACTGCACTGTCCTATTTAACACAGCGCAAGGTTCTGCTGGATAGTCACTAGGCACGACAGTGTCAGCAACTTACTCGGGTAACACAGATCAATGTAGTCATAATGTTAACAAATATAATCTGATGTACCCTCTTAGATAATATGCATTGTGAACACGAAGGGCCATGATAATTAGAATAAATTTTTTAATACACATTTAATCATTTTAGTCCACAATTGCAGAAATAATTACGTAGCAGAAGGAAAAATGATTTAACAAGACAAGCTTAATCAAATTGCAATAGTAAACTTTGTAAATTTCAACCAGTTTATTCTGCTGTGGAGACATGGGGATTTCTTTCAGGGTGTTAAGCAATGACTATGATTTACCGCACACCTGGAGACATTGTGCATGTCACTTACCTTCTCCATATGAACACAAATGCCAATGTATTGTGGGTTGTAGCTAAAAATGGCACATTTAGTACCAGGAAGTACTTGGCTATATCACCATTGAGAGTTTAGTTTAACTAAACTAGGCATTTTTTCTCCCACCCCAAAAACACCCCTTCAACATTGACAATATTGCATCTATTCGGAGGGCTAGTCTGATGTGACTTCAAAGCGGGTTCACTGCACCACCTAAGTCTGTCTCTATCCACGCATGTCTGTACTCCACAGCGGGCTAATCAGAAAGCAGAGCCATGGTGAGTTAAACCAGCAGCTCCGATAACGACCAGCGTTTGATACGCCTCCAGTCATTGCTCCCACTCCTAGTCCGATGCTGCACATATTATTTTTGTTAATCACTACCTCATAACCTAGCCCTAGGACTATAATTGAGTGGGGATTACGCAATGTTGAATGTACACATATGAATGTCGCCGGGTTGAGTAAAGACCACCACAACTACACTACAGGGGTGATTAACAAACGCTTCCGCCAGGTGGCGATCTGTGTTCGAGAGTAGCTGTAACTCATAGACAATCATGACCACGAATATAGCCGACAGTGGCTGTACTTTCTTGTGATCCCTGAAGTAATGGTCGCTAAAATGTAGACACGGGAAGGGAGAGAATGCAATATGCTTCATCTCAATGAACATTTCACTATTAAACAGCTTGTGGATTTTACTAAAGAGCACTCACCTAAAAGGTTGATGATTCCGTCATTGTAGCAGGCAAAGAGCCTGATGAGGTCTTTGAACATTAGCATGAAGCATGCGTTTATAACACCGTTCGTCAGTTCATTGGACGTGCACTGCAGGGAGCAGAAAGATACACACTTCGTTCAGGAACAGCACAGAAAGAAAACGCGCACGACACGGAGTATACAAGTGTATCCTTGAGTCACTTTGAGGATTCAAAACTTCCCCACAGTTATTCATTGCTAGGACTAAGTCACCGTTCATGGCACCTAATTCAAAGCCAAGGCCAAATAATTTTGATTATCTTCATCTTATATTTGAAACACAAGAATGTAAAATATCAGATAATTTGTTAAAAAGGTACATAAAAAAAACCTAACGATTCATGAATTGCCCTATAGACTCCTCTTTGGTCACATGGTTTAAAAAAGGCAACTCACAAGTGAACATTGACAAAGTTGGTTGAAGTAAAAATAAATAAAATGTTGTACTGACATCAAATTCGAGTAGGGCATCAACTTGACTCTGTAGTACCGGCAACGCCTTCAGAAGCTGTCGGAATGAAACAAAGGACGCTATTAGTAATACAGTAATCACTTTGTTATCTCCACCAACCACACAGGGCACCATTCACCACAGACAACCCATTGCATTCACTTACCCACTACTAGTCTCAAAGCTACATAATGTAGCAGTCACACTACGACGACGACAGCTTTGCGACAGCGACTTCCGGTGTCGCGCAGGTGTCGCCGCGACACCTCCAGTTTCTCCACTCTTTCTCGACTATCGATGGGTTGTCGTGGGGATTTTAGACATGTTGAAAAACTTCTACGACAGCCGACGACAGCCGAGGTTGCGGCACTGTCGCGGCACTGTCGCACTGCCGCGGCACTGTCGTCTTATCGTTAAGCTGTAGTTGCTTCTCTTTCCATGTATGTGTCTCTGTGTGTCTCTGTGTCTGTGTCTATGTGTGTGTCTGTGTCTATGTGTGTCTATGTATGTATATGTGTGTCTGTGTGTGTGTCTGTGTCTGTGTGTCTGTGTGTGTGTCTGTCTCTGTGTGTGTCTGTGTCTATGTGTGTGTCTGTGTGTGTATATGTGTGTGTATCTGTGTGTGCATATGTGTGTGTATGTGTGTGTCTATGTGTGTCTATGTGTGTGTCTGTGTGTGTGTGTCTGTGTCTCTGTGTGTGGCTGTGTGTGTGTGTCTATGTGTGTCTGTGTGTGTGTGTCTGTGTCTCTGTGTGTGTGTATGTGTCTCTGTGTGTGTGTCTGTGTATGTCTGTGTCTATGTGTGTGTCTGTGTCTATGTGTGTGTCTGTGTCTATGTGTGTGTATGTGTCTATGTGTGTGTCTGTGTGTGTATATGTGTGTGTGTCTGTGTGTGTATATGTGTGTATGTGTATATGTGTGTCTATGTGTGTGTCTGTGTCTGTGTGTGTCTGTGGCTGTGTGTGTGTGTGTCTGTGTCTCTGTGTGTGCCTCACTCTGACTCTCAGTCTGACTGACTCTGACTCTGACTCTGACTCTCAGTCTGACTCTGACTCTCAGCCTGACTCTGACTCTCAGCCTGACTCTCACTCTCAGTCTGACTCTCACTCTCAGTCTGACTCTGACTCTCAGTCTGACTCACTCTCAGAGACACACAGAAACACAGAGACACACACACACAGAAACAGAGTGAGAGTCAGACTGAGAGTGAGAGTCAGACTGAGAGTGAGAGTGAGAGTCAGACTGAGAGTGAGAGTGAGGCACACACACACAGACACACACACACACAGACACACACACATACACACACATAGACACAGACACACACATAGACACAGACACACAGAGACACATACAGAGACACAGAGTCACACACAGAGACACAGACACACACATAGACACACACATATACACAGACACACACATAGAGACACACACAGAGACACAGAGTCACACAGAGTCACACAGACACAGTCGTCCCGCTGTCATCCCGTCTGTTGTCCCGATGTCGTCCGGATGTCGTCCGATTGTCGTCCAAATTAGCCCGAATTTGCATATGTCGTCGTGATTTCTCAAAATTCCAGCCGCCGGGCTGTCGTCCTCCCATTGTCGTCGTACTGTGACAGCTACATAAGCATGTCTGAGGATACCCACGGTAGGTTATATTCCCAGGTGATCACCGCAAAAAGTATTGACAGACCGAACGGGCTGGCCGAACCCGTAAGAGCGATCCCCAACTGGCTTCTCATGTGGTTGTGGGTTTCAACCCTGGTCTAGTTATCACCAGCTAGCCTAGATAAAGGATTCGCCCCGTACATCCAGTACAGGGGTGAAAAGCAACATATTAGAAAAACGGGCGAAAAATGTTGACATGGCGGGCAAATGAATTGAGCTAGTAAATTCTTAATTTAAGAAGCAAAATATATTCTTCACATAATTCTTCATATTTACCCGCTACTTTTGATTTGAAATATATAATAAAACGTGTAGTTTAAGGAATTTAACAAATAAAAATTACGGTGTTTTATCACTGCCATCTTGTCTTTTTGCATTCTCTCCCATTTCACCAACTCTGTGCCGATATGGGTAGCCATTTGATACTGGAGCCAGAGTTTCTACTTCCTGTTCCATACTGAAGCAGTTTTCGCCAGCTTTTACATAGGGTGTGTGTTCACCCCTGTACTGTAAGTACGGGGTGAATCTTTTATCCATAGCTAGCCTAGCACTCAGTTTGTTGTTGTTGTTGTTTTACATCCTAGCAACATCTAAGGTCATATCAGGATGGGTACCGACTTGTGACAGTGCGCACTCATGGCGACTTTAAAGTGCTGTCCCACTGGGAAACCAGGCCGCCGGCACCATGACCTGATATCCCACTCAGTCACATTATCCTGACACTGAGCACACCAGTCCTTGCCCTATCCTAATAATGCCGAGCGCCTGGCTAGGAAGCGACAAGTATCAATTTTAAAGTCATTGGTTTGACTCGACCGGGACTCGAACCCACGACCCCACGACCTACCAGCACGGGAGACGGACGCTCCAACCCACTCGGCCACCCCGTCTGGTCCCTAGCACTCAGTATAGGGCAAGGACTACTTTGCTCAGTATCAAGATAATGTGAGTGAGTGGGATATCAAGATAATGTGAGTGAGTGGGATATCAGACCATGGTGCCAGCAGCCCAGTCTCCCAATAAGGCAGCAGGGTCATAAATCGATATCCATGCTGGTATGATCTAGGACGTTAAACCCCAACAAATAAACAAATATTGACAAAGAAACGTAACTTTGGTGGTAGGACGAGCCTTGCTTCCAACATGATCAATCAATCAATAGTTCCGTCCTCTAGTCGAGGGTTGGATGCAATGGTTCTCCACTTGTCCCTATGGTGTGCTGTTCTGATAGACTGGGAATAATTCAAGCCTGTCCACTGTGAAATATTTGTAAACCATGATGTTCTTGGTCTCCCTCTCCCTCTGCTGCCAATGTACGGTATATTGAATTCTGACGAATGATGTGGCCAAAATAAATAAGTTTCTTTGTCTGTATAGTGGCAAACAAGCTTTTCTTATTTTTAATTTTTCTGAGAACTTCTTTGTTGGTGATCTTTGTCCATGATATTTTCATCATCCTTCGATAAGTCCACATCTCAAATGCATGATAAAATAGTATAGTTAGACGAATCTTACCTTGGTACAGATGATGGATAACTCTTGTTTTCCCGAGGTACAAGCCTCGGGTAGTCGTGGGCTAGGGAGAAGGAAGCAACATCCGGTACAGCAATCTTCACCTAATTATTCAGGATAAAAATGAGCTTAATGATTGGAATTCTTCATGTTTTCTTTTTGGCACAAGCAAACATAATAGTCGTGGCAGGGTGTGGTGGGCGGGCCCTAGCCCACGACTACCCGAGGCTTGTACCTCGGGAAAACAAGAGTTATCCATCATCTGTACCAAGGTAAGATTCGTCTAACTATACTATTTTACCTCGGTACAACGCCTCGGCTACTCGAGGCCGAGGGAGACTTTACATAGCCTCATTTTTATCCTCTATTATCTGATAAACCTAGTAATTTTTCGGTTGTAAATTCCAATTTTGTAAATTCTCACACATCTTAGTTGGTGAGTAGGCGGGTTACAACCCCACCTGTCTTTTCTAGTCGTTTGTTGCCATATTTAGCCAACGACCTTGCCGTCTTGTAGCCGGCATATGCTAGGATTCTCTTCACTGAGATTCCCAATTGACTCGTCTTCGAGACCATAGCACCTCTTGTAAAGTGCGAAGCGTAGCGTCCTATGTCAAAGCCTGCTGACTTGAGCATGTGAATCGTCCAACTGGCGATCGCATCTCTGGATAAAGCCTTATGTGGCTTTATGAAGCTTACCAAAAACTGTCTGGAATTATGTATTCCTTTTATCTTGGATATATAAGCCCTAATGGCTGACACTACACACAGTTTCCTGTCATGTGGGAACCCATTAAAAAGAATCAAGGAGAGGGGATCTCCTGTACTGTTTGATTTTAAAATTTTCCAAATCAAACATGGCCTCCTTGTTATCAATGTCTAGGCCAGTAAATAAAAAGGTCAACAATTACTTGGGCCCTATGACTGGTTACCCAAAGTAACACTACAGCTAATTTAAAGCCTAGCTGTTTATCTATAGATGTCCCTAACTACACCATTTTCAAGAAACCTTAAATACCCCTGAGACATCCCAAAACCTATTATACTATGGTTTAGGATGGTTTCTTTCATATAATGACCTCCCGAAACACTGAAGGACTTCGTGTTTCCGAATTAATTCTCCGTCACTCCTTGGTAAGATGACCGAAAAAGCTCATCGAGCTGCATAAAAGGCTCCATAACCTAATCCATCATCCTGCATCATTCGTAAGAGGCGGACTACCTCGGCAAGGGATGGTTCCATTGGCTTAACTTTATGTATTTAACCAAAAAATGACCCATTTATTTTGTGGATGGCATAACAATTATTTATGTAACACCTTGTTATTCTTTCTTGATTCAAACCAATCAAATTATTGAACCAATATCATCATTTAATGACCAGTCCAAATAATCATGCCGAGTAACTTTCTTTAAACCAAAGTAGTGTAAATATGTGTTCCGAAAGGAATGCCAGAAGGGGTGTTGTTAACACATCCCCACCCAGCATTAATGCTTAAAAACTTTTCCCATACGTGTAGGAAAAATATAAAGTCCTCAGCTCTTAAGGCTAATACTTCCAACCATGGCTGCATGTCCCAAACAGGGACCATCAAAGCCCTCCTTGCTACTCTGCCGATTCGGCTGAATGTTTAGGAAAATGTAATCAAATTTATTTTCCTCCCAAATCAAAGAGACAACATCCACTTGCCAAAAATCTTGCTCTGGATGCCATGAACAACTTTATAAAATGTTATTATTTCATGATGCCAACAAAATATATATGGCTTCCCCAATTCCAATTTAATTTCACTCTTATTATATGAGTTGGACATTGTCCTTCCCATGTTGCGAATGAAAGCCATTACTGTAGTACTATCTGTCAACATCCTGACATAGCATTAGGGCATGCCGGCTAAACACCTAACCCTAAATACACTGCTTCTCAACTCTACAACATTAATATGATCTAAGTTCTTCATCAAGTCAACGGCCTTCCAAAATCCATTTTAGTTATGTCGTATGCTTTCCAGCAACTCCTAACTTCGTAAATGTGGTACCTCAACCATTTACTGCATTTTGACCAGATGCTTTTGACTGCACAGCAAAACATGAATCATCACTGTCCGGGAAGATCTTGTCCTTCACTTTTCATGAGCGAACAAATTAACAATTTGTAAAGAAGGGAAAACACAAGCTAAACCACTTGGTAAACAAGTAAATTCATATAGATGTTCATTCGAAATAAACCTTACAAAAGTTTGGTCTGTTTCACAACTTGGTCGGTAACTGCCTGTGAGCAGGACCATAATGAATGAATCATCAATTTATGGAAACCTTACCATTATTTTTACCTCCTGGAAAAAACCATTTCCATGGCCCTCTGAGTTTGCTTTGCAACCTCTCCTTATTCTGTTGAGATATTGAGTGAGAGCATTACTCTAGCTTCATGAGCCGATTCTCTAGCCCAGCAGGCCGACATCTGGCCTGCATAGCTCCCCTAACACAGGTTATACCAGGGAGGGCTTAAACCATCACTACCGGTAACGAGTACTTATCATCAGAAAAGGGGGGAGCCTTGGGGTTACTTCCCATCGTAAGCAAACAACCCTTAACTCCAAGATCTCAGGATCATTGAAATATAGAGTGCTCAACCAACTATTTGTTTATTGTTTCGTCCTAGAAAAATCTATATCATATCCAGACTGGTACCGTTAGTAACAGTACAACCCATGGCTAACCCAGCCAAAATATCTCTCAGGCCAGACACCCTATAACCATCAACAGAAAGTTTAAGCGTGGCCATCCAACAAATTGTTTTTATTTTCATCCCTAGAACCTCTAAGTTCATATCAGGACGTACATAATGTGGCTTCAACCAACCTGTCTTCGCTCGGCCACGAGCGGGTTAATCGTAATATGGCATCAGCCAACAAACCTCTCCGTTTGTCAATGAGCGGCATAACGTGATGCAACTTCCGCCAACCTCGTTCTCCGCTCAGCTCCTCACCCTCCATTAGGTAACAGACCGCCTAAACAGGATGTGGCTTCAGCCAACATCATTCACCGTTTGGTAACAAGCAGCCTAACCGGAATGTGGCTTCAGGCAACATCTTTGGTAGCAGGCGGCCAAAAGGAAATGTGACTACAGCCAACCTCGCCCTCCATTTAGTAAGGGACGGCCTAAACAGGATATGGCTTCAGCCAACATCGCTCTCAGTTTGATAGCAGGCGGCCAAACAGGATGTGGCATCCGCCAACATCACTCTCCGTTTGGTAACAGACGGCCTAAACGGGATGTGGCTTCCGCCAACATCACTTCCCGTTTGGTAACCGGCGAGATAACCTGATGGGGTCACAACCATCATCGCTCTAGGCAACGGGAGGCATAAGCGTAATATGGCTTCAGCCAACATCGCTCTCCGTTCTGGAACGGGCGACACAACGAGATGTGGCTTACAGCCATCATCGCTCACCACTCGGCCACGGCCGGGTACAAATGAGGCTTCCGCCAACATGGCTCTCCATTAGCCAACAGCGGCATAACCGTGATGCCATCATCGCTCTCCGTTATGCAACAGCGGCTTAAACGTGATGTGGCTTCCGCCAACATCGCTCTCCGTTCGGCCACGGGCGGCAACTACTGGTGTTGGAGAACGTATTTACACCGTTCCAACACAGGCGTGTAAGCTAATGTGTCATGTCGTAGGGTAACGGTATGGAAGCCGAAACCAAACGAGGGGTAGGGACCAGTATATCGGTACCCTCCCACACTCTCTGTTCCGTACACTTCTCCCTCCTGCGGCTACTGCGCCAGCAAGTTGGAGAAAATGCAACGAAACTCGGAGGTACGCCTTAAAAAATTGGGAATCCACAACAGAAACCCAGGATTAATTTCCAACGCGAATCCATAAAAGAAACCGAGGAAAAATCCCAACAAGATGAGGCTCCAGCCAACATCGCTCTCCGTTCGGCAACGGGCGGCTTGTTGAACCAAAAATCTTACCTGTGATGTGGCAACCACCAACATCTACATACACAATTTTAATTATAAAATAATTCCATAAAACTCGAAAAACCACTAGATGTTCAATCATATCTACACAAGAAATACATATCCTCCTGTATTCTTGGGTTTAAACTCATAAGATTCAATAACCGCTAAACCAATAGCGATAATCAGGTCTAGCAACCGACCAGAAGTAAACAACACGGCGATGTCAAATCTACCGTACTGATACCAGAATCGGTTTTTTCGCCAATAAATTCTTTAATATATTCACCAATATTCTAATACTCGTAGAGAATATTGTTGTACACGTTTCCTCCAGTATTCTTGGGTTTAAAGTCATAAAAACGCTACGCAACAATAGCGAATATCAAGTCGGAAATCCGACCAGAAGTAAACAACACGGCGATGTCAACTCTACCGTACCGTCACCCGAATCGGTTTTTCGCCAATATATTCTTTAATATATTCACCAATATTCTAATATTCATAGCGAATATTGATGTACACAAGAAATATGTTAATCTTGCGTTTAAAGTCATAAGAACGCTACGAAACAATAGCGAATATCGAGTCGGAAATCCGACCAGAAGCAAACCACACGGCGATGTCAACTCTACCGCACTGGCAACCGAAACGGTTTTTCGCTAACATATTCTTTAATATATTCACCAATATTCTAATATTCATAGAGAATATTGACGTACCCAAGTAATATGTTATTCTTGGGTTTAAAGTCATAAAAACGCTACGAAACAATAGCGAATATCGAGTCGGAAATCCGACCTGCACATGGCGCTGTCAACTCTACCGTACCGGCACCCGAATCGGTTTTTCGCCAATATATTCTTTAATATCTTCACCAATATTCTAATATTCATAGAGAATATTGATGTACACCAGAAATAGGTTCTTCTTGGGTTTAAAGTCATAAAAACGCTACGAAACAGTAGCGAAAATCGAGTCGGGAACTCCGACAAGAAAGTAAACAAAATGGCGCTGTCACTGTAGCGTACCGGCACACAAGTCGGTTCTACGCTTATATTTCTTTAAATACAGTCGCCATAATCGACAAATTCGTACCAACTATTCTTCATATGTTCATAATGAAATGCGGTAAAAATAACCATAACTCACTGCGAATTCTGTACTTAAACTATAAAAAAGACTGCTGCATCTCTCACAAACGTCCATCGTTCACGAGTGGAATATGCTAATTGCTGTACCGGATGTTGCTTCCTTCTCCCTCGGCCTCGAGTAGCCGAGGCGTTGTACCGAGGTAAAATTGATATTGGCCTATAAATTATCCGCACCCATGAGCACATAGCAAAAGCACTACAATGCAAAGTCGCACTTACTGACTTAGGCAAACCATAGCAGTTGGTACAGAAAGCACAGATCTTATGGTCTGATGAAATATAATTGTCAAAATTAAAACAACTACTTACATTTGATCCTATATATCCAACTTAGATAATGATTTGGGACAGCATATACAGAATAACCGGTGAATTTATAACCTCACCCCTTGGAAACTCACTTTGAAACACCCATTATGCAGGGAGGCCATTAACCAATTAGGCCAATCTCATGACCTCATTAGCCTCCCCAGACAAAGTAGGCCTACTGTGCAGGGCCATAGAGGGGAAGGGGAAAGGAGGTGGATGTTTTCCCCCCCCCCCCCTCCATGTCGGATATTCAATGATGTTTGGTCAATTCTATAAATATAATTAATCAATTTGGGTAATTTCAATTTTGAAATTTTTACATTTGTCAATTAAAATTGCATTTGCCATCGGGACTATGTATGGTATGAGGGAGGATGAGACATGGATGACATAACAGTAAATATTAACAAACAATAATATGTACATGAGAAATGCAAGCAGTACGCATATATCCTTGGTGGTCTAAATGCATTTGAGGATGCGCACGCATGTGTTTTGCGCACATCCGTTTGAAATTTGTCAGTTACACTGTATATAAAAGGAAAACGTTTTTTTGTGATTGAATGTAAAAAGGAGTGAACCATATGGAGTGAGATAAGTGCATTTGAAAGTTTTTGACTTTCAGATCTTTTGTATTAGCTAATGCAGCATTCATTCCATGCTGGCCACATCAGTCAGGCCTGAGCATTAATAGTTTGATGGGATCCGCCGCAAATACATAGGTTTCCGGTTTTAATGCTATGATGGCAACAGCCGTTCTGGTTGTGCCTATGCATTATCGTTTGGATGGAATCCATCGCAAATGTGCCGGGTTCTGTGCTTAATGTTATGATGGCAGCAGCCGTATTCTGCGATCCAGCGGAATCTGAGCATTAATGGCTAGATGGGATCCGCCGCAAATGCACGGATCTCCAGGTTTAATGCTATGATGGCAGCAACTGTTCTGGTCATGCATTATCATTTGGACGGGATCCATCGCGAATGCGCCAGGTTCTGGGTTAACGCTATGACGGCAGCAGCCGTTCCGCAGTCTATACACTGGCGAACGGCTCGGGATCGCAGAGCGTGCAGTTCGTCATAGGTGAGTGTAGAAACTGATATGGTGCTATGACCCCAGGCCATCCTCCTATGCAAACGCTGTGGAATGGCGCATTTGCGATGGATCCCATCCAAACGATAACACATAGGCATGACCAGAACGGCTGCTGCAATCATAGCATCAAACCCAGAAACCTGCGCAATTGCGGCGGATCCCTTCAAACCATTAATGCTCAGGCCCGGCTGAATCATAGAATGTGAAGTTTGCTGGGTGGTTGCATAGTTTGATGTTTTGAAATTTCTGCCATTGGGACGATGTCAGTCACATACCTTTCTTTCTACAAAATAATATTTTGTTAAAAACCCTAGTGCCATGGGTCTATGGCACCAATCCATTGCCAGAATGTTCACCATCCAAACAGAAGTACCTACCTACAGCCCTGTCAGGTTCCAGGATTGTGGGTTCTTTCAGCTCAAATTGCTCAAAAACTAGCCAATTTTCATCAAACTTACTCGGGCCATTTCCAACTTTGCACGTTAAAGTCGCCAGCTATCCGCCGCGTGGAAAACAAACGAACTCGATTTGAAATTCTGTTGCGACTGAAAACTCCCCAAAACACCAGCGGCCCGTCGTGGCTTCTGCGCATGCGCGGATCGCCGAGTGTAAACAAAACAAATAGCAGTGATCGCCGCAACCTGCGAAAATCCGCGCATGCGCAGAAGCCACGATTTGTTTACTTTACATTCGTCGATTCGACACTATTAATATCGCCGCCAATGCGGCGGTAGCCTTAATAACGCTTCGAATTTAGGGTTAATTTAATGAAATTTCACGATTTGAGTATGTAATTCTGTTAAATATGATCGCATTCAATAGATTTCGGCGTAAAACATTGCCGCTGGCGTTATGCCAGTATGGATATCGACGTCGCTGCGGCGGCGGCGATTTGTTTACTTTGCATTCGTCGATTCGACACTATTAATATCGCCGCCAATGCGGCGGTAGCCTTAATAACGCTTCGAATTTAGGGTTAATTTAATGAAATTTCACGATTTGAGTATGTAATTCTGTTAAATATGATCGCATTCAATAGATTTCGGCGTAATTTCAGCCAATCACAGCGCAGCTTTTGCATTGCAAATGGCCGCCGCCTATGGGGGCGGCCATTTTGAAGACAACAAACTGCCTTTGCAGTTCAGACTAGCAGTGCCCTGGTCCCATACTCTCCCCACACATACTTGGTTCATTTAAACATAAAAACTAAACAAGATTGTGCTTGGAGAGCATTTGTCGGAGTACGAGCAGTGTCCCAGCGAGCTATAGCTGGTCCCTTTAAGATAACACGCAATGCTTATCTTGCTGCTGGTACATGACGACACCTAGCATGCCAGCGTCAAGATGGCCACTAGCTGAAATAGACCTACGTGCTCCATCCCCGAATCACACACACGAAACACACGCGTACTGCTGTAGGCTTTCTGAATCATACACGCGCACAACACTCAGTAAAGCACTCGTATAAATATCAGTCACATGAGCTTATTGAGACTATGCGGAGTAAGTGTAAACTGTACAGATTAGTCATAGGCTGGGCGGGTATCGCTATTTGCACGCAATCATCAACATCCCGTTTAGTTTTCACGCCTATCAGCTTGTGCAAGCAGTAAAAAGCCATTGGATTGTTATTTGTTTGTTGGTTCTTTAATTAAATCATAAGTGTTAGAATAAGCACCGCCGTGGTAATAATGCATTATGATCAAACCCATTTTACGCTGCAGGCTACTTACCTTCTCACCAGTCATGGTGCGGAGCGTCCCGTCATTCTTCCTGGAGAAAGAAAGGGAAAAGAAAACACACAATTAATAATCAAACAAAATTTGAATGTTTCTAATAAAACTAAGTAGAATGGAAACCAATGAGAAGTGGGAAAAAAAGGTCAGCCGTTGTCCAAGTTGAAGTATGTGCCCCGATGATTGGCCAGCACTTGGACAGTCCGGGGCTGCTTCACACACACTATCAGTCAGCTACTGGTGCCACCATGTCTGCCATCAACACGGTGTGGCGGTTTCAGCGTGTTCCCGTGCTCAGATGTGTACCTCGCTTCTGCGCATGCGTCAGAATCTAATAAACATGGCCATAATCGATTAACACTACCCGGGCGACTCGGGTCATCCGAGTGGTCAGAATTTCAAATAGAACACGGCGAGTGGAGTCGACAAATACACGTGCCGTGTGCAAAAAAAGAATAACTTAGATTAATGAAATGGAACTATAGCTAAACTAGGCCATCATAAAATACTTTAAATCCTATTTTGCTGTAGTTTTATCGGTTATTTAAAAAAAAAAAAAAAATTGTCCACCCGAGCGCAGAGAAGCGTATTCGATTATTCGACCCGAGTTTGTAGGATGTGCACATGCGCCAATAAGTGACTCGGGTGACCCGTGTTGATGCGAAATCTGTGCATGCGCAGAAGCAACGGGACACGGCTGAGCACAGGAACATGCTGAAACCGCCACACCGGTGTCATGGTATAAAACCCCTGCCGGATCGCAGCCCCTGTCGTGGCTTCTGCACATGCGCAGAGGTTGTAAACAAGCTCAGCTCGGCTGCAGAACGAATACACACTGCCAGTGTCTATTAAAGATTAATAGAAATGCACAACCCTAACCATATAAATTTAATATAATCTGTTCGTTGGATATGTATTCTATATATGTTCCAGGGGGTTTGTTTCTAGGTGGTGTAAGTTTCATAGATATTTCACTTTTTCTGTATGAAGATTGCACTGACACTCAGAATATCCCAACTTTCACTATTATCTCTGTTTTTAATACTTTCAGCATTAAAAAGAGTTATTTGTTGGAGAACGCCCAACATTGAGTAACAAAACTAGCCCGAGCATTGAAGGACCTGTCATATGCCGAGAGACTTTCTGCCTTAACGCTATCCAGCCTACACTACCATGTTAGAAGTGACATTATAGAGATATACGCCCATGTCTTGAATACAGGCAGTAGTTGTTGAGTAAATCAAATAAGATGAATCCATCACTAGGGATCACAGTTTCAAGTTAATGAAAAAGGTCCATACAGAATATTAGCAATATTATGATAAACTCATGGAATATGCTACCTGCCAAAGTGATAGTGCGCAATCACTAAATGCGTTTAAATCCAGACTGCACAGACTATAGAGGGTATTCCCGTGACATCATCAACCGGAAGTGTGGTCATTGTGGCGCTATCAACCTGTAAACAACCTTCCGGTTGCAGTAACATAGTCCATAGAAAGGTACATCATTCTTTCAGTTTTATTCCCAATTACTGGAAATGCATTTCCTAACCATATGAATTGAATATAATCTGTTCATTGAATATGTTTCGAGCGAAGCGAGGCGCGCAAGCGTTCTAGGGGGGGTCCGGGGGCATGCTCCCCCGGAAAAATTTGAAAAATACATAAAAAATGGTGCATTCTGGTGCATTTTCAGAGACATTTTAGGCACATTATTAAAGAACCCGCATACTCCGCAGTGCGGGCGGGACGCGGGCCGGATTTTTTTTCGAATTTGATTTTGAAAAAGGGGAATAATGTTTATAATTCGTAGGGCGGAATGAGAATAAAAAAATCGTAATTATTCCGCCAAAATCGTAATAGTTGGCAGGTATGTCTAGGTGATGTGGTTTTAGAGATATTTCACCTTTTCTGTATGAAGATTGCTCATGGCCATTGACAATGCATTGAATTTACCGATACGCGCAGTACAAAACATGAGTTTTATTCAAAATTAATAGAAATGCAATATAATATAATATAATCTTTTCGTTAAATATGTTTTCTGTATTTGAGCCAAACGGTTTGTTTCTAGGTGGTGTAGTTTTAGAGATATTCAACTTTTTCTGTATGAAAATTGCTCATGGCCATTGACAATGCATTGAGTTTGCCTATACATGCAGTGCAACATTTCAATTTGATTCAAAATTAATAGAAATGCAGAACCCTTACCATATAAATTTAATATAATCTGGTTGTTAAACATGTTTTCTGTATGTGTTCTAAGCGGTTTGTTTCTAGGTGGTGTGGTTTTAGAGATATTTGACTTTTTCTGTATGAAGATTGCTCACGGCCATTGACAATGCATTGAGTTTGTTGGGTTTGTTATTGTGGTTACTATAGCCACAATGGCCGTACTTCCGTTTAGTGTGACGTCAGTGCATACCCTCTATACACCGTGCGCGGTGCCTATTAATCTGAATAAGTCGAACTTAGAAGTTAGAGACCCCATTCTGTAGCCTAACCAAATCAGGAGCAGATGAGTATCAGTATTGCCTCTCGGACTACTGCTGGACTACTCTGATGGCAGGTGCTGGGTTGTTGTGTCAGCAAGAATACGCATATCAGTAAAGTAGGGTGTCGGAGAAGTTCAACCATCCGCTAACAAGCCGGTGTGGTGGTTTCAGCGTGTTCCCGTGCTCAGAGGTGTCCCTCGCTTCTGTGCATGCGTCAGAATCTAATAAGGATGGCCGTAATCGATTAACACTACCCGGGCGACTCGGGTCATCCGAGTCGTCAGAAATTCAAATAGAACACGGCGAGTGGAGTCGACAAATACACGTGCCATGTGCAAAAAAAGAATAACTTAGATTAATTAAATGGAAATATAGGTAAACTGGGCCATCATAAAATACTTTAAATCCTATTTTGCTGTATTTTTATCGGTTATTAAAAAAAAAAAAAAAGATTGTCCACCCGAGCGCGGAGAAGCGTATTCGATTATTCGACCCGAGTTTGTAGGATGTGCGCATGCGCCAATAAGTGGCTCAGGTGACCCGAGTTGATGCGAAATCCGCGCATGCGCAGAAGCAGCGCAGAAGCGAGGGACACCTCTGAGCACGGGAACCCGCTGAAACCACCACACCGGTATTCAGGAAAAAGAGTTATTTGTTGGAGAACGCCCAACATTGAGTAACAAAACTAGCCCGAGCATTGAAGGACCTGTCATATGCCGAGAGACTTTCTGCCTTAACGCTATCCAGCCTACACTACCATGTTAGAAGTGACATTATAGAGATATACGCCCATGTCTTGAATACAGGCAGTAGTTGTTGAGTAAATCAAATAAGATGAATCCATCACTAGGGATCACAGTTTCAAGTTAATGAAAAAGGTCCATACAGAATATTAGCAATATTATGATAAACTCATGGAATATGCTACCTGCCAAAGTGATAGTGCGCAATCACTAAATGCGTTTAAATCCAGACTGCACAGACTATAGAGGGTATTCCCGTGACATCATCAACCGGAAGTGTGGTCATTGTGGCGCTATCAACTTGTAAACAACCTTCCGGTTGCAGTAACATAGTCCATAGAAAGGTACATCATTCTTTCAGTTTTATTCCCAATTAATGGAAATGCATTTCCTAACCATATGAATTGAATATAATCTGTTCATTGAATATGTTTCGAGCGAAGCGAGGCGCGCAAGCGTTCTAGGGGGGGTCCGGGGGCATGCTCCCCCGGAAAAATTTGAAAAATACATAAAAAATGGTGCATTCTGGTGCATTTTCAGAGACATTTTAGGCACATTATTAAAGAACCCGTATACTCCGCAGTGCGGGCGGGACGCGGGCCGGATTTTTTTTCGAATTTGATTTTGAAAAAGGGGAATAATGTTTATAATTCGTAGGGCGGAATGAGAATAAAAAATTCGTAATTATTCCGCCAAAATCGTAATAGTTGGCAGGTATGTCTAGGTGATGTGATTTTAGAGATATTTCACCTTTTCTGTATGAAGATTGCTCATGGCCATTGACAATGCATTGAATTTACCGATACGCGCAGTACAAAACATGAGTTTTATTCAAAATTAATAGAAATGCAATATAATATAATATAATCTTTTCGTTAAATATGTTTTCTGTATTTGAGCCAAACGGTTTGTTTCTAGGTGGTGTAGTTTTAGAGATATTCAACTTTTTCTGTATGAAAATTGCTCATGGCCATTGACAATGCATTGAGTTTGCCTATACATGCAGTGCAACATTTCAATTTGATTCAAAATTAATAGAAATGCAGAACCCTTACCATATAAATTTAATATAATCTGGTTGTTAAACATGTTTTCTGTATGTGTTCTAAGCGGTTTGTTTCTAGGTGGTGTGGTTTTAGAGATATTTGACTTTTTCTGTATGAAGATTGCTCACGGCCATTGACAATGCATTGAGTTTGTTGGGTTTGTTATTGTGGTTACTATAGCCACAATGGCCGTACTTCCGTTTAGTGTGACGTCAGTGCATACCCTCTATACACCGTGCGCGGTGCCTATTAATCTGAATAAGTCGAACTTAGAAGTTAGAGACCCCATTCTGTAGCCTAACCAAATCAGGAGCAGATGAGTATCAGTATTGCCTCTCGGACTACTGCTGGACTACTCTGATGGCAGGTGCTGGGTTGTTGTGTCAGCAAGAATACGCATATCAGTAAAGTAGGGTGTCGGAGAAGTTCAACCATCCGCTAACAAGCCGGTGTGGTGGTTTCAGCGTGTTCCCGTGCTCAGAGGTGTCCCTCGCTTCTGTGCATGCGTCAGAATCTAATAAGGATGGCCGTAATCGATTAACACTACCCGGGCGACTCGGGTCATCCGAGTCGTCAGAAATTCAAATAGAACACGGCGAGTGGAGTCGACAAATACACGTGCCATGTGCAAAAAAAGAATAACTTAGATTAATTAAATGGAAATATAGGTAAACTGGGCCATCATAAAATACTTTAAATCCTATTTTGCTGTATTTTTATCGGTTATTAAAAAAAAAAAAAAAGATTGTCCACCCGAGCGCGGAGAAGCGTATTCGATTATTCGACCCGAGTTTGTAGGATGTGCGCATGCGCCAATAAGTGGCTCAGGTGACCCGAGTTGATGCGAAATCCGCGCATGCGCAGAAGCAGCGCAGAAGCGAGGGACACCTCTAAGCACGGGAACATGCTGAAACCACCACACCGGCAACAATGGCTCATGATTCAAGTTCAGTCAATGTGTTGCGTCGCCAGCCACCCAGCCACCTACCAAAGTTGTCTGTGGCTGAATTGTCAGAGTAGATTTCTGAGAACTGAGAAAAAACCTTAGACTACTACGTGTTGTTTTTTTTGTATACAGGTTACCGTATATATTTGTGTGTATACAGGTTACTGTGTGTGTGTGGGGGGGGGGGGGGGGGGGGGAGAACACTGGTGGGCAGTGGAGAACCCTGGCCTCCAGTCTTTCTACAACCATAGCCCTGTTTACACGGGCGATTTAAAACGCTTCATATAAAACGCCTTGCCTAGATCGACTCACATTTGGCGTGTAAACACGACTCTGAGGCGTTTTAGGGCTGAATCGATTCATATGAAACGGTTCATCTATACCACCTCGGGAGGTGGTTTATTTGAAGCGATTCAGCTGGTTTCCGGGTGGCGGTAGTGTAAAATAGTAGTGCTTGCCAGCTACAGGGGGAGCAGTAACTAATCGCTGGTGCCCAGCAGTGTGAGGGACCGATTAGGCCGAAATCTATTGAATGCGATCATATTTAACAGAATTACATACTCAAATAATGAAATTTTATTAAATTAACCCTAAATTCCAAGCGATATTAATGTAGCCGCTACATTGGTGTCGTTATTCATATTGTGAATCGAAGTATGGAAACTAAACAAATAGCAGTGCTTGCCAGCTACAGGCGCCTGCTGGTTCTCGGCGCCGACACACTTTCAAACTCTGCCGTGTAAACACGCATCTAAAACGCTTCATATAAATCGCTTTGTATAGATCGTTTCACAATTCCCCGTGTAAACACTGCTCATGATAGCTAGTATATCGATTTAGTACCGCCACTAGTCGAGAGGGGGGGCACCACCGTCGTTACTAGTTCTAACTGTTGGTCAACCACAACATACTACTTTAATGCATTAATGATGCTTGTTGGTTCCTTTCTCGCTTCAAAGACACGGCGTGCTGTGTTCACCTCCAAAGTTGTTCTAGTTCGGTGACTGTTTTAAGTCCTAGTCACATCTATGGTCATATCAGGACGGGTACGACTTGTGATAGTGCGTACTCAATGCGACTTTATAGTGTGGTTCCACTAGAAGACCATGCCATTGGCACCATGACCCAATTTCCCACTCAGTCACGTAATCCTGATATTGAACTAACCAGTACTTGCCATATCATAGTAATGGAGGGAGTGCCAGGATAGGTAGCGACAAGTATCAATTTTGTTAGTAGTTTGACTCGACCAGGAATGGAACTCCCGACCTTCCGCACAGGAAGCCTGCTCTGTATCGATTTGGCCATCGCGTCAGGTCCACACTAAAATATGGTATACATGAATATTTATGCATAAAGCACCAAAAATCAAACAAAAAAGACAGTGGAAATTTGATCCAAGGTTTTACATATTTCTTCACTATTCTACTACGTCCTATATTTTTTAAATCATGACTTAATACTAAATTGGCCTGGGGAAAAACGTATTTAATCAATTCAGGTATTGTGAGGATCTACCACTGGTATATAAATGTCGGTATGAACCATAAAACATTCGAATATTTCAACAAAAATCGCCATTACTAGCATGTCTCCTAGGATGGTATATGTGTGTAGTCAGTTACAGGTACTTGGAAGCAACAACATCGCTGTGCGAGGTGTGCAGAAGTCTGACATTCAACCTACTGCTGTTCGATCTCCAAGGACAGGACCACCCCCACCCCCTCCATTTAATGTAGATTCAATGTGTACTGTCATCGACCGGTAAGATTGGCGTTACTTAGATACACAGCCATCCCATCCCAGTGACATGACATGCGATCAACACACATTGGAACCTGTTTTTATTCAATAACATTCAATGCCGGTTCAATGTCTCCAAGGGCGTGGGTACACACTTTTGTGTATTCATAATTAGGTCACCCTAGGTATGCAGGTATAGCAATACCTCAGGGAGTTTGACGCCCCTGCCTTGCAGAGTTCTAAACCACTGCCTTGTGGTACAGGTCCTTGACAGAACCGAAGGCTAAGGGAGCAAACCCTAAACAGAAAACCATGTCACTGTGGCAGCATTAAGGGCGGTTGATGTATGGAACTCCCAACATCTCTCGACCAGCCACTGCAGGGACAAATAGTTTTGCGCCTGTCTTGACATGTTCTTGCCGGTGTGAAACCTCTATTTGCTCCCCGAGAGAGTGCCGCTGGTAACTTGCAAAAGCCAGCAGCACTTCAACACTTTTGCAGGCAGCTTTCATGAAATGTTGCACCAACTAATCACCAATGCCTGGGAGGAGGGTTCTGTACACCAAGCATGGAAGGATGCCAGCATTGTAACCATCTACAAGAAAGGTGATCGAACAGACTGTGGGAACTATAGAGGAATCTCTCTTCTTTCCATAGCAGGGAAGATCTTCGCCAGGATCCTACTCAACAGACTATATTCACATAACACCTGGTGTACTTCCGGAGTCACAGTGTGGCTTCAGAGGTAACCGGAGCACTGTGGATATGATATTTAGTCTCCGACAGCTACAAGAAAAGTGCATTGAGCAGGACCGACCACTGTACATGGTATTTGTCGATTTCACTAAGGCATTTGATACAGTCGGGAGGACCGGGCTATGGCTGCTACTGAGGAAGTACGGATGCCCAGAGAAGTTCACAACTATGATCGAGGCTCTACATACAGGAATGATGGCGAACGTTAGTGCTGGAGGGGAAGTCTCGGAATCGTTCGGGGTTACCAATGGGGTCAAGCAAGGTTGTGTACTGGCCCCCACGCTCTTCTCCATCTTCCTATCAGCAATGCTAGACGAGGCTTTCCGAGACATGGGGGATCGCATCTATATACAGTCCAGACAGTAAATGTATTTTTGAATGGTAGGTTTCAGATCAGAGTGGGGAATATGACAGTGTTCCAAAGGAGCAGTCAGGGCTCGAGTGGCCGCTTGATCTGCTCTCTCATTTCCTGGGATACCCACATGACTAGGCACCCAACATAGGTGAATGTCAAATTTTGCTATTGAAAGAGAGTTTAGTTTAATGAGTACTTTAAGTAGTATTGGGTGGTCCAGTTTCCTATTGTTTAAAGCCTGAAGGCAGGAAAAAGAGTCAGTGAAAATGATGAATTTATGACTGGCTGAGGTTTCGATGCACTCTAACGCGAGTAGGAGTGCTCATGCCTCAGCAGT
Source organism: Branchipolynoe longqiensis (assembly GCA_030323885.1). Taxonomy (NCBI): domain Eukaryota; kingdom Metazoa; phylum Annelida; class Polychaeta; order Phyllodocida; family Polynoidae; genus Branchipolynoe; species Branchipolynoe longqiensis. The sequence continues at coordinate 8,052,103 of CM059189.1, forward strand.
AAAGATGGAACTCTGATCTGGAATACGCGTACCTAATTCACGTCCGTGGACGATTGCTGCCGCAGAGACTCTGTTGTCTGTCTTTGACCCATCCGTGTAAACAGCTAGGTGGGCGCTAAAAGCACTTCGCACATCGATAAAGCTTTCATGATATGAAAGTGGGTGCGTTTGACTTTTCTTTGACATGGCCAGCTGGAGGATGATGTTTGGTTTCCTCAGCTGCCAGGGAGGAACAGCTGAATATTGTGAGGGTGCTATGTTATGTATATTTGCCCTCAAGGCCTCCAAATGAGGCTTTATTCTGAGGCCTAACGGCTTTATGTATGTTGGCCTTGATTCATAGAGGCGTTCATATGGTGGCATAAAAATGGAGTTATATGCAGGATTTAAAATATTTCCTTTTAATTTTATCGCATATTGCATAGACAGTTTGAGCCTTCTACTCTTAAGGGAAGGCTCTCGGCCTTCGACATAAAGGCTCTGGACGGGCGAGGTTCTAAACGCCCCCAGGGCCAGCCGAAGGCCTTGATGGTGTATAGTGTCTAACTATATGTATAATTTCCTGGCTGAACCATAAACAATACAGCCATAGTCCAATTTTGAACGTATTAAAGTTCTATATAATTGGAGCAGAACAGTGCTATCTGCTCCCCACTGTGTGTGGGCTAGAACTTTTAAAATGTCCAGTCCCTTAAGGCACCTGGACTTTAAATACTTTATATGAGGGATAAAAGATAATTTGTTGTTAAAGATGACTCCTAAAAACTTGTTCTCTTTGACGACTTTTATGGGATCATTTCCAATTGTTAAATTAGGTTCATGGTGCAAAGTCCGTAAAAGACAAAAGCGCATGCAAACGGTTTTCGATTTGGAGAATCTAAAACCATTTTCCATTGCCCATGAGGAAAGGCTATTTATATTTAATTGGAGTTGCCGTTCTATAGTGTTCATATTTTTACCTTTATAACATATTAAAAAGTCATCTACATAGAGACTGCAGGATACAGTACTCTTAATGGATTTGACTATATTGTTAATTTTAATGCCAAAAAGGCTAACAGATAGAATGCTACCCTGAGGGTACACCCATCTCCTGATCAAAAGGATCAGAGAGGGTAGCATTGACCCGAACTCTAAAGTTCCGGTTTGATAAAAATTTAGAAATGAAAATGGGCAAGCGCCCTCTAAAACCCATATTGAACAAATCCTTCAGGATGCCGTACTTCCATGTCGTGTCGTATGCCTTTTCGAGGTCGAAAAACACGGACACGACATGTTCTTTGTTTATGAAGGCATTTCGAACGAATGACTCCAATCGGACCAAGTGGTTTCGCCTGAAACCACACTGGAAGTCGGTCAGATGGTGCTCCGACTCCAGGATCCAGACCAGGCGATCGTTAATCATTCGTTCGAAAGTTTTACAAATGCAACTTGTAAGCGCTATCGGGCGGTACTTCCCGGGCTCGCTATGGTCTTTCCCCGGTTTGGGGATGGGAATAATGATAGCCTCTTGCCAGGAGGTTGGGATGTCTCCCGTGCGCCAAATATTATTAAAACGGTGCAGAAGCAGTTCTATTGGTGCTGGTGGGAGGTGTTTTAAAAATTGGTAGTGTATTTTGTCTGGACCTATTGCAGTGTCATGCGATCTATTTAAAGCATGCTTTAATTCATCTATTGTGAAAAAACTGTTGTAGTGCTCAGTGTTATTAGATTTGAAATTTATAGGTTGTCTTTCCAGGCGCAACTTCATCTGTGCAAAGGCCGGAAGGCAGTTTTGCACAGATGAGTTCTGGGAGAAAGTACTGGCAAGAAGGTTGGCTATATCAGTTACGGAAGTTAAAAGAATATTATTGTGTTTTAGATGTTGGACCGATGATCCAGCATATTTTTGTTTTATTTTCCAGATCATAAAGTGGGGTGTGAGTGGTTATGCTGGAGACATATTGTCTCCAACACAGCCTCCTCGCCTCCCTAATAATTCGGCGAGCACGAGCCCATTGAATTTTAAAACGAACGTGGTTCTCAGCGGTAGGCCGCCGGAAGAACAAATGTTGCGCCTTTTTCTGCTCATTGATAGCGTTCTTACAAGTTACATTAAACCAAGGATTTGTTATATGTTTTGGAAATGCCGAGGTCTTAGGAATGGTTTCCTCTGCAATCGACCCCAATATCTCTGTGAAAGTTTTCATTGCAACAGGATCATTGCGGGCTACTCCCGTGAACCTCTCACAGGCGAGTGACTGGAACAGTGACCAGTCGGCTTTGCTCAGCCGCCAGCTCGGTTCCTTCCGGTTCCGAGTTGGTCCCTTAGTCGTAATCACGATAGGGAAATGGTCACTTCCACAAAGGTCGTTCCAGACTCTCCATGAGAAGTCCAGCAGGAGACCCGGTTGCAAAATAGTGAGGTCGATCGCAGAGCAGGTCCCATACCCAGGATGAACATAAGTATGGGACCCATCATTCAGAAAGCTTAGAGCACGATTGCTCAGGAAGTTCTCAACTCCCCTGCCCTTGCTGTTTGTGTTTGCACCACCCCACATGGGGTTGTGTGTATTGAAGTCCCCCATTAAAATGTAGGGGGAAGGCAACTGATCAGCTAAAGTTTCTAAATCTTGTGTTGAAAATATGGAGTTAGGGGGGATATATATGGAGCATATTGTAATGGTTTTATCTAGACTAATTCGAATGGCTATTGCTTGAAAAGTTGTATTTAAGCTGATAGGGGTGTGTATCACATCTTCACGCAACAGAATGGACGAGCCACCAGTGGCTCGTTCCCCATCCGGTGCATAAGAGTGATACATATTGTAGTGTTTTAAAGAAATCTGATCAGTAGTCTTTATGTAGGTTTCTTGTAAGCAAAGGGCAAGAGGGTCAAGCCTCTCACAAAGCAATCGCACTTCATTGAAGTTTGCTCTAAAACCTCGGCAGTTCCATTGTAATATATGTATGCCTGTCATATTGGCGGCGTGACAGGGACACGTCCCACAAGTTTCACCTTGGGGGACACGCTACGGCCGCTGCTCGGGGGAACCTCGGCCATATCAATATCCTGCAATGCAGAAAACTGATTTCCGGTGGGAATGGGGGATGCTGCCCCCTTGGGCATACGGCCCGATAGTGGTCCTTCGCGCACTAAATCGCGTTTCTTTGTTACTTCTTTTTTTCCTTTTTCAATTTGTTTGTGTGTAGAACTTGAAGCCGTCTCTGTCTGAACAGAGGCAGACTTCATTTCTGATTTTTTTCCAATTGGCTTTACACTCGGACTCTGGGTCGGTGAGCGGGCCATGGGCCTCTCTCCCGACAGCCATGTCAAATCCGTCTGGCAATCGATTGTCCTGGTAACGGGCTTTGCCACCGCGGCATAGCTCTTGGCAAGTGGTGAAGGGGTAAGCCCCTCCACCTGCTTCCGAGCCTCTGGGTAGCTTATCCGGTTTTCAGTTTTAACCCGCTGGATATGTTTCTCTTTCATCCAAACAGGACAATCCTTCGACACGGCCATATGGGGACCCAGGCAATTGGCACATTTTGCCTGGTTCTGACAATCAGTGTTGTCATGACCCGTCTGGCCGCATCGGAAGCAGGTTACCTCGTGTTTGCAATTATCCTTTCCGTGTCCGTACTTTTGGCATTTGAAACAGCGAAGAGGATTCGGGATAAAAGCATCCACGCCAACACTGAGGTAACCAACTTTAAGTTTCTGGGGCGGCACTGGTGTACTAAACGTGAGGATGTAGGTGTTTGTTTTTATTTCCTTACCTTCTTTCCGTATGGTTATCCTTGGAACGTTTTGTACACCTTGTGGTTTCAGCTCGAGTGCGATCTCATCCTCACCGACCTCACTCGGATCTCTAGTTCGGATAACTCCTCTACTAGAGTTGAGGGTACGGTGAGGAGAGGCCTTTATGCCGAAACCTGCCAACGTGCTTGCACGTTGCAGGTTGTCGGCTTGGGCCTTCTTTGCGCACTCAACCAGAAAATCACCAGACTTCATTCTTATGACCTTTTTGACGGTGCCCGCTATCCCCTTGATGCCTTTATCAATGGCAAAGCAAGAGGGCTTGCCAGCCGAGTCCGTGAAAAAGATCACAATGAATCGCGGCCAATTTTTTTCCATAATGGGATCGTCGTTTTCGGAGTCCGAGTTGTCAGCCATTTGTCTTTTTTTTTTTGGGGGGCAGTTATTTGCCATATTTATTTACTAATTTTTCGTCGTCCTTGATCCCCACCCACCACGGAGTCCTACAAGGGGATGTGCAGAGCTGCGGTATCCGTCAGATGCACACCAGGGATACAAGGACGGTATACTCAAATAATGAGGCAAAAAAATCTGCAGTCATTACTTGATTGACCCATTAGCCACCGCCTTCTAGGAATAGCTTTAGTTCAGAGGTTGTGCAATAACCATTTTTTACAGTAGGTTTGATCTGTTTTGTTTTGATGAATTTACTTACTATCCTAGGGCAAGGCGTGACCAGCCGATTGATTGGACCGGGCCAATCCAACCACTCGTCTAGGTGAAGTCGGGGCCAAAGTGCGGTGTTGGATCGGTGAGAGCAATTGCTGCTCACCGTCCTCAAGCACCAGGATCCCTTCCTCCACCGACACGAGTTGCAACTCACGGCAAACGAGTCGCCCCATTTGTCGCCTTTTACGATCTGCAAGGGGGTGCAAGGGAACTATTCTACCCCGGTTCCCCACGGGGGCCCGAGAGGAGGAGATCATGGTTGACGGAAACAAGCTGAACTCTGTTCCGGAATTCACCTATCTCGGAAGCACTATATCAAGTGATGGACGCATTGATGCTGAGATACAGAGGAGGATGGCCAAGGCTAGCGCATCTTTCGGCCGACTACGCCAGAGACTCTGGAACAACCACCATGTGTCCATTCGGGTCAAAGGTAAGATCTACCGCGCAATCGTGCTATCCACCCTACTATACGGAGCCGAGGCCTGGACAGTGTACAGACAGCAGGTGAAAACGTTGCATGCCTTCATGATGCGACATCTGCGTTCAATCATGAGGCTAACCTGGAAGGACAAAGTGACGAATAAGGAAATACTCGAACGGATGGGGCTGCCCTCTATGGAAGATCTTCTGATCAAAAAGAATCTCCGGTGGACTGGACACCTCATGAGGATGTCATCAGACAGGCTACCAAAGCAGATCCTCTATTCTCAACTCTCTTCTGGCTACAGTTCAAAGATACCATCAAGAGAAACCTGAAGCTGAGAGACATTAAGACCGACTCATGGATGCAACTCTCACAGCAGAGAGCTAGATGGAGAGCGGCAGTCAAGTAATGAAAGCAGTCTTTGTCGCATCGCGACCGACAGCATGATGATGATAAATTAGGTCACCAAACAGCAAAGGCGCCAGTGAATGGAAAATTATATTCCTTCTGTTCAAGTTATCAACCCATCGATTCGAAAGTTGTGAATATTGCAGGGTCTATTTAGACCATTGTTCAAATATCTTAACCGAGGTGAGCTTGGACCTGAACCCGTTTAACCGTCAGGGGTATGGTGCGTTCGTGATTGATCTCTCCCCTCATCCATCTCTCAATGGTTGACTGATTTCGTCAACTAGTCAGGGATGAAAGTGATCTCCGGCAAAAAAAGCGGAAATGCGGAAATTCTCCCATAGCCTTACCATTGTTAGGGAATCATGGAAAATACCCTGAAGTCAGGTCCCATACATATTAAGTATACGCTGACAGGGCTGCAGCATTCGAAGTATGTGTTAGTATATGCTGATAGTGCTACAGCGTTTGACGCCCATATTATAGTAGTATATGCTGATAGTTCTACGTCGTTTAACAAGGTATTTAGTATTAGTATACACTGAAAGTGCTGCAGCATTACAGTAGGGGCCTACAGGAAAAATCCCGGAAATCTGCGAAATCCCGGAGATCGTTCATCCCTGACTAGTGTTTGTTGTTGTTTTACGTCCTAGCAACATCTAAGGTCATATCAGGACGGGTACTGACTTGTGACAGTGCGCACTCATGGCGACTTTATAGTGCTGTCCCACTGGGAAACCAGGCCGCCGGCACCATGACCTGGTATCCCACTCAGTCACATTATCCTGACACTGAGCACGCCAGTCCTTGCCCTATCCTAATAATGCCGAGCGCCTGGCTAGGAAGCAACAAGTATCAATTTTAAAGTCATTGGTTTGACTCGACCGGGACTCGAACCCACGACCCCACGATCTACCAGCACGGGAAACGGACGCTCTAACTCATTCGGCCATCCCGTCTGGTCCTGACTAGTGTACACGTATTCACTAGACATATGCCGGTCAGAAGTCAGCACCCTGACAAACACCCATGAACCTCAACTGCGCTACAATGTGTAAGTCCAGCTCTAAACATAGATGAGAATAGCCTCACCGAACTGGTTCGGGGCGGTAATTTGGGAGGAGTTGAGTAGGGTGGCGTACACATACCTTGCTCCTGCAGGTGATGGCAGTGATTGAGCTTTGACCAATACCACATTACATCACCCGACCACCACCACTTATGGAGCAGTCACACTACGACGATAAGGGGAGGACGACAGCCCGGCAACTGGGATTTTGTGAAATCACGACGACATATGCAAATTCGGGCTAAGTTGGACGACAATCAGACGACAACCGGACGACAAATCGACCCGGGTGTAACAACACTTTAACGATCCCTGGACGACAGACGAGGTCGGAGATATTTTTTTGCTGAACGACAACATAGCGACAACATAACGACAATTTGACGGGAGCCGGACGACACGCTTCCCTTCGGGCGGTTGTGATAGCGGTAGACACCTCCGACTCTTTGATGAGCAGATGACGACAGCGCGGCGACACTACGACGACAACGCGGCGACAGTGCCGCGGCAGTGCCGCGACAGCATGATAGGGCTTCGGACTAGGGCTTCACAATGGGGGCTTCAATCCTTCCACAAACACACACAGCCTCCACACAGCCTCCACAAACACAGTGCCTAGGTATATATATGATCTTTGTCTTGCTGTCTCCTCACAACTTCTCCAGCATGGCAGGAAAGCAGATCTCACCTACAAGCTCCAGCTCCAGATCCTGCTCTACCCCTTGGTATGGGAGAGCCAGGGGAAGGGGAAGGGGAAGGGGAAGAGGAAGATGGAGGGCCAGGAACAACATGGTGTGTACACCACGTCCACCCATGCTGTGTACACCATGTCCACCTGCACCTGCACCTGCACCTGCACCACCAGCTCCACCATCTCCACTGTCTGCACTGGTCTCGTCGCCGCCTCGCTCGGACACGCGGTCCCTGTCTCCTGGTTCGGCCCATTCCCATGCCTCATCTCCAGCCTCCACCTCGTCCGCCTCACACAGTCTGGCAGGCGGTCCCTGTCTCCTGGTTCGGCCCATTCCCATGCCTCATCTCCAGCCTCCACCTCGTCCGCCTCACACAGTCTGGCAGGCAAAGGCAGAGGCAGAGGTAAAGGTCAGAAGAGGTTGGTGACAAACGACAGCACCCTGCATCTGGACGAGGAGGAGGTCCTCCTCGAGTTTCTGATTGAGAGCCCAATTCCACCAGTGCCATCAGAACTATGGAATAGAATCCCTTGTAGTTATGATACAGGGATCCACTGTTTGCGGGACACCGGCAGGCCACATGTTTCCCATCGAGCGCTCCGCAGGTATGGGGGAAGTTCCACTTTTCCAAAAACAGGTCGGAAATGGCACGCCATCCCTCCGGAGTGGTGGGACAGATCATGACCTCGTCGATGTATTCACCGACGATAGCCGTGCACACCTCTCGCACGATCAGAGATTGGGTGTTGTGTGGCACCCTCCACCCGAACTTCATCGATGCGTACTTGGTGCCGGACGCTAGGTGCCGCAGTGTTAGCGCAAGCTTCAGGCCAGGGTCGAGCGGCTTCCTGTAGGTCGTGTATGCTTTCGTGATACGGGGACCCACTCGTGCTAGCATTTCGTCAAACATCTGCGGAGGCATCCGCAGAAAGTTTACGAAGGAAGCCACGTCCTTGCTCCTCAGTTCAACAAGAAGCTGGTCATACAGCCCAAATTCCGGCCGCCTCGCAATCCACTTGCGCACCCACATTCGCCTCGCCGCCCGCTTTCTCTTCTGTCTCTGTATATCTTCCACATAGTTGAGCATCAACACATTTGTGTCATGCGCATACTTCAGAACAGCCAGCTGAGAGTCCCGAGAGTCCTGCATGATGGTGATGTGTGTGCTGGAGATAGGGCTGCTGGAGATGTGTCGGCTGGAGATGTGTCTGCTGGAGATGTGTCCACTGTGAAGAGCTGAGCTGCTATGGAGAGAAGCCCATCCCAGGTTGATATATATACCCAAAGGCCAACTGGACGCGATGACAGCTTACAACGACAAAGACGACAGCTTAACGGCAAAGACAACACAGATACATACACAGAGACACAGACACAGACACATAGACACACATAGACACAGACACACACATAGACACAGACAGAGAGACACACAGAAAACACATACACCGAGACACACACACAGCTCCTATGGAGAGAGAATCGACTACAGCTTAGCGACAAGACGACACCGTAGCGACACTGTAGCGACACCGCATCGACAGCAGACCGACATCGGCTGTCGTCGATTGTCGTCGAAGTTTTTCAACATGTTCAAAAAGCCGACGACAACCCGGCGACAGTCGAGAAACAGTGGAGAAACTGGAGGTGTCGCGGAGGTGTCACGGCGACAGCAGCGCGACAATCGACGACAGACCGGAAGTCGCTGTCGCTGTGCTGTCATCGAGGCTTGTCGTCGTAGTGTGACAGCCACATCACCCCCGCCGCCGGACAAGCTTCCCAATATAGGTACTGTGACCCAGCGGGTTTACCCGCTATAATAGCTGGTTTCTCAGGGCTGGATGCCAACTGGGTGCAAATAGATGCCTCAGTTCAGCCGCACTGACTGAGGGCAGCCAGTAGTGCTCCTTCCACAGCCGGCGTTGCAGCGCCAGAACCCTCCGCTTTTAATATCCAGTTAGTTTATTCTAAACAGGATTCATTCATCTAGGTTGGAATAATCGCCCCTCCAATCTGTCAGTCTGGGTGCAGCCCGTCTTGGCGCCTGTGTATGTCTGGGTTGAGATGGGTGGGGCTGGAGGTGGAGTGCGGGGTGGAGTGCGGGGTGGAGAAGCAGCTGAACATGAGTAATAGTGGTTGGCAGTGAATTGTGAGTGTAGTGAGACGCTAATAACCATTGTCAGTTTGTGTTAAGTGCTCGAGAATGGAGATGAAAATAGTTCTATTTTCTTCAGATCTGTTCGATACATATTCTATGAAGTCCTTTGTGAATTTTTATATTAAAAAATATATAATAAAATGCAAGCCGAATCCAAGCCGAACTCCACTTTTCTGATGGCTAAGTAGGTGGGTGGTCGAGTGACTGACTGGTTGAGTGACTGACTGGGTGAGTGACTGACTGGTTGAGTGACTGACTGGTTGAGTGAGTGACTGGTTGAGTGACTGACTGGTTGAGTGGCTGACTGGTTGAGTGGCTGACTGGTTGAGTGGCTGACTGGTTGAGTGGTTGACTAGCTGACTGGTTGACTGGTTGAGTGGCTGAGTAGAAGTAAAGTGGAGAATAAAGCCGGACATGACTGGTGGGTAGTTGGCTCAGACGATAAATAGCAGGCAGGACAATGAATGTTCACAGCCTCGAGTGGAAACAGATCGGGCTCAATGTGTAACAGCGGCTGCCTTTGGTGTGTAGCCGTTGAGTTCGACAGTTTTGTTGTTGTTGTTGTTGTTGTTGTTGGTAAAACAGTTTTTTCATCAGAATAAATTTCTTCGAGTGGCTGAGTAGAAGTAAAGTGGAGAATAAAGCCGGACATGACTGGTGGGTAGTTGGTTCAGACGATAAATAGCAGGCAGGACAATGAATGTTTGCAGCCTCGAGTGGAAACAGATCGGGCTCCATGTGTAACAGCGGCTGCCTTTGGTGTGTAGCCGTTAAGTTCGACAGTTTTGTTGTTGTTGTTGGTAAAACAGTTTTTTCATCAGAATATATTTCTTCAGTGCCGAGGCAATGATCTTCTGGCCGTTTAAATAAATAGGTAGATTGGCAGTATAAACTTGATTCCAGAATTAATTTAATGGCACCCAAATCACCCCTTCATGGTTGTGAGATGAAATGTTGGAGATACCTAGTACAATGGCAGGCCTCTTGCCTTAAGGCCCTGTCACACTACGACGCTTCTCCCGGCGATCCGTCAGCGTTGAAAATAAAATCTTGCGTGTTGAGAAACGTTAAAGATAGTGGAAATATGGTGAAATTGGACGTTGGCGCAGCGTGTGATTACGTGTTATTAGCGCGCGGCCAACGTGGTGGTACCGTATATCGGCGCATTCTCTCTGTGTCTGTGTCTGTGTCTCTGTCTGTGTCTCTGTATGTGTCTCTGGCTGTGACTATGTCTGTGTCTGTGTCTGTGTGTGTGTCTCTGTGTGTGTCTCTGTATGTGTGGCTGTGTCTATGTCTCTGTCTGTGTCTCTGTATGTGTCTCTGTCTGTGTCTCTGTCTGTGTCTGTGTCTCTGTGTCTCTGTGTGTGTCTCTGTGTGTGTCTCTGTGTGTGTCTCTGTGTGTGTCTCTATGTGTGTCTCTGTGTGTCTCTGTATGTGTCTCTGTATGTGTCTCTGTCTCTGTCTCCGTCTGTCTGTATCTGTGTCTGTGTATGTGCCTCTGTCTCTCTCTCTGAGACACAGAGACACACACACACAGACACACACAGACACATACACACGCAGATGCACAGAGACACACATACATACACAGGGACACACACAGACACAGATACACACACAGACACAGAGACACAGAAACAAACACAGAGACACATACAGAGACACACACAGAGACATTTACAGACACAACACAGACAGAGACACAGACACAGACAGAGACACAGACAGAGACACATACAGAGACACAGACAGAGACACAGACAGAGACACATACAGAGACAGACACAGAGACACAGACAGAGACACAGACACAGGGACACAGACAGAGACAGACACAGAGACACAGACAGAGACACACAGAGAGACACACACACACACAGAGACACACACACAGCAACGTGTGAGCAACAACCCTCCCGCACGTGCGCCGTCTGCCTAGCGTTCCCATAACGTTATTCCGGCGCGTCCAACAGAGCTCGACGACCGCCTAACATCCTTACCCATATATTTGCGCGCGCTGCCGGTCGTTGTTTTTTTTTTGACATGCTTAAATTAAAACCTTGGGCGACCAATAATGCACACCGACCGTGTCTGCCGACCATCAACGTCAAAGATAGTGTACCGACGTGTACCGACGCGCGCATAACGCGCCCCCAGCGTTTCTCGATATTTCACCCATTTTCGCCCAAAAACACCACACGTCGCCCGGTCGCCGGTGAGAAGGGTCGTAGTGTGACAGGGCCTTTAGATTTAGACATTAACATCCTATGCGTATAATAAGGCCAGACTAACGTTAGCCCAAAACCAGATCGATGAGCTCACACGATGAGATCACACGATGAGATCCATACGATGAGATCACACGATGAGATCACACGATGAGATCAACAGTCTGGTGGTGACTTACAGTTATACAACTCAATGCCGACCACATGTCAGCAGTTAATTGCCGAATAGACAAATGAATTGGGCACCGGGCAATTTAATAACCACAAGATTGCCTCCACCGAAGGTCATAGAATCATTATAGTCGGCCTCCACTTCGTGCAAAGCCTTCCTTTAAGTTTCATACCCCTGGACTCTTCGTGACAAATGAATGATATAACCGTATCGGCGGGTCAGCACTGGGTGGCCCGACATCACTTGAAGGGGACCATTCCCTGCTCCAGGGTAGTTCACGCATCATGGGTATTTAAAAAAAAAGAAATTTTTATTGAGGCTGTATTTATACTGTCCATAGCATATAAGCCTGAGTATTCAGGCTTGTTTTCAATACTGGCCAGCTGTAGTGTTGGTGTTATCTTATCACACAGTAGCTGCTGATAAGGTATTTGATTGCCTGCATTTCAGCAGCAGATAGACTACTAACCAGACCAACCAGCTATCTATGTAAATTTTTTTTTATTTTCTTGGCATATTTGTGTTTTATTTTTTCTACTCTTACTACTAGACTAGCCTACTCCTATTTACATATCATAGGCTTGTACATAGATGTGTGGTGTGCTATCTGGCTACTTTTGGCATGGTTACCTTCCAATGGGCGTCCCGCTGGTTGGCCGTGACACATCACATGCCCCTTTGCAGTGCAGCTTAGTGGAGGTTTCCTAGCCTTATTTTGCACAAACATTTTTTGTATGTGTTTAGGTCAGGAATTTGTCGTTCCTTTACTGTTCGGGCATTCCACACCTTGGCAGCCATTTCCAGCGTGCTTCTCTCGTGAGCTTTTATTTGACTTCTGGTCTGCTTTAGTAGTGGGGCAGTATTTGATCTCGTAGCCCTTTGTGGTTTTGTTAGGAGTTTATTGTCTTGACTATAGCTGTATGCTAATGTTTTCAGATGAATTATTCTCCTATTTTCTAGCAATTTCACTTTGGTTCTTTTGTGTATGTCATAGGTGGGGTGCAGCTTGTCTACTGTTAGGCAGATTTTCAGGGCTCTGTTCTGTAGTGTTTGCAGTTTTTTTTAAAGTTCTTTTTTCACACCCATGTAGTTTACATCTCCATAGTCAAAATAGGGGAGCACCATGACCGTGAAGATTTTTATTGACATTTCTTGTGTCATGTAGTGTCTTAGCTTTGCACTAGCCACAGTTTGTGGTTTACCTTTTGGACAATTTTGTTTATACATAGGTTGTAGTTTAGTTGGCTGTCCAACTCAAGGCCTAGGTATTTGTAATGGTCTACATTTTCTAGTGTTTAGTTTCCTAGCTTACAATGTAGTTTTCTTTCTGGCATTTGTTTATGTGAGAAGAGAACTGTTTTTGACTTGCTTGTGTTGATGGTTATTTTGTTGGACTTACACCACTCATCCAGTTTTCGTAGGAGCTTGTTTAGTTTAGTTATTACCTCCTCTTCTGTGGTGCCATTTGCATATATGACTCATCTGCATATGGGTCACTCTCCTGAAAACTGGCCAGAAGTGTCACATGGAGAGTTAAAATTTAATATTTGAATTTTTTTACATTTTTTGGTTGCAAATGAAAGCTGGAAATCTCCCCTTTACATCTATGTAAAATATAAATTGATGAGATAAAAAATAAAGGTGTAGTCCATGAATAACATATCTCTTATGGCAGTATAACATGTGTGTCACACGTGTAACACATGATTAGGACACCACACAGTCTGCTTAATAAATATCTAATCAGAATTAAATAATATCATACTTAGAAGCATATTAATCATGGCATAATATACAGAAATATCTAGTGCTTATATTGATAAAAAAAAAAGTAATTCCCAGCCATGCTTTATTCACTGAATAATTAGTGTACAATATTTGTGTGGCATCCAGACACCACAGTTACACGTGTGACGGAAATTTGTAATGTTATTTCTGAAGACATTAAACAAAATATATTTTTTTAAATTTAAGCATGCATACATGTTAATAAACACTTCCTCTTTGATTTGGGAACTGTTTTGTTTGATATATCAATGCAATACAAGATGTTAATAAGGATTCAACCACGTCCCATATGTCATGTTACAAATGGCTGACTGTAAAATGGGGTTTTTTTGGTACAAAAACAGTTCATAACTAAAAAGACCAAAGTTGCACACAGTTTTATTTTATTTCCCTTATTTCTTTCATCAAATCTGAACATGAATATGAAAAGTATAAGGACAAAAATAAGTAGGAAGGTTTTTATTGATGTTTTAAAATCCCATCTTATGCTGACCAGTTTTCAGGAGAGTGACCCATATAGTTGGAGGCATTCGGTTTGCAACCATTTTTCAAGATCGTTTATGTAGATTATAAAGAGCAGTGGCCCGAACACTGACCCTTGGGGTACACCACATGTGACAGGTTGGTTGTCTGATAGTGTATTGTTTATTTTTGTTTTCTGTTGCCTGTTTTTCAGGTAGCATTTTATTCAGTCCATAGTGTTGGATTTTATGCCAATGGTTTCTAGTTTTCTCAGTAGTATGTTATGGTCTACTGTATCGAATGCTTTGCTGAAGTCAATGAAGGCTGTTCCAACTAATTGTTTTTGGTTCATTGACGCCAATATGTCATTTGTTAGGTTAGCTATTGTTTTAGATGTGGAGTGCAGTTTCCTGAAACCCCCTTGTCTTTCGTTTAGTATATCGGTTTTTTCCAGGTGTTCATTTATGTGTATATGTAACACTTTTTCAATGAGCTTGCCTGGGGTTTGAAGAATCGATATTGGCCTGTAGTTTCCCAAGTTTTGTTTGTCTCCACTTTTGTGAATAGGGGTAATGGTTGCCATTTTCCAGGCTGAGATAAAACACCCCCGTTCAAAGGAGATGTTGAATAGGTCTACTATAGTGGCCAGGATGGCTTGGAGTGCCTCTTTCAGTATTTTGGTTGATATTTCATCTATTCCACTTGGTTTATTTGTGTCTATAACATATATTAATTTTTTTACTTCTATTATATCTGTTTTGCAGGTGGGATTTCATTCTGCAGAGTTCCCATCTATTTTCCCACCTTTTTAAAAAAAAATTCTGACAGCTTTTGTCCTATTGTGGCAAAGTGTGTGTTCAGTTTGTTTGCTGCATCTTTGTCTGTGAGCATTGTCCCTTCGTTATCTTGGAAGTTTGTGTGCCGTTCTTTGTTATTTTTGGGGAATAATAGGTTTACATTTTTCCAGAATCTCTTTGTATTGCTTCCCCAGTCTTTGTCCTGCTTTATTATGTATTTCTTTTTTGCTGTTCTCACAGCTTTGAGAGAGTTGTTTCTGGCGAGATGGTAGACCAGTTTGTCTTCTATAGTTTCTGTGAGCTTTGCTTTATTGCCCAGTTTACTTTTGGCTATGATGAGCGTTAGCAGGTCATTGTCTACCCAGGGGTGCTTTTTTTTTCTTCTCTTAATGGGGCACATCTCATCAGCTGATTTTCTTATTTCTGTGATGATGTTGCCCCAATAGATATTAACATCATCTCTGTTTTGTGTGATGTTGTTTATGCTTTGGTGTAGATGATTTTTTAATGCATCTTCTGAGTAGTTTTTTAGGGACCTGCCCATCTTATATTCATAGTGATTTGTGCTTTTTAGTTTTTTCCTTGTTACATATATTAGCTCATGATCACTTATACCCCAGCTCCTGGTGCCCCATTTAGTGGCGTGGTTTGAGTTGGTTAGTATTAGGTCAATTGTTGTGCTATTTTTACTTAGCCTTGTTTTTTCAGTGATAAGCTGTTGTAGGCCTAAGATTTTGATTGTGGTTTGCAGCATTAGTTTGTTTTTATCATTGCTGTTGTAATTCACACTAAAGGCTCCTAGTATGAAGATTTCTGCCTTTGTCAGTTTTTTTATGGTGTTTATGCTCTTCTCTAGGGCTTCAATGAAGAGCTTAATTTCCCCTGATGGAGGTCTGTAGAGGCTTGCTATGGCTATATTTGCTTGCTTTTCATTTTTTATTAGGCACCATAGTAGTTCTATGTGTTCATTTCATAAGTTAGCTGTTATTAGTGCCGCAGGATCTAAAACGTTGGTGTCTTTGCAGTAAAGGGCAACATCTTCACCCTTTTTTGTTTGGTTTAGTGTGTTATTTTGCTGTATCATTACGTACAAGCCTATATCCATCTATGTTAAGGGTGTTGTTTTTGTGGTTGTCAGTGAACCATGTTTCTGACAGTGTCAGTATGTCGAGACTTTCTCTTTTTAGGTGTATTTTTATTGCGTCAATTTTGTTGGATGCACTCTGGCAGTTTAGGTGGGCAAAGTGTGTGCCCCTCCCCAGCCTGCATTCAATTTCTTCTACCATATTTATTTGTGTTTTTCGCTGAGTGGTTGCTTGATTTCGCGAATCTTACTTTTTAGTTTTAGTTAGATTGATTGTTTGTGTGTGTGTGTGTGTGTGGTGTGTGGGGGGGGGTGCTGGTGCATGCAGCACACATGTCCCTCTGGTGGGTAGTTGTGTAAGTCACTGCACTTATTACCTGTTTTGCGTGGAGGATGGCATATTTTTAGTAAAGCGTGTTAGTGAGATAGGTTTGTAGCAAGTTTCTGATACTCATGGTTTGGAGCCCTGGTTCCTTTCCCAGTTCTCTTTGATGTTCTTGGACAGCCTGGCAGCAACGTAGACTGCATAAATCTCATTGTAGTGGATTTTGTCAGTCATGCCAATGCCATACCGTGCCAATCTCTTCCCATGCCTTGTCTTGTGGGTGTAGTTTGCATATATTTTTCCTTTTTATTTGTTGGCATTTGCCAGGGTTTCCTTGACTTTTTGGAGGATGTCCCCCATTTTATTTTTGTAACCTTGTTTTATCGTTTCTCCTTCATTGGCACTGTCCAGGTACCTCCCTGAGCCCCAGTATGGACACTTTGTGCATTCCCTGAATGCATTCCCAGGAGCATTTATTAGCTTTTCTTTTAGCTCTATGTTTTGTGTGAATTTAGTGTGGACGATATCCTCCAGCACTTTTTCATTTGTTTTGCACCATTCTGGTGATCTCCATTTTTTTTTGCCATTGCTTTTATTGTGTACGGGTTGTCCATGTTCTTGATCATTCTCATTACGTCATGTTTATCATGATATTTGGCCATTATTGAGCAGTAGTATTGCTCGGCAGAGATGTATTTTTTTTCTGTCCTTTCCTGTGACTTCGCACTTGTACAGGTTACTAAAGGGGGAGTTGTGGCCTTGGAATGACACTCCCCAGGGGTGTTCCCTTGTTGCGGCCTTTTCTGGTGTGATCTCTTGAATCTCGATCTCTCCAAACTCCTTGGGTGTGTAGATTTTCCGATTTATTTCTATGTTACACCCTTTCATTTTGATCGATTTTATTTTGTCACTTTTAGTCTCGGAGTGCAAGTGTGTACATTTGTTGTACTGTTTTTTTCACTCAGCATTTCCGTTTCTGTCCTTACTGGTCTTTATTGTAGTCTTTTTTGGCCTGGAGTGTTTTTTTCTTCTGGTAGAGTTTTTTTTTTTGTAACTCTTTCTCCAGCTGGATTTTTATACTCCTCAGCCTGGTTTGGACTTGTTCCTCTTTTGTTACCTCACCTTGGCTTTTGTTTTCAGCCTGCTCGGTATTGTCAGGGTTTTTTTTGGGTGTTGTTTCTTTCTTTTTTTTTTTTCCTAGACGGAAGGCCTTAGTCACTACTGTCCAGCCAAAGTCACAGTCCGCTTCTTTTAGCATGTCAGTGATTGTTTCCTGAATGCTTTCATTTTCTTTTTCGGGGATGCCGTGGACTATAACACTGAGTTTTTTCCCTCAGTTTTTGGTTTGATAGCCTGATTTTGGGTCGCTTCCATTTGCGGCTTCTTATCCATGGGCATTGTCCTGGGGTTGGCATCTTTGCTTAAGGGGCTGTCACATTAGGGTTTTTTGAGGGAGCGTATGGCGGCGTAGGCGCGTTACGTCATATACGTCGGCATACGCCGAATACGCTACTCATACGCTACGCATACGCTACTCATACGCCACCAGATGCCGCCAGATGCCGGCTTATGTGAAGCGTATGAGGCATACGCCGCCATACGCTTTCATAAATCCGTCCGTCCAAATTTTGTTGTGCATGCTAAAAAAAACTCGACCTATGAGGGCGTATGGCCCATACTGTCAAAAAATGTCACAGCACGCTCCCATACGCTCCTCGTAGGTTCCACATACGCTCAAAACCACGCGAAAGGTCACCAAATGTCATCATAGGCCGGCACGCGCAGGACCTATGTAGGTTTTCAATACGCTCCCGCCATACGCCGTAATGTGACAGGGCCTTTACATTCTTGCTTACATTTTCGTTTCCATTTGTTGAATATGTTTTCTATATGTGTACCAAGCGGTTTGTCTCTAGGTGGTGTGGTTTTAGAGATATTTCACTTTTTCTGTAAGAAGATTGTTCACGGCCATTGACAATGCACTGAGTTTGCCGGTACGCGCAGTGCAAAACGTGTATTTTATTCAAAATTCATAGAAATGCAGAAGCCTAACCTTATAAATTTAATATAATCTATTCATTGTATATGTTTTCTATATGTCTTCCAAGCGGGTTGCTTCTAGGTGGTGTGGCTTTAGAGATATTTCACTTTTTCTGTATGAAGATTGCTCATAGTCATTGAGTTTGCAGTGTGACAGTGTGTTGTCCTGCAGCCAAAAGGCGCACGCACTGACCTAGATAGCTATGCTAACATCATTTGAAATAGGTCTATACACCCTTCCTAAAAACGAAGCTGCTCCACGTCACACATGCAATCTGCAGTGAGTGAGTAAGTGAGTGAGTGAGTGAGTGAGTGAGTGAGTGAGTGAGTGAGTGAGTGAGTGAGTGAGTGAGTGAGTGAGTGAAGGCGCTATAAACAAGAACACGACCCGAGTACATGACTCCTAAAAAAGGTGGACTACCTGTTTTTGTCTCTGATTAGGGTTGTTTGTTATTTTTCTGAATTTAGGCTTAGTAGCTTTAAATTTCCCCATATCTAACTTCATTAAGTGGCACCAATTGCTGAAATTACCCTGTATGGTCCTGTTTTCAACGGACACCCCCACACACAGACCAATGCTGTCATCACATAAGCCGTGTTCACACCTGGGCGTTAAGTCGCCTCATCTAGTGCGCCTTATCTAAGTCGGCTCACATTGGCAGTGTGAAAGCGACACTGAGGCGGATTATGGCTGAGTCGCCTCAACTAGTTCGCCTCAAGTAAACCGCCTCGCGAGGTAGTATATATGAAGCGAACTAGCTTAAGTCGGCCCACCTTGCTTGTGTGGATGGTAGCGGTTTACTTGAAGCGGATTAAGCACGTCACACTATATAATATAATTTGGTCTATGAACCGGGTAGAGGTGCACAGATATTTTTTTCATCATTTATTTTTAGGGTTTCACTGCCCAGCAGAAGTTTTGACCGTTCCAAAACAATACGATTCAGTCGAAACAGATCTAGGTCGAACCCACACTCTCTCGTGCCGACATCGACTAACCGAAACTGGCGCTGGTTAGTATGGACTTGCGCAGATATCGATTTCCGCCTTAAACCGCTCCGTGTGTGGACACGACACTCGTTCGCCTCATCTAGTTCGCCTCATCTAGTTCGGCCTAAAGTTGTGGGTGTGAACATGGCTATAGATGTCCTGTCGTTTGAGAGAATCAAATGAGATCAGAACACAATGTACATTGGGGTATGTCCCCACAAGTCAGGTGTTCGCGGCGGACAGGTACTACTGTAACCATATTAATATTATACCATCCCACCACCCACACAGTCGGCATGACGGTACATACAATTCCCGCATGCCTCAGTCACAAGGCAGCCTCCTTTACCACGGCCTTGCCACTCCGCCCACACAGTCGGCATCTAACAGACCGTGCATGGCAACTGGGTGTCATATCGGGATTCACCCACGCCACACACACAACAGTGCAACCCAGATCATGACTCGGCACTTTTAACAGTACATCGCCTGTAAACATGACGTCACAGAAGACCAGTGTCTCAGCGATGAAAAGAATTCCGAGAACCCATTTACCAGAAACACATTGTCTATAAATAAAGCAAAGTAAAATAAAGCAAAGTAAAATAAAGAAAATGCGTCATCTTGACTACCCACGCACGGTTCAATTTGGTCACCTACCAAAACGCATCTGATTCTGACTAATAATGTCGAGGCATTCGTAAGATATTAGCAGTGAATTGGTCAATAGGGCTCCTGCAATTAGTCCTTACACCGAAAGTTGCCAAATTGTCAATTTTATTTGTTCAAATAAATTTTCATTGAAGTAAAAAATTACCAAAGATGTGTGTACCTTATTTTAGTGTCAAGAGATGCTGATTCAAAAAACAATCCATTATAAAACACCCGCCTGTATATATATCTATATAGTACATCGCTCTATATTCTGGTACTTAGTCATAAATCTTAAATTAGTTTCTGTTTTGGGGAGGACATTAAAGTTGCATAGTCCGATGAAAACATCAAATTTTCAAAATCAAAACACTTATCTAGATTTGATTCTATATATTCAACTTAGACAATGGTGCACTTATTAAGCATTTCTTGCTGCATAGAAGGGCATAATAAGTCAATTAATAGAAACCATTACTACTGAAGTCTATGGTGTCAGAGTTTTGGCATGCTTGCCAAAATTATTTTATCATATATCTCCAAACTTAGCCATTTAAAATTAAAGTGACTTCAAACTAAACTAAACAAACTAAAGTAAAGTAGATTATAAAGTTTAGTATAATATATTTATCTCAGAAAACAGCAAAAACTCAAAAGCATCAGACTTTGCAACTTTAAATACTTCTTTAATAAAAATGAAAATAAAAGGTTATGAGAGCGTCTTGAACTATCGGAACTGTGCAAGCTGTAAGTAGCGTTTGAGTTTTAACCTGCCACATCTGCTTTATGATTACATTGTACATGTTGGTCGGCAACATGGTTAATTTGCACGCGAGACGGGGACTGCCTAATGCTAGGTACACACATACCGTTTACGACGCGATTCACGCATAGGACCTCATTAGTCATTAAGTGGGTGCGGACCCCTAGCACACCAGACGTCCGCGATTTCCGATTACAACTCAGTTTTAGGGCTTAAAACTGAAATCGCAAGCAATTCGAAAAACGAATCGGGAGGATTGCAAATCGGGAGGTGCGTGCGGTCGGTCGTATCTTAAACGGTATATGCGTGCTAGCCACGGTAGGTGTGTACCTAGCATAAGCCGCTTGATCTTCCTCCCCCCTGCCAACCGCCTCTGCCTCCCCGCTTGCACACGGGCCGATAACAAACCTCTCCCCGGCCACCACGCCGCACCCCGGTGTGGTGGTTTCAGCGGGTTCCCGTGCTCAGAGGTGTCCCTCGCTTCTGCGCATGCGTCAGAATCTAATAAGGATGGCCGTAATCGATTAACACTACCCGGGCGACTCGGGTCATCCGAGTCGTCAGAAATTCAAATAGAACACGGCGAGTGGAGTCGACAAATACACGTGCCATGTGCATAAAAAGAATAACTTAGATTAATTAAATGGAAATATAGGCCATCATAAAATACTTTAAATCCTATTTTGCTGTATTTTTATCGGTTATTAAAAAAAAAAAAAGATTGTCCACCAGAGCGCGGAGAAGCGTATTTGATTATTCGACCCGAGTTTGTAGGATGTGCGCATGCGCCAATAAGTGGCTCAGGTGACCCGAGTTGATGCGAAATCCGCGCATGCGCAGAAGCAGCGCAGAAGCGAGGGACACCTCTGAGCACGGGAACCCACTGAAACCACCACACCGGCACCCCAGCACCCAACCACCGTCTACACGCCTGATCTACACCGCCGCACGGCACGACTACACCGCCCCACGGGCCGACTACAAACCTCTTCCCGGCCACCACCCCGCACCCCGGTGTAAAGATTTCAAATTCCCCCCATATTCAAGTTCCCCCCCGGGAACTTGAAAACGTTTTCAAATTCCTCCCAGGGGAATTTGAAAACGTTTTCAAGTTCCCTCCCTCGTTTTAACTTTCCCTCCCCCCGGGATTATAATCCACACCATCTTAAATAAATAAAAATGAACTACGGACTGACATACACACACAGACATACAAAAATCTCTTATTTTGTCAAATTTCGTGAAATATTAGATTTTTCGTGAAATTTTATTTTTTTCGTTAAATTTGTTATTTTTCTGGAAATTGTCTGGAAATTTTTTATTTTCCGTGAAATTTTCGACTTGTTTAACTTTTCAATTTGTTGTGCTTTTTTGAATAATTAAAAAAATATAGAATTTTTGTGTGAAATTCTTTATTTTCGTGAAATATACATTTTTTTGGTGATTTTTTTTTGCGTGAAATTGTTCGATTAACAAAAAATCTTTTGGGGGAAATTTTGGTGACTACTATTACTATTTTTCATAAATTGCCGATCTTTTTAAAACTTTTACATTTTCTTTATTTTTAAACAATTTT
Organism: Branchipolynoe longqiensis; assembly: GCA_030323885.1. Classification (NCBI taxonomy): domain Eukaryota; kingdom Metazoa; phylum Annelida; class Polychaeta; order Phyllodocida; family Polynoidae; genus Branchipolynoe; species Branchipolynoe longqiensis. The sequence goes on from CM059189.1 coordinate 8,074,201, forward strand.
AAATTCCCGGAGGGGGGAATTTTAAAATAGGGGGGAGGAATCTGAAAACTGTTTTTAATTCCCCCCCCCGGGAATCTGAAAACGTTTTTAATTTCCCTGGAGGAAAGTTAAGAACGTTTTCAGATTCCCGGGGGGTGGGGGGGGGGGGACTTAGGAAGGGGGAAGTTGAAATTGTATTCCTGGAGGGGGGAATTTGAAAATAGGGGGGAGGAATCTGAAAACTGTTTTTAAGTTCCCCCCCAGGAATCTGAAAACGTGCTTAAGTTCCCCCCAGGGAACTTAAAAACGTTTTCAGATTCCCGGGGGGGAACTTGAGAAGGGGGGGGTGGGAAGTTGAAATCGTTACACCGGCATCCCGGTACCCCAGCACCCAAACACCGCCCCACGGGCCGATAACAAACCTCTCCCCGGCCACCACGCCGCACCCCGGCACCCCAGCACCCAACCACCATCTACACGCCTGATCTACACCGCCGCACGGCACGACTACACCGCCTCACGGGCCGACTACAACCTCTTCCCGGCCACCACACCGCATCCGGCACCCCGGTGCCCCGGCACCCAACCATCGTCTATACGCCTGGGCCCGTATGCATGACGCGGGGCTAGCGCTCTACCTCTCGGGGTAGTGGGGATTTCCGGGGTAGCGGCGAAAAGTTGCTATGCATGTGTCTGGGGTAAGGCTACCTCGGGGGGGTAAAAGTCGGGTAAGCTACCCCTACCCAGTAGCAGGTATAAGGCCGGGGGTAGGGACCGACTCGGGCCAAATCGATTGAATGCGATCATATTTAACAGAATTACATACTCAATGCATGGGACGGGTAAGCGTGGATACACGTCAATATGAAATTGCTAGGAACAGGCACACATCATCGTCGTCCTCGTCGCCATCGTCACAGATCTTTCACATTCATATATACATTTGTGCATGTGTTATGGCATCTGTTTGGCCGGGGGAACAGCCAGCACACCAAGTGGTGTGTTTGATCATTTTGATTACACAGTACAGGCTGGGTGAGCCGTCTTGGTATTATAGGGTCTTTGTATAAACATAGACACTAATAAAGTCTGTACTAGACTACTAAATGACGGAAATGTACAATCCTCCAAGCATTGTTTATCCCATCATTACTAACAACCTAGTTACTCAAACTACTTCATGTAGTCAAAAAACATACCTGAGGTATTAACCTTTTAAGAATAACCCTATAAGCTAACCACACTCTATCTAACAGAATAAACAAACCATTCTACTAACACTCACTCCATCTCAAAATGTTAACTCCAACAACATGATAGTTTTGCAGTTCACAACATAGTAGGCATACAAACCTATGAAGGGAAACTATGCACCTAACCACTCCGTAATGTAAAGGTCTAATCAATACACATGTATGTATCAAGTGTGTAGGAATACAACATATAACTGCTATTTTTGTGCTGTTTTTGTATGTGAACTGTCAAACTATACCATATGTAAGTCTTTGAATGTTTGATATTGTTATTTCGGCTGATTTGGGCCAGCTGCTGGTGACAATATCGGACTACATATGCATATATTGTAAATAACTGTATTGTCACATGGCTGGAAGACCAGTGCCATGGCGCTGACAAAAGACTTTATTCAATGAATAAACTATATTTACAAAAGAATAAGTGAAATTTTATCAATTTAACCCTAAATTCGAACCTTTATTAAAGCTACTGCCGCATTGGCGGCGATATTAATAGTGTCGAATCGACAAATGTAAAGTAAACAAATCGCAGCCGCCGCCTTGACGTTGCATTCCATATACACCTGTCAGACTATGACGTTTCTCTCCAACGCGCGGCGACGTGTGTCCTTTTTTGGCGAAACATCTCTGTCTCTGTCTTTGTGTCTGTGTCTCTCTCTGTGTCTGTCTCTGTCTCTCTGTCTGTGTCTCTGTCTGTGTCTCTGTCTGTGTCTCTGTGTCTCTGTGTCTGTGTCTCTCTCTGTATCTCTGTGTCTGTCTCTCTGTCTGTGACTCTGTCTGTGTCTCTGTGTCTGTGTCTCTGTTTGTGTATCTGTCTCTGTCTCTGTCTGTGTCTCTGTGTCTGTCTCTGTATATGTCTCTGTGTCTCTGTGTCTCTGGCTGTGTCTCTGTCTGTGTATCTGTATGTGTCTGTGTCTGTCTCTGTCTGTGTCTCTGTGTGTGTCTCTGTGTCTCTTTGTCTCTGTGTATGTCTCTGTGTCTCAGAGAGAGAGAGACAGAGGCACAGACACAGACAGACGGAGACACAGACAGAGACACCAACAGAGACACAGGCAGAAACACAGACAGAAACACAGACAGAGACACAGACAGAGACACAGAGACACAGAGAGAGAGACAGACAGAGACAGACACAGAGACACAGACACAGACACAGAGACACAGACAGAGACCCAGACAAAGACACAGACAGAGACAGACACAGAGAGAGACACACACAGAGACCCAGACAGAGACACATACAGAGACACATACAGAGACAGACACAGAGACACAGACACAGAGACACAGACTCGACGCTTTAATTATATTTTCAACGCTGACGGGTCGCCGGTGAGAAACGTCATAGTGTGACAGGGCCATTACTGGCGGCGGCGGCGGTTTGTTTACTGTAAATTCGTCGATTCGAAAATATTAATATTAATATCACCGCCAATGCGGCGGTAGCCTTAATAACGCTTCGGATTTAGGGTTAAATTGATCAAATTTCACTTATTGCGTATGTAATTCTGTTAAATATGATCGCATTCAGTAGATTTGAGCCTAATATATGGCTATAAACGCAGAGGGATTTCCCAAATCTATAAATAACCACAAGTATAGCTACCTCCTCGCCGCTTTGGCTTCATGCATACCCCATTCTTACCCAAGGCGATAGCTACCCCGAACTCGGTCCTTACCACCAAGGGCGATAAATAATTCTTCATGCATCAATCAATCAATCAATAGTTCCGTCCTCTAGTCGAGGGTTGGATGCAATGGTTCTCCACTTGTCCCGATGTTGTGCTGTTCTGATAGACTGTGAATAATTCAAGCCTGTCCACTGTGAAATATTTGTAAACCATGATGTTCTTGGTCTCCCTCTCCCTCTGCTGCCATTCACCTTCCCTTCCAACAATGTACGGTATATTGAACTCTGACGAATGATGTGGCCAAAATAAATAAGTTTCTTTGTCTGTATAGTGGCAAACAAGCTTTTCTTATTTTTAATTTTTCTGAGAACTTTGTTGGTGATCTTCTTTGTCCATGATATTTTCATCATCCTTCGATAAGTCCACATCTCAAATGCTGCTAAACGTTTGTACATTTTCTTAGAGATTGTCCACGTCTCTGCCCCATACATTAGAGTAGACCACACATAACACTGAAGAATACGCTTCCTTGTTTGTATTAATATCTTACTTGATGTTAACACTCTATACATTTTGGAGAATGTTATTCGGGCTATTGTCATCCTTCTTTTAATTTCTTCCTCACATCTCCCATCATTTGTAATCTTTTGTCCGAGATATATGAATTCGGATACTTGTTCTATGTTTGTGCCATCTATGGTTATATTGACATTTGGTTTATCTGTCTTTTTACTTATAACCATTGTTTTGGTCTTCCTGGCATTCATCTTCATGTTGAATAGTATTCCAGCTTTATTGATTCTATTCACTATATCTTGTAGGTTTTTCTCACTGTCTGCTAGTATTACACTGTCATCGGCATATCTAAGATTGTTGACATTCATGCCACCTATTGTCACTCCCTTGCAATCTTCGATGCGCGAGAAGGAAGACAGAGGCGGGGAGTGGGAAACTGAGGCGTTTATTGGTTACGCCTCGGGCAACATACAAAGAAACAAATGAATAACATATCAAATACATAGGAATAGAAGTACAGGTAGTAAGTCAATGTAATCAGATCATATGGAGAAGATATATATATTGTCTTTGTGTAATAAAGTCAGATTCATGAGGCGGCGAGGGCAGCGGCCCGAGGAGGGCGTCCTGGAGTTTATGGCAGGGGGTGCGCCGAGGAGCCCTCCACCATGGTATGAGAGAAGAGTTGGGTGGGTGGGCGGAGAAGGAAGGGCAGCGAGGAGGAGGCTGGAGGCGAATGGCTGAAGGAGGCGGCGGCGGGCCTTATAAGGGGGGAAGGTGAGCAGTGGCAGGAGAGGCGTGAACGCTCAGGGCCGGGGGAGGGTGAGGGTGAGGAGCGTGTGTCGCGCGAGGCGCGAATGCTGGGTGAGGGGTGAGAGAAAGGGGGGGGGGGGGGGGGGAGTCGCTCTCCCTCCCCTCGCATCAAACGGAATGCTACGCATTCCGACCGATGCGCGAGAAGGAAGACAGAGGCGGGGAGTGGGAAACTGAGGCGTTTATTGGTTACGCCTCGGGCAACATACAAAGAAACAAATGAATAACATATCAAATACATAGGAATAGAAGTACAGGTAGTAAGTCAATGTAATCAGATCATATGGAGAAGATATATATATTGTCTTTGTGTAATAAAGTCAGATTCATGAGGCGGCGAGGGCAGCGGCCCGAGGAGGGCGTCCTGGAGTTTATGGCAGGGGGTGCGCCGAGGAGCCCTCCACCAAAACGGAGGAGAGGGCTCGAGGCGCGCCCGAGGGGGCGAGGCGGGGCACGTAGGCGTGCACCGCCTCGGAGGTCCAGGTCCCCTGGGCCATGATGTCGGGGAGGGGCACCCCGGCGCGCTGGCAGGCCTGGGCGGCGCCCCGGCGCAGGCTGTGGAGGGTGAAGGCCTGGGGGTCCGGGACGCCTTGGGCCTTGAGGGCGCCCCTCAGGAGCTCGGTGAGGGAGCGTGGGTCGAGGGGCCGGCCGGAGGGCATCAGGAGGGCCGGCGCGTCGAGGGCCGCGGGGGTCTGGGCGAGGGCGAGCTGCCAAGCCGAGACCGGGCAGAGCGGTGATCCGGGCATCGCAGGGATGAAGAGGGCCACCGCGCCCGAGGGGTCGGAGATCGTCTTGGAGCTCCTTATCAGGAGCCGGAGACCTCCGGGCGCGGGGCGGACGTCAGCGCGGGTGAGGGTGTGGGGGCCCCCCCAGCCCTCGGGACTCGGGGCCAGGAGATTTGACTGGCGGAGCATGCCGAAGTACCCGAGGAGGAGGGCGGCCCGAGGGACGACGGAGACGGGGCCCGCCCGGGCGAGGTGGGCGATGGCGAGCGTCAGCTGATGGGGCGTGAGGGGGGGCGCCTGGCGAGGGACGTGGGATGAGGTGCGTTCCCCCCCGCGGCACACGTCCTTGGCGAGGCGTGCGTCGAAGCCCGAGGTGAGGCCGCCCGCCCCCTCCACCCAGGACCGCGCCACCGAGATGGCGTTCTTGACGGAGGCCGGGGCGAGGGCGCGGTCGAAGAGGGAGGCGGTGAAGGCGGCGACGTCGAAGGCCGACGGGGCGAGAGGGTCGGCGCCTCGGGCAACAGCGAAGCTGACGAAGTCCTCGGCCTGGCGACGGCGGTTCCTCCAGGTCGCCGGGGCGAGGGCTGCGAGCCTGAGGCGGACGACATTCTGGATCTCGGCGGGAGGGTAACCTAGAGTCCAGGATGAAAGGGAAAGAGGTCATGAGATGCGTCAGCAGGGAGGAGCCCGAGGCGGGCCACCTCGCTCCGAGCGGTGTCGGCCCAGGAGCCCGCGAGGTGCGCTCGGCTGAGGGCGTCGGCCAGGAGGAGGTCCGCCCCGGGCTTGTGTGTGATATGCAGCTGAAAGGAGCCGGAGGCCGCCAGCAACCAGAGCTCCCGGGCACAGGTCCCGAGGGTGGGGTCTCGGGCGCGTCCCGACTCGAGGGCGGTGGCCGAGGCCATGTTGTCAGTGTAGACCACGACCGTCGCCCCCGCGATGTCTTCCGGGAGGAGAGAGTGGAGGGCGACGACGAGGTTAACCGCCTCGAGTTCGTGGATCGACGGAAACCGCGCCCGGAACCCCGAGGAGTACCCTCGGGCGTAGTAGTGCGTCGGGGAGTGGGCGCCGCCGCCTGTGAGACAGGAGTCGCACTCGATCACCCAGCGTCGGCCCTCCGGGGCCCGGAGGAGGTGGATGCCATTGGAAAGTCGGCCGTAGGTGGCGAACCACCTCAGATCCCGGAGGGCATCGCCGGCGAGGGTGACGGCGGCGGTGCCGTAGCAGCTGCGGAGCGCCCCGAGGAGTCGGGCCATGAACTTGCGGCCGGGGAGCACGCAGCTGCTCACGTGATTGAGGCGGCCGAGGAGACTTTGCAGCTGTTGTTTCCCGAGGGTGGGCTGGGCGATGCGGGCGTCGCAGTCGTCGATGAGGGCCTGGATCTTGGCGGGGGCCACCCGGATGGTCATCGTCTCGCTGTCGAGGGCGAACCCTAGCCAGATGAGGCGGACAGCGGGAGGATGGCACTTTCCGGGAGCTACGTCGAGGCCGAGGGCTGCGGTGAGGGCGAGGAAGGCGTCGAAGGCCTGGCAGGCCCTCAGGTAAGAGCCCTCGCACCCTATGAAGTCGTCGACGTAGACGAGGGCGTGGAAGCCCTCGCGCCGGATGATCCAGGCCACTGCAGCGGTGACGCGGGCGCAGGCCGCGCCCGAGGTGCGGCAACCGAAGGGGAGGGCGAGGTCGATGTATGTGTTGCCGTCGAGGCAAATGCCGAAGAGGGGGCAGGAGAGCGGGTCGGCACGGAGCTGGCGGTAGGCCCGGGAGATGTCGGCAGTCCAGACGTAGGCCCCGTGGCCCTGGTCAATGAGGCGGCGGCCTACGTCGGCGACCGAGGGAAGGGTGTAGGCGTGGGGTTCCCCGAGGAACTCGCGTCGGGGGATGCCCGAGTTCACGCTTGCTCCGGGGGGGTAGGATAAGTCGACGATGACCCGCCTCTTGCCTGAGTCGGCCTTGGGGCGGGTCATCATCGGGGAGACCTGGGTCCAGGGGGAGAAGGGGGGGACGGTGAAGGGGCCGATGAGGGCGCCGAGGGCCAGCTCCGTGTCGACGAATTCTCGGACGTGAGAGAGGTTCTCGGGGGGCTCTCGGTGATTGGAGAAGGAAGGGCGGGGGAGGGTAGAGGCGGGGTAGTTAGCTGGGAAACCGAACTCGAGGAAGTCGAGGACGGCGGGGTTGGCGTAGTGACGGAGGTGGGTGCGCCAGGCGGGTATGTGGAGGCCCGAGGGAAGGGGGATGCGGGCGGCCAAAAAGTTAGGGAGGCCCGCTTCCCGGAGGGTTGTGTAGGCATGGTTAAATGCGGGGTAACGGGCCCACGCCTCGCCGGAGGTGTGGGGCCAGGAGGAGAGGAGGGTGGGGCGGTATTGAGAGGGGGTGGGGCCGCAGGAGGGGGCGGCTGGGAGGGTGTCCTGGAGGTGGGGGTTGATTACGTCGACGGTGGGTTCGTCGAGGGTGGGGGCGGGGGCGGCGGCTGGGTGGCGGTGGGGGGAGGAGGTGCGGTGGGGGGTGAGGGGGGCAGCGAAGTCGTGCTGGGTGGGAGGGGGCGGGGTGGGGTGGGGGTGGGGCGGGTCGGGTTCGGGGTCGGGGGGGTGGGGGGTGAGGAAAGCGGTGTCGCCTAAGGTGAGGTGGAAGTCTGGGTCGATGGTGCTGGTAGACAGCCGGTGTAGGGAGGCGGCAGGGGCCTTATGGGCGGGAGAGGGCTCCCGGGTGGCGGAGGCGGTGCTGGCGGGAGCGGCTCCGGTGCGGACGGTGGGCTTGGCCTCGGGCACGCTGCTGGTGCGCGGGGCGAGGTGTGTGGCCGGCTGGGTCGGCCCGAGGAGGGCCGGAGGTCCGAGGCCGGAGGTCCGAGGCCGGGGGTAGCGGCGTGGGGGCTGGCAGGGTTGTGGGCGTCGGCGGGGCTGGTATTAACAGTAGTGGGCCGGTTGAAGGCCTCCGGGCCGGCCGGGGGGCTCCGGCGGACTAAAAATCCGCCGAGGTGGCGGGCATCGCGCGCTCACGGTTGCGCTTTGAGTTGCAGACGTCCTCACTGTGCGCTGTCAACATCTTGCGCACATTGGCGCAGTAAGCGCACGTATGCCGCTGCCTAGCGCTTCCTACGCCGTGGGCCTCCCCCGGGCCGGCCTGAGTGCAGGATGCGGGGTCGCGGTTCCATGCACTGCAGGGAGCCCCGTGGAGATCCCTGCTGTAGGTAATCCGGGGCTCGGGCTGGAGGCGGGTCTGCTGGCGGGCTCTAGGGAGGTCTGCCGATCGGGCCGGGGCTGGCAGTGGAGGGTTGCTGGATGGGGGTGGTGAGGGAGTCGAGCCTGAGGGCGTTAAGGGCCACAGGGTCGTGCCACCCCTGGGGGAGCCTCCCGTCCGCGATCCAGGAAAATATGGACTCTGAATAGCGGCGGACGGTAGGCCAGGGGTGGATCAGGATATCCCTCATGACGGTGAGGTGGTGGTGGTGGAGGCCCTGGAGGGAGTGGGCCGGGAAGGCAGGGTGGTTCACCATGGAGAGGAGGGCGAGGCTATATTCGTCCTTGGTGGCCTCCCCGAGTTTAACGGCCTTGCGCCCCGGACCCCTCTCGACTAGATCACAAGGAAAAACATAGTCAGCAGGAATACCTCGGCGGCGTACGGTGTGTTGCGCCTCGGCGGATGCGAGGATGTCGCAGACTGCGTCGGCCGCGGATGTCGGGGTGTGCTCCGCGGGGTCTTGGCGGTAGGTGAGGGGCGCTGTGGCTGTCGAGCTGGCGTGGACGCGGGAATACTGCTCGTACTGCGGGTGTGCGCCTCCGAGCCGCGTCGCCTGAGGTGGCGGCGGCGGCCGGCTCACGGCTGCGGCGTGCGCCCGAGGGGCCGGGCGGGCGCCAGGCTGTATGCGGCTCCTGCCGGGGCGCGGGTGCAGGCTCCTCGGGACCCCCTCGGGCGATCCCCGTCTCGACGGCCTCCACGCGGCAGGTGAGCCGGTTGATGGACTCGATGAGGAGGGCGATCTCGCTGCTGGCGTGGCCCGAGGGCGCTGCGGGCGACGACGGGGCCGTGGAGGGGAGGGACCCTCCCGGGAAGCCTGAGGACGGCCCCGGAGTGGCCATACCGGAGATCTTGGCTGCCTTCCGGCTCTTCCCTTTTCCGCGCCCGGGCATGGTGACGGTCGGCAGAGGTGCAGCGGTCCGAGGAGAAGGAGTGTCCAAAGTAGAAGGAAGGGCAGCGAGGAGGAGGCTGGAGGCGAATGGCTGAAGGAGGCGGCGGCGGGCCTTATAAGGGGGGAAGGTGAGCAGTGGCAGGAGAGGCGTGAACGCTCAGGGCCGGGGGAGGGTGAGGGTGAGGGTGAGGAGCGGGTGTCGCGCGAGGCGCGAATGCTGGGTGAGGGGTGAGAGAGGAGTGGGAGGGGGGGGGGGGTGGGGGGGGGGGGGGGGGAGTCGCTCTCCCTCCCCTCGCATCAAACGGAATGCTATGCATTCCGACCAATGTGTCTGAAAATCATCTCTGTGTACAGGTTAAATAGACATGGTGACAATACACACCCCTGTCGAACTCCTCGTTTAATCATAACTTCATCCGATAGGCCCTGCTCCATTTTTATAAATGCGCGTTGTGTCCAGTATAAGTTCACAATTAGTTTAATGTCTTTGCCATTGACACCAATATCTTGTAAACATTTGAGTAACAGTTCATGATTGACTCGGTCGAAGGCCTTCTCATAGTCAATAAAGCAGGCATAAACATCCTGGTTCACTTCACAATAACGTTCACAAATCATTCTCATATTGAAAATCCCTTCACGTGTACCTCTTCCAGATATAAACCCACTTTGTACGTTACTGATTTGTTCTTCAATGTTCTGTCTGTTTCTCAGTAAAAGTATTTTCAGGATCATCTTCAACATATGACTCATCAGGCTTAGTGTTCTGTACTCAGTACACAATGTTGGTTTTAGCTTCTTTGGGAGTCGTACAAATATGGATTCATTCATATTCAATGGTATAAATCCAGTCTCATAGATGTCATTTACTAGCTTATGAATGATTTGAATCCCCACTTCATCTAGTCCTTTTATCATTTCTGATGTTATCTGGTCACTTCCAGGAGCCTTACCTGACTTTAGATCATTGATAGCCTTCTCAACCTCTGATACTAATATAATATTCCCATCTTCTTTCTCAATTGTGGGTGGGTTCCCTCTGTCATCATTGTATAGTTCGTTTACATATTCTTCCCATCTGGACTTTATTTCATCTTCTTCAAAGAGCATTTTGCCGTCTTTGTTCTTGATACATTTACTGCTTCTCTGTCTGTATCCTTGACCTGTTATCTCTTTCACTTTCTTGTGCATCTCTCTTGAACGATGTTGAGACTCAAGTTGTTCCACTACTTCACACTTCTTATTCCACCATTCATCTTTAGCTTTTTTGCATTCATCTTCTATTTCATTCTTCAGGTGTTTGTATTTAGGTGGATCAGTGGTTTTCACTTTCTTCCTTTCTGCCATCTTTTCTAGTATGGTTTGCGTCATCCATGATTGCTTTGTCTCTCGTTTTTTTATTTGGTAACACCTCCTCTGCTGACTTGACCATGCTTTCTCTGAGAGCTTCCCATTCCATTTCAATGTTGTTATACTCTCTCTGAGGAGTTTCTTCATTCATCAGTACACTGAATTTGTTATGAACAGAGACATTATACTTAGTTCTGTATTTTGCATCTTTTAACATGTTCATATCCATTTGAATGTTGTTTTTACTTTTGTTCTGCTGTTTCAATTTCACTACCATACTGATTACTACTGGATTATGATCCGAACATATGTCAGCACCTGGATATGTCCTTGCCTGTTTGATACAATTTCGATATCGTTGGTTGACAAGAATGTAATCGATCTGGTTCCGACATACATCACCAGGGCTCTTCCATGTATATAGTCTTCTCTTTGGATGTTCAAATAAGGTGTTAGCAATTACTAGTTTTTATGTCAAACAGCAATTTATCAAGTATTCACCACGATCATTTCTCTCACCTAAGCCAAATCTTCCTGTTACTGGATATTCATGTTGTTCTCCAACTTTCGCATTCCAATCACCCATAACAATTGTTATTTCTCCAGACTTGGTGTATTCCATTACCTTTTTGATGCTGTCATAGAACTCGTTGACTTCTTCATCATCGTGATCCGAGGTTGGTGCATAAACTTGCAGAATGTTTATATTGAACGGTTTTCCCCTCAGCTTCATATTACCATTGCTTACTATGGGTAAATACTTGGTAGGTTCCCCTTCCTTTCCAAGGTGACTGGCCACTTACTCATCTTTGTCAGAGTGTGCCCTGATGAGCCACATCATCTTGCTGTTACACCTTCAAAGCTATTGATCTTCTAACTCATCTGCTGCTCCAGTCTTCATGCACTTGAAGGGGTGACATCCCCTGACCACACCAACAAAGTTGATGTGCACCGCACTTAGCTTAAGCCGACAATTGAGTCGGTATGGCCGCTGGTGTGCACTACCAACTTCTGGTCTTCCCATAAATGGGACTAGCCGCCCGGCAGCGGGGGTTTTAAATCAGAGTTTACCTTCTCCTAGATGAGCAGTCAGCCAAGATAGACGAGCCCCACCTGCCCGAAGCATCTGGTTTTGAGGCGCCAGAGATCCGCCTTTGCCCCATCTCCCGTCAGTAGAAACATACGGGCCATGATCTGCACCATCGCACAGCACGACTACACTGCCCCACGGCCCGACCACAAACCTCTTCCCGGCCACCACGCCGCATCCCGGCACCCCGGCACCCAAACACCGCCCCATGGGCCGATAACAAACCTCTCCCCGGCCACCACACCGTACCCCGGCACCCAACCACCGTCTACACGCCTGGGACCGTATGAATGAAGAATTATTTATCGCCGTCGGTGGTAAGGACCGAGTTTGGGGTAGCTATCGCCGCGGGTAAGAAATGGTCACGGGGTATGCATGAAGCCAAATCGGCGAGGAGGTAGGTATGCTAGCAGTATAGATTTGGGAAATCCCTCTGCGTTTGTAGTCATATATTAGGCTCAAATATATTAAATGCGATCATATTTAACAGAATTACATACCCAATAAGTGAAATTTTATCAATTTAACCCTAAATTTGAAGCATCATTAAGGCTACCGCCACATTGGCGGCGATATTAATATTTATATTTTCGAATCGACGAACCTACAGTAAACAAACCGCCACCACCAGTATGGAAAGCGACGTCGATGCGGTGGCGGCGGCGATTTGTTTACTTGGAAATCCCTCTGCGTTTGTAACCATATATTAGGCTCAAATCTATTAAATGCTATCATATTTAACAGAATTACATACGCAATAAGTAATATTTCATCAAATTAACCATAAATTCGAAGCAATATTAATGCTGCCGCCGCAATGGCGGCGATATTAATATTTTCGAATCGACGAATGCAAGCAACCGCCACCACCGCCAGTAATGGCCCTGTCACACTACGACGTTTCTCACCGGCGACCCGTCAGCGTTGAAAATAAAATTAAAGCGTCGAGAAATGTTAAACTTTTAGGGGAAATTGGACGTTGGCGCAGCATGTCAGTAGCGTGTTATTAGTGCACGGCCAACGTTGTGGTAACGTATATTGGTGTGTTCTCTCTGTGTATGTGTCTGTGTCTGTGTCTGTGTCTGTGTCTGTGTCTCTGTCTGTGTCTCTGTCTGTGTCTCTGTGTCTGTCTCTGTCTCTGTATGTGTCTCTGTATGTGTATCTGTCTGTGTCTCTGTCCGTGTCTCTGTCTGTGTCTCTGTCTGTGTCTCCGTCTGTCTGTGTCTGTGGCTGTTTGTGTCTGTGCCTCTGTCCCTCTCTCTCTCTCTGAGACACAGAGACACACACACACAGACACACACACAGACACATAGACACACACACAGATACACAGAGACATGCACACATATACAGAGACACACACAGACATACAAATACACACACACATACACAGAGACACACACACAGACACACAGACACACACACATAGGCAGAGACACACACACACAGACACATACATAGACACAGACACATACATAGACACAGACATATACACAGACAGATACACAGACAGAGCCACAGACACCCCCGGCACCAAATGCCGGACCCCGACCATCGGACCTGGCCAACCTCTTCTCTACCACTGCTCTACCGCCCCATGGGCCGACTACACCGCTCCTGGGGCCGACTACACCGCCCGACTACAGGGCCCCACGGGCCGAGTACGCTGCCCACCCAGGCAGACAGCAACGGACACCGAACCAGCACCGACACCACTCCAGACACACCAAACCGCAAAAGCAATAAAAACCTAGGAGGTCTGACTCTGCCAATGACTAGACTAACCAGCCATCCTACGCCACATCGAACTGCACTAGAACGTGTGTTCACAATAATTACGTCGCGGAAAGCGCGGTTGAAGCCTGGGGAGATAACATATATTTGCCTCTTATCTCCCCAGGCCCCCCTCGGGACCCCCGAGCCAACACACGCTGATTTCAAAACCCAGAGCGAAGCCAGCCCTCAGATGTTCGCCTGTTGTTCTCCAGCCTCTCAGAGGTTCGTCCACCTCTCTCACAAGCCCCTTCACGGTCACCCCTCGGACCATACCTGGGGATCGGCACTGCCCGGTACGGCCATGGCGCCCCAACAAGAACACCACCCAAACGTCACCGACAGAACCCACCTGACAGCACTCACAGAACCGAGGAGGCACACAGGCATGCGCGCACGCGTGCTCGCATCAACAACGTCCAAAAACTAGGAATCTGGAGGAGAGCCGCGGTGCACGAATACGTCTCCAAGAAGGCCTTCAGCTCGGCGAACCAGACCCTCTCCCTCTACCTGGTTGACAGGCCCTGATTCCCTGTAATTCCTGCATTGATCTCTTGATTGATTCATAAACTGACTCGACTACAACTGGAAAAACTATCATACTTGACCCGAAAAACCTTATTCCTCACATGTAACCACTCGCACGCACCACTTAGATATCTTAACCATTCGCACCGTTGTACTGTTATCTCGCACAAGAAAATTTAACCTTACCTTGCTTGTCAACGCTTATTACCACTTACTGACTCTCACTGTATTTGATTTTTGTCGCTGCGGGCGCTGAATAAATTCCGCTTTATATGCAGTTCCCTTGTCATGTTGTAAATTGTACATGTTGGTCGGCAACATGGTTAATTTGCGCGCGACACGGGGACTGCCTAAGCCGCTTGATCTTCCTCCCCCCCCCCCCCTGCCAACCGCCTCTGCCTCCCCGCTTGCACACCTCCCCCCCCCCCTCAGCCACTCCCGCACCCCCCCCCTTCTCTCATGCCTCTCGCGAAGCTTTCACACTCCCCATAGCTCCAAACCCCTTTCGGCACTCCCTCACACCCCTCCTCTCCTATGCCCCCCACACACACCCTGGCTTCGAACCCCAAACCCCCCCTTCCAGCCTCGCGAGAACCGCTCACGCCTCGCGAGACCGCTTACGCCTCGCGAGACCGCTTTCTCGCCTCCCTCCTCGGTTCTAGCCACTCTCCTCCTCACGCCGGACCTGCCAACATCACATTCTCGGCCGCCCACCCACACCTACAATCGTGCACGTAAGGTTGAGAGGCCCTGATTCCCTGTAAATTCCTGCATTGATTGATTCATGAACTGACTCGACTACAACTGGAAAAACTATCATACTTGACCCGAAAAACCTTATTCCTCACATGTAACCACTCGCACGCACCACTTAGATATCTTAACCATTCGCACCATTGTACTGTTATCTCGCACAAGAACATTTAACCTTACCTTGCTTGTCAATGCTTATTACCACTTGAACTGTACTTATATCTTACTGACTCTCACTGTATTTGATTTTTGTTGCCGCGGGCGCTGAATAAATTCCGCTTTATATGCAGTTCCCTTGTCGTGTTGTAAATTATATAGGTCACCCCCCCCCCCCGCCAGGTTCGAGGAACCTCTGGGTTAGTATGTCAATTTGCTTCAGGGTAGCTGAACGTTCGGGTGCGTACACTCTAGGAAAGCAAACATGAGCCTCAAATTGTAGCTTAAGTGCCTTAACCGTTATGAGCAGAATAAACAAACAATCACACACACAAAAACAACAAAAACATGAGCCTCGTCCATGACCAGATTGTCAATCACACAGTCAACCAGGCTCACACATCTCGGTCCGGCAGATCGGCAGTAATGGCTCAGTGGTTGGCAGAGCCTTGCTTTAAATCTGCTGTTACTGATCGACCTTGAAGTGCACAAGGACTGGTGCATATTTTGGTCAGCCCGGCATCAGACTTGCAGGAAGTCGCCAACATGGATAAAGTGTAGAATTAAGTTCAGCGGACACGCACCGGTCTTAATTAGGATTAGAACCAAGTGTTGCATTTTTCACATTACAAAGTCTTTGTTTTTATGTTCTATATCTGTGTTATTGTCGCTAAGCTACTACCGCCCACTTATGTATCATATCTTATTGCATTTGACAAGTCTACAATGCCAGGAAGACCAAAACAATGGTTATAAGTAAAAAGACAGATAAACCAAATATCAATATAACCATAGATGGCACAAACATAGAACAAGTATCCGAATTCATATATCTCGGACAAAAGATTACAAATGATGGGAGATGTGAGGAAGAAATTGGTCGTAATGCTTGCATGGCGGTTGCAGGGAGGCAGGGAAGGACCCCCCCCCCCCAACCGCTTCCTCCACGGCCATTGCTTCTTACGCAATCTCCCACGCTTCTCCCCCATATAGCCAGCCCGCCTGGCCGCTTCAAGCCACTCGCCCTCCCGCCTCCAGCCACACTACTCCTCCCCAGCTCTTTTTCTTTGGCTTTTCCTCCAGGACTCAGGCTCGCCCCCCGAGACCATCCACCTCCTCGGCCGACTTCATCCCGGGCCGACACACATCATGCCTGCCGGAAAGGGCCAGGGCCGACGGGCCGACGCGCCGCACGCAGGGAGGCTCAGCGAGCATCCGAGCTGAACTCGCCTCCGTCTTCACCACCCTCCTCACCCATGGGACACGGAACACACCCTGGAGGCGAGTGGGCCCACACCATGGAGGTGACCCTCCACGAAACAGTCAAGGCCCTGGAGCGGCTCTCATCCAGGTTCGACGCCATGACAGCCGCAACGTGCACACGGCCGCCGCGTCCCCGCCTCCGCGACGCCGCCTCATCAGGCCTACACCGCTGCCCTCCACGCACCGCACGCACCGCACGCCCGGAGGGGCCTTTCCGCCCCCACCACCACAGCCGGCGCTCCCGGGGGCGATCCACCCCCAATTCGAGAGGTTCGCAAGGAGCACCGCCACACCGCCTGCCCAGCCCCCAGCCGCGCTACTCCACCTTTACCCGCACCTACTCCGCCCTCAGGGAAGCGGCCCTCCCCAAACTTTTTGGCCGCCCGCTTCCCTCTCCCCTCAGGCTTCCACATCCCCGCCTGGCGCGCCCGCCTCCACGACTACCCCGACCTCCTACACTTCCTCGAGTTCGGATTTCCCTCGAACTTCTCCGCCCCTACCCACCCCCCCCCCCCGGCCTACCTTCACCAACCACCGAGAACCTCCCGACCACATCCCCCACATACGAGAATTCATAAAGATGGAGCTTACCCTCGGTGCCCTCGCCGGCCCCTTCACTGTCCCTCCCTTCACCCCCTTGACCCGGGTCTCACCGCTCGTGCTCATGGGTGGAGGCGGCGGGGGGGTGCCCCTCGGGCTTCGACTCCACCATCGCCAAGGACGTCTGCCGAGGTGGCGAGCGCACCTCCACTCGCGTCCCTCGCCAAGCACCGCCCCTGATGCGCGACCAGCTCGCCCTTGCCATCGCCCACCTCGCCCGGGAGGGACCCACCTCCATCGTCCCTCGGGCCGCCCTCCTCTTCGGGTACTTCGGCATGCTTGGGCAGTCCAACCTGCTGTCGCCGAGTTCCGAGGGCTGGTGCGGCCCGCATACTATCACCCGCGACGACGACCGCCCCGCCCCCGGGGGGCTCCGGATCCTCATAAGGACATCAAAGACAATCTCTGGGCCCTCGGAGGCAGTTGCCCTCTTCGTCCTGGCCACCCCAAACTCTGCCCCCTCGCTGCCTGGGAGGCCGCGACCCGTCAGCATCCTGCCCCGCCTGACGCCCCGGCCTTCATTATGGCCTCGGGCCACCCCCTCGACCCACGGACTCTGACCGCCCTACTCTGACCGCCCTACTCTGACCGCCCTGCTCCGAGGCGCCCTTCGCCCCTGAGGGGTCCCGGGCTCCCAGGCCTTCACGCTCCACACCCTCCGCCGCGGCGCAGCCCAGGCTTGGCAGAGGTCGCCATCCCCCACATAATGGCCCAGCGGACCTGGACCTCCGAGGCGGTGCATACCCCGCCCCGCCCCCTCGGCGGCTCCTCGAGCCCTCTCCTCCGTCTTGGTGGAGGGCTCCTCGGATCCACCTCCTGGGCCCTCGATCTCAGAGGCTCAGCCCTCTCGGAACTTTCCCTGACAATTGACATTGATCACCCCTATTGTTATCCTTGACATGTAGCTAGCTCATTGACATTGATTGATATCTCACTTATATTGTTGACATTGTTGTACCATTCTTCTCCTGCATTATCCTGTACTATCCTGGCATTTCTCAATAAAGTGCCTTCTTTCCACCCACGCCTTACCGTCCTTCCTTGTCGCACATCGGTCGTAATGCTTGCATTGCAGTTGATGTGAGGCAGGGAAGGACCCCCCCCCTGCTTCCTCCACGGCCGTTGCCTCTTACGCAATCTCCCGCGCTTCTCCCCCTTATAGCCAGCCCGCCTGGCCGCTTCAAGCCACTCGCCCTCCCGCCTCCAGCCCCGCTACTCCTTCCCAGCTCTTTTTCCCCACCCACCATCCCTATCCACCAATCATCCTCTAATAGAGTGGAGGGCTCCTCGGATCCACCTCCCGGGCCCTCGATCTCAGAGGCTCAGCCCTCTCCGAACTTTCCCTGACAATTGACATTGATCACCCCTATTGTTATCCTTGACATGTACCTCATTGACATTGATTGATATCTCACTTATATTGTTGACATTGTTGTACCATTCTTCTCCTGCATTATCCTGTACTATCCTGACATTTCTCAATATAGTGCCTTCTTTCCACCCATGCCTTATCGTCCTTCCTTGTCGCACATCAAAAGGATAACAATAGCCCGAACAACATTCTCCAAAATGTATAGAGTGTTAACATCAAGTAAGATATTAATACAAACAAGGAAGCGTATTCTTCAGTGTTATGTGTGGTCTACTCTAATGTATGGGGCTGAGACATGGACAATCTCTAAGAAAATGTACAAACGTTTAGCAGCATTTGAGATGTGGACTTATCGAAGGATGATGAAAACATCATGGACAAAGAAGATCACCAACAAAGAAGTTCTCAGAAAAATTAAAAATAAGAAAAGCTTGTTTGCCACTCTACAGACAAAGAAACTTATTTATTTTGGCCACATCATTCGTCAGAGTTCAATATACCGTACATTGTTGGAAGGGAAGGTGAATGGCAGCAGAGGGAGAGGGAGACCAAGAACATCATGGTTTACAAATATTTCACAGTGGACAGGCTTGAATTATTCACAGTCTATCAGAACAGCACACCATCGGGACAAGTGGAGAACCATTGCATCCAACCCTCGACTAGAGAACGGAATTATTGATTGATTGATTGACAAAGCCTTCAAACAGAAGCCTAGAAGCCACGTGATAAAGTGACGGTCGCTATGATACCATCAGATCATGTGACCCACTTTGAAGAATATCCAGTAAATACATTACAGGACTTCTACTTTCACCCGGAGCCTGCTTAACGCTATTATAATGCTGTTTTTGATACATCCGAGGTCGACACACTCTCGTACGAGACACGGTAATGTAGAGTAAGTGTGTAAGGGTGTCGGGGTGTATGGGGAAGAGGGATTGACAAGGCCATTTTAGTGTAAGCTGTGGGGCTACATTACTTGTCCCTATTTTGATAATAGGCTAATCCCATTATAGTCAGAATACAATTTCTTTTATATAAATAGAACAGTCACTGTGAACGATTTCACTACATACGAATAAATAAATCATGGCGAAAACATCTAGCTGACCTTAAATGGACTCGACCAAGGGCGTATAGCGCGTATATCTAATCAAATCTCCCCGTCAACACTCCTGGCTCACACGTCTCTACACCAGTAGGACCGGCTCTTCACAGGTATGGCGACGGAATATTGTACTGAGCACCCTGGAGAATCCTGCTCGGTTATGTGCTTGCGTTGGGCTATTTATAGACGACATGCAGTGAGGTCCTGACTTTAAATTCTGTGCATTCTTTACGTTTCCCCTGAAACATTTTATGTGTCCCCCGTACTCTGCTAAGCTGCACTCACCATACATTCTTTTTTTATGATCTGCTGCAGTAAAGTGTATATCTGAACTAGATACACCACAACCACAACCAGTTAAGTTAGCTAAATTAACATGTTATCTAAACCAGGAGCATACTCTCAACCCTCCATAAAAGACCGTCCCGCCACCACCTCCATGGTGAATATCTGATTCTGACTAGATACACCATAACCAGCAATGACAGTATGTTGCACCTAATTATCTTTATAATTTGCTATTGTATTTAAATAGCGTAAATCTTGACCCCCCAAAAATATAAATAAAATAACTGCCGACCAACAACACCCCAATACTGATTTCCTCATGTTTAATTATAATTTAGATGAGGGAGCTTGGGGGGTGGGGGGGACAAGATTTGAAAGATTTATTTTCAAGTGCCAACATTTTCTGATCTATATATGGTAATATTTGTATAAAAGAAAAGTCAGAATTGTCCTTGAAACTTGATTGTAAATAGAGTGGGTGCTTGGAAGTCAGTCCTAGCAACATCTGAGGACATTTACGGTTGAGTACTTACAGGTGACAGTGCACGATCCTGGTTGTGTGTAGGGCTTGCCAACTGCGGCATCACGCCACCAACACCGTGATACAACATCTGACTCAGTCACATTATATTGGCACTGTTCTCAACCAGTCCTTGTCATATCCTACTAATGCTCAGCGTTATGTGATGTTGCGCCACACCAATAAGTCTTAGACTTGGCTAGGGATCGAATGCGGGACCTGCTGCAAACGAAGCATACCATCCTTACACCCCCCACCTCTTAATTTCTGTTTGTGCAGAAAGTTACTTTGTGAGAGAAAACAAACCAGTCTCTGGTTTGCTTTGTTATGTCTTACTCACTGTCTATGCAACACGAGGCCGTCTATCACCAATATGAGGTCAAATCCACATTGCCATCAGCACGTCCCGACTGACACTAGTAACAGCATCACCTACCGTCCCCATCCCCAGCGTTCTGGCCACCCTGGAAGTGGCTTCCATTGCTGAACAATGCACCAAAAGCAAACCATAGTGGGCAATATATATGTTAACCCGACGGAAGTTCTTTTTGGTGCGAATGCGCGGCAGTATTAATCCCTGTAGATAAAAGTGACGATATTTCTGTTACGCTTAAAATGATATATTCCAGGCACATTTAACCTTCAAACAGAACGAGCTATGTCAATTTAAGTGACATTAAATGCAATGCGAGAGTCTTACCATGCCTCTTAACCAAGTGTACACGTCACCCGTCCAAAGTCAACGAACATAACGAATATCTCCGACAGAACCTAATTACAAGAACAGAAGAAATTCTGCAAGATGGCCAAGAACACAAGATATTTGAAGAGTTCAGACTCACCCCCTCTTGATCTTGCAGAAGTCGTAGGCCATCTGGCGGTAAGAGAAGGCCTTCTCGTTGAGGTATTTAGCATATCTCCGGATATAAGTGGACATGTCATAGCCTGCCGGAGAAAATTAGGTGAAGAGTTAGTGTCGTGCAAATAGGCACAATGAGGAACATGACGAGTGATTCATTAACAAATTACCAACTATTTTCACCTAGATTGAATAAACTAATATTTATACATTTCAAAAGAGACAAAAAGCAACTTCTTTGACCCATCTCACAGAGTTTACCGTTTTACGTTTCCAGTAACATAGTGCATGTAGATGAATGCATTTGGGTGAAAATGGTCAGAAACCGTTAATAGAACCATCCGCAATAAGCAAATACAGTATATGAGTGGGTGCTAAACAACAATTGGCTATATTATGTTGCCATAGCAACATTTGATTGAATTGGAGTCAGATACATGGGGCAGGTACATGACAACACAGAGGACATGTTTACATACGACAACATAGCACTACTAACATTCTAAGCAACGGACGCGGTGTTTACAGGGATGTGTATGTAGGAGTAGCAGTTTTAGTAGCAAGTATGTGGTCCTGGTTAGGTGCAGTGAACACTCAGTCTACTCTCAGTGTTTATCTCTCACTAGTTCCCGAAAGAGGGCCTCCTCATCAGACACTGACACCACAAGACAACACCGAGACAAGCTCTCATTAAACACGCATGTATGCACCATCTAGCCCACCTGTGGCAGCTGCCTTATATGCATATCATGTGTACATCTACACTGCCCATAGTTAACACACACCATTCCACACTAAAGTCTTTCACCAGACATCACTACGCATGCGTCAGGGGGAGGGGAGGGGGGCAGCACAACAGAATGGTACAACTGATATTCAATGTTATTAAACACATTTCTTGCGCGTACATCTGATTTTACTTGCATTCCAAACAGTAACGGTGTCAATTAAATAGACTGAATATAACATACTACTGCTATTGTCACATGACCCACGTCAGTGTTATGATTGGCTATGTTGCTCAAAACCATAAATGATAAACAGTGAATGGTTACATAACGCTGTTGGTTCAAGTGAATCCTTGCATGTGCGCAATATAAACCAAACGACACGTCCATGTACAACCCAGATAGAACCAACGAGTCTAATCAGTTCTTGCTGTGTATAAGCGAAGCTGCTGCGGACGCGTAGCTGCTGCGGACGGTGTCATGGGGTTGATTTAAATTATTTTAAATGAATACAACATAATTATAGCTCATGCTCAACTCGAGACCCTTCCACAAACCCCATCATTGTTGAATACTTGGACACTTTATGATTGAGCGAGTAACGGTACTTTTACGCCAGGTCGACAAAGACTAGATTCAGCCACCAACGCTTCACTGCAATAATTACAATTTGTGTATATTAATTATTATACACACTTCCCTGTCCAATTCCATACCTCAAAATGGTCATGTTCAGTGTCCATTTTGAATGTTGACACCTATTTGTAAATGACAACGGGGTCGTACTGTACTGCGCTCCTCCTATTAAGCCTCAGCATCTGGTCCGCGTAATCCATGACTGTATAGGCCCTAGGCAAATTAACGTATAACCTAATCACTAATATGATCTGTCAGGCATTGTCACAAATGAGGCGGGTTTTTTGGTGCTTACAGGTATATTTGGGTGAATATTAAAGTTGCATAGTCCGATGGTTTTTGACATTTTGACATTTTCTGAGATAAATACATTAGATTGATCATTATAATGTACTTTACTTTAGCTTGAAGTAACTTTTATTTTAAGTGGGTAACTTTTGAGATATTTGAAGTGCAACCATGCTAAATTAATTTGGCCAGCTTGCAAAAACTCTTGACACCATAGCCTTCTGCAGTAACAGGTTCTATTCAATTGCCTCACTATTCCCATATGCGTGGCAACAAATGTTTAATAAGTGAACCAGTACCGAAGGTAGATATGTAGAATGCAATTTAGATAATTATTTTGGTCTTGAAAATTTGATGTCATCGGACTATGCAGCTTTAAGCAACATAGGAAAATAATTTCATTATATATTTAGTAGATTATTACTAATTATGGGATAAGTTTAGTTTAAGTGTACGATTATTCAACGAGTTGGTTAAATATTAAGAAATATTAAGAATATTTTATCGGCTGGTAGTTGCAAACAATTTGTTAACCTGCGGACCCATTACTATTTTAGTAATAGACAATATCCACAACGCATGGAACATCTGACGGCGACGACGAACACTATGGTTGTGTGACTGTTGCCACAGCCCATACAAAAGCTATGGAAATTACTAACTTTCAAATGCACGTATGTCAGTCAAATTTTGGGATATTTTGAAAATTCCAAAAGTATATTGCTTTTGGATCATTGAAGCTTCCAAGAAAAATATAATTTTCATGTTTGGACCCTTTTGAAAGTTTTAGGAGCATACAAAACTAGTCAGTCACTATGAATACACAATATCCACAACACATGCGACATCTGACAGCGACGATGAACACTACGGTTGTGGGACCGTTGCCACAGCGCATGCGTGTGAATATCGTGTATAGCATAGCCATGAGATTAGGTCACAAGTACAACAGTTGTTACCATGTAATTAATCTAATTTGCCCAAAATTACCCATCAGCTCGCAATCTGAAAATCCGCCACTGCGGTCAAGTCATCACCAGGAAAACACCTTCCTACAGAGTCACTAATATTTCTGTGTATTGTCTTGGACATACATTGTCATTAAAAAAAGAATTATAAAATTAAATTCCAGGTTCCTATTTCTTGGATTTCTTTTTCAAATAAGGCTGATACGAATAATGTGTGCGTATGTTTTTTGTTTATCCCCAAAGTAAGTAGATAATACTTTGTGGTAAGGGGTGGTTTGAGGTCTATATTAAAATTAAAAGATTAATTCAGATAAATAACAAAATCCGCATAGATAAAACAAAAGTACATTACATGGTCTTTTCCCCTCGTCCACCTGCGAATTCGGAAGGTGCAATGGTGGAGGAACACATGACCAGTACTTAAACACTGCAAGCAAACTTAAAACCTTAGAACACTGCTACAACTAGCCACACGGGTAAGAAATATTCTTCCTGGAGGGACCCGCCTCCGCCCAACAGCTGTCTAGGAATGTCCTTTAGGCCGCCAATTCAACGTCTTGGTAGACGGGCGTCTCGGCCTCACTAGGCAGTCAGTGATTTCTTTTTATACTCCCAGTGCCCCTTTTTGATTCTTAATTTAATTAGGACAGCTTCGTACCCTCAGCATGTATGACACAAGAGTCTGGAGAAAACTGTGATGATAGACGGGGAATAGATTAGTTAGACGAATCTTACCTTGGTATAGATGATGGATAACTATTGTTTTCCCGAGGTATAAGCCTCGGCTAGACGTGGGTGAGGGAGAGTTAAGCACATCCGGGTCCAGCAATCTTTACCTACTAATTCAGGATAAAATGATCTCTAATAAATTCTTGAAAAAACTAATGTTTCCTTTGTACAAGCAACAGACTAGATGTGGTAGGGTGTGGAGGGTGGGCCCTCACCCACGTCTAGCCGAGGCTTATACCTCGGGAAAACAATAGTTATCCATCATCTATATCAAGGTAAGATTCGTCTAACTAATCTATTTTACCTCGGTATATAGCCTCAGGCTAGCCGCAGGCTAGGGAGACTTTACGTAATATCATTTTATCCTGATATTTCATTGTTATTGTTATGTTATTCTGATTATTTGTTTGGTATGGAACATTGTTAAAATCACTATTTGTGACTATGCTTATGTTCTCACCTTTTGACCTTTAATGCTGTAGCAGTCGTTGTGCGACACCACTGGGCTTCTCCAGACGCTTGTTATAATGTCTAGCAAACGATCGTTCGGTCTTCCACCTTGCATGCGCTAGGATGCGCTTGACCGAAATTCCTAGGAGGCGTGCTTTTGACACCATGGCTCCTCTCGTTGAGTGTGACGCATATTTGTCCGTATTCACTCCTGCCAGCTTTAGCACATTAATTGTCCAACGGGCAAGTGTGTCCCTTGAAATGCCCTTGTGTGGCTTAATAAAGCTTATCAATAATTGTCTTGAGTTTCTAACTCCGTGGGTCTTGGATATATATGTTCTAATCGCAGAAAACTACACACAGTTTTGGATTGTCCTTGAATTGCGTTACATCAATTGATGACAAAGGGTCGCCTATGCGATTAGATTTTAACAATGTTGTTAAATCGAAGGTGGCTTGCCTTCTATCTATTTCCAGTCCATCGAGTGAAAGTGCCACTATAGTTTGGCCTCGATGACCTGTGACTAACAGTAATAAAAGTGCTAACTTAAACCCTAATTGTTTTATGTCTAGAAATCTATTATGTGGCCAATCCTTAAACAGTTTGAAGACCAGTGACACATCCCAAAATCGGTCGTATTTTGGTTTAGGTGGGTTTCGTTCATAAATCCCCCTTAGTACCCAGTGTATTACGTGATGTTTACCCATTGTTTCTCCCCCTAACCTGGGGAGAATGATCGATAGAGCACACCTGGCCGCATTAATTGCGCCGTAACCGAGGCCATCTTGTTCTAACATCCTGAAAAATCTGCACACTTGGGCAATGGTTGGATCCATCGGTTTAACCTTTTGAATAAGACAGTAAACGCCCCATTTTTTCAAATATGTGGTATACATTTTAACTGTTCCTTTTCTCCACGCATGCGACACCAACCGTTCTTGTGTAATTTTGTCTAAACCAAATTGTTCTAGGTATTTATTCAGAAAAGGAATGCAAGCAATGGTGTTGTTGCTACGTTGCCGTGATGTTCCAGAGGGCCTTGGTGAGTTAGATTTCCTTGGGATTTTGGGAATCTTAGGCAGTCGCTGGCTGTCGAGACTATTCCCGCTAGCCACGGTTGTGTGTCCCATTCGGGGACAATCAGAATGGCGTGGGACCGATCCATCTTTATCTTTCGTGCCACTCTGGTAATGAGATTAAAGGGGGGGAAAATGTAATAAAATTCATTTTCCCAAATCAGTGAGAAAGCATCTATGTGCCAAGCAAATGGTTCTGGGTGCCATGACACATATTTGTTAATCTTGAAATTATTTCTTGATGCAAATAAGTCTACCGTAGGTGAACCCCATTGTTGACAAATTTTGTTGAAAATTTTTGTGTTTAATTTCCATTCTAAGTGATCATGAAAGACTCTGCTCTTTTTGTCAGCCAGGACGTTCTGCGAACCTGGGATATGAGATATGGTTAACCATATTTGATGTTGTTGTGCCCAGTTCCAA
The DNA here is from genome assembly GCA_030323885.1 of Branchipolynoe longqiensis. Classification (NCBI taxonomy): domain Eukaryota; kingdom Metazoa; phylum Annelida; class Polychaeta; order Phyllodocida; family Polynoidae; genus Branchipolynoe; species Branchipolynoe longqiensis. The sequence goes on from CM059189.1 coordinate 8,100,203, forward strand.
ATACTCTGTGCCAAGTTATTGCATTCTTTTGACTTTGTACCTCCCATATTCCTGACATATGCCATAGCTGTAGTGTTATCTGTCAGAAGTTGAACCGTCTTTTTAGGTATTTTAATTAGACTCAAAAGGCCCAAGTAAATCGCTCTTAATTCAAGAACATTAATATGGTCTGATTTTTCGTTATCTAACCATCTACCCCCTGTGGCTACATCATTTCGATGAGCTCCCCAACCTTGTAATGAAGCATCGGTAGTAACTACCGTGTTGGGTTGACCCATTCGAATGGGATTGGGGGAGTTATCAATATTGTCGATCCACCAAAAAATGTCTTTACAGCCGTCTCGGGAAATGTTCATTGGTCTTTCGAAGTTACCTTGTTTGCGTGCTAACGCTCTATTCTTGTCTATTTCTAGAGATTTGATATGCGCGGCTCCATAAAGAACAGCCGGGGCATACGAGACCATTATCCCGATAAGGACGGCGACCTGTCTAATCTTTGGCCTGGATATGTCAAGCAGCTGGGAGGCTGTGTCGTGAAACTTCTGGAGTTTCTGTTCCGTTAGAGATACGGTCATGGCTTTGGTGTTAATCAGAAACCCTAAGCATTTTAATTCCCTATTCGGGACGAAAACAGATTTCTTGTTATGAATGTAAAATCCTAAATCTGTTAATAAAGCACACAAATCAGTAACTGCCGTTTGGCATTCATCAAAGGATTCTGCCATAATAAATGAATCATCTATGTATGGGAACATTGTGTGTCCTATTCTACCCATGACTGCAAAAACAGGTTTTAACAATTTGGTAAACAGTCGCGGTGCGCAAGCTAGACCATTAGGCATGCATGTAAATTGGAAGAGGGTACCGTTCCAAATAAATCTCAGAAATTGTCTGTGTTCTTTGCAAATGGAGACTGTGTAATACGCATCTCTTAAGTCAACACTGGCGAGCCAGGCTTCCGGCGTAATTAAATCTCTCGCCGTTTCTAATGAGAACATTTTAAAATGTTTGTATGTAACCGACTCATTTAATTTGGTTAAGTCCAAAATCATGCGAATTTCGCCATTTGGTTTCGGCCTAGAAAAAACATTAGAAATAAACTGTCCTTCTGTGTTTTGTACTCGTTCAATAATTCTCTTAGTCTCAAAAAGAGAAACCTGAAAATCAATTTGTAGTTTTTCTTCTGCGTTAAATTTATAAGGGAACGGAACTCTTTTCTGTTTTGGTAAATCTGTGAAGGGTATTTGAACCCCTTTTACAATTTCCAAAATTTCGCTATCATTTGTAATATTACACCAGTTGTGTAAACAGTTCAGGATATTTCCTGCCTTAAATGTGCTTACATATGTTTGTGTCTCTTCAGACACCGTGTTGAGGGTAGAAGTCTGTGTTGTCGACTCTACTTGGCTCCTGGCCGTGGGAACTGGGGTCTGGGTGTAAACTCCCTTTTGTACCCGCGGTTCTCGTTCCACCCCGTGGTCTGTCGTTCTCCTCTGCCGCGTTCCCTGGGATTGAACCCGAAGGATGGACCTCCGCGTCCTGGCCTGCCTCCTCGGCGGAAGCGAAAATCCGAGCGGGGGCGTCGGAATTTGCCGGGGTTGTCAAACTTCTTACCCCTGTCAGTGTTCTTAGCGCTTTTCGTGTCGACCTCCACTGCTTTGAAGAGGTGCGCTAGCTGTCCCCCAAACATTTTGGTTTTGTCCAGCGGCTTACCGAGCACTGGCTTTGGTGGGAGGTAAAGTGTGTATTCTTTACCGTCATTGTCCGTAACTTTCTTAGACCTGGCAACTTCTTTGCCAGCATCTGTGGTCACCGACTTAAAGACGTTCTCGAAACGTCGAAACGTCATAAAGTTCGACGCTGCGGTAAGCAGCGCAATGCCTTTATCCATGGTGCGAGCAAGCGACGAGAATTTATTCTCGGCTTGCATTCTGTTTGCTACCGGAGTTATGGAAGTGAGAGCTCCGAGCACTGCTCTATGGATGGTACACAACGCGTTCTCGTAACGCCGTCTTTCATCCGAGAGATGGATACCTGCATCCATTTCCTTGCTGATGGACTCGGGAACGCCTTTGATTCCTGAGATTTGTTCGGTCAGCTTACTGATCACCTCAGCGGGTTTAAATGTGTGGAAATGTCCTTTTAACGTTTCCCGCATCATGGTAGTGGTACGCAACCGCTTTGCTTTCGCCAACGGGCATTTCTTTTTAATTTTTGCCCCTATCCGTGCATAGACACCCGCTCTTTCGGTGTCTGAGTCAGCCTCCGTCGTGGACGAGTCATTTGAATCATCAGATGATGAGTCTTTCTTCTTCTTCTTCTTTTTGTTCTTCTTGGTCTTTTTAACCCGCTTCTTGTTGACTTTGGTGAATTCATCACCTGAGCTACTCACGGGTCTCTTGAGCCTCTTGACTTTCAGTTTCGGAACCTCAAATGCTGATTCAGTTTCGTCATCCGAAAAGTCTTCCCAGTCGTCGTCTGGGATAGGAGGAGAGGGAACCCGTAAAACGGGTTGCGTATGTTTGTACTTCTCCATAAGCCTGACGATCTTGTCCTCTAGGTCCTCGTCTCCGCTATCCTTATCCGAAGGACCAGCTCCTGGCTGTGGGGACGGTGGCCGCGTCTGTGGCGGCGACGAATCGTACCCTGAGGGCATGCGGCCTTCTGCCGCTGCCGGCGGAACTTTGTTGCGCTTGGTGGCCATCGGTTTCTGTAACAAAAAAGTTACTTAATACCGGTATCGTCTCAACATGGGTCACAAAGTGAGCCCCATAACTGGGTTGAGGTATTATTCGTATGGTATAGAGTAACGTGTTTACACCGTTCTGTATACAGGCGTTAAGCTAATGGTATGCCGTAGGTTTTATCGGTAGTGAAACCAACCAAATGGAGGGGCGGCCATTGGCACGCCCGCTCTCTCTGTTTCGTACACTTCTCCCACCCGCGGCATTCTGCGCCAGCAAGTTGAAGAAAATATTACGAAACTCGGAGGCTCGCCTCAAAAACCGGTCTGGGGAGTCTATAAAAGAAACCCAGGACCATCCCCAACAAAACCCTCTTTTAGGGTTCGGAGGAATTTCCTTAGGAGATGCAACTCGGGTTAACATCTCTGCCTGTCTGTATACAGGTTGCGCTATCCAGCGGTATCGGTTTCGGTTCTGTACATAAGTGTTCTAACCTTGTGTTTTTTATAACACCCAAAACATGTCCAAATCGGACCTGAGAAAGTTCTAAGCTTTCATAATTGGATGCTATAAACCATCCTTAGGAAGTTTATCGCGATTATGCAATACTTACAGTTGGTTAAAGTGTTGTAGTAGTTAAATCCTGCCAGAGCAGCTCAGCGAACGTCCTCCCGCCGTGAGCTGCTTATGCTAATTGCTGGACCCGGATGTGCTTATCTCTCCCTAGCCTGCGGCTAGCCTGAGGCTATATACCGAGGTAAAATTGTACTTTAACCCCTTGCCTCTCCCTAAAAAGATGTTAATTTCTTCACTTCAATTTATTAATTGAAAATGCAAGCATTCCAACGAGGGGTACATTCCACACTTACCCCCCCCCCCCACCCCCCACCCCCCACCCCACTGCCCATAATCTCTGATCATCAACATCCTAGATATATTGGATTAACTGGGGCTCCAGCTTCTTTTGTTTGTGATTTGACAACATACCACAATGCCCAGTTACCGTAGACGCTATAGAGGGAGTGCACGTGACGTCATTACTTAGCAATCGGCGGTCAGCGGGCTGCCATCTTGGATTAATAGCACCCTCCCTAGCCATGTTGTGAATGCATGCAGATGCATTAAAACAGAGTTTTCTTGTGTTGTGGGAGGTTCTGGTCAGTTTACATCCAATGTGTTTACTTACTTTTACAGCACTTTAGCAACAACTTCTGAGGACAAACTGCTCAAAACAGTGACAAATAAATCAGTAAATAGCCACCGTGTAGGCAGTTGCAAGCCTTCTGTATGTCATCCAATATGGTCACCGAAAGTTGCCGAGTGACGTCATTACACCCCCTCTATATGCCAAAATCAGCACTTATTGTAAACACACAGCTGCGCCAATAGTTAGTGTAAAAGACATGCGCCCAGTCACAGCTTAATACAGATAACACGCCCCTTCCTGTCAGCACACTTAAGCCGTGTTCACACGGGCAATGTAAAGCGATTCGTAGAAATCGACTTGCCTAGTTCAGGTTACATTTCGTGTGTGAACAGGTGGCTGAGTCGGATTAGGGCTGAATCGATTCCTGTGATCCGGATACTGTAAACCACTTGTCGAGGTAGTTTACGTGAATCGATTTCTGTGAACCGATTTATTTTGCCCGTGTGGACGCACTGTAAATCGATTCATATGATTCGCCTTGTCTAAATCGCTTTAAACTTTTCAGGTGTGAACACGGCTTATGTCCTACCACATCTGGGAACACGGTGTGAGGTGCCGGGTGCACGTCATTAACACAGCTCGCCGCAACAGAGCAACTAGACCAGAAGTTCCTACCTTGGGACTAGCGCCAACGGCCTCACTGGGCAGGGCGGGGCAGTCCGTCCACAGTAGACCGGTGTGGCGTCCTCAGCCGTGTCCCATGCTCAGCCGTGTCCATCGCTTCTGCGCATGCGCGGATTTATTATTCTTTTTGTATCTCTATTTCCTACTGCACAAATTCACCACACTTTTATTTATCTTTTCTTGGCTGGGGGGAGGGGTCTAGAATTAGCCTACTTAGGCCACGGTTGTAGTCAATATCCAAATAAGTCTTAGTGAAGTGTCTTAGCTGACAGCTTGAATCTGGATGGATTTTGACGCATGCGCAGACGATGCAGAAGCGATGGACACGGCTGAGCACGGTACACGGCTGAGCACGCCACACCAGGAGAGGCAACAGCTGCTCTAATTTTCCCATTTTGTATATGTGATTTAAAAATAAGACGGCATGTCCTCTTCATGCATGCCATGAGGTAGGAGTGAGAAATTTGGCAAAGGTCGGTAATGGCAAAGGTCAGTAATGGCAAAGATCAGTAATGGCTCATCTGAGTTGGTTTGTGTATTTCGTGGGTCTAAACAAATTGTTGAGCGTATTGATTAAAAATGTGGGCATACACAGTTGTGGGATAAACTCTCCCGCTCATTCATCAATGGTTTCTGTGAATTCGGAAATCAGATTAAAATCTGATTTGTACCCTGCCTGTCGTAGTCGCCACAATGTACACAATGCCCACTGAAATATCGGTAAAAACAAACCACACGACACAACGGCTAACATTTCTGTAGACATCCTCACCCACACACACATATCCACAGGACAGTGCTTGCTCTATGTAAAACAACACACGGCGCCACGTATTGCTTATTATTAGCAACATTTCACACCTTAATGAACACACACAGTGAGATTACATACCTCAGTTAACACATGGTAGCTGCACACACACTCAGCCCATTGTGATGAGCATTTGATATCAATAGCAGCTAATATCAATCCAAATCTACAACTCATTGGAAATGTAACATGACCTCTACACACATGCTTTTGCGGCTTTCAGCTGTGGGGAGTTTCCTTGACTCCTTTAAGTACCTTTGACCGACACTACTAAATATACGTGGGGTTTTAGGGCATGCATCAGGCTCAGTGACCATTTGAACACAGCAAGCAGCGAGCCTAAAGAGTTGGGAAGCATTGACGGACTAACCTCTCTTGGCCTCATGGCCTGGACAGTGGCAAGGAGACAAAATGAGCACATGTAGTCGGTTAGGGGTAAGAAAATGCCGCTGGTGGAAAGGCATCTTCCCGAGCAGAAGCAGATGGCACAGTTCGCTACCCCTAGTTGATAGAGCGAGAACGGCTCAAGTGAGACAAACATGACGGGGAGAGAACGGGGCTGGTGTGGCACCGAGCAAAGAGTGAGCGCCTCTGACTAACATAAGACTGGCAAGCAGCTCAAGGGGACTTTGCCATGGGCGATGAGTAGCCACTATGCATGCAGCAAGTAACCCATATGTCACCGAACCCACGAGGGGTCGCTAAGCTTACAGGGCAAAGAGAACCTCCGGTGTCACTTAAGTCGGGCAACTTGACAAGTACAGGACGAGCAATGAGAAAGCGCCCGGAGGGTGAGCATGGTGCACGGGTCAGGTGAGCAGGCCGCGTCAGTCACCAACCTGAATCACCATTCACTACCCAAAACAGGCCACATCTGGTCATGGCAAAAGGTGAAACTAAGACCGACAAGATTGCTTCTATCACTAGATACTAGGTGCTGCTGGTATCATTAAACAATAACACAACATCCTCCGAAACATGCCAACGTGACTGGGTTATTAAACCGGTTAGGAAAGTTTGTTTTATTTAACGACACCTCTACAGGAAACCGGTAATACCCCAGTCACACTACAGCTTGCGACCACTTTGCGCCCACCTTAGACCAAAGAACCCACACTCACCATTGACTCCCAGACATCGGCAACCATTGTTTTGGTAGAAAGGACGTCCCTGGTGAGTGTAGGTTCTTTGGTCTAAGGTGGTCACAAAGTGGTCGCAAGCTGTAGTGTGACTGGGGTATTAGGCTCATAATGAACGACATATGTTTCATGTGAACCATTGACAATTCTTATACTTGACATAACATTTATGAAGCGTTTATCTCATCACTCTGATATGGTGCCGCCTCGAACCACATCACTCAATGGGGTGTGGGTTGTTTCCCATCTATAGTCAGACCACTCATGACGTCACTGATAAGACCGGTGCTTCTAAAAACAACCATGGACACGGCATATGTAATTGGCTGCAAAGAAATGTGTTTTTGAGGGCGGTGGGGCTTGGGGTACTAGTCTATTGTATGATTATGTCTACGGCGACATGCAGAGTTTAACACTAAAAGAAGAGGTTCTTCCCTGCAGAGGAAAAGCAAACGTACGAATTGTTCTATATTGTTTGTGGAAAAGCCAATATGATTGGTATACCAACATTGGCAGTTTCCAAAAGTATCTAAAAATCTCTTCCTATTGATAAGTTGGGTGGTTCGTGTTTTACAGAATAACAACACCTAACATCGCAAGGACGGTACCAACTTATAACAGTGCGCACTCATGGTGACTTTATAGGGCTGCACCACTGGAGGACATGGCCGCCAACATTACCCGATAGCCCACTCAGTCACATCCTAATACTGAGCAAATCACTCCTTTCCATATCTTAATAGTACTGAGCGCTGGACTAGGTACCGACACATATCAATTTTCTAAGTCATTGGTTTGACTCGGCCGAGGTTTGAACCCCTAACCTGCACGGAAAGCCAGCCGGTGTTCTTACTAATTCGGCCAACCCATCCGGTGCCTTATAATAAAGCAGGGGCGCGCTTGTTTGGCAGGGATCAGTGAGATTGTCTCTGCTAAAGTGGTCAGATGAGGTAACCCGGACTGTTTCACTAAATTGAAGTTCTGGAAATTCTGCCACAGGAGCCAGAGTTAGTTCCTTAAGTTGCCTGGGTCAGTCCAAACTTATCTAGCCACATGCACACTCCATCCACGTCATGCAAAGCTCCCTCCAAAATAATTCACATTACTAAATTCTTTTCTTTAAATCTTTTATATATATATTTTTAAAGAACCACGTCTGATTCTTAATATATATATTAGATTAAACACTGACGTGTGTCCTTACATATTGCTCGCAACAGCGCGACATCAAAGAGTTTCTCCAATGTTTGCCAATAAATCACATTTTCAATGTGTAGGTTAGCAGGAATTTGCATAGACTCGGGCGTTCTCCCCGCGACTTTCAAATATGCGCTGTAATTTGTCAAAGCTACTTTGTTGGGTTAGAAATGGATAGAAAGTGGGCGAAAATCTTGCTGGGTCTCGTCAGCTCTAGGACTAGATGAGTGATTCTCCAGAATTGGAGACCCGATTGTTGCATTAGTGTCAAATATAAACATGTATTCTGAACATCTATTGTATACTATTTATAAACTTCCAGGTGAGTGAAATCAACCAAAAACAAAAAATCACTACCACAACTGGTTTTGATGTAATTAGGCTTCAAAGAATTTTGATGTAAAGAGTGTCCTGTGTGTTACAATGTGACACCACCATCATTTAAGTACAGTATCACAAATGTTGACCAGATTATTGGTATGGGATGTTGAAGTACAACAGGAAAGATAACTTTTAAAGCACAAAGTGCAGTATCTACATTAAACACTGATCACAAAAAAAAACTAATTTAATTTGTGACACCGTAACGCACGTCCCATCACAAATCAAATGTTTTCCATCTTCTTCATATATAACAATTTTTTGTTGTGTTATCAAAAGAATTATTCCATATAATATACTCATTATATGTGTAGTTCCTTAAAAGCAGATCATACATATTTGTCAGAGTATAGCGAAGTTAGTAGTTTGCGAGACAGTGTTAAATGTGACACCAAAACACAGTGTTTCATGTGACATTATCTAATGTGTTATATATCAATAAGAATTTAAATGAAAAAGTAGTTAATTGCTTAGATAAGGAAGGTACGGAGAATAGGAGATATCTCTCAGAGCCAGCATAACGTAATTTTATGCTCAATAGAACCCTACTATACTACTCGTTTTGGCGCTGTGCGTACATGTGCACAAAAAAAAGTGACACGTCATGATTTATTGCAGATTACGTCACTTCCTATTGGAGTCCTGAGAGCATCCATGGTTGTGTGTGTGTGGGGGGGGGGGGGCATCTAAGGTCAATGGACTCTCAGAGCCAGGATTACGTAATTTTATGCTCAATAGAACCCTACTATACTACTTGTTTTGGCGCCGTGCGTACATGTGCACAAAAACGTGACACGCCATGATCTATAGCAGATTACGTCACTTCCTATTGGTTGATTGATTGATTGGTGGTTGCTTTACGCCGTGTCGGCAGCATAGGCCATATTCACGGCGAGAAATGTTTGTTTTTGTTCAAACCATCGCTTTTACATGTAAAAGCATACAATCAATTTTGTGTCAATGGACACTCATGAATTTTGTAAACTCACAATCATATAGCTAAATAAAAGTCTAAATGATAGTATTATTCACTGATGAAATTGGTTTAAAAACCTATATGAGTTGGTACAAACCAGCTGCCCTCAAAAAGGCTAAAATCTTTTCTTGTTTTACTTTAGTAAAAAGGTCTTGGATGTTGTTTGCAGTGTAAAATTGTTGGCGCAGGGCCATGAAATCCACACAGTTTAATAAAATGTGTTTTAATGTCAGTGGGGACTGACATCCAATACATTCAGGGGGAGGCTCCCCCTTGAGCAGAAAAACGTGTGTTAGCCACTAGTGGCCAATATGGCATCTTGTTAAAACAACCTGGTCGTGTCGCCCTTCCAGGCGACTCTGCGGCAGTCCGTTCACGGAGGGGGTAATTCCATGGAGTTTGTTGTCTGGGTGTTCATCCCATTCGATCTGCCATAGGTTCCAAATGTATTTTTGAATGGTAGGTTTCAGATCAGAGTGGGGAATATGACAGTGTTCCAAAGGAGCAGTCAGGGCTCGAGTGGCCGCTTGATCTGCTCTCTCATTTCCTGGGATACCCACATGACTAGGCACCCAACATAGGTGAATGTCAAATTTTGCTATTGAAAGAGAGTTTAGTTTAATGAGTACTTTAAGTAGTATTGGGTGGTCCAGTTTCCTATTGTTTAAAGCCTGAAGGCAGGAAAAAGAGTCAGTAAAAATGATGAATTTATGACTGGCTGAGGTTTCGATGCACTCTAACGCGAGTAGGAGTGCTCGTGCCTCAGCAGTAAAGATGGAACTCTGATCTGGAATACGCGTACCTAATTCACGTCCGTGGACGATTGCTGCCGCAGAGACTCTGTTGTCTGTCTTTGACCCATCCGTGTAAACGGCAAGGTGGGCGCTAAAAGCACTTCGCACATCGATAAAGCTTTCATGATATGAAAGTGGGTGTTTGACTTTTCTTTGACATGGCCAGCTGGAGGATGATGTTTGGTTTCCTCAGCTGCCAGGGAGGAACATCTGAATATTGTGAGGGTGCTATGTTATGTATATTTGCCCTCAAGGCCTCCAAATGAGGCTTTATTCTGAGGCCTAACGGCTTTATGTATGTTGGCCTTGATTCATAGAGGCATTCATATGGTGGCATAAAAATGTAGTTATATGCAGGATTTAAAATATTTCCTTTTAATTTTATCGCATATTGCATCGACAGTTTGAGCCTTCTACTCTTAAGGGAAGGCTCTCGGCCTTCGACATAAAGGCTCTGGACGGGCGAGGTTCTAAACGCCCCCAGGGCCAGCCGAAGGCCTTGATGGTGTATAGTGTCTAACTGTGATATGTATGATTTCCTGGCTGAACCATAAACAATACAGCCATAGTCCAATTTTGAACGTATTAAAGTTCTATATAATTGGAGCAGAACAGTGCTATCTGCTCCCCACTGTGTGTGGGCTAGAACTTTTAAAATGTCCAGTCCCTTAAGGCACCTGGACTTTAAATACTTAATATGAGGGATAAAAGATAATTTGTTGTCAAAGATGACTCCTAAAAACTTGTTCTCTTTGACTACTTTTATGGGATCATTTCCAATTGTTAAATTAGGTTCATGGTGCAAAGTCCGTAAAAGACAAAAGTGCATGCAAACGGTTTTCGATTTGGAGAATCTAAAACCATTTTCCATTGCCCATGAGGAAAGGCTATTTATATTTAATTGGATTTGCCGTTCTATAGTGTTCATATTTTTACCTTTACCTTTATGACATATTAAAAAGTCATCTACATAGAGACTGCAGGATACAGTACTCTTAATGGATTTGACTATATTGTTAATTTTAATGCCAAAAAGGCTAACAGATAGAATGCTACCCTGAGGTACACCCATCTCCTGATCAAAAGGATCAGAGAGGGTAGCATTGACCCGAACTCTGAAGTTCCGGTTTGATAAAAATTTAGAAATGAAAATGGGCAAGCGCCCTCTAAAACCCATATTGAACAAATCCTTCAGGATGCCGTACTTCCATGTCGTGTCGTATGCCTTTTCGAGGTCGAAAAACACGGACACGACATGTTCTTTGTTTATGAAGGCATTTCGAACGAATGACTCCAATCGGACCAAGTGGTCGAGGGTACTCCTCCCCCGCCTGAAACCACACTGGAAGTCGGTCAGATGGTGCTCCGACTCCAGGATCCAGACGAGGCGATCGTTAATCATTCGTTCGAAAGTTTTACAAATGCAACTTGTAAGCGCTATCGGGCGGTAGTTCCCGGGCTCGCTATGGTCTTTCCCCGGTTTGGGGATGGGAATAATGATAGCCTCTTGCCAGGAGGTTGGGATGTCTCCCGTGCGCCAAATATTATTAAAAAGGTGCAGAAGCAGTTCTATTGGTGCTGGTGGGAGGTGTTTTAAAAATTGGTAGTGTATTTTGTCTGGACCTATTGAAGTGTCATGCGATCTATTTAAAGCGTGCTTTAATTCATCTATTGTGAAGAAACTATTGTAGTGCTCAGTGTTATTAGATTTGAAATTTATAGGTTGTCTTTCCAGGCGCAACTTCATCTGTGCAAAGGCCGGAAGGCAGTTTTGCACAGATGAGTTCTGGGAGAAAGTACTGGCAAGAAGGTTGGTTGGCTATATCAGTTACGGAAGTTAAAAGAATATTATTGTGTTTTAGATGTTGGACCGATGATCCAGCATATTTTTGTTTTATTTTCCTTCCTATTGGAGTTTCCATCTAAAACGTCACCAATCTGTCTGATAGGATGGTTTGTTTAGTCTGTAGTCTTTCCTTCCCTCCCTATAACATTTCAGTGCTCAAATATCGAATTTGTAAATTGTCTGGTCCGTACGTTACATATGTGACACGTTCAATAAAAATTGCTTTAAATCAGCCAATTTCTGATAATTCCAGATTATCTATTATTTGAAAACATTATAGGTCATAGATTAAATAAAAGTATTACTGATTATGCATACCATGCTTGATAACTGATCAAACTAACGAACCATCTGTGCTGTCAGTGTGACACCAACGGTATGCACAGGACAGGTATGTTTACAGCGATATTGTCATGTACCTATGCAATGTAAAAACTAAAAGTAGTGAAAAATATCTTTATTGATATAATCTTTCCAACATAAAAGCAAATTGAATTAACTGTGCTTGATAGTTTTCTTTATTTACAGCTTCAAAGATGGTGGGCACTCCAGTGCAAATTCATTGCTGCCATTTTTTGGTAAATTTTCCACTTTAATTATTTGTACACCTTGCAGACTCTTTATGTGTCTGGTTTTGATTACTAGTGTTTGCTTCGTATATTCCCTATAGGTATATGAACAAATTGTTTTCCTGAAATTGTTTTGAAGAGTTTAGTGATTAATAATGAAGCACATCCCAATGGGTCTCCAATTCTGGAGAACTACTCAGTTAGTACCTAAAGGAAAACAATGCCTATGGTATTTTCCTTTAAGTTTCTATTAGAGGGAGGAGTCTCAACCCAATGTTTAATCATGGGGATATGTATATATAACAAAAAGACCAAAATGCAGGGATATTCTAAAGACTGCCATGTCTTTACCAAGCCTGTGTGACTCGTAAACTGACCATTATGAACGCAATTCAATGCTCGTCACAGAGGATGTTACTTGACAACTTTTCCCGTGGGTTTATTCATATTAATATTCCGAATAGTTCACAAAAAGTATATAATATGCAATTCAATTTATCAACGATTAACCATTCGATTGTAAACATGCGCATGCGGATAGGTTCCACGAGTACATACCTTGGACACCACTTTTATCCAGGAAATTTCCCAAATTGAATGTACAATTGTTGGATGCCAAGTATTGCGTAAAGCGCTGAAAAAGAAAAAAAAACAATGAATTACATTTCGTCAGATTGTACACGTGCAAGTTGGGAATGTGTATTTTAAGGAGCTACCGTTCCAGTTCAATTGTCTCAGCCACGATTTAAGACATAGAATTTAAATAACCTAGTTCTATAAAGTCTGTTCTACGTGGACCTAGACGAAATATTTTATCGTTATTGCAAATAAAAGTGATATAGAGCGAGTGTGGTTTTTTTCTCTTCAAATATTCGCTGTCGAGTGCAAGAATGTGTGTATTTTACACCTGAGCTGAATACATCTGACAAATACTATCAGGTTTTACAGGTCGTGGTCGCTGTAAACCAATACAAATGATGCAACTGTACTAGTTTATTTGTACCGCTTTGTTACATCGGTAAAATGCATCCCCCCCCCCCCACTTACTAACATATGACTATGCCAGAAACACGTTGAAATTGTCCAACTAATAATAGATTTTTAACCTAGTTAATGCAAGACTCCCCGAGTCCTAGTACGTTTTTTCGGAAGCTTAGTTTGTTTTACGTCCTAGCAACATCTAAGATCATATCAGGACGGGGACCGACTTGTGATAGTGTGCACTCATAGCGACTTGATAGTGCTGCCTGTAATGTTACGATTAAGAACCGACTACACACGTTGACGTCTAGTTGCATAATAATTTATTCCGGTGCCTCCAAGTCTGCGCTGGTCGCCCGTCCGCTGGTTCCTCTATGCTCGCTCCCAGTGTGTCCCGGCTTAGCACATACATAACATCTCCCTTTCAATACAACAATTATCAAATAACACACAAGTAACAAATCACAATGTCAAAATATTCACGTTGACCAATTAGCCAAGTCCCAGTCGCTGCTCCCATGAATCTACACCGACTCCTGCGATCGGGATCATGAAGCAATGACCAGTATCTGTAAAAGTACAATGTCATATATTACAGTGTCCTACAATGTGCATGAGTCGATATTCCATTAAAGTCTGTTTCTTCTTCCTATAGGTCTATCAACATCACATAATAAAACCGGAATCTAATATCCCATTCACATGGTATTTTAAATTACCACGCCTTAACCTATACGATACAAAAGTTACCCACATGTCACGTCACAGAATTCACATTTTCTTCTCGTTAATGTCCCTTTCAGTTCTGTAAGTCTTCTGGCTCTTGTGGCACACATGCCTAGCCTTATCTCCTTTTCAATAACGAAATTCTGCTAAACATACAATACATAACAATGTAATCTGAAATTATATTTTACAATATATGTACACTCTTACGTCAAACCGTTTGAGTCAAACACTGACTTATTCTTATCAATAAAATAGTCATTGCCATTCACCATTTGGTTTTGCCTCCATTTTTACCGTGTTACTAGTTTCATACATACAACTTAATTACATGTTATACAATTCCTTTATGTGACTAACCTTTCACACTTTCCCATGGGAACTGGCTACTGTTATCATGTTTTCCGTCTCATTTGAGACAAGCTTATCTCCTCGCCTCAAATTGGATATATTATCTGCCATAATTTTACTCACTAATTGCTATTAGCTTCTCGCGCCTCTCGTTTCCATACTTTGTCAGCTTTAGTGATATGCCTGTTTGTTTTGTTACCCTACTGATATCCAAGCCTCATTGTATACAGGTTTAATCTCACGGCCGTGCCTCGTTATATAATTAGCTGGTTTCTTATCTTGGATATCTGATCGATATGACTGTCGGTGTGCTGGGTCTGATTTGTTCCGCTCTGTCGGTATTATCGTGTTTTGTGGGAAATATGTGCTTTCGGTTTCTCTTGAGTGTGAGATTGTTCTGGTTCGTTAACTCATATTTTCTTGTGTTCACATCAAATTTCTTTGTTATCACCCCTGACACCCATTTTCCTTTGCGTATGACATACCTGACCCACCCCCCACTTTTAACTGGCTATGTTCTTTTCCTGCGTGTCGGTCATACCATCTCTTTGGTTCTGCTTAATCTTTTCAATCTGGCTTCCTTTCACTCTCTCGATTTTTGGTTTTAGTTGTTTCTTTAATGTTGGTAATTTCGACCTCAACCTACGACTCATCAAATGTTGAGCGGGTGATGCGCTTAGTTCCACTAATGGCCCTGTCATATTACGACGCTTCTTGCTGGTGCAAAATCACTTTTAATCGTCGAGACATTGTCAGCGCAAAGTATTGGTAGTGTGCGGCCAACGTTGTGAGAAAAAAAACAAAAAGGTTTGGTGCACCGTCCTGATATGACCTTAGATGTTGCTAGGATGTAAAACAACAAACAAACAAAGCAACAGTTTTGCGCCACATGTGGGAACGACCCTCACACGCGCGGGGCATGTGCCTAGCGTTTGCATAACGTTATTCCAGCACGTCCAACGTATCTCGACGTGCCCCTAACATCGCCATAATGTTGGCACCCGCGTGTCGTCGCACGTCAAAAGTTTTTTGCAAGCGCAAAACTTTCGATGTGCGACGCCACACGCCGCCGACCCTCGTCGACCATCCCCAAATACCAACGCGCGCCTAACGCTTCCTGACGTTGCGCCCCCAAAAATCACATACGTTGACGGGCGCTGGCGAGAAGCAACGTAATGTGACAGCACCTTAAAGGTGTATTTCTGAAATTTAGCAAATATAAATTATAATCTTTCGACTCACTTATTGCCTTTTTCATCATAGTTTTCAGAGTCTGGATGTGCCTCTCAGCTTATCCATTACTTTGTGGGTAATTCGGGCTTGAAAAAAACTATTTCGAACCCATACTCTTTTGCAAATCATCTGTATTCGACACTTGCAAATTGGGGACCATTGTCTGACACTTCCGTTGATGGAATCCCTTGCCTGGCAAATGTCTGCTTCATAGCTAATATGACTGCTTTGGTAGTTGTTGTCTGTAATTCAATAACTTCCGAGAATTTCGAACAAATAATCTTTGTTACCAATTTGAAACAGATCTGCCCTTAATTTACTGAACGCTAAGCACGGTATTTCATGCGACCACAGGGGTTCACTGTGTTGCTTGTTTCTATACTGCTGACATAGAGCACATTGCGCTATCTTATCTTCCAGCTGCACCTGCATTCCCGGCCAAAATACATGCTCCCTAGCTAATCTTTTGCTCTTGATGATACCCTGATGTGTCTCATGCAATTTATTCAACATTTATCGTCTTTTAACAACACATCGCCCTGTCTAGTTATCTCCTCTCGAAACGTTTGGTATGGTGTGGTGTATTTTGGTATCAAATTTTTATCTTCAGGCCACCCGTGTTTTACTAGCTTGCTGACTTATATTAATACCGTGTCATTCTTTGTTTCCCTGACAATATCCTGCAAGCATTCCTGCAGCATTTCTCCCGATGTGACGTTTATTTCTTTATCGAACAGCTCGTTCGGACCGGCGGTGTCGCTGTGGTCTCTTGATAAGGCATTTGCAACAAACATGTTACACCCCTTAATGTGTGTCAATTCTAAGTTATAATTTTGCAATCTCATTCTCATACGTTGCATGCGTGCTGACAACTGATGGAGCGGTTTGTTCATTATTGCTACTAATGGCTTATGATCTGTCTCTATTCGCACTTTCTTGCCGAAAATATAATTATGAAATTTTGTGCACCCAAAGCATATTGCTAGCAATTCCTGTTCTATTACTGCATAACTACTTTGCGTTTCATCTAATGCCTTGGAAGCCATCGCTATGGGCCTCCCTTCCTGCGTCAATGCTGCCCCCAACCCGGACTTTGATGCATCAACTTGAAGAGTGATTTCTTTCTTTACATCATAGAATCTCAAGATTGGTGCATGCGTTATCATATATTTCAACTTATTAAATGCTTCCTGCTGCTCTGCTTGACAATGACATGCAACTTCCTTGTTTGTGAGCACACGGAGTGGTTTCGTTATGAGTGCAAGATTAGGTATGAATTTTCCTACATATGCCACCATGCCTAAGAATCGCTGTACTGCTTGCTTTGTAGTCGGGGTGGGCATGTCAGTGATAGCCTGGACTCTCATTGTTGGGTTCCTGCACATGAAACTATGTGGCCTACATATTCTACATTTTTCTTACATATGTTAGACTTATCAGGGTTTAACCTTAAGTTCACTTCCCTGGCTCTTTCCAGAACAGCCCGGAGATTGTCATGTTCTTTGATAGTTAGTTGTACCATATACCAATATGTCATCAGTTATGATGTTTACACCTTTGAGATCATGCAAAATACGATTCATTTCGTAAATGAAAATGTCTCCAGCAGTTTTAATCCCAAATGGCAGTCGCGTATATTTGAACCGTCCCCACGGGGTATTAAATGTACATAATTTGGAACTCTCCTCATCAAGTTGAATCTGCCAATACCCACTGTTGGCATCAATTACGGAAAAGTATTGCGCTCCATCCAACTTAGCAACTACCTCTTCAATTGTTCTAGTGGGATATGGACCCCTTCGTATGGCTTTGTTTAATTTGGTAGGGTCTAAAGATACCCGAATTTTGTCCTTGTTTCTTCACTATGGTGATGGAATTTACCCATGGGGTTGGTTCAGTTTCCTCTACTATTACACCCAATGCAACCATTCTATCTAATTCTTTCCACACCTTATTTTCAATCGCACGCAGGATTCTTCTTGGAGGATGGAAAGTACTATCTACATAAATTCCCGCTTCTACTTTAATAGTGCCTAGACCAGTGAATACATCATTAAAGGACTTTACCATTTGCTGCGCTTCATCGTTGCCTTCCGTGATTTCTGTCCGTATGCTGTCAACATGAGACAAGATGCGTAACCGAAAGCACGCCTCCTTGCCTAAAATAGGATATCCCCTCTCGATCACTTGGATTGGAAACGCAGCCACTGGTCTCGAACCTGAAGCCTTGTTTCAGCTTACGGGTTGATTGTCTGTCCGGAGTATCTGACCAGTCGACATCTAGGTCTGGTTAGTTCCGCTCCATCGATCCGTTTGAAGACATCCATCGGGATTATGTTTGCCTCTGAACCCGGTTCCAGGTTGAAGCACACATCGACTGACCCAACCACAAATCGGTTGATTTTCCCCCCCCGTCGGTCGATATCGCCCCGATGAATAAATCGTCCCCCGGTTGCTCATCCTGCCAGTCATTTCACTCGTCGTCCCTTTTGATCGTGATTTCATTTACGGCTGCGGCCCTGCTACGGCACACTTTAGCAAAATGTCCGATTTTCTGACACACAAAACATGCTTTTTCTCTGACAGGACACGCCTCTCGGTCTGGTCTGTGTGTATATCCACACCAGGCACATTCAGTCCACGTGTCAGTACTCCTGTTCTGCTGATCGCATGCCCAACCATCAGCCGGCCGCTGCCGCCGCTGCTGCTGCTGCTGCTGCTGCTGCTGCTGCTTGCTGCTGCTGCTGCTGTTGTTGTCGTGCCCCATGTGTCGCCTGTCGCGATGCATCATACCGCTGCACGGCATCCACTGAATACTCAGAATCACTGGCCCCGTTATCCGCTTCGCACGATGTTCACTCATCCTACACATCTCCTCGCACAGCTGTAGTGTTAATTTTGGGGTTTGCAACAACCGATCCCTAATGGTATGGCACTTGATGCCACTCACCAACTGGTCACACATGAGCGACTCCTCTAGCGCACCGTACTGACAATGTCTTGTGCCTCACTTCCCGTATGTACGCGTCCCTCCTTTCCTGTCCTTGGTTATAAGCATTGAACCTATACCTTGTCACCCTGATGTTTGTCCTTCCCTCGCAATACACCATGAACGCCTCTCTCAATGGTGCAATTTTATCCGTGTCCCCCGGAGCAAAGTTCATAGACTGGTGGATTTTTTGTGCCTCCGCCCCAGCCACGTGAAGAAACACACAACACTGTACTTTCTCGCTTCTGCTCAATACACCAGCTGCAGTGGCATAAATACTGTATGCATGGATCCAGACTTTCCAGCTGGCTGCTATGTTGTCATCCAGGTTCAGAGGCTATGTTGTCATCCAGGTTCAGAGGCCCGGGTGGTTTCAATCCTGAGAGAGCCATGGACGATCAGAAGGTCCGCTTCTGACACCATGTAATGTTACAATTAAGAACCGACTACACAAGTTGACGTCTAGTTGCATAATAATTTATTCCGGTGCCTCCCAGTCTGCGCTGGTCACCCGTCCGCTGGTTCCTCTACGCTCGCTCCCGGTGTGTCCCGGCCTAGCACATACATAACACTGCCCACTGGGAGACCAGGCTGCCAGCACCATGACCTGATATCCAACTCAGTCACATTATCCTGACACTGAGCCAACCAGTCCTTGCCCTATCCTAATAATGCCGAGCACCTGACTAGGAAGTGACAAGTATCAATTCTTTTGAAGTCATTGGTTTGACTCGACCAGGGTTCGAACCCACGAACCCATGGGTTCGGATCCCCGATCTCCCAAAACGGGATACAGACGCTCAACTCATTCGGCATCCTGTCTGGTATCAGGAGGTGAGCAAGATATCGATTACTTGATAAAGACCAATTTAAAAAACGGGAGATATATGCTCACATGAAGACTGATACAAAGTCGGCATCGGCAAATTGCACATTTACATAGGCGATTGTTGCCGCTCACTGTCGTAGCAAAGGTTGAGGTTGCAACATGTTCATGGATCGGCGTCGTCCCCCTCCCGTCACCTCACTTTGAAGGACGAGAACAGGACGAGCACTGTAGTGTATTTTCGCATTACATACGCCCGTCAGTGTGCTCCGATTGAGAGGCGTTCTTTCTCAAGACCACGGTCCGAACCTGGCACCGCCCCCAAACGTTTCAATATCGTCCACATACTGTTATTATCTTACCGGGTAAGGTCGCGGTAGGGTACACCTAAACCACTGATAAACCTCACTCTCCCTCGCATATTCTTCATAGCCACCACTTCTCACCCCCCCCCCCCCCCCCGCTCCAATCCACCCAGCAATGTACGTCCCCGACAACTGTCAAAAGACATTAATCGTCTTTTTTCACCCCACCCCCTGGGGGTGGGGGGTGGAGGGGGTGATCATACAAGTAAATAAAACTTTGGTTTGGTTTCTAAGTACCAGGTATATTAAAATTACACCAATTTCTACACTAAAACTGTCATTCCGCTATCTTCAGCACCACATTAGATGGCCACAGATATCTTCACCAAGCTCATGGTGATGGGAGGGAAATGAGGAACAAAAGTAAAGCTTGCTACTAGTCATTCTTTTTCTTTCCACTGCGCAGTACACTTTACCCGCAACCCGAAATCTCTGTTCCATCTCGTTACCACACCCAACATACCATTATCTAGGCCTCTAGAGTAATATCAGTGTCATCCCCTTCTTAAAGTTGCATGGTCTGATGAAATATAATTTTGTCAAAATTAAAACTACTTACATTTGATCCTATATATCCAACTTAGACACTGGTGTATTAGCTAATGATTTGGGACAGCATAATTCAGAATAAGCAGTGAATCTATAAGCTCACCCCTTTAGACACTCGTTTTGAAACACCCATTATGCAAGGAGGCCAATAACCAACTAGGCCAATCTCTTGACCTCATTAGCCCCCCACCCCCAACCAAGTAGGCCTACTGTGCAGGGCCATAGAGGGGAAGGGGAAATGAGGTGGATGAGTGTGTGTATGTGTCTGTGTGTTTCCTGACCTGACTTTACAGAGACACACAGACAGACATACACACAGACATACACACACACAGACAGACCCACACAGACATACACACACATACACAGAAACATAGACAGAGACAGACACACATACACAGAAACACACAGATAGACACACACAGACCTAGATATACAGACAGACACAAGCAGACACAAGCAGACAACAGACACACATTTTATTTAGTTAAAAACCCTAGTGCCATTGGCCTATGGGACTAATCCGTTACCAGAATGTTCCAACCGAAACAGAAATACCTACCTACAGTCCTGTCAGGTTCCAGGATTAGTAGGTCATCTCACATCACGTGGTCACTGCGAGATGACCATCTGGGTCATAGCCACAGGACTTTTGGCAAGCTTGTCGAAATTATTTTTGGTTCTTTCAACTCAAATTACTTCAGAACTGATCATCTTTAATCAAAATCAGTCCGGACTAAGGATTAATAGCTCATAACGATCAATTTGATATATTTATCTAAAAAAATAAGACAAAAATTCAAACGCCATCGGACCCCCAACCACAATATCCGCCACCAGCATATTTTCTTCTAACAAAAAATACAAACCCGACAAATATACATATAAATGCTAGTATCATTCCCCACTATCTCTAAGAACAATTATTTTGTGCGCGCGTTGTTTGGATTCCTAGAGCGGCCTGAGACCGACACGGCAGGGGCTCTCCGTCTGGGTGATGTCAAAGCCACACCCGTTCACACTTTTAATTTTACGTTACATTCACAGAGATGCCTGGGAGGTCAGAGATGGGGGGCGTTCCTTGCTCCGGGCAAAAGGAGGCGGAAACCTGTCAGGCGGGAGGGCGGCGCGTGCGCGCTGGGAGGGGGGGGGGGAGGCATCTAGTCAGCCAATGTATTTCACTATGAATTTGGTTATCTAGTTACTAATGGGCATGGCAGTGTCATGACAGTGCGCATTGGCACCACTCAGCTGATAGCCAGACGTCGTCGAGACCAGCAACGCATCCATCAAGGAAGTTTTTTTATTAGAGGAGCTCAATGGTGGGAAGACGATAAAATGGCAACAAAAGAGGAAGCGGTAATTGTGTTTGATCCATTAGTAAGTAGGCCAGGGAGGTTAAGGTGACGACCCAACATGGCGGATCGTATTGTTTTAGGCAAGGCAGGGTCAAGCCAGGGAGACGACAGCGCCACCACGTGTTCAGACGACACACACAGCCTGTAAAAGTACAACGTCTGAACACTTTGACTTCTGGATACTGAATGCTTTATTCACCATCCAGGGCTCTGACCCGACGGTTAAACTTTCCATGACGTAATCTCATTAACATACTCCTTTGTTCTCTCTCAATGCCTGGATCATTATGCATCTCATTAGCATATATTACATCCCCCCTTCAAAGTATTTCTGAGACATGAAATGTGATCAACACACTATCTACTTATGCATTTGCTCAGGATAAACTGATTTGTTTTTTACATGGTGTTTATTAATCCCAATAGAATACATATTGATTTAAAGCAAATGTCCTTGTGTTTTCAGTGTAATCATTTCTGTGCTGTTTTGTGTCAATCGTTACTGTGGACAAAAAACAAAGAAGTAGCACCTTTTGAGACAGGCTCACATATATAACGAGCTAAATGCCTAGCACACAATAATACAATAATATACAGGTACTTATCTTGAACCATAGGTTTTAGCGAATGTCTGAGCGCACTATGGCACTGAATTCCTTTGACTGTCCGGCTGCTTAGCCTACACAATGACACATTGTCCATAATGACAACAAAATACACAAAATGAATCTGAAAATAAACAATCCTTAAACTAACATGCACATGTGTTTGTGTGTGTTGATAGTTTGCGACTGACTAAGCTATAGGTCTAACCTGCTCACCGGTCTAATGACCCGACCTGACCTACTTAAATTAGCCGCATTGTATACATTCAACCGCCGCTGGCACACTTTGTGCCTGCCTGACTGGTTCGGGCTGCCTCCCTTCGGGCGCCCTGATAATTTGAACCCTGTTACCGTATAACATATTCCCTGACTCATTCAAAATCTGATATTCTCTCCCTGACACAAATGGTCGACCCAAAATTACCCCTTTCTTCCACTCTCCTGCAATATTTTTGTATTTGACATTGTCCCCAGTTCTCATAAGTTTGTGTGCCTTGCCGCATTTCTTGTCATGAAAAACTTTTTGTTTGTTTGGTGGTTTATGTCCTAGCAACATCTAAGGTCATATCAGGACCGGTACCGAATTGTGACAGTGCGCACTCATGGTGACTTTGAGTGCTGTTTCACTGGGAAACCAGGCCGCCGGCACCATGACATGCTATCCCACTCAGTCACATTATCCTGACACTGAGCACATCAGTCCTTGTCCTGTCCTAATAATGCCGAGCACCTGGCTAGGAAGTGACAAGCACCAATTTTCAAGTCATTGGTTTGACTCGACCAAGGTTCGAACCCACCACCCCATGATCTACCAGCATGGGGGACAGAGACTCCAACTCATTCGGCCATCCCGTCTGGTCTCCTAAAAACTTTCTGACTTTGCTGTCTTTTCGCTGTCTGTGCTCTCTTCGGGTATCAAAATTTCTTCGGCCATCGGCAATCTCCCTCTCAGCCTTCTGCTCATGAGCAGCTGAGCCGGAGATGCGTTCAAGACGGGCAATGGAGTGTTCCTGTAATTCAACAAAGCTAACTGAAAGTCTGTTTTCGTTTTTGAGCATTTCTTTAACATGTCTTTTACTGTTTGCACAAATCTCTCCACTTGGCCGTTGCATCGGGGATACTGTGGACTAGAATATATGGCTTTAAAACAATGTTGCGCAAACTCTTTGTACTCGTGGCTCTTAAACTGCGGACTGTTGTCCGAAATGACCTGGCTTGGAATACCGTGCCTAGCAAAATTATCCTTCATCGCCTCAATAACTGTGACAGACGACGTATCCCTCAACAACGTCACCTCTGGATATTTTGTGTAATAATCCACAGTTATCAGGTAATTTTCATGACTTAGTTCAAATAAATTTGGCCCTACCTTGTCATACGGCTGACAGGCTATCGGATGGCTTATCAATAGTTTGTTATGCAAACTTTTACGGTTGTTCTGGCATGTGTCACAACGACTGACTTTTCCCTCAATTTTTTTATGTTAGGCCAGAACATGCAGTCACGTGCCAACTGTTTGGACTTAGTAACGCCCAAGTGCATCTCATGTAATGCTTCAATCATTTCACCGCGAAGCCCCGGAGGTACCACCACCCGATTGCCTTTCATGACTAGATTATTTTCTACCGTTAACTCGTCTTTGTGTGGGATGTACTATCTGAGACACCGCGGTGTCTGTATGCGTGTAGTGTCCCACCCATCCTCAATATATGTGATCAACATGGACATGGATATATCTTTTTCATATTCTCTGACAATTTTACTTAACAAACATGACGATTGCATGTCCACTGCAGCAAGGCTGAATGTGTCATCGAACAGGGTATCCTGACCTACACTAGCACTATGTGCTCTGGATAACGTGTCTGCAAAAAACATCAGAGAACCCTTAACATGACATAGCTGAATGTTGTAGTTCTGCAAACGTATTCGCATTCTCTGCATTTTGGCCGAAAATTTGTGAATCGGTTTCTGCATTACTGCCACCAACGGTTTGTGGTCCGTTTGAATTTGAACTTCTTTGCCAAAGATATAGTCATGAAATCTCTGGCATCCGAAACATATGGCAAGCATTTCTTTTTCGATAGTGGCGTAGCCACACTGCTCAGAATTAAGCGCACGAGATGCGAGTGCGATTCGCTTGCTATCTTGCATTAACATGGCACCCAGACCTGACTGAGCTGACTGACAAGCATCTACTTGAATAACAATGGTTTCTTGACATTGTAATACGACAACACAGCAGCAGTTCTTAACTTTTCCTTCAACTTATCAAACGCACCCTGCTGTTCGGTTTGCCAGTGCCATGCAACATCCTTATCAAGGAGCGTTCGCAGTGGTTTGGCAATCTCGGACATGTTAGGTATGAATTTGTGCACATACCCAACCATGCCCGGGGAACCTTTGGATGCCTTGTTTGTCACGCGGCTCTGGCATGTCTACTAGTGCTTGTATTCTGTCTGGATCAGGCTTCACACCTTGCTGGGTAAGTTGATGACCTACATACTTTAAATGGTTTTGCATAACAGAGATTTTGTCTAGCTTAATTTGAGATTCACCGACCTAGCTCAGTCCAACACGGCCTTGAGCCTATCGTTGTGCTCCTTCACTGTTGACCCATATACCAAAATATTGTCTGTGACTATACCGATACCGGGTAGATCGCCCATGACATGGTGCATTTCCTGAATAAAAATGTCACCAGCTGTTTTGATGCCAAAAGGCAGACGGGTGTACCTGTACCGGCCCCAAGGAGAGTTAAACGTGCGCAGACGTGAACTTTCTTCATCTAATTCTATTTGCCAATACCCTGTCATTGCATCCAAAACTGAGAAATATTTTTCATCTGCCGTCTTGACAATGATTTCGTCAGTGGTTTTGGTAGGGAAAGGCCCTCTCTTGATAGCTTTGTTCAACTTAGTCGGATCCAGACAAATCTTATCTTATTCTTTTTTTTTTTTACGATAGTTATAGAATTAACCCACTCGGTAGGTTCATCCTGTTCAACAATTACACCCATTTCTACCATGCGATCAATCTCGCTGCGTACTTTACTTTGAATTGCATAGGGGATCCTCCTTGGTGGGTCTACAACAGGTTGTACAGATTGTCAAAGTATTTCTGAGACATGAAATGTTTCAAAATCACCACAATAATATATATATATATATATATAAAATATATATGAGTCAGCCTCACGAAAACGGGCCAATCGGTGGTCAAGTGAAGATGTCCCCATCACAATTCTTAAAAGTGTAGTGCATTTCTTTGTTTCATATTAAATTATCCTAGAAACAAATAAGGTTGTTGTATTTTCTCGACCTTTACATTCAGGATAAATTTAAAGACTTTCCAACATCTCTGTCAATGCTAAACTATAATTATACCGATCGACGCCGACAACTTTAACAGATGTCAGCATCGCAATTCTTAAAGTCTCTTGCATTTCTTTGTTATATATTAAATTATCCTAGAAACAAATCAGGTTGTTGTATTTTCTCGACCTTTACATTCAGGATAAATTTTAAGACTTTCCAACTCCTCTGTCAATGCTAAAATATAGTTATACCGATCGACGCCGACATCCACGCTCGACCCCAACAACTTCCACCAATTGGCCTCTTTTCGTGATCCTGACCCATATACATATAGACATATATACATTATATATATATATATATATATAATGTATATATATATATATACATTTATATATATATACATTATATATATATATACATTATATATATACATATATATATATATAATATATATTACATATATACATATATACATACATATAGTATAGTCATACGAGTCTTACCTGGGTATAGATGATGGATAACTGTTGTTTTCCCGAGGTATAAGCCTCGGATAGACGTGGGCTAGGGAGAAGGAAGCACTTCCGGGTCCAGCAATCTTTACCTACTTATTCAGGATAAAAATGATCTTTCAATACAATGGATACTATGATTTTCCCGTAATGGTACAATAACGGAATAGATGTGGTAGGGTGTGGTGGGCGGGCCCTAGCCCACGTCTATCCGAGGCTTATACCTCGGGAAAACAACAGTTATCCATCATCTATACTCAGGTAAGACTCGTATGACTATACTATTTTACCTCGGTATACAGCCTCATGCTAGCCTCAGGCTAGGGAGACTTTTACAAAATTCATTTTTATCCTTAATTCTTTTATCATTTTTAATCATTGTATTACACCTTCATAACATCAAAGTTTTTGTTCTCACCTCATATTGTTATTTGGTGAGTAGGCATGCGCAAGGATTCCCTTGACAGAAATCCAGAGCAATCGTGCCTTGGAAACCATGGCCCCTCTGGTGGAAAGGGAAGTGTATTTCCCTTTATCAACCCCTGCTAATTTCAACACTGTGATCATGCATATGGTGAGAGTGTCTGTTAAAATTGCTTTGTGTGGCTTTAGAAAGCTCACCAAAAGCTGTGGTAAATTCCTTATGTCTTTTGTATTGGCTATATAGGCCGTTATGGCTGACACAACACATAACTTCCGATCTTCGGGGAAGTAATCTAAGTGAACCGTGGATAACGGGGCACCCATCTTGTTTGATTTAAATAATTGTGCTAAATCAAACGTTGCCTTCTTTTTATCGATCCCTAGTTGATCGAGAGATAACGTGACAATTGTTTGTCCTCTGTGTCCCGTTACTAATAGTAACAACACCGCAACCTTAAAACCTAATTGTTTAACATCTAAATGTATAATACCATTGATACACCCCAAAACCTATTATATTTTGGTTTTTGGTGATCCCTGGTTTAAACTGGTCTCAAAACCAGTGGATAAGTTGGTGTTTACCAACTACCTGTCCATTTCGTCGCGGAAATATAACCGATAAACCACATCTTGCAGTGTTAATCGGTCCCAACCTAACACTTTATCAAGCATCTTTAGAAAATCTAATCAGATGTGGCATTGTAGCCCTCATAGGTTTTTCTTTTATAAGTAAACCCTGGTAACCCCAGTTTTTCAATAATTTGAATATAACTGAAGATTTCGTGCGAAGTTAATCTCTGCTGAGTAACTTTATGTAATTAAAAATGTGTTCTGAAAAGGAATGCCAGAAGGGATGTTGTTAACACATCAATGCTTAAAATCTTTTCCCCTTGGGTGTAGGAAAAGTATAGAGTTTTTGTCTGGTAAGGCTAAAACTAGCAAGCATTGCTCCGTGTCACAATCGGGGACTATTAAAGCCCTCCTTGCTACTCTGCCATTAGGCTGAATGTAATAAATTGTATTTTCCCAAATTACAGAGAAAACATTCTTCGACTTTCCAAACGGTAGTCTGTGGATGCCATGAGACCAATTCTATAATATATTATTATTTCCGGATGCCAAAGAATATATTTGGCTTTCCCAATTCCAATTTATTACGTTCTTTAATTATATGGGTTGGACATTGTCCCTCCCATGTTGCGAATGGAAGCCATTGCTGAAGTACTATCTGTCAACATTCTGACCTAGCATCTGGGCATGCAGACTAAACTACATAACCCTAAATACACTATTGTCAAGTCTAGACCATTAATGTGATCTAAACTTCTTCATGAAGGCATCGGCCTTCAAAAACCCTTTAGTTCCATCTTATGCTAAATTCTTAGCTATTTGCAGCAAAGTTAACTTTGTAAATGTTGTACATTAATCATTTATGTTTAATGTAATGCGCGTCCAATTAATCAGATACGGATATGATATGACCTTAGATGTTGCTAGGACGTAAAACAACAACAAACAAACAAAACAAACAACATCAATATACGGGAACCAAATTGTCCTTCCGGCTGTATGAGCCAACAAATTTTTGTTTTTTGAGCTTACTAAATAAGCGAAAATCACGAGCTAAACCCGTTGGTAAACAAGTAAATTCATATAGTTGTTCATTCCAAATAAACCTTACCAAATTTTTGTCTGTTTCATAAATTGGTTTGTAACTGCCTGTGAGCAGGTCAACTGTGACTGGCCCATAATAAATAACCCATGTATGTATGTACAAATTTTTATTTATTTTTACCTTTTGGAAAAACCTGTTTCCGTGGCCATGTGAGTTAGCTGAGAGCATTTGCTCCAGCTTCTTGAGCCGCTTCTCTATCCCTGGATAGCCGGCGTTAGGCCTGCTTCCCTCCCCTAACCTAGAGTGGCAGGGAAGCTTAAACCATTACCTCTGCTGACGACTAGTTATCATCCTAAATGGGATCTTCGGGCTTACGGCCCTTCGTATCCCACAAACCCTTAACCCAAAGATCTGTAAGGATCAATGAACTTTAGAGTTTTCAACCCACTGTTTGTTTGTTGTTGTTTTTTCCCCTCCAGGAAAATCTATAATCCTATCCAGACGGGTACCGGTTATAACGTATATACCCATGGCTAATAAAGCTAAAGTACCTCTGCGATCCATACCGATCAATGAACATTAGAGTGTTCAAAAGTTTGCGTGTACCCAAACAGCGGGATGTGGCTTCAGCCAACATCGATCTCCGTTTCTAACGGGGTACCAACATGATGTGGTTATAACCATAATCGGTCTCCGCTCGTTCACAGGCGGGTTACTGCAATGAGGCTTCAGCCTATCTCTCTCTTCGGTTTGGCCCGGGCGGTATCCCAGGCGAGTTATTCTAATGAGGCTCTCGTTCGATCACGGGCGACAATACTGGTGTTGGAGAACGTATTTACACCGTTCCAAGACAGGCATGTAGCCTAAATGTAATGTGATATGGTAACCGTATGGAAACCAAACTCCACAAGGTGTAGAACCCAGTTCTATGTGAAGTAACCGAGGAACTAAACCTGATGTGGCTTCAGCCAACCTCGGTCTCAACTCGAATACGGGCGGGTTAAATGTAATGTGGGCTTAACCACAACGCTCTCCATTTGCCAACGAGCGTTACAACGTAATGTGGCTTCAGCCAACATGTCTCTGCGCCCGGCAACGGACGGCTTACCGTTATGTGGCTTCAGCCATCATCTCCCATCGTTCGCGAATGGGTGACAATATGATGTGGCTTCAGCCAACATCGCCTTCCGTGTAGTAACGGTCTTCAGCCAACATCGCCCTCGGTGTGGTAAGGTTTGGCCAACCGCGCTTTCCGTTGTCTAACGGGCGGCCTAAACGGGATGTGGCTTCAGCCTCCGTCTTAATGGGCTATCACGTAACGTGGTTGTAACCATCATCCCTTGCCGCTTGGTGACGGGCGGGCTACCGCGATGAGGCTTCAGCCAACATCGCTCACTTCCATGGCTTCCGAGTCCCGAAGGAACCGTACCTTATGGTCGGTCTCCTCTTCCACGTCGGAAGGGATTATAGCCCCCGGGCTGAGGTGACGGCATAGCCGTCAACCCCGGAGAGGAGTCACAGTCCTTCCCCGGGCGAGCTGCAGGGGCTTACGCCCCTGCCTTACTCCGCTTCATAGCCATCGGCATCTGTCACAATCAAAGAATGTGAACAGTACCGGAATTTGACTAAATGTCACAGGAGGTGATCAAACCAACATCTGTGCGTTTAGTGGTGTTAAAGAACGTGCTTAAACTGTCTCAACACAGGCGTGATAAGCTAATGTATTGGCGAAGGTTGTCAGTGTTAAGACCGAAACCAAACACGGGGTCGGGACCAGTGTATCGGCCCGCCCACCTCTATGTTTCATACACTTCTCCCTCCTGCGGCTTCTGCGCCAGCAAGTTGGAGAAAATGCTACAAAACTCAGAAAAAATGTATTGTGGGGAGTCTATAAAAGAAACCCAGGATAATCCCCAACGTGACTCTTTATGAGAGTCTGAGAGAAAATCTACTGGAGATGCGGTTTCACCCTGCAGCTTTCGCTTTCATCTCTACCCGCATTCCACGGGTGCAACAACCAATCAGTATCGGTTTCGTTTTGTATACAAAGGCTCTTTGGCTGGTCACCATTATTGTATCCATTTGTAAACATACCTATCTCAGACAGACTTGCGAAGTTCTAAACTTCCAAAAAGATGCCATAATGCATGACAAACTAGCTTCATACAATTTGTATTAATACTTACAGTGAAATCCACAGGCCTGTGTCAGACGGAATCCGTCAACAACGCAGTAACTAAGTTACAGTAACTAATACCTACATAGTCGACCTGACGTCGTTCCTCCGCGAACATTCCAAATTCATTTCGGCGAAACAGTTAACTATAAAGATAATCAAGCGAAAATGGAGGCATTAAAGCGATTCGAAACCGAAACCAACGGCGATATCAATAACCGACGTTAAAACGATCGGTTTAACGCTGGTTAGCTCGCTTTTAACTCAAAAGTCAAAAAGACTTTGTATCCTCCGATTAAATTGCTGTCATTCCTGCCGAAACAACGAACAAGTTAAAACAAAATAATCGAGCGATAATGGGTGCATTAAGCGACTCGAAACGAAACCACGGCGAAAATAATAATAATCGACATCTAAACGAAAGTTTAACGCTAGTTAGCTCGTTTTCAATTCGAAAACGACAACAAGAATTTGTATCCTCCAGTATTCTCGGGTTTTTAGTGTGATAAATAATATATACCGTGACTAGCAAACTCCGGGACAGCCCGGAAACGAAAACAAACCATGGTGACTCGGAAAGTAGCGTGTCGGACTTTCCCAACGGTAAAACGCTAATAAATCCGTAAATACAGTCGCCACCTGGCTGAAACTCGCACAAAAGATGTTTGTTTGTTGTTTTACGTCCTAGCAACATCTAAGGTCATATCAGGACGGGTACCGACTTGTGACAGTGCGCACTCATGGTGACTTTATAGTGCTGTCCCACTGGGAAACCAGGCCGCCGGCACCATGACCTGGTATCCCACTCAGTCACATTATCCTGACACTGAGCACACCAGTCCTTGCCCTATCCTAATAATGCCGAGCGCCTGGCTAGGAAGCAACAAGTATCAATTTTAAAGTCATTGGTTTGACTCGACCGGGACTCAAACCCACGACCTACCAGCACGGGAGACTGACGCTCTAACTCATTCGGCCATCCCGTCTGGTGCCGCACAAAAGACGAAAACGTCCTTAATAAAGGAACAGGTGGAAAATAACCGTCCAATTCCAGTTATTTGTGGTGAAATTTGTAGAAAAATACTGCTGAACAACTCGCGCACTGCACGCAAGCTTCTTATGCTAATTGCTGGACCCGGATGTGCTTCCTTCTCCCTAGCCTGAGGCTAGCCTGAGGCTGTATACCAAGGTAAAATATATATATATATATACATATATATACATATATATATATGTATATATATGTATAGGAAGTTCTACGAAGAGACAAGGAACAATAATTTTTGGTCTGAGGTCTTTTATGTAACTCTCTGGCAAGAAAACAGCCTTGCCTAATCAAATACAAAATTTTCAAATCGGTGGAAGAATGGCGCAAGCTGGCGCAGAACCTCGAATATATATCAACGGCGGACACGCCGGTACCAGGAGCCGGCCAACGCGCCTGCGCGCTGCTAAGGTCCGCGCTCATACAACCTTGAAACGACTTCTTCTCCGATACCTATATATATATAATGTTATTATATAATTTATAGGAAGTTCTACAAAGAGACAAGGAACAATAATTTTTGGTCTGGTCTTTTATGTAACTCTCTGGCAAGAAAACAGCCAAAAGGAGCGAAGCGAACCACCCAGACAAAATATCTGATATAATAAGAAATATCTGAATATAATATATATAATCTTTTTTCTTTCTTCACTTAAGGATCTAGATTATAGAATTAGTCACCAGACAGACTGGCAGCGACGTGTAAATCGTTAATTATGCGAATAGAACGAGGGGTCTTTAAGTATGTAAATACGGCATCACTAGCCCAATCACCCATAGATTTGATTTCCTCCAGACTGGCTCCGCACATAGCTAAATACGTGCATCCTCCCCTCCGGAGGGAGTGTGACGACAGCTTATCTGGGTCTAAACCAGCCTTACGCCCAAAGTATTTCAGCATCTTTTGATACGTGTTATATTCCAAAGGCGAAAACGAATAGGGCCCAATCGGTACTAAAAAAGCTGGACTATCCGGCTGAGCTTTTACCTCCCGAAAATGAAGAGAAGTCCAATGAAAAGCACACAATAGCAAGTCCGGACACTTTGCTACAGGAACCTGTAATACTCTCTCGATGTACTGGATTGTCTTAGATTTCCTAATGCTTATTAGCATGCCCCATGCAAAAAATTGGAAGTCTCGACGCCTTAGAACCGAGTCCCCCTTAGTTATTTGACACTTCCTAAGAAGAGCCCTAAAGCTGCATAACACAGCGGCACGCCATGCAATATGCCCCGGACTCATGGACAGATTGGCAAACATGGATCTCAACATGGACGGTAACAATGGAACCGCCTGCCTGTGCGAATCACCCAATTTCCTCCGTATGCCTTTTAGTGTTGAATCAATTATAAAAGATGAATAATTAATGGCGGCTGACCCATTGCTTTTTAAGAAAAGATTTAAGCCGCTCAAATAATTAATAATAGAAACATTTAAAACTCTTTGCCAACCAGGTAGCGTACAGCGCGACTTGCTCATCAGAGCATGGAAATGGACAATGTGTCTCTGAATAAATATCTATAAACTGTAAATATTTCTTGACTTGGGTATTCCTAGCAAGTAGCGAATTAGGTGCGTAATATAAAGCTTGGAACTCCCCTCTGCTCACAAGATAGCTCAGCTAGCCCTGCAAAGAAGATTTGAATACATCACAACAGCACATTAAATTCGATCTGTCGACATCACTAATTCTTAGATGGCTATTACAAAGATTTAGCCTGCTTAAAGCATCACACACAACATTCTCTGATCCTCTAATATATATTGACCTAAAGTCAAAATTGTTAATTACTGACATCCAAAAGAGGCGTCTGATGATACGCATTATCTCTTTTGATTTTGAACGACCTGTCATAAGTGCTGACTGGACAGTCGCGCTATCTGTGACAAACATAATTGAAGAATCGTGCCAGGTGTGCGACCACCTCTGAGCTGCGGCGAATACAGCCCACATTTCGCGGACATTTATATGGGATTTTAATATCTTCTTTTCCGGTTTTGAGTAATGATGGCCTGAATAGTTAATCAAATGCTGATCGTAGGTATCAATGAAAGTCCCAACTGTCCAGTCATCCCTAAATGTGGCATCATATCCCCAATCGGATGCATCTGAATAAACAGCATGGAACTGGGCAAACTTTCCCAAAATTTTTGCTTTGCCGTTGAAGAACTGAACGTAATGAGCCCACCAATTGACATCCTCTCTAAAACCTTCCGATAGTCGAACCATATAGTACGGCTCAGCTACCGTGGCCATCAGATCGAATATGTGGCGGGAAAAAGTCCTGCCACCTCTTACTACTTTGGAACAATGAGCTAACAGACCACCCAATCTCTCAAGATCCCTTTTCCGCACTTTCTTCTTGCCTCTATACCAACTCAGGATTCTTTGAAGCTTCAAAAGCTTGTCATCCGGGAGGCGCATCTCCAATGTCCTCGAATTTATCATAATTCCTAAGAATCGTATGTCTGTACTCGGTGCAACAACTTTCTTATAATTAATGTAGAAGCCTAATCTTCTAAGAATGGCAATCAGAACAATCTGGTCACTTCTGGCCCTCGACTCATCAGAGGCAAGCAAACAAAAATCGTCCAAATAATTAACTATTCTAGCTACACCCTGGCGTATCGCACATCTCCTAATGAAGTCCGAACATTTCGAAAAAATAAAAGGGCTGGAAGCTAATCCCATACAAAGACGATTCTCCTTCATGAATCTGACAGTATCATCACCGTCAAACTTCCAAGATAAGCCCTGCTTTATAGTATCATCTGGGTGAATCGAAATAGCTCTATATGCGTCCTTTACATCAATAGTGGAAAGGTAATCACCCTCAACCATCAGCTCAGCTACATGATCGACGCTGTTATACTTAAATTTTGAAGCTGCTTGATCTGTATAATTATTCACAGTTTCCTTTTGGCTTGCTGCAATCGACTATTACTCTACCACCACCTCCGTCCTTCGGGACACAGAAAATGGTGTGATTACATAATTGTGGCCCATCTACTATCGATATTATCTCATGAGATAGCTCACTATTAAGTTTGTGTTCTACAATCTTTTTGTATTCAGGCGACTTTATCCTCCTGAATGGGGCATTGTACCGTAAGTCAGAGTCGACATTAATTACCCGAAAACCAAAAGTTACTCCCCACAGAATATAAGCCCAATCAGGGTCGGTATCGCCCCGAAGGAAACATTCCGCAAAGAAGCGACAAGGCTTCAGCTGTGCCCTCACACCTCCAATTAAATGGGTACATGTACATATGCCTTTAATACAGTCACCAAATACGTAAAATATCAAAGGAGAACTAGTTTCAGTCTCACAGATAGATATTTTATAATAGTCTGAAGCGCCCCTAACAGTCTCCACGCTAAATATCTTAGTATTAGAACTCTCCTCGGTTTCCAACCAATTATTAATCGTGTCATTTACACGCCCATCTTCAGTAACTGATGAGGGAAAATCATTATCTTCCAACTCGTTCAACCCACTCAAGTGAGTTTTGGGTTCAACCCATGTAACATCCACAGTGCTACCTACCGACCCAAGGTCTGAGCTGATTAAAGATTCAGTAACCATTGGACTCGTAGTCACAATAGGCAAACATGACTCGGTCTCGACCGAGGCTTTAATGTCAAAGCAAGCCGAGGCATTCAAGTAAGTACGAACATCAATGTAATCAAGAATGTTAGTAATAGGGATACCACATCCAATGTAATTAATTTCAGAGCAATCAACAATGTCAGAAACAGGTACATCAATGCACTCAATAATTTGAGTGTCGCCAGCTGACGCCTCCATAGCAATGCACTCATACACTGTACGCCGATCAACACATTGTCACTCATTTCTACAGTCATATCGCTTATGGCTCTTGCTCTTACACTTGCTACACCAATGGCCATAGCTACAATCCTCCTCTGATCTGGAACATCCATATTCTTTATTCCATTTGAAGCAAGCCCGCTTGGTCTCCTTTGAGCTCACTACAGCTTTTTTACTGTAACTACTCTTGCTGTTCCGCATGTCCTGCGCGCCATAATGGCGAACACTCTTTCCAGCGTATGCCTCTGAGAATGCTTTAAATCCGATCTTTTCTGCCAAGACGCGTATACTCAAGTCATATTCGATATGGGATCCATCCCGAAAATCATTATGCATAGCACGTATCGTTAGTAGTTCAATGTGTTCTAGGAACGCACGAGCATCCGTCATTCCAAGACCATCAATGGAGAGGAACCAACGGATAGAAGCACCTATCAATTCATAAGCATTTAGTCGTCTGACACTTTTCCGCGCAATGGTGAACTTTCTTAGTGACCACTTACTCTGTCTCCGTCGACTTCCACTTGTACTTCTGCTCTCTGAATGCGAAGTTGATCGACGGCGCCTTCTACCCCGCGAAGCCGGTCGCGACTCACGGGTTGTTCCATATGAAGAGAAACCGTCCTCCACCTTCGGAAGTACTCTGACGACTGCTGTCGCCTCCATCTTCACCTGCCGCAGTAATACCGGCGGCCAATACCACTGTACGACCCGACCCATCTCCTCTGTTCCTTTGTCATCCTTCACTTCCCGTGTACTTGTTGACGAAAAGGTGCGCGAGCCCCGATGGCTACGAGCCGCCAGCAACCTATCACGTTCCGCTGTCAGCCTGACTACACTATCTTCTAACCTAATTGCAGCAATTTCATCTATTATTCGCTGCTCCTTTTCCTCCATGCTCTGGCATACCGAGTCTTCCGGTGAAGTATCACGCGATACCTGTTGAACCTTAGCAGATTTTCTGCTTGCGCGTGTCGCCGGCTTCTCCATCTTCCCGTTGCACTCCGCGTCGTCCGACATATGTGAATAACCGCAGCGCCAACAAAATCCTGGCATTAGCAACGTCTTCCACCGGAAAAAGCATGAAACCCAAAATGTCGGTGTTCAGTGTAAATTCGGCTCGCAAATGTCAGTCTTTCCTACCCAAGACGGTGGAAGGCGTGAAAATTGAGAAAATCGCCAATTTGGATATATATGCAAAGTCATTATATCAAAAGCATAAGTTAGTATGTAGCATTGGTCAAGTATATGAAATTTGTGGCATGCTTAACGTTATAATTAGAGCAACATGTCTAGGAACTAACAACGTCGACAGACTTTTCCGCCATCCGCCATCTTGTTTAATCGGTGACTAATAAAATAAAATAAATTATTAAGGTCATCGACAAGTCTTCGAACACATATGGGCATATATTGGAATAATAAAAAGTCTCAACTGCTTGGTTAGTGCTGTAGCTCGACCAACACGTTCTCCGCCCGGTTCATGTCGATACTCATGGCAAACTCCAACTCGACACACATACAACAATTAAAATAACTAAATGTTTTAGCTCACGCTTAGTTGGAAGACAGACTTTCCTCTCCTTGTTGGCGAACACAGGTAGCTCAGTAGACTGTGCATATGTGGAGTTAGAAAGAAATGTTGGTGGTTCAATGGCGATTCAATATGGCGTCTATCACTCGGCGATTCTCTAATGTACTGACACCGACACCACCGGTAACCAAAGCTTCAAGGCACCGCGGCAGGCTAATGTCCAAGCTTCCATATGCTTCCATATGCTTCCATATGCTTCCAAAGCTTCTAAAGCTTCCAAGCCACGGCTCCTTTTCAAATCCTTTTCAAATCGGTGGAAGAATCCGGCTCCCCACCTCCGATTTTCAAATCGGTGGAAGAATGGTGCAAGCTGGCGCAGAACCTCGAATATATATCAACGGCAGACACGCCGGTACCAGGAGCCGGCCAACGCGCCTGCGCGCTGCTAAGGTCCGCGCTCATACAACCTTGAAACGACTTCTTCTCCGATACCTATATATATATAATGTTATTATATAATTTATATATATATATATATATAAATTTATATATATATATATGTATATATATATATATATATATATATGTATATATATATATATGTATATATATATATGTATATATATATATAGTATAGTTATACGAATCTTACCTGGGTACAGATGATGGATAACTCTTGTTTTCCCGAGGTACAAGCCTCGGGTAATCGTGGACTAGGGAGAAGGAAGCAACATCCGGGTTCAGCAATCTTCACCTAATTATTCAGGATAAAAATGAGCTTAATGATGGAAATCTGATGTTTTCGTTTTGGCACAAGCGAACGTGATAATCGTGGTAGGGTGTGGTGGGTGGGCCCTAGTCCTCCTCTTGGGAATCTTAAAAACTGTTTGGCTTCCCACTCCACTATCGCTCGCCACGGCTGAGTGTTCCAGTCTGGTACTATCAGTACTGCATGAGTTTTGTCCAGCCTGATCTTTCTGGCTACCCTGCTTACCAGGCTGAATGGTGGAAAAATATAGTAAAATGCGTTATTCCAAGTAAGAGAAAAGGCATCCACTCGCCAAGCGTGTGGTTCTGGGTGCCAGGATACATATTTATCAAGTTTTTTGTTTTTACGTGAGGCAAAAAGGTCTATGTCTGGCAGACCCCATTCCTGACAGATTGTGTGAAAAATGTCGGGACTCAGTGACCATTCTAAATGGTCATGGAAATGTCGGCTTTTGTTGTCGGCCAGTGTATTTAGTGTACCTGGGATGTGTGCTACTGTAATCCAAACGTGTTGTTTTTCTGCCCAATCCCAAATGAGTTTTGCGATGTCGTTGCAAGCTGAGGACTTTGTCCCTCCCATGTTACGGACGTAGGCCATTGCAGTAGTATTATCAGTTAACACTTGGATGCTAAGCTTATCTATTTTTACTAAGCTTGTAAGCCCTAGATAGATGGCTCTTAACTCTAGGACATTTATGTGGTCATCTATTTCATTATCTAGCCAGCGGCCCCCTGTAGCTTCATTATTTCTGTGGGCACCCCAACCTTCTAGAGACGCATCAGTCGTAACCGTTGTGTTAGGTTCATCCATGCGGATGGGATTATGGGAATTAATTAAATGTTTCATCCACCATTGGATGTTTTCATGTCCTGCTTTAGAAATTGTCATTAGGCATTCGAAATTTCCCTTAGCTCTGTTTAGGGCGATATTTTTTTATCTATTTCGTGGGATTTAATGTGTGCCTTGCCGTATAATACGGCTGGTGCATAAGCCACCATTAATCCGATTAGCACTGCTACTTGCCGTATTTTTGGTCTTTTTATGTTTAAAAGCTCTGTGGATGTAGTACTAAAACTTTTCAATTTTGTCTGATGTTAGGGAGATTGTCATTTGTTGTGTATTTATAAAGAATCCCAAGAATTTTAATAGGGACGTCGGTTGTAGAACCGATTTGGTCTCATGAATGAAAAACCCCAAATGGGTCAAGGTATTACATAAATCTTTTATGGCTGAATGGCAATCTTCCTCAGTGCGTGCTACAATAAAGGAATCATCAATATAATGGAACATGACATGGCCTTTCTTGGCCATTTCAGCAAAAACGGGTTTAAGTAACATTGTAAATAACCGTGAGGCGCAGGCCAGACCATTTGGCAAGCATGTGAATTGGTACAATTGGCCTTGCCACATGAACCTAAGAAATTTCCTATGGGACTCAAAGATTGGTATTGTATAATAGGCATCTTTGAGGTCTACACTTGCAAGCCACGAACCCGGCATCACTAGGTCACGGGCTGTCTCTAACGAGAACATTTTGAAGTGTCTATATTCGACTAATTTATTTAGAATAGTTAAGTCGAGGATCATCCTGATGTCTCCATTAGGTTTGGGTCGAGAGAATATATTTGGGATATATTCTCCTTCTGTATGTTGAGCAGTGGTAATGATACCTTTCATTTTAAAATTGTTTACTTCTAGATCTAAGGCCAATTTCTCGTCTAGTGTTAAGCGGTAGGGGAAAGGGACTTTACTTTGTATCGGGGTTTCAATAAATGGAATGAAGACCCCTCTAACAATATCTAGGACTGTCTGATCTTGAGTGAGTTGTTCCCACTGTCTAATATGATTAGATACATTCCCTGCACAAAAAAGGCTTACACTGGGTTGTATGGTCGGCTCTATTTGTTCCCTGGCTTGGGGAACTGCTTCTGGGAGGGGTTTTCCCTCCTGAAGGGGCGGTTGCCGTCGTTCCAGCCGTACTGGTTCCGCTGGCCTCTTCCTCTCGGCTGATATTGGTTCCGGTTCCCGAATCGGTTGGATGAGAAGCCGGTCCTGCGGCCCCGAAAATCCGACCTGGATTTCTTGAATTTTGCAGTGTTAGTATCTTTCTTGCTGTCGAGATGTTTTGACTGCTTGGCGGCTGTTTCTACCTGTTTGAACAGATATTGGAGTTGACCCCCAAACATCTTGGTGTTGTCCAGTGGCTTCCCTTTTATTGGCTTGGGAGCCAGGAAGAGTGTATACTCTTTACCGTCATTGTCGACCACTTTCTTCGAACGTGCGACCTCTTTGCCCGCGTCGGTTGTGACCGATTTAAATACATTTTCGAACCTGCGGTACGATAGAAAGTTGCTAGTAGCAGTCAGAGCAGCAATGGCTGCGTTGATATCAGGAGTAACGGTTGTAAACTTGTTACTGACCATCATGCGGTTAGCAACTGGCATGATAGCTGAAAGGGCTATGAGCACTCCTTTGTGGACTGTGTGCAGGCAAGATTCGAATTTCTTGCGATCTTCACTCATCTTTACATCATCGTCCATCTCTTTGATGGTCGCCTGAGGAATACCCTTTATCCCAGTGTACTGTTCGGCCAGTTTCGTGAGTGTTTCTGCCGGTTTAAAGGTATCGAAATGGCCCCTGAGGTTTGTGCGCATTAACGAACAGGTGTTAATGCGCTTCTTCTTGTCAGCCCTGATCTTTTTGGCTACTTTCACGGTAATGTCCGCGAATGCGCCTGGGTGAGGGTCATCAGACCCTGAGTCAGTTGATGTAGAGTCGTCGGACGAGTCTGACGAGGAAGATTTTGATTTCTATTTCTTTTTCTTTTTAGACTTAGATTTCTTCTTAGTCCTTTTGACTTTGCGTGTTTTGTTACGGGCTTGGTAGTAGTCGTCTCCTTCTGACGACTTTTTATGTCGCCGCTTCTTCCCGATGACGATTTCTGAATCCGTTGTTTGGGGTTCAGAAAGGTCTTCCCAATCCGATTGATCGGAAGGTGAGCCCCGTTTAGTGGGCGTTTTGGGCGGCGGTGTTGGGAGCAGCTGTTGCAGCTGCTCGCGAATGAGCCTCACCATCTGCTCGTTGGTGTCAGGCTGGGAGGGTCCTGCCTCCGGAGAACGGTCACGTGATGTGCCCGATAAGAGACCAGGGGTCGCGTCCCCCTCGCTTAGCGTGTGTGGAGCACCCTTGCTACCCCGCTTCGCGGCCATCTTGAGTCGTCTGAAATAACCAAAAGAGGGTATTTAGTATGATCTCAAGGAATGACTGAACCAGTGGAACAGAGTCAGAGGGCAGTACAACCCTTGTAAGGTAATAAAACTGTATTTACACCAGTTTTATACCAGGCGTGCGTAAGCTAAGGTATAACGAAAGTGTAACGGTCGGAGAACCGAACCGAAACCAATCGCGGGGTAGGGACCAGTGTAGTGTCCCACCCACACTCTCTGTATCATAGACTTCTCCCTTCTGTGGCTTCTATCCCAACAAATTGGAGAAAATATTATGACACTCGGAGGTACGCCTCAGAAAAAACTATCATAACGACGAAATGGCTCCAGCCAACGTTGGGCAACGGGCGGCAATGTAATTCTATCTAAGCGACGAAATGACTCCGGTCAACATGTCTCTCCGTTCGGCAACGGGCGGCAAAAACAAACTGGATGCCTCAATCTACAGCACCGGATAAGCACAACGCTGTTAAAATTACATATACAGGCAGCCAGCTTTGTTGTAAAAAGCTGTTAAGCATGTGCTAGAGATATTCATAAACATGTCTGCCAGTGTATGTTCCGGTACTTACAGTAGAAACTGAGTAATCCGTGGTAAAAACTGCTGAGCTGCTCGTAACGTTCCTCCAGTTATGAGCGGAATATGCTAATTGCTGAACCCGGATGTTGCTTCCTTCTCCCTCGGCCTCGAGTAGCCGAGGCGTTGTACCGAGGTAAAATGTATATATATATATATGTATATATATGTAAATATATGTATATATATATGTATATGTATATGTGTATGTGTATGTATATGTGTATGTGTATGTGTATGTGTATGTGTATGTGTATGTGTATGTGTATGTGTATGTGTATGTGTATGTGTAGGTGTAGGTGTATGTGTATGTGTATGTGTATGTGTAGGTGTAGGTGTATGTGTATGTGTATGTGTATGTGTATGTGTATATGTATATGTATATGTATATCTATATGTATATGTATATATATATATATATATATATATATATATATATATATATATATATAGTATAGTTATACGAATCTTACCTGGTACAGATGATGGATAACTCTTGTTTTCCCGAGGTACAAGCCTCGGATGGTCGTGGGCTAGGGAGAAGGAAGCAACATCCGGGTACAGCAACATTCACCTAATTAATCGGGATAAAAGTGAGCTTTGGTCGTAATGCGAAGCATTACGTTTGATGCGAGGGAAGGAGGAGACCCTCCCCCGGGCTGTCGCGCAGCCTGACACCTCGCCTGACACCGCCGTGCGCCCCTCCCTCCCCCGCCCCCTGCCGCGCAGCATTCGCGCCTCACCCGACGCCCGCTGCTCACCCCCTCTCCCCCCCCCTCCCCCGGGCCGGCAGCATTCACACCTCACCTGCCGTCGCCGTCCCCCCTCCCTTCCCCTTATAAGGCCGCCTCCGGCCTCCCTCAGGCACTCGCCCTCCTGCCGCCTTCCAGATCTCACCCTTTTTCTCACCTTTTTCTCTGCCGCCTTCCAGATCTCACCGTTTTCTTTGGCCTACCTCCTCGGACCACTACACTATGCCGCAAGGAAAAAGCAAAGGACGGAAGGGCTCCCGGGCGGCCGCCCACGGCACCCCGAGGCGGGACGAGTCACCCGCATCCGCCCCGGCGTCTCCTTCATCGCCGGGTCCCTCACGCCGCACCTCGGGCACCGACGCCATACTGGAGGAGCTGCAGCGCCTCCGGCTGGAACAACGCCAGTCGACTGCAGACCTCCACGCAAGGATCGACGGCCTGGAGACCGGGGGGGGGGCGCGGTCCATCCCCGAGGCGCCATCCCCCGCGCCCAGACCTCGGGCCGCCCCGGCCCCCGCAACTCGGGCGCGCGCCTCGGGGGGACCCAGGCCG
Source organism: Branchipolynoe longqiensis (assembly GCA_030323885.1). NCBI lineage: Eukaryota > Metazoa > Annelida > Polychaeta > Phyllodocida > Polynoidae > Branchipolynoe > Branchipolynoe longqiensis. Next base: position 8,142,750 of record CM059189.1, read on the forward strand.
CCGCCACCGCCACCTGCAGCCCTGCCAGGAGCCGCCCACCCCCAGTACTAGCGCTACCATCACCTCGGCGGCCAAGCAGCGGCACTGACATCGCCGGCCTACCAGGAGGAGCCGGCACGGCACACCCCGGTCTCCGCAGCCGACGCCGTCCGGGAGATCCTGGCCTCCGCCGAGGCGCGCCACTCGGTGAGGCGACAAGGTATACCTGCTGATTATGTCCTCGTGCAGAGAGGGGCGGAGAGGAAGTCGGTGAAGAGGGGGGAAGCGACGAAGGATGAGTATAACCTCGCCCTTCTTACCCTCATCAACCACCCCGACTTCCCCGCCCACTCTGCTCCGGGGTTACATCACCACATCCTCACCGTCCTCCAGGATCACCTCGTCTACCCGTGGGCGACCGTCCGCAACTATTCCGAGACGGTGTTTACGTGGATCGCGGACGGACGGCTCCCCCACGGGTGGCACGACCCAGTGGCCCTGAACCTCCTTAGGGTCGAGTGCATCGCCATGCCCCCCCAGCAAACAACCACCACCACGGCCCGCCCACTCGACCACACAAGACCCCGGCCCCAGCCCCGCCCCCAGACCGACACCCGGGTGACCTACAGCAAAGATACCCACGGAGCCCCCTGTTACCCGTGGAACCGGGACCCCTCCTCCTGCACCCAGGCCACCCCGGGGGAGGCCCACGGCCAAGGTGCCGCAAAACACCGCCACACGTGCGCCTACTGTGCAAATGTGCGCAAAGTGCTTACTATGCACAGCGAGGCTGACTGCCTGACAAAGCGTGCACGTGACCGGCCCACAGCTTCCGCCTCACCGGATTTTCAGTGAGCCGGCACCTCCCGCCCGGCCCGGAGGCCCCCAACCGGCCCATCTATCTCAACCAAGCCGCCCCGTCCACCACTCCCGGCCCGAGGGCTCCCAACCGGCCCAAGGTTCCCGTACAAACCGCCCAGTGCACCCCTACGAGCCCCCCTGACACTACTCGCCGGAGCACCAGCGGCTCCCCCGAGGCGCGGCCCGACCGCCGCCTCAGCACCACCCTCTCTTCCGGGGCTCAACGCCCCGCCCGTAAGGCTCCCATCGCCGACCAGCAACCCTTCACCATCACCCTCGACTCAGAAGCTCACCTCGACCCCGGCGACACCGCTTTTCTCTGCCCCCCTGACGACCACCCTCCCGACCTCCCCGACACCCCCGACCGCCCCTGCCCCCCCCACAGGATTTTGCTGCCCCCCTCACCCGCCCCCACCGCACCTCCTCCCCCTCCCCGCCCCACCAACCCCCCCACCGTCGACGTTATCGACCCCGACCTACAAGCTACCCTCCCCGCCGCCCCCTCCTGCGGCCCCACCCCCTCCCACTACCGCCCTACCATCATCGCCTCCTGGCCCCACATCTCCGGCGAGGCGTGGGATCGCTACCCCACCTTCCGCCACACCTACACCGCCCTCCGGGAAGCGGCCCTCCCTAATTTTTTGGCCGCCCGCATCCCCCTCCCCTCAGGCCTTCACATCCCTGACTGGCGCTCCCGCCTCTAGGACTACCCCGACCCCGCCGTCCTAGACCTCCTGGAGTTTGGGTTCCCCGCGAATTACTCCGCCTCAACCCTCCCCCGCCCTTCCTACTCCAACCACCGTGAGCCCCCCGAGTTCCTAAAACACATCCAGGCCTTCGTCGACACGGAGCTTGCCCTCGGCGCCCTCATCGGCCCTTTCTCTGTCCCCCCCCCTTCTCTCCCTGGACCGAGGTCTCTCCCATGATGACCCGCCCCAAGTCCGACTCGGAAAAGAGGCGGGTCATCGTCGACCTCTCTTATCCCCGAGGCGCCAGCGTGAACTCGGGCATCCCCCGACGCGAGTACCTCGGGGAACCCCACGCCTACACCCTCCCCTCCGTCGCCGACGTTGGCCGCCGCCTCGTCGCGGAAGGGGCGGGGGCCTACGTCTGGTCGGCGGACATATCCCGGGCCTACCGCCAGCTCCGTGCCGACCACCTCTCCTGCCCCCTCTTCGGGATATGCTTAGACGGTAAAACATACATAGACCTCGCCCTCCCCTTCGGCTGCCGCTCCTCGGGCGCGGCCTGCGACCGCGTCACCTTCGCGGTGGCTTGGATCATTCGGCGCGAGGGCTTCCATGCCCTCGTCTACGTCGACGACTTCATCGGGTGCGAGGGCTCCTACCTGAGGGCGTGCCAGGCCTTCGACGCCTTCCTCGCCCTCACCGCAGCCCTCGGCCTCGACGTAGCACCCGGAAAGTGCCATCCCCCCGCTGTCCGCCTGACCTGGCTCGGCTTTGCCCTCGACAGCGAGGCGATGACCATCTGGGTGGCCCCCGACAAGATCCAAGCCCTCGTGGACGACTGCGACGACCGCATCGCCCGCCCCACCCTCCGGAAACAAGAGCTCCAGAGCCTGCTCGGCCGCCTTAACCATGTCAGCAGCTGCGTGCTCCCGGGCCGCAAGTTTATGGCTCGGCTCCTCGGGGCACTGCGCGGCTGCCTCGGGGCCTCCACTCTCACCCTCGCCGACGACGCCCTCCGCGACCTGAGGTGGTTCGCCGCCTACGGGCGGATAACAAACGGCCTCTGCCTCCTCAGGGCCCCCGAGGGTCGCCGGCTGGTGTTTGAGTGCGACTCCTGCCTCACCGGCGGTGGAGCCTTCTCATCCACGCACTTCTACGCCCGAGGGTACTCAGAGGATTTCAAGGCGTGGTACGCGACCATCCATGAACTTGAGGTGGTTAACCTCGTCATCGCCCTCCGCGCCCTCCTACCGGACGATGTCGCGGGGGCGACGGTCACGATCAACACCGATAACATGGCCTCCGATGTCGCGCTCGAGTCGGGCCGGGCCCGAGACCCTACCCTCGGGACATGTGCACGGGAGCTCTGGCTCATGGCGGCCACCGGCTCTTTCCAGCTCCACATCGCCCACAAGCCTGGGGCGGTCCTTCTCCTCGCCGACGCCCTCAGCCGCGCCCATCTTCCCGGGCCCTCGGCCGAGACAGCGCGCAACGAGGTGGCCCGCCTCGGGCTCCTCCCAGTCGAGGTTTCTCATGACGCTTTCCCTTTCTTCCCCGGGCTTTAGGTTTCCCCCCCGCCGAGGTTGCCGCCGTTTCCCGCTTCCGAGTCGCCGCCCTCGCCCCGGCAACCTGGAGGAACCGACGTCGCCAAGCCGAGGACTACGTCGCCTACGCGGTTGCCCGAGGCGCGGACCCCCTCACGCCCTCGGCGTTCGACGTAGCCGCCTTCACCGCCGCCCTCTTCCTCCGCGGCCTCGCCCCGGCCTCCGTCAAGAACACCGTCTCGGGGGCCCAGTCGTGGGTCGAGGGCGCCGGGGGACTCACCTCGGGCTTTGACGCCCGCCTCCCCAAGGACGTCTGCCGAGGTGGGGAGCGGTCCTCCACCCACGTGCCACGCCAGGCGCCCCGCCCCCTCTCTCGCCGCAGCATCTCACCCTGATCATCAGCCACCTCGAGCGAGCGGGCCCCGCCTCCCTCGTTCCTCGGGCCGCGCTCCTCCTCGGGTACTTCGGGATGCTCCGGCAGTCCAACCTCTTGGCCCCAAGTCCCGAGGGGTGGGGCGGCCCCCACACCCTCACCCGCGACGACGTCTGCCCCGCGCCCGGAGGGCTCCGCCTCCTGATCCACAGCTCCAAGACGATCTCCAGCCCCTCGGGCGCGGTCGCCCTCTTCGTCCCCGCCATCCCCGGATCCACCCTCTGCCCCGTGGCGGCCTGGCAAGGCGCCGCCGCCCTCTGCCCCCGCCTTCCTAATGCCCTCCGGCCGCCCGCTCGACCCGCGGTCCCTCACCGCGCTGCTGCGAGGGGCCCTACAAGCCCAAGGAGTGCCGACGCCCGAGGCCTACACCCTCCACAGTCTCCGCCGAGGCGCCGCCCAGGCCTGCCAACGCGCCGGGGTTCCCCTCCCCGAGATTATGGCGCAGGGCACATGGACCTCCGAGGCGGTCCACGCCTACGTGCCCCGCCTCGCTCCCTCGCACGCCGCGAGCCCTCTCCGCCGTTTTGGTGGAGGGCTCCTCGGCTCCCCCTCACTGACAACCTGATCTTCACCATGAACTCTTGCTCCATCTGAGCCCACACATTGACTCTCTTTGCCTTGCTCCTTATGAGCCCTTACAACCATGTCATTGTTTATTCTTGCCTTGCTCCTTATGAGCCATTACCTCCATGTCACTGTTATCTTTGCATTGCTCCTCATGAGCCTATTACCTCCTTTTGACCTTGTTGTACTTTACCTTGTTCCTCTGTTTCCTACTGAGGCGTACAATAAACGCCTCCTTTCTCCACCCCTGCCTTGTTTTCCTCCTTTTCGCGCATCGGTCGTAATGCGAAGCATTACATTTGATGCGAGGGAAGGAGGAGACCCTCCCCCGGGCTGTCGCGCAGCCTGACACCTCGCCCGACGCCGCCGCGCGCCCCTCCCTCCCCCGCCCCCCTGCCGCGCAGCATTCGCGCCTCACCCGACGCCCGCTGCTCACCCCCCCCCCTCCCCCGGGCCGGCAGCATTCACACCTCACCTGCCGTCGCCATCGCCCCTCCCTTCCCCTTATAAGGCCGCCTCCGGCCTCCCTCAGGCACTCGCCCTCCTGCCGCCTTCCAGATCTCACCCTTTTTCTCCACCCACCCATCTCTCTTTCTCCTTTCCTTCTGGTGGAGGGCTCCTCGGCTCCCCCTCACTGACAACCTGATCTTCACCATGAACTCTTGCTCCATCTGAGCCCACACATTGACTCTCTTTGCCTTGCTCCTTATGAGCCCTTACAACCATGTCATTGTTTATTCTTGCCTTGCTCCTTATGAGCCATTACCTCCATGTCACTGTTATCTTTGCATTGCTCCTCATGAGCCTATTACCTCCTTTTGACCTTGTTGTACTTTACCTTGTTCCTCTGTTTCCTACTGAGGCGTACAATAAACGCCTCCTTTCTCCACCCCTGCCTTGTTTTCCTCCTTTTCGCGCATCAATGATGGAAACCTCCAGTTCTTTCTCGGCGGAAGCGAACGGAATGGTCGTGGCAGGGTGTGGTGGGTGGGCCCTAGCCCACGACCATCCGAGGCTTGTACCTCGGGAAAACAAGAGTTATCCATCATCTGTACCAGGTAAGATTCGTATAACTATACTATTTTACCTCGGTACTAAGCCTCTGGCTGATCATGGTCGAGGGAGACCTTCACGTAGCCTTACTTTTATCCCAAAAAATCTGACGAAAATAATAATAATAGTCAGTATAATAACAATTTTAGAAATTTGTACTTCTCACCAGGTCTTGTTAGTTGGTGAGTAGGCGGGTGGCAATCCCGCTGTCCTTTTCCAGTCGTTTGTTGTAATGTTTTGCAAAAGACTTCGCCGACTTCCAGCCGGCGTGTGTCAGGATCCTCCTAACAGAGATTCCCAACTTCCTTGCTTTGGAAGCCATCACTCCTCTAGTTGAGTGCGACGCATAGCGTTCGGTGTCAATGCCTGCGGCCTTTAAAACCGTAATTGTCCATCTCGCGAGCGTGTCTCGGGAGATAGCTTTGTGTGGCTCAATAAAGCTCACCAAGAACTGTCTTGATTGTCGTAATATTTTAGTCTTGGATATATATTCCCTAATGGCAGATACTACACATAGTTTCCTATCTTGGCGGAAGCTAGTTAAATGCACAGAGGAGAGCGGATCTCCCGTTCTGTTTGACTTGAGCAATTTGTCCAGGTCAAACGTCGCCTCGTCTCTATCTATGTCGAGACCGTTCAACGAGAGGGCTACAATTGTTTGTCCTCTATGACCAGTTACTAGGAGTAATAAAACCGCTACTTTTTGTCCTAATTGTTGGACTGACAAATGCTTGTTTTCCGGCCATGACTGGAAAAGTTTAAATACCGTAGAGACGTCCCAGAACCGACTATACTTAGGTTTGGGAGGGTTGCGTTGGTAAATGGATCTCATAATCCAATGTATGACTTCTTGTTTCCCGATAGTCTCGCCCTCAATCCTAGGCAGGATAACAGAAAGGGCGCACCTCGCTGCATTAATGGCTCCATACCCGAGTCCTTGATCTTCCATCATTCGGAGGAATCTGCCAACTTGGGCTATTGAGGGTTCCATCGGCTTAACCTTATGGATTAAGCAATGCAGGCCCCATTTCTTGAGGTAGTTTGAGTATAGCTTTACTGTTCCTGGTCTCCAGGCATGGGAAATTAAGCGTTGTTTAGTAATTTTGTCAAGTCCGTATTTTTCTAAGTATTTACTCAGAAAAGGAATGCCAACAACGGGGTTGTTGACACGTCGCCCTGGGTTGTGAACTTTCCCTGATGTTGTAGGTTTATTGGTCCTCTTGGGAATGATAAAGTGTCTTTTGTTTCCCAAGTCACTGCTGCCCTCCATGGCTGTGTGTTCTAGCCCGGGACTATCAGCACTGCGTGTGTTCTGTTGTGTCTGATCTTTCTGACTACTCTGCTGACTAGGCTGAATGGTGGAAAGATATAATAGAAAGCTTTATTCCAAGTTAAAGAAAAAGCGTCCACCCGCCAAGCGTGTCGTTCTGGATGCCATGAAACGTATTTGTTAAGTTTTTTGTTCTTTCTTGAGGCGAAAAGGTCTATTTCTGGAACTCCCCATTTTTGGCAAATAATATCAAAAATGGCGTCACTGAGCGACCATTCCAAGTGATCATGGAAATGGCGGCTTTTACTATCGGCTAATGTATTCTCTGACCCCGGAATATGTGCAACGGTTAACCAAACATTTTGTTGTTCGGCCCAATCCCAAATTAATTTTGCTATTGTGTTACATGCTGAGGACTTGGTACCCCCCTATGTTTCTAATGTAAGCCATCGCTGTAGTATTATCCGTTAGCACCTGGACTGTGAGCTTATGTATTTTAACTAAGCTTGTCAGTCCCAAAAGGATGGCTCTTAATTCTAAGACGTTAATGTGGTCTTGGACCTCATCATCCAGCCATCGGCCCCCCGTAGCTATGTTGTCTTTATGTGCTCCCCAACCTTCCAACGAGGCATCTGTGGTAACCGTTGTGTTGGGTTCATCCATTCGGATGGGATTAGTGGAATCATGTATGTTTTGTAGCCACCAACGAATGTTGTCATGCCCCGCCTTTTAGATAGTCATAAGACTTTCGAAATTGCCTTTTGTTTTAGTCAGAGCAATATTCTTATCAATTTCGAGTGATTTGATATGCGCTTTTCCATATAAAACCGCTGGTGCATATGCTACCATAAGTCCTATCAGTACTGCTACTTGTCTGATTTTTGGTCGTTTAACGGCTAATAATTGATCTGTTGTTAAAACAAATTTTTCAATCTTGTCATTAGTTAATGATATTGTCATTTCCTTTGTGTCTATGAAGAAACCTAGGAATTTCAGGACTGTTGTTGGTTTTAATACCGACTTTGAGTCGTGGATGTAAAACCCCAACTTAGTTAGCAAGTAGCAAAGGTCTCTAATCGCTAACAGACAATCATTTTTAGTACGTGCTACTATAAAAGAGTCGTCAATGTAAGGAAACATGACGTGGCCTTTAATGGCCATTTCTGCAAAAACTGGTTTGAGTAGCATGGTAAACATTCGCGGTGCGCAAGCTAAACCATTGGGCAGAGAAGTAAATTCATATAGTTGTCTCTTCCAAATAAAGCGGAGGAATTTCCTGTGCGCTTGATAAATGGGGATTGTATAGTAAGTAGGCGTCTTTTAAGTCTACACTTGCCAGCCAAGCGTCGGGCATCACAAGATCTCGGGCTGTTTCTAAGGAGAACATTTTGAAATGTTTGTTTTCGACTAATTTATTTAGCGTTGTTAGGTCTAAAATCATCCTAATGTCGCCATTGGGTTTTGGCCTTGAAAAAATATTGGAAATGTATTCCCTATCGGTATGTTGCACGGGTGTAATAATGCCTTTGCTTAGAAATTTAGTTACTTCAGAATCTAGTTGGAGCTGTTCTTCTATCGAAAAGCGATATGGGAATGGCGTTCTGTCTTGTATGGGGGTTTCTATGAAAGGTATAAAGACCCCTCTAACGATATTGAGAACATTATTGTTATTAGTGATGTTTTCCCAATCATTAATGTGGTTAATAACATTCCCTGCCACAAAGGTGCTTACACTGGGTCGTGTTACCTCCTCTATTTGTTCCCCGGCTTGGGGAACTGCTTCTGGGGAGCATTGTCTCTCCGGAAGGGGCGGTTGCCGTCGTTCCAGCCGTACTGGTTGCGTTGGCCTCGTCCCCGCGGCTGGTAGGAGGGGTTCCGGTATCCGAACCTGCTCGCTGACTGTCCTGATCGGCGTCCCCGAAAATCCGACCTGGACTTTTTGAACTTAGCCGTATTTGTGTCCTTCTTGCCGTCTAGGTGTTTGGACTGTTTTGCTTTTGTCTCCACCTGTTTGAAGAGGTATTGGAGCTGGCCTCCAAACATCTTCGACTGGTCTAGTGGCTTGCCCTTGATCGGTTTTGGCGGTAGAAAAAGAGTATACTCTTTTCCGTCGTTGTCGACCACTTTCTTTGAACGGGCGACCTCTTTGCCTGCGTCGGTAGTTACCGATTTATAGACATTTTCGAATCGTCTGTATGACAAGAAATTGCTGGTCGCTGTAAGCGCCGCAATCGCAGAGTTCATGTCTTCGGTGACGGTTGTGAATTTATTGCCCGTCATCATACGGTTCGCTATGGGCATAATAGCCGCGAGGGTTATCAGGACTCCTTTATGAACTGTGTGAAGACACGATTCATATTTCTTCCGTTCGTCACTCATTGTGACATCGTCATCCATCTCCTTTATCGTGGCTTCGGGGATTCCTCGAATGCCCGTGTATTGTTCCGCCAGCTTTGTTAGCGTTTCAGCAGGTTTGAACGAGTCAAAGTGACCCCTGAGGTTTGTCCGCATAAGGGAGCAAGTGTTAATCTTGCTCTTTCGTACTGCCCTGATCTTTTTCTTCACCTTTTGGGTGATGTCTGCGAAAGTGCCGGTGTGGGGGTCGTCAGAATCTGAGTCGGTTGTGGTAGACCCCGACGAGCTTGAAGAAGATCTTGATTTCTTCTTCGCCTTCGACTTGCCCTTAGTTCTCTTAACTTTCTTGACCTTATTGCGTGCCTTGTAGTACTCATCGCCTGCTGATGAGTACTTCTTTTTGGGACGTTTCCGTTTCCGTCCCACGCGCACTTCCGAATCCGTAGTTTCCTGGTCGGAAAGATCCTCCCATTCGGACTTGTCCGAGAGTGACAGTCTCCTCTGAGGCGAAGCCTTAGAGGGTGGCGTAGGGAGGAGCTGTTGTAGCTGCTCTCGTATGAGCCGCACCATTTGCTCATTCGCGTCAGGCTGGGAGTGCCCTGCCTTGGGCGAGTAGTCCCGGGACGCGGCCGAGCGTTTTCCAGGGGTCGCATCGCCTTCACTGAGCGTGTGTGGTACACCTTTGGCACCCCGCTTCGCGGCCATCTCGAATTGTCTGTAACCAACCAAAAAGGGGGTTTTAGAGCGAATTAAGGCGCATCTGAACCAGTGGGACAGTGCTACATGTGCTTGGCCCAATGTGGGGTATTCAAATTGTATCTAAACCAATTTAACACCAGGCGTGAGAAGCTAGAGTATATCGAAAGTGAATCGGTGGGACAAACCGAACCGAAACCAAACGAGGGGTCGGGACCAGTGTACTGTTCCCGCCCATGCTCTCTGTCCCATACACTTCTCCCTCCCGTGGTTACAGCACCAACGGGTCGGAGAAATTGCTATGAAACTCGGAGGTACGCCTCTAACCTATCATAACGACGAAAGGGCTCCTGCCCACATGTCTCTCCGTTCGGCAAGGGGCGGCATAATCAGGAAAAAAAACCTATCTAAGCGACGAAATGACTCCAGCCAACATGTCTCTCCGTTCGGCAACGGGTGGCAAAAACAAAATGGATGCTTCCAATTTCTACAGCACCGCATAAAAGCACAGCTTTAGTCGTGAACTAAATGTAAAACAGCCTTAAAAGGTGTATAAGCATGTGCTATAGTGGTTCATAAACAACTTTGCCAGTTTATGTGTCGGTACGTACAGTAGAAACTAGGTAATCCGTGGTAAATTATTGCTGAGCTGCTCGTAACGTTCCTCCAGTTATGAGCGGAATATGCTAATTGCTGTACCCGGTTGTTGCTTCCTTCTCCCTCGACCACGATCAGCCAGAGGCTTAGTACCGAGGTAAAATATATATATATGTACTTATCTTAAACCACAGGTTTTAGCAAATGTCTGAGCGCACTATGGCACTTAAAGTCCTTTGACTGTCCGGCTGCTTAGCCTCCACAATGACACATTGTCCATAATGACAGAAAAAAATACACAAAATGTGTTTGTGTGTGTTGATAGTTTGCGACTGACTAAGCTATGTCTAAACCCTGAAAAACATCTTTGTATTCGTTAACCGGCTGCTCAGCCTGCGCGCTGGGGCCGTCGTCCGGCTTGGAAATGTTCGTCGGCACGGCAGAGTGCACCTCGTTGACACCCGCCAACAAGTTCAATGCCTGTTTCCCCAAAATAGGCTGACAGTTCCGCACCACTTGGAACCTGAAGTCTCTGTCGTTGATGTCGACCGACGCCTCACAACGGAGTGATCCGATGCCCGAGAACGTCACCAACAAACACCGGGTGTTCGCCAGCCGGCCCGGCGCGACTCTGTCGAAGATGCTCCTTGGAAGCGTGTTTGCCTCTGACCCGGTGTAGAGCTTGAACTTGACAGGACAACCGTTCACCCAGACAGTCGTGTACCACAGCTCGGCATCTTGCTCGGCACCGTGGTCGACGGCACCGATGAACAGAAACGTTGTCAAAACATTGACCTCCGCCAGATCCAGGTCTTGCTCAGCATTGTGAGGGTCGGGCTCTTCCATGGTCAATTTGTTGACCCTGCCCTGTCTGCTCCGGCAGACCTTACCGACGTGCCCGATCTTCTTGCAGGCTATGCAAGCTTTGCCTTTCATTGGGCAGACTCCCCGGCGGTGTTCATATCCGCAGTTTTGACAGCGGATCTTGAACTCTCCTGCACTGGTACCGCCAGAATTCCAAGATGGTGATTGCCAAGATGGTGGTGCAGACGGCCGGACCACCGGTGCACCGGTACGCGTAGTAGCATACTTATTAAGAAAATCTATTTCCTTAACTTCAACATCTGATTTGGTGTCCTCCAACAGATCCAAACTGAATTAACTCATTTCACAAACTTCTCCACAGTTAACTCAGTCGTTTGCAGCAATTTGTTACGCAAATTAACGTTCTTAATGCCAGACACCAACCTATCGCATAACAGCGATTCCTCAACTGTTCTGTATTCACAATCCTTTACCTTGTCTCTCAATGCCGTAATGTATGTGGCCATGGTTTCTGTAGCTTGATTGTGCGAATTAAACTTCTATCTTGTTATTATCAAATTGCATTTGCCTATACAATATGTCTGGAATGCTTCTGTGAGTGGTCCGATCCTGTTTCGGTCTGCGAGTGCGATGGACATATTGTGAAAAACTTTTTGCGCTTCTTCGCCAGCGACGTGAAGAAAGATGCAGCATTGCACTCGTTCTGTCTTCATTATGACACCTGCTGCTGTGGCGTATATGTCATTAGCTCTGATCCATGTTTTCCAGTTCAATCTCGTATTGTTGCTGAGGACAAGCTGACCTGGCAGCCGCAGACCCGGCAGTGTATTAGCAGGCAGTATTCTTCCTCATCTGATACCATGTAAAAGTACGTCTGAACACTTTGACTTGTGGATACTGGATGCTTTATTCACCGTCCAGGGCTCTGACCCGCAGGCTAAACTTTCCATGATGTCATCTCATTAACATACTCCTTTGTTCTCGCTCAATGCCTGGATCATTATGCATCTCATTAGCATATATTACACCGCCATCAACATTTGGCTTTACCACAAACACTTATCAAATCAACACCCAAAAGGCAGGGCTCTATGACTCAGAAGCTTGGGTTGAATATACATGAAACTTTGTATTTGGAAGCATTGAAAAAGGAGTTGAATCTCTGACACATTAAAATGTATTTCTTTAACATCAGAATGTACATTATAGGCCAGACATTAAATAGAAGTGGCCCACAAAAGAACAAATTAAACACATTAATGAATTGTCTAATGTGACTCCCGAAAAACTGACTTTTAAGTCCCAACAGCTAAGATAGAATGTCTCCGAGAGCTGTTAGTTTTTTCTAGGTAAATATAGGTCAATTAGGTCAAGTGGATTAACCCCATGCTAGATTTTATAACATGCAATCTGATTGGATATGGTAATTGGCTAAGGCACCAATGTTTTCAGAACAGATCCCGTATTATCACTAGATCTTTCTTTGACAAAGAGTTGTCACCACGAGAATAACTCTTAAGACCCCCCCCCCCCCTTTCCCCCCACAAAAGCATATATTATATAATATAAATTATCTCGACCCAGCACCCAACTGATTTAGATGGTAAGTGCCAATACACCACCCCTACAAACTTGCCGGTCAAAGTCCCACCAAATACCTCCACTGTACATAGTGTTACACCCCTGCTCATATCGACAAAACGCCAGCACATGCTTGCAAAAAGCGCCATATGGACATAAAAAATAACGGCCCCACCAGAACGAGCACGGTCTGTGCCGGGACACCCTGGCCGTTTATCAACAATACGCCCTTTTTTCGGTGTGCAAGTGACCCGATTCCGGATGTACACTTGGAAATGAGCAAGGATGTGACCACGTGGCATGGTTATGGACACATGCGTACTGGTAGCCAAAGTCATAAATATTCCAGGATCGAACTACTGACAGAAATAGAAGCCGAAGTCGACAAAAAGGCCGAAAATTATAATCTATGGTGATGCCCTTTCTCGCATTTAAAATTGTTAAACCATTTTTTTAGGGCACGTGCAGAGTTAAAAAGTAAAATGTATTCTTAGTGCGGAATAGGCATGACCAGATCGGTACATGTCAATCTAACCATTGCTTAGCTAACTCCATTCTCCCCGGTTCACTGGTTAAAGTTGCATAGTCCAGTGTCTTGAGCTTCTGCCATGTTTTTTTTCTGATTATATATAAATGAGACCAGTTGTTATAATCTATATTTTAGCTTCAAGTAATTTATTTAAGGTGTTAACTTCGGAAATATTTGAAGTGAAAACATGCAGAATTAGTGCGGACAAAATTGCTAAACATGCTTCACCAGTGACAGTTCTATCAACTCATTGACTTAATATTCCCTACTATGCCACAATAGATGTTTAATTACCGCATCCGCATCTAAGTTGGCTACATATGTCAGATGAAATCTATGTAAGTGCTTAGGTTCCGAAAATCGTAAGCTTTCATTGAAGGATATTTTATGTGAATGTGACAACTTTAATTAATGCCAATCCATGAACCACGCTAATGTCCTCGCCGTCGGTAGAACATCAGAACGTAGGACCTGGAATGTTCCATTCGGGCCGCTGTGCTATATACCGTACAAAATGAATAATGCACGTTGCTTGTAAGCTTGAATATTGACAACTTGGCTCAGAGCTGTGGGTATACTTTAGCAGTGGTTTAAAGCCATTTGTATCGTGTCATATTTTCACATACAAGTCAGTGCTGATTTAGTCGCTTTTTGACAATGAGCAGATAAATAACATAATCAATGAGGCTTTGGCATTACTTGAAATAAAGTTTTCAGTGGCCGACAACTTAGAATTATAAATAATAGTTTCAAGCCACAGCTTCTATGAAATTATAAGGTGGCGTTTGCATTAAACTGTATTTGTCGTAAGATCAGTCAAAGATTAAATACATCTATTAATTTTCAAAATGACCTGCACTTGTTGTGCATTACACTACACCATCACCCTTCCTAAGGCTTGGAAGGGAGTGTTCCAGTAGGTGTACCTCACTCTATGCACACATCCGTCATTAAACTAAGCCCTACACTGTGGCCGCGCGGTATTGATGGCAGGGGGCGAGGGGTTATAAAAACAAGGCAGTGGCTACGCGTACGCGTACGTGAGCCGTACGCGTAGCCTGGCAGTCTAAACGCTGTCACTGCGCATGCGCCTTATTTCCCGGTGTATCTTTAGCAGCAGTGGCTACGTCTACGTAAGCCGTAGGTTTAGACACAGAAATAGAGATGGAATACCCACTCATGCATGAATCTCACTGCCTCTATGATAAGAGCTTGTGACGAAAGATTTTAGGCAAGAGTTTTGGTTCTTTATTATAACAACGAAAGTCTATTCCTAATCCTAAAAGTTAAAATTTGATGAAAAACAAACAAAAAGTTGAAAAACAAATTTGACTTAGGCATTTGTAAATTTTTTTGTGCATGTTTTCAACGTGTGGCTCATACGTTCCTTATACGCTAAGTGTATGCTAGGTGTATGTCGGCGTATGTCAGGAGCATGTTAGTGATATGTTGGTCCATGTTAGCCATACATACAACTGGCGCCCCGCACGTGTCTCTGACGTATACAACATACTCACAACGTTCCATTAATGTATGCGAGCCAGCCCTATCGTATGCGAGCACAGCCCTAACGTATCACGAGCATATCCCCCGCGTGTTGGCGGTCGGTATATCAAGGCACCACCTGGCTTCTTCCAGCAGACCTGCTCAACTGTTCAGAGAGGATGGATGTCCATGCACTCCATCTACAGTTCCAGCATCACTACCGAATTGCCATTTACCAGCATGAGCTAGATTTCTACCTCATGGCTCTTCTGGCAGCTCCTGTCGATAGGAGAAGGAGGAGGCAGCAGCGGAGAAGGTGGGTCAGACCCTGGATCGGGAGGTGGCCACAGTTTGGGTTGTATGACAAGCTTATGGTTGAGCTCCGCAGCGAGGACACTGTGTCGTTCGTCAACTTTATGCGGATGCCTCCCCAATTGTTTGACGAGATTGTGGCGAGAGTAGGACCAAGGATCGCCAAAAAGTACAAAAGAGAGGGTGCTGCTCGAGCCTGGGCTGAAGATCGCACTTATTCTGCGGCACATGGCGTCTGGGAACAAATACTCGTCGATGAAGTTTGGGTGGAGGGTCCCCCACAACACAGTCGCTCATCGAGCCAGGCCCTCGCTGATGAGTAACTGGACGAGGTCATGATGTGCTCTGCGACTCCCCAATGATGGGATGCCATCGCCGTCCAATTCCTGGTTTGTTTGTTTGTTCTTTTACATCCTAGCAACATCTAAGGTCATATCAGGATGGGTACCAACTTGTGACAGTGCGCACTCATGGCAACTTTATAGTGCTGCCCCACTGGAAGACCAGGCTGCCAGCACCATGACCTGATATCCCACTCAGTCACATTATCCTGACACTGAGCCAACCAGTCCTTGCCCTATCCTAATAATGCCGAGTGCCAGGCTGGGAAGCGACAAATATCAATTTGTAAGTCATTGGTTTGACTCGACCAGGGTTCGAACCCACGACCCACCAACACGGGAGACAGATGCTCTAACTCATTCGGCCATCCCGCCTGGTCCCAATTCCTGGAGAAGTGGAACTTCCCCCATACCTGTGGTGCTCTGGATGGGAAGCACATCGCCTGCCAGTGCCCTCCAAAGAGTGGGTCACTATTACAATTACAAGGGGTTTTACTCCGTTGTCCTGTTGGCACTTGTAGACACGGACTACAAGTTCATCTGGGCAGATCTTGGGGGTATGGGCTCCGCATCTGACACCCACATCTACAACGACTCGGAGCTGAAGACGGGCACTGAAGGTGGCACCATCGGTTTTCCCCCAAACCGATCGTGAATGGCCAGAAGGATGTGCCGTATTTCCTCATCGCTGACGATGCCTTCGCCCTGTGGCCGACCATGATGATGCCGTACAGCAGGAGGGGGTTGACAAATGAGGAGTGACTCCAACTACCGGCTCTCCCGAGCTAGGAGAGTGGTGGAGAATGCCTCTGGCATCCTAGCCAACCGCTTCCAGCACCACCCCTCAACCATGAAGGTCATCAACACCGCATGCATGGTTGTGCACAACCTGATGAGGATGCACTACCCAGGGCTGCAGAACCAGCAGCTGGATTGTCCAGAGACTGGGAACCACAACTTTGTCCCCGGAGCATGGAGAGAGGGACAAAACCTGGCAGATGTAGACATTGTTCCTAGCCCCAACACTGGCTCCAAGACAGGAAAGGAGCAGCAGAATCTACTGAAAGACTGTCATCTAGCCCGCCGGATACTTTCATGGCAAGACAGTATGATCGGACGTAATAAGTATTATTGTATCTGTCTGTATGCACTGTGATATGTGTACTGTTATTATATATTTATGTATACTTACATGTCCGTTATGTTGTGAGATGTCTACTATTACATGTCTGCTGTATTTTTTATATACCTAATTGAACTCGACACAAATCTTGTTAACAACTTATAATTTACTTCCTCTCTTTTTAGAAGAATTAAACTTTTGACAGCATAATCTAGTTTAATATACTATGTTCTGTACATACTAAGAACACAGCACAGAGAGGGTACTTGTGTCATTTATATTAATTTCTATTCATTGGCTAAATTCTTTTAGTTTAATTTATAACAATTACATTATGACATTATTTAACTCAGACACAAAAAAAAGATCAAGTTTAACAAAATCTTTATTAGAGCAAGAACATCTTTATACATATATACAGAAGAACATAATAACATAATCTTCTTCATCGTGTCCTTCCACCAATTATCTCAAGGGATTTTCGAGCAGAGGTATGATCTTTATTCGTGGGACGTGCTCTCGGTGGTGGATGGTGGTAGCAGGATTTGCAATCAGATAGCTGATTCCCAGGGCCGCGATGTGGATGCTCCTGCTGTGGCCAGTTTGTCGATAGAAAGCCCAGGGTCTACACTTTTACCGAACCAAGGGATTTTTAACCTCCCACACCACATAGACATGGTATGAGAGCAACCGGCCTTTGATGACGCTGTAAGTTATACACAGCGGTGGAAATCCAAATTGGCAGAGGTGGGGGGGGGGGCACGGGGAATCGAACCGCCGACCCTCAAATGAGGCATCCGACCTAGAAAAAAGTCAGACACTCTAACCACTCTGCCACAGAGAACACCACTCCGCCAAATAACAATAAACATAACATAAAAACATTTAAAAAATAAGAAAATAATAAGCACCTATTTATACATATTTACACATTCACTTATCATCATTGCCCCCCCCCCCCCCCCCCCCCCCCGATGATGATATCAGGGCTGACGAGGGGGAAGAGGTCTAAATTTGATATCCCCAACACACCGGAGATCCCCGACAGCCCTCACAAGTTCAAGAGTCCATCGGACATTTGGCTTGGCGACTCTGATGACGTTCCATTTGCTGCTGCTGTGGGAGTGGAACTGCCACTGGCAACTGGAGTTGATGCCCAGGGCACACTCAAAGTGCTGGCAGCAGGTTGCCGGTGAGACAGTGCCAGAGGAGGCATGGTGTGAACAGCCACACCAAGTGGCCGAAGTTGAGGCTGAAGTGCAGGCGCTACAGAGGGACGTGGCACCAGCTGAGGCAGAGGCGGGACTGGCTGATGGCGCATCTGGAGGGTTGATGAGGCAGAGGTTAAGGCTGCGGCTGGACAGTGGCGACTGCTGCACCACAGACTGCAGTGGATGCAGCATATGCTGCAGCATATACTGCTGCACATAGTCCTGGGTTGGTGATGCCCATGGTGATGCTGGTGGTGGCTGGTGGGTGCACTGCTGGGGCTGGTACAGCTCACTTTGAGGACGCCCCGCCTGAGGCGCCGCTGCAGCCACAGGCGCCGCTGCTGCAGGGACTTCAGCAGGTCCCCAGAATCGTTGAACCGCTTCTGGATGGCTGCCCGCAGGTTCACGTCGTCTGGGGCTGACCGCTTCCCCTTTCCCCATTCTCGGAGTACATCGGGAGGTCTGGCCAGAACCTCTTCCTCCAGCCCAATCTCGAGATCAGCGCAGGCATTCTCAGCAGCGTCGAGATCCCCCTGCGCAGCGTCTATGGCAGCCATCACCTCCAAGACAAAATCATAAAATAACATAAGTAACCTGAATGCAAATCGATGTTTCCATAAATGAGGTCAACAACAACACAAATCAACAAAGAACCACAAATATATAACGTAAAATGATTCAATTGATTTCTCCAGATTAATTATGTAAATAAAATATATCCCTTTGTTGACTTCGTCCAGAATAATATGGGTTTTACGAGAATGCTAATGCCCACACTGCCCAGAAGGATAAAAGATTTTGTACTTACAGTTCTGCAGGGCTCAGGCCGGTGCCTGACGACTGACCGCAGGAAACCGAACTTCTGCATTATCCACAGCTCCCTCACAGTCAGTTTGGGGGCTCTGTCGCTGCTCTTCTTTTTGTGAAGCCTCATGTTGGTGTCCCGCAGTGACTTGAACCACCCCTGCAGATGCACGGATCGTCCTCCCCATCCAGTTTGCCTGGTCCTCCCACATCTTCCCCTTCTTGTCCGACCGCCTGTAGCCTGTCATCTTGACGTTCCAGATGACTGGATTCTCCTGCAGGAAATCCCTCTCGGCTAGCGACAGAACAGTCGCTTTTCTTGGCCCTCTTCTTCTTGGGCGAGGCGAAGGTAGTGGAGGCGACAGATGACGCACCTGAGCTCCCACGGGAAGCAGGAGATGGAGAGCTGGAGCGGGGCAGTGTCTGGCTCTGCGTCTGCATCTCCACCTCATACTCCATCTCTTCAGGCTGGCTAGAGAGTGGTGTGCTGGAGAGTGGTATGGTGAGAAGGCAGGTGATGACACTGGCGATGGGGATGATGGTGATGATGGTGATGGTGATGCTGGCAGAATCTGCTTCTTCCTGCCTCTCCCACGCCTAGTCCAGTAGTGATAGCAGCCTTGCAGGCAGCTGAAGCTTTGATATTATTCTTAGCAGGCATGGTGGCAGTGTGTGGAGAGAGCCAAAACTCCAGGGTATTTATACCCATCGGCGACAGATCACGTGACCAGGGCATGGTGTAAGGGTGATTGCATACGTCGCAAGCACGCTTTGCACACGTTACGCATAAGTTTTGAATACGTTTTGCACACGCTATGCACACGTCGACACGCTAGGCATACGTTGACCATACTTCGGCGTATGTTACTCATACCCTGGAACTGTCATCTCCAACCGTCACTATACATCCCAGAACGCCAAGTATACATCGCTAGACGTTTCGTATACGTCCCTATAAGCCACGCATACGCTAGACATACGCTTTGCGTACGCTTCATACGTTGCTCCAACCACCCACAGCACGAAAAGTTTGGCGAATGCCGACCTATTTGAATTTTATTTCAAAACGTTACGCACGCGCTAATGCCATACATCATAGTGTGACAGGGCCTTAAAGTCATCATGTTTCATAGGTTGATACCTTGAATGATACCAAATATACGGAACAATGATGTAGCAATTTTGGATTGATCTATAATTAGTTTGTGTATTTAGGGGCATGTCAAATATGACCACCTTCATTTGCGCGCATCCTCATGAAACATGTGCGCATGCATCCTCACGTACATTTAGACCGCCAGGCTACGCGTACGACTCACGTACGCGTAGAGACTACATAAAAACAAACAGTCAATGCACTTTTCGGTGAGCTGTTGACTTTTTGGTTGATTAAATTGATAAAATATAGCGAATGGTTAGATGGGTAGACTAGTTTGATTAAATTAGGATGGGTTGTTATAGACTTTGCAGTTTGACCATTGCCGTGTTAACGCTGTTACACTACATTTCCCCACCCCTACATAACTACGTCTATGATCACGTGTGTGTGTATGAGGGGGGGAGGGGGGGGGTCTCGGCTCATGACATACTAAACAGTGTATTCATAGATGCACCGATAGGTTAATTCAAGTTATATAATGAATATAGATCTCCCTCCTCTCTGCGGTGTGGCGCACCAAGTCTCACCACGGGATACCCCCACACCCTAATGGACCAGGTCAACCTGCAGTGTACACCCACACGCCGCCACATCAATTAGCTTAGTGGCGGGTGCGTTTTACTCACAGCTAGACGCCCCCCCCCCCCCAAAAAATTTTTTTTATACTCGACCACACCATACACCCACAAAAACTATGAATGTACATCACACAGATCTAGGGAATTCTATTTTAGTTGAATTAGTAGCCTAAAAAAAGTCTTTCTTAAATCTACAAAAATAGTCCTGACTAAACCATCACCGATTCTGTGCGCTCATCTTTCACTGACACCATCAAGCTACACCATTAAAGTGAGGTCAAAGTTCACTAGTGTTTCGCAGCTGTGCGTAGGTATTATTTTCTTCGCACATACGTCCATAATATATGCGCGCATTATTAGGGAGATGCGGCGTGTGTATGGACGGGGCTGCAATTTAAAACCACTCACAGCTGCACAATTCCAACCCAGCTCTTGATATTGAAGAATTGCATGCAAGAGCACAAAGACCAATTAGAACACCCCTACCTTCTATTTGCATCTCAAATTGTGAAGAATGGTATTTATCCCACACCCCCACAACCAACATACACAGTGCAGAATGAGAATGGCTTTTCGGCCATTTCCCCCTAGACCAAACCATATGTATCTAGAGGCTCCTTCCTTTACCAAGCAGCACAATTATGGAATTACCCACTAATAAACTACCCACTAGAATTCTTAAGGGCAGACACGGGTGATTTTTGGGTGATTTCCGTATCTCAAAAACTATTAAAGATAGAGCTTTGAAAATTGGAGCACACATCCTTTGTATCAAGAGAAGCATATCTGCAGAGTTTCAAAGCTGTATCTTGAGTAGGGGTTATATGATGAAGGACCTTGCAAAAACAAATATCAAAATTTTACCTTCATGGGGCTGTCACACTACGACGTAACAACGTCGGCGTAGGGAGAACGTGAAGAACATTGAACTTCTCGGCGTGGTATGCAAATTTGGGCACAAGTTGAACGTGGATGCAGCGTAGTGGACGAGAGAGTAACGGCGGTAAAGCGTAGTGATAGCGTCATTCAACGAGAGAGGACAACGTAATGACGCTCACGGTACGTTATGAACGTTATTCCCTCACCAGAAGAACGTTACGTGACGTTATATATGTCATGAGACGTTGAACGTACGTTGAATGCACGTTCTCCTGACGTTCCCATTACGCCGCATGGACGTTTCCACCGGCTTTAATGTGGGTCAATGAGTGGAATGTAGTGAGGAACGTTTGACTAACGTCGGTTTAACGTCATTGACGTTCGCCGAACGTGTACAGAACGTACGGCGAACGTAAACCCTTACGTTTGCATCACATCGAAAGTTTTGAACAGGTTCAAAACCTTGACGGGTGCCGACGTAACACGACATAGCTCGACGTCATTCTGACGTCATCATAACGTAATCCAACGTAATGACGAAACGTGATCACGTCAGGCTTACGTTTCAGGGGTATTACCCCCTCCAGGAAGTATACTGAATATGCCTAGATTTGCCTGAATCAAGTTATTATATGAAGAACTGGTCCAGTTGAGTGTAATAAGGTGGTTTGTGAATTTATATATGTCATTACCAACATGTCCCTACATGACGAACCAGAGGTAAAAAAAATTCAATGGGCACTTTTTGTGTCTCCATCCCTAGCTCTTGAACTATGAAAGATAGTGTTTTTAACCATCTTATCGCACTCAGCAGCAACATTGACATAAGACTGCCAAGTTTCAACTTTCTGCTACAATTATAACTTACATTTTTAGAGGGGGCAAATTGGCAAAACTCTAGGAAAAGCAGTTCTGAGAAAACGAGCTTCAAAGTTCACGAAGTGTTTCTTTCAAATGGTAAAGTCCAGTATCATCATCTAGAATCCCATATTATATACACAAATATCCAGTCAAGTAATTATCTGTCCAAAAACATATCATTTACACCAAATTAGTACACCAAAAACCAACAATTTCACCCAAATTCATTTTCCGATCACCCGTGTCTCCCCTTAAAACTTCATAGTTATAATTCACATTAAATCCACAAATACCAAATAACAAATATATATCTTGGAAATATGGAATTATTCCTCTTTGACCCAATAGATCCAGACTAAGCAATTAAAAGGGAAAGAATTTTTAAAGCACATATACATCATTGCATCGCATAACAATTACATCCCACCTGAACTCCACCCAAACCAGTGTCCCAGACCAGGGCTCGTGCGTCTTAATTATTGATGTATTATGCACCGCATACTACATACATGTATGTATTCCTATATATCCTATATATGCCATAACCAATTTAGATACTGGTACACCCATTAAACATTGATTGCAGTTCGGTATTCCCCTCTTACACATCTAAGAACAAATAAAGCTTACATCCAGCATTTTAGTGTGCACAAGTTAATTTTGCATGCTTTCACTTGATCTCAAAACCCTTTCAAATAAATATTACTTCAAACTAAACTAGATGATGGAGATCAATTGAATATGTTTTAAAATATGGCAGAAACTGAAAACCATCGGAGTAGGCAACTTTGAATCTCAGAACCTCGCTCAGGCTGGGCCTAGCTCGGCAGGTGGTGAGGTGAATGCGGGGTGCTCACCTCGTTGCCATAGTTCATAACGTTGTGTATAGTGATGAGTGCTTTAAACACCACAACCCAGTTGTTGTTTTGGGTGCGTTCGATGAGCAGATCGGCCATCTGTGGGATTGAGACATTGGGCTCGTTCGTACACTGCAGCAGGTCTGAAACGACAAGAAAGGATCACACTTTAAAAGGCGTACAAGGACCTAGTTCCCTAGCCCTTGTTCTACGATACCTGGCTTTCCACACCCCACACCAATCACGACCCCGTTTTGCTACAAGTCATAACCAGTTATACCGGGAAATAAATAGAAACGGGATTTCACTTGAGCAATGCTAAACTACATTTGATTAACACTGCCTGCCCAAAGACGAAAGTTGAATTGTCCCGTGTCAGACAGCCGCATTGTCCTCGACTAGGCTAAGCCAGTGACATCATCCCTTGAACACCACGAATAAGGACATGGCTGCTGACTGGGGTGTCAATGGAAATTCTATATGGGGGTCGGTCACTTTTGATAAAGTGTTTCAGGAATCACTGATGCAACATTGTTCAGGGTCATTTTGATCTTGGTTTTTTACACACACAAAATAGTCTGAATTTGATGCGCTCGACTATTCAAAGTGTCAAATAATTGGTTTCACACGTATTTTATCTGAGTTGCAAGTCATTAGTCCTGAATCACTCTTTCATGTGCATTCAACAGAAACGTATGTACAAAAGAGGAATCTCCGATCGCAGGTTATTTTTGCATAGATAGCTTTTGTCTTATGAGCTTATGTCGTGGAACCAATTGCAAGGACATGATTATAGGATTTCCAAACCGGAGCTCTACAAGTATTCAGCTAAGATTTTTCAACTTGAATTTTACATAACTAGCGAGTTATAGAATAAGGTTCCCAAATAAATAAATTCACAGTTTTTAATCTGAATACGATTCTCATTAAGTCAGTTTATACTATCAGAGCAATAAAGCAAATAATATTTTTTAAAGTATTTTCCAATAAAGGATTTGTTATCAGATGCCTTCTGTGACTATTGATATAGGCAACTCAGAAGTATCTATTCATCATCCAGGCATCAGGGCTTCAAATGTGACACTGATAATGACAATCTAAATACCTGCTCCACCCCGCCTCCGGAAGAGCCTATCAATTCTTTCTTCTTTTTTTAAAAATTGATACCAATGTCGAAGGACGGAGACCATCAAAGCTACACAATTATCGAAGGGGATAAGTTGGTGACATACGTTATACCAAGTATCACCACTTTACGGTCCAGTCCAACTGCATTCCCCATGAGGCACAAACCAGACATGCTTGCGATGATCATCACCCACCGTGTTTCACTAACTATAATTATCTTGTGTATCCTGTTATTTTAGGATAGACATTGCTACAGCGCCGACAACTCACCAAAGTGCGTCCTGTTTCAACGCCTTTCCGCGGACTTGTGTAATAGCATACCTGGTGTCAATCACAATCCCATTCATACCGACTGGAAACGCCCACCACTCTTGTGTAAGGAGGATCATTGATCTACCGCACTCCATTTGTATTTCAAAGAGGGAGTGGCAGGCTAGTGTTTTCAAATTTACTTTTCTTAAGAACGAGTAATTTACAACTAAAAACCCAATAAAGCGAATTAAAGTTGCTCAAGTTGCATTGGAATAGACCAATACTGACCACTACGGTTGTGTTAAGCTCACGTATCCAAATTTAAGCACAACACCAATTAACAAAAATCTCGGATAGAAACCAGTTTTATCTTGGCAGGCAAACTTAGGATATGATCAACAGAAATTGGTTACACAATTAGTCCAAAGACCAACTCCGTATACCTCATGCCTCAAAGTCACATAATTCGATGGCTTTGACTTTCTCGCATATTTTTGTAACTAGATACACTAGGTTGATTTAGTTTGATTTAGTTTGTTTCGGAGATAACAGTAACTTAACTTCGGAGATAAAGAAAACAATGCTAAATTAATTGATTTAGTTTGTTTCGGAGATAACAGTAACTTAACTTCGGAGATAAAGAAAACAATGCTAAATTAATTGACTAAGATGGCTTATTGATTTAATAATTATCACCCCCGATAATCATAATATATATCCCGTTGACATGCCATAGGCGAGTCATTACAAACAAATACCCGGCTTCGGTGTTATGGCCCTGTCACACTACGACGTCAACGTAGGGAGAACGTGAAAAACGTCGAACTTCTCAGCGTAGTATGCAAATTTGGGCACAAGTTGAACGTGGATGCAGCGTAGTGGACGAGAGAGTAACGGCGGTAAAGCGTAGTGATGGCGTCATTCAACAAGAGAGGACAACGTAATTACGCTCAGGGAACATTATTCCATCGCCAGAACTACATTGGCTTACATTACCTTAGGTTACTTACGTCATGAAACGGTGGCAAAACGGTAAACGTACGTTGGACGTCCGTTATCCTGGCGTTTTCACTATGCGGACTGCGCGTTCCCACTGGCTTTAATGTGGGTCAACATAGTGACCAACGTTTTAATAACGTCTGTTTAACATCATTGACGTTCGCCGAACATGCACAGAACGTACGGTGGCAAAACGGTAAATGTACGTTGGACGTCCGTTATCCCGGCGTTTTCACTACGCGGACTGCACGTTCCCACTGGCTTTAATGTGGGTCAACATAGTGCAACGTAGTTGAACGTAGTGACCAACATTTTAATAACGTCTGTTTAACGTCATTGACGTTCGCCGAACGTGTACAGAACGTACGGCGAACGTAAACCCTTACGTTCGAGGTACGTCGAAAGTTTTGAACATGTCCAAAGCCTCGACGTAACTCGACAGTCTAATGTCATCATAACTTAACCCAACGTACGTCAACGTAATGACGAAAAATTACCACGTTAGGCTCACGTTCGCTCGTTACGTCGTAGTGTGACAGGAGTATTACACTAGTAAGGGGCCACGTTACCACGGTGCGCGCAGCTGTAGTCAATTAGCGGCATCCGACTGGTTGAATTCACCTCAGTGCCTGTCAGCCTAGATAAGGCCATGATACCACCCTGCCCTAGATCCACATCCAGTTCCTCCTCTTTCTAGAGACAAATAGCTGGTACTTTCATATATTTTACACAGGTCAATAACTACTTTCCTTTTAAAATTATGCATGAGCCTATATGCATGCATTCATATATCTAAACCGACATACAAACATGCTTACCTAGAATGCTTGATTACATATTTTAAAGACAAAACAGAGTGCAATGCAGTGGGATGATTGTGAAAATGCTGCACTCAGTCAATCCGGCCCGCCCACCATTCCAGGCTTGCATACAATTAATACTGGACTAGTCTTCTCTATCTCCATGATAACTGGCATACAAATGAAAACATGAATCAAATAAACACTGACAAAATAAAACGTGACACCGTTGATCAGTAAAATCGAAGGTTTTGAATTACTGCCACTTATTAAAGATGAATATAATAGGTTGACGTTATAATCTATCTTACTATAGTTTGAAGTAACTTATTATAAATCGCTAAGTTTGGGGATATCTGAATTGAAAACATGCTAAATTAATTTCGACGTGCACACCCAAATGCAAACACCATAGGCTTCAGCAGCAATAGGGACTATTTTCACGTTCCCTTCCATGCTGTAACTGGGTACCGGCAGCGAAATTAAAAAACATGTATAGGGTTCAATATTTGTATTCCTCCATGTAGACGTTGAAATTACAAGCCCAAATCCAAAAACTATCTCACTAACACGCTTTACTAAAAATATGCCATCCTCCGTGCAAAACAGGTAAGTGCAGTGACTTACACAACTACCCATCAGAGGGAGATGCGTGTACTGCATGCACCAGCACCCCCCCCCCCCACACACACACAAACAATCAATCTAACTAAAACGTAAAATTTGTGAAATCAAGCAACCATTCACCGAAAAACACAAATAAATATGGTAGAAGAAATTGAATAAAAGCTGGGGAGGGGCACTCACTTTGCACACCTAAACTGCCAGAGTGCATCCAACAAAATCGACAAAATAAAAATACATCTAAAAAGAGAAAATCTCAACATACTGACACTGTCAGAAACATGGTTCACTGACAACCACAAAAACAACACCCTTAACATAGATGGATATAGGCTTGTACGTAATGATAGACAGCAAAATAACACAATAAACCAAACAAAAAAGGGTGGAGGTGTTGCCCTTTACTGCAAAGACACCAAAATTCTAGATCCTGAAGCACTAATAACAGCTAACTTATCAAATGAACACATAGAACTACTATGGTGCCTAATCAAAAAAAAATGAAAAGCAAACAAATATAGCCATAGCAAGCCTCTACAGACCTCCATCAGGGGAAATTAAGCTCTTCATTGAAGCCCTAGAGAAGAGCATAAACACCATAAAAAAACTGACAAAGGCAGAAATCTTCATACTAGGAGCCTTTAGTGTGAATTACAACAGCAATGATAAAAACAAACTAATGCTGCAAACCACAATCAAAATCTTAGGCCTACAACAGCTCATCACTGAAAAAACCAAGGCTAAGTAAAAATAGCACAACAATTGACCTAATACTAACCAACTCAAACCACGCCACTAAATGGGGCACCAGGAGTTGGGGTATAAGTGATCATGAGCTAATATATGTAACAATGAAAAAACAAAAAACACAAATCACTATGAATATAAGATGGGCAGGTCCCTAAAAAACGACTCAGAAGATGCATTAAAAAATCATCTGTACCAAAACAAAAACATCACACAAAACAGAGATGATGTTAATATCTATTGGGGCAACATCATCACAGAAATAAGAAAATCAGCTGATAAGATGTGTCCCATTAAGAAAATAAAAATCCAAAAATACCAGGACCCCTGTGTAGACAATGACCTGCTAACGCTCATCATAGCCAAAAGTAAACTGGGTAATAAAGCAAAGCTCACAGAAACTATAGAAGACAAACTGGCCTACCATATCGCCAGAAACAACTCTCTCAAAGCTGTGAGAACAGCAACAAAAGAAATACATAATAAAGCAGGACAAAGACTGGGGAAGAAATACAAAAAATGTAAACCTATTATTTCCCCAAAAATAATAAAGAAGAGCACACAAACTTCCAAGATAATGAATGGACAATGCTCACAGACAAAGATGCAGCAAACAAACTGAACACACACTTTGCCACAATAGGACAAAAGCTGTCAGCAAAATTCAAAATAAGGTGGGGAAATAGATCAGGAACTGTGCAGAATGATATCCCCCACCTGCAACAACACATGTAATGGAAGTAAAAAAATGAATAAATGACATAGACACAAATAAACCAAGTGGAATAGATGAAATACCAACCAAAATACTGAAAGAGCCACTCCAAGCCATCCCGGCTACTATAGTAGACCTATTCAACATCTCCTTTGAACAGGGGCGTTTTATCTCAGCCTGGAAAATGGCAACCATTACCCCTATTCACAAAAGTGGAGACAAACAAAACATGGGAAACTACATGCCAATATCGATTCTTCAAATCCCAGGCAAGCTCATTGAAAAAGTGTTACATAGACACATAAATAAACACCTGGAAAAAAACTATATACTAAACGAAAGACAAGGGGGTTTCAGGAAACTACACTCCACATCTAAAACAATAGCTAACCTAACAAATGGCATACTGGCATCAATGAACCAAAAACAATTAGTTGGAGCAGCCTTCATTGACTTCAGCAAAGCATTCGATACAGTAGACCATATTATTCATATTTTCCGGATAGACAATAACACACATGTAGTCGGACAAGATAAAACTCTGGCTGGTACCTCTAAAGGCCCATCCGTTTAATCAAATAGTTCAAAAATCAAAATACAACAGACAAACAATTCAAAACAGTTCAAAACATCAATACAACAGTCAATAGTTAAAATCAAAATCAAAATCAAAAGTAAAAATTCCGGCCGACTGGACACCGAATGCGTGTCGCGCCGCCCGAAGTCGCCTCCCCCGCATATCTTCCTCCTGATTGGAGGATAGCCTGAAGCCCGCAAAACGGCTCTCCCGCAAATCTTCCTCCTGATTGGCGGACCAAGAGACGGAGTAGTAGAGGCGGGACAGTGACCAACCCCCAGCCGGTCGCGTCACAATAGGGCCCCCTACAGCCTAAATAATATTAGCATAACTAGTTATACCCCAGATTATTTATATCTCCGGATAGACAATAACACACACGTAGTTGGACGAGATAAAACTCTGGCTGGTACCTCTAAAGTCCCAAACCCACCCAGACACAGGATTATCTTAGATCGGTCGCTAGGATAGCAGCCACACGCATGTCAGCTGCTAACCGCTATCCCATAGGCGCTCTCAAATATTCGAACACAGCGTCCGACTTCCAGTCTCCCCTCTCTTTGATCTCAAGGATCGAGGCCCCGCATAGCCTCAGGAAGGTAGCTCCCCTCCCTACGGAGGCTGTGGGTTGTGAAATATGCGGGCCGCAGGCCTGCTCGCTCACACAAACATTTTAAGGACGACAAATAAAAGGAGTACGGCATGGAAATTGACCCACCTCGCCTCGGTAATCTGAAGGCATGGCCCTCAGGGGGGGGGGGGGGGGGGGGGGGGGGGGCTGCCACTTCTGCAAGGTGCCTACGTACCCAATAAACCGCGCACAAGGCCGGATTGGTTACGGTTGACACTGGTATTCGGTGAACTCCTCCTGGTACTGCATGGTCTTTGATGACCGCACCCGGATCATCATCCCCCACCTGTAGAAGGTGAAGCTCTGACCTGAGCAGTGAGGACTCCGACTCTGACACATGACATTTTCTGAGCAAGGCCCTAAACGATAGTAATACCGCCGCTCGTAGCGCCGTATGTGCTGGTGTAAGGAACATAACTGCGAATAATCTTACTAGCTGGTATGGTAGCAGTGGTTGAGTCTCCTTGGGAGCATCTCCCAAAGACCTGCGTATACCTGACATACACTTTTTTATACGATGATTAGTATAATCTATAGTCACGCAGCCCAGGTCTTTCAGGTGATTATTAAGTGCACTAAAATACTGTCTTATAGAGCTGAAGCACATCCTCCGAGCGAGAAATGACCTATACATACACAATTGATCAGGTGGGCATGGGTACGGGACAACATTGTCCGCGAAAATTTCACAGAACTCCAGATAGGCTTTCACCTGGACCGACCGGGTAAGTTTGGTAGTAGCGGCATAATGCGCTTCCTCGAAGTCCCCGCATTCCACCCAGAGTCGATCCCAGTCTGGATTAACAATCAAACAGGTCATGACAACACATGGCCCCCATCACGTCTGCATCTCTCACCCTGGGAATATTCTTAAATTCGCTCAGGCGGCTCAGGCTGTCACACACTACATTGTCATGGGTGCTAATATATACCGATTGTACATCAAAGTTAAGCTGGATCGACATCCAGAATATCAGTCTTAGCCATTTCATGGTGGTTTTATTTCTGCTCCTACCTGAGTTGAGAGCGGCGCGGACCTGAGTGTTGTTAGTGTCAAACACTGCGGTTCTATCAGACCATAGCTGGCCCCAGCGGCGCACCGCCACCAGGATGGGCCCTTTTGCTCTGACGGCACGCCGCCCATAGCATGGATGCATACACATGGTTCCTGCACAATTGTAATCATTTCATCATCAATTTCACACTGCAGTCGCCCCGACATAGCCACACCCACCTCACCTTTTGTTTGTTTGTTTGTTGTTGTTTTACGTCCTAGCAACATCTAAGGTCATATTAGGACGGGTACCGACTTGTGACAGTGCGCACTCATGGCGACTTTATAGTGCTGCCCCACTGGGAGACCAGGCCGTCATTGGTTTGACTCGACCGGGACTTGAACCCACGACCCCACGATCTACCAGCATGGGAGACGGACGCTCTAACTCATTCGGCCATACCGTCTGGTCTCAGGAAAACGAATCGCTGTCTATTACATATTTAGTGTAGTTGGATAGTTCAATAACTTCCAACGCGAGAAGGAGTGCTCTGGCTTCTGCCGTAAAAATCTAGCTCTGATCAGGCATGCGAATGCCAAATTTCTTGCCCTGGCAAACTCCCGCAGCAGCCGACCAGCTTAGGTCTTTGGAACCATCAGTATACATGGAGAAGTGGTCTTCAAACTGGCCTTGAATCTCTGCGTTCAGTCGTTGATACTCAAGTTCCGTGAGTTGGAGGATGACCGATGGCTTCCTCAACGACCACGGGGGATGTTCTGGGACCTGGGTATCCTCCAATATATCCAAATCCAAGTACAAAGCCTCCAAATGAGGTTTCATCCAGAGCCCCAGGGGCCGAATGAAATTTGGCTTGGCTTCATACTTCGAGTCGTTATGTGTCTCAAAAACACAACTGTACGCAGGATTTAATGCATTTGTTTTTAATTTGACAACATATTGCATGGCCAGTTTGGTTCTCCTAGTGTCAAGTGATAGTTTGTTGGCTTCGACGTATAGGCTCTGAACTGGAGAGGTGCGAAAGGTGCCAATGGCCAGACGCAGCCCCTGGTGATGCACTGTGTCCAGCAGCCCAATATATGACTTCCTTGCGGAGCCGTATACTATGCTTCCATAATCTAGCCGTGACCGAACTAGGGTTCGGTACACGGCGAGCAGAACATCTCTGTCTGCTCCCCACTCTGAACTGGACAACACCCTCAGAACATCTAGTGCTTTCAGGCATCGCGTTTTGAGGTACTTGATATGAGGCACGAAAGACAGCCTCGTGTCAAAAGTGAGACCCAAAAATTTGGTTTCTTTGACGACTTTTATAGGATCCCCATCGAGGGTCAGCTCTGGTTCTGCATGCACTCTGCGCAACTGGCAGAAGTGCATGCAGGCTGTCTTGGCCTTGGAAAATCTGAATTCATTCAGAAGTGACCATCGGTGAATCCCATCTATACACAATTGAAGCTATCTCTCAATGACATTCATACCAGTATCTCTGTAGTACAAAACAAAATCGTTCACGAAAAGACTACAGGAGACCCCCCCCCCCACCCTTTTAACAGTGGCAGCAATACCGTTGACCTTGGCTCCAAAAAGAGTCACAGCAAGTATGCTGCCTTGGGGTACTCCCATTTCCTGCGAGTGCAAACTAGAATATGTAGTCTTGACGTGGACACGAAAATGCCTGAGCGCCAGAAAATTCTTGATAAAATTTGGCAGGTGACCACGAAGGCCGATCGCGTGGAGATCCTCCATAATGCCATGCCTCCACATTGTGTCATAGGCTTTTTCGAGATCGAAAAAGACAGCCACAACATGCTCCTTCTTAAGGAAGGCATCCCTTATGAAGGTCTCCATGCGAACCAAATGGTCGAGGGTGCTGCGGCCTCTTCTGAAGCCACATTGGAGGTCGGACAAGTGGTGTCCTGACTCCAGGAGTCAGACGAGGCGTTTGTTTACCATACGCTCCATGGTTTTACAGATGCAGCTTGTGAGGGCTATAGGACGATAGTTGTTAGCTTCACTAGTCTTTACCAGGTTTGGGAATCGGCTATTAGTCGCCTCCCGCCAAGTTGCGGGGACGACACCCGACTCCCAGATGTTGTTAAAGAGTTGAAGCAACAGTCTCAGCGCAGATTTTGGGAGATGCTTAAGGAATTGATAATGATTTCCATCAGGTCCAACTGCTGTATCATGCGAGCTTTCTAGAGAACACCTCAACTCACCCATACTGAATGGGGAGTTGTAGTGCTCCCTGCCGTCAGAGGAAAAGTCCAAGAGCTTACGCTCTTGGCGTTCCTTGACAGCCAAAAAGCCCGGGAGGCCACTAGCCAAAGACAAATTTCCGGCAAAGGAGTGAGCCAATTCTCCACTTATTTCATTGAGTGATGTGAGAATGGTGCCATTGTGCTTCAAGTGCTGGACTACAGAAGAATTATCTCCCCATCGCTTGATTCTTCTGATCATTGTCCAGACTTTGCCCAACGGCGTGCCCATGGTAATGCCAGAAACGAATCATCTCCAGCACTGCCTCCGCGCTTCTTTGATTGTTCTGTGAGCGCAAGACCGCAGAATTCTAAAGAGCGCCAGATTTTCAGCAGTCGGTCTCCTGTGGAATCTTCGCTGAGCCTATTTTGACTATGGAGATGTAAACTACATCGGTGCGAAAAAAGAACTTCTTAAAAAAAACTGCAAGCTGCATCCGACCTATGACATACACAAAAGAACCAAAGTAAAATTGCTAGAAAATAGGAGAATAATTCATCTGAAAACATTAGCATACAGCTATAGTCAAGACAATAAACTCCTAACAAAACCACAAAGGTCTACTAGAGCAAATAATGCGCCACTACTAAAGCAGACCAGAAGCCAAATGAAAGCTCATGAGAGAAGCACGCTGGAAATGGCTGCCACGGTGTGGAATGCCCAAACAGTAAAGGATCTCTGCAAAGTAAGGCTAGGAAACCCCCACTAAGCTGCACTGCAAAGGGGCATGTGATATGTCACAGCCCACCAGCGGGACGCCAAATGGAAGGTAACCATGCCAAAAGTAGCCAGAGAGCACACCACACAGCTACGTACAAGCCTATGATATGTAAATAGGAGTAGGCTAGTCTAGTAGTAAGAGTAGAAAAAATATAACACATATATGACAAGAAAATCCCCCAAAAATTAAATAGACTACTAACCAGACCAACCAACTATCTATCTGCTACTGAAATGCAGCCAATCAAATACCTTATCAGCAGCCACTGTGTGATAGGATAATACCAACTATACAGCTGGCCAGCATTGAAAACAAGCCTGAATACCCAGGCTTATATGCTATGGACAGTATAAATACAGCCTCAATAAAAAAACCAAAAAAAAAACCAGTTAGGCTATATAAATTATTGTTCTTGAGATAATTATTGTTCAAGATTAAATGTATAAAATGTATTAATTTTGAATTAAAAGTGGAACTTGGACCAAATATAATAAAAAGTGGAAGGATGTGAGGGGAGTTCTGCTAACGCATTTCCATTCTACATATGGAAAGGAATTTAAATTGTCAATTGCTAAATCAATTAGTCAAGCAGAATTTTAAGAAGACAATGTCAAAAAGGGCAATTCATAACAAAAAAATCATTCTGATTTGGCCAAATAGCCATTTTCAAAGCATGGTATTTTCTTGGAAAACTGCATCAAGATTGATAACAGTGTAACATCCTATTTTTTATCAGAGCTCTATCTGGAGACAATCAAAAGATATTTGCATCCTAAAATGTCAAAAAGGGTAATTGTTTGCATGTCAACAGCATATATATGTAAGTGATTTATTTTCAACATTTCAATGTTTGAAAGCTCATTGCAGCAAAACAATCTTTTGAATCTTCTTCATATTTGGCACAGTATTACAATAACCATTCTCTAAGACTAATAGATATTATTTATATCAATATTATATTCAAAAATATGGAAAATATTAAATTCTCATTGACAAATTCTCAGAAAAGCAAATATATCAATTTGATGAATCTTTAAAAGCGTCATTGTAGCTTAACCAATTGGTTAACTTCCTATAAATTAACAGTGCACATCATCTGGAGGTAATACACATTAGTGTATTACTATTCTGGCTAGAAATACAAAAAACTCATTTTGATTGCACATACAAAAGAAAAGTGTACAAAATAAAAAATTAAGATTTGTTTGTCAAGCTTTGAACACTCACTGTGGCTCATCCAATAGGTGGATCTTCTTCAAATTTTGCACACATATCATATGGAACTACAGCCGTGTTTACACGGGGAATTGTGAAACGATCTAGACAAAGCGATTTATATGAAGCGTTTTAGATGCGTGTTTACACGGCAGAGTTTGAAAGTGTGTAGGCGCCGGGAACCAGCAGGCGCCTGTAGCTGGCAAACACTGCTATTGTTTAGTTTCCATACTTCGATTCACAATATGAATAACGACACCAATATAGCGGCTACATTAATATCGCTTGGAATTTAGGGTTAATTTAATAAAATTTCATTATTTGAGTATGTAATTCTGTTAAATATGATCGCATTCAATAGATTTCGGCCTAATCGGTCCCTCACACTGCTGGGCACCAGCGATTAGTTACTGCTCCCCCTGTAGCTGGCAAGCACTACTATTTTACACTACTGCCACCCGGGAACCAGCTGAATCACTTCAAATAAACCACCTCGCGAGGTGGTATAGATGAACCGTTTCATATGAATCGATTCAGCCCTAAAACGCCTCAGTCGCGTTTACACGCCAAATGTGAGTCGATCTAGGCAAGGCGTTTTATATGAAGCGTTTTAAATCGCCCGTGTAAACAGGGCTTAATACATATTGGCTATAGCAATAATTCTGCTAAAAATATCAAAAGCTGCATTTTCATTGCAAATACAAATTAAAAGTGTCTGAAACCAAAAATATTTATTTAAGTAAATCTTTAAATATTCACTATGCCTAGAGCAATGGTTGGATCCTCCCCACATTTGGCCCAATATTAGATTATATATTCTGTAATATATCTCAATAGACTTCAATGTCATATACATGTTTCTACATGGGTGTTACCATTGTGAAACTAGTTTGGTCAGCAAAGATACAACTAAGTTAGTGTCAATATTCTGTCTGTGGCTCCTTGCACTAACTAGCAGTATAGTATGATTGGTATCGTTGGAAAGGGACTCAAATTGTCCAGCTATCCATACCAAATCTTATTAAGTTTTAAATATTTTTTAATTCAGTAAATGGCTTTTAAACTTTCAAAATAATTTAAATTGCAGAATTTTACCGGATTGCCCATTTCGACCTATGGCAAACTATAGATGGATAGAAAACTGAGGTGATTGTTCTTCTTTTGGTACCACAAGCCCATTAAGAGACCCTGTTTTCAGAGTCACTTGCTATCCGGACTGCACTTCGTCCACACCTCTCTCCACTGGCCTTGCTCCTCCTTGATATGTCTGAAAAGAGTTCCCGCCAGCATTTCACTTACTACTCTTACTCTGTCTGTGTCTATGGCTCGCTGGTTGGTCACCATAGAGCAAATAGACATGGTCCTTTGACTCAACTCTCCTCATTTCTCTTTCCTACACTCCACACTTTTTTTTCCCTCCCAGGCATACTCCTCCCCCTGACCAGGGGAGCTGTGTGCTTGGGTGGGGCCCTCTACCTTTACGTTTTCTATCGCTTTGTTTTCGTTGTTGGAACCACCGCTGCACCCATCTTTACCCACCCTTCCTTGAAGCCCTTGCTGCTGTCGACTGGACACAAGTGTCCAACTACCGCCGGACCGAAGAGATTCGAGGCCGCCTCAACGCTTCGCCGTTACAATGTTGTAAAGATGTCCCCAGCTTCTACAAAACTCCCTACTGAAGATTAATCTTCAACCAAAGATTGGGCCGATTTATCAAAGCCTCTCTATAGATGTTGCAGTTCTGCAACCAGTAACCGTCGTAAGGTTACAAACCACCCACAAAGTCAAGAGTCGTTTTCATTGACACCAGTAATGAAGGAATATTCACTAAATACACTCATCATACAAATGGATTTTACTTAAAGTTAAATACAAACTTACTAGATATTCAATCCAACAACATCAGATAGAAAATATGTTATCTTCTAGTTTATGCAATTTCATCAAAATCAAATACATACAGAAATAGTTATAAGCATGTGAATATTAATGAAAAAATGCACCATTCCTGGACTTTTTCATGCCGCTGCCGGTAACTACTGCAACGAATGCTTAATGTGTGCACAAGTGTAAGTAGGATATCGTCGAACAAAACTAGTGACATGTTTCTGTTTATAAAAGGTAATGCTTTCATCAAAATATGCAGTTTTAAATACAGACACTGACTGCAATACTCCATTACCGATAAGATTTTAGAAGTTACTAGGACATAAAATCACAATAATAGTCCAGGTGTAAATCTTTGCTGATCTAGATCAAAATGCAGAAAATATATAACGTGTCAAATTAATTAACCTTAACCGTTTACTAATTCATAAATGGAGCACTGTGGAAGATATGAATCTGCAGATATTCTACATGTTCGTAATGGCCCTGTCACACCGAGGTAACATGGTAGTGCAAAATGAAATTTGGCCATTACATTGAGATATGTTACTCATTTGTTAAGCCTATGTCGGGATATGGTGACACGTCAAGGTTTTGGACATACCCAAACCTTTCGATGTAGCTCAACGTAAAGGCCGTTACGTTGGGTTACGCTGCACTCATATTTGGTATGGATAGATAGGCTGAGTTTCTGCCACTTTGAAAAGATAAATATATTTTGCTGCAAAGTTAAAAACCACAGCCTTGTGGTATAGGTTCTTGATACAACCAAAGGGTAAGGGAGCAAACCCTAACAGAAAACCATGCTTCCGTGGCAGCATTAAGGGCGGTGATGAATGGAACTCCCAATATCTCCCGGCCAGCCACTGCAGGGACAAAAAGTTTGCGCCTGTCTTGATGTGTTCTTGCTGGTGTGAGACCTCTATATACCTCACATAGCAGACCATTGTTATACCATATAGATCAGGTAGTCTTGTGATTGCATCTGTTTATCTTCTATTTGTTATCATACTGTATTCCCACTTGTGATTATGTTAGTCTGCAGATTCATTGGATATATCTATATACTACCAGGAAGATCACTGCCTCCCTTCCCTGGGAGGATGCCGAGCCCAGTTACCTTGCCGCATGGTTAAATGCAAATAGTTAAAAAATATATATAGAGTATGACCCTGTTAAACCAAGCTCGGTTAAACCAAACTTTTTCGGCGGCTCGACAAAATACTACCATTTATCACATAAAAAAGTTGGTTAAACCAAAGTTGGTTAATCCAATCAAAATTGTCGGGCCCAGGCCACTTCCAGTATGGTTAAACCAAACTTTCATGTGGTTATAAGGTCATCTGATAATTTTTTTTATATGATAAATGGTAGTATTTTGCCAGGCCGCCGAAAAAAAGTTTGGATTAACCGATTGCTTGGTTTAATGGGGTTATACTATAAATACATTATAAAAACAAACAACCCACGCGGAGTTACCATGAGGGTCACTACTGGTAAACCTGGGAATTTATGTTATGCAAGAAACCCGTGTCAGCGCCACACAACACCTTTCTTATTTTCTTTGAGGCTTGGTTCAGGCTGATGTGAACACTAAACACGCTCTGGCACATGACTGTCCGTATATTATCACCACATGCCCTGGTGGATCTATACATCTGCGAGTACTTCTGTCACCAACATCATTTACGACACGACAATATCTCATAATCGTATAATCGACCAGTCCTCCATCGTCCAAGGTCTCGAACCTCGTTGAACACCAAATACATTTGATATTAAACAATCTGCATCATAACGGTGCGGTTCCGTGCCTGCATACCAACAAGGTGCTCACCTCCCCCCATGCCCTATAGAGCAGGGAAAATACGGCATGCCACCACAAAACCGTCATGTTAACGACCACCTTAGACATATGTAATTAGTTGGCCGAAAGTTCTATTAAAAGATGTCTGTGCAGTATATAGTATTTTTTCTGCTAAACAAAAGTGTGAATAGTCACAAAAAGGATCATTTACGGGGGGGGGGGGGGGGGGGCACATTACGGTACTGCAATGTGTACACACTTTTTTTTTAAACCAACAAGATC
Source organism: Branchipolynoe longqiensis (assembly GCA_030323885.1). Taxonomy (NCBI): domain Eukaryota; kingdom Metazoa; phylum Annelida; class Polychaeta; order Phyllodocida; family Polynoidae; genus Branchipolynoe; species Branchipolynoe longqiensis. The sequence continues at coordinate 8,180,990 of CM059189.1, forward strand.
TGGCAGTCTGGTTGGTTCCCTGGTCGTTTACACAAAACTGATTTACTACAATATTGCAAACATGCTTAAGTTAAATACTACATAATATATTGTTACAGACACAAAATTATCGTGCACTGGCTGCGTTTTCTAAACAATACTAGCTCAATAGAATGTTTCAATACAATTATGATTAATTCTTACACAAGTTATGGCAATTTAAGCATTAACCAAATTAAATCAGCCAATCCGATAGGAGAAAGATGGCTTGGTTGGTTGTTGGAGTTTTACATCCTGGCAACATCTAAGGTCATATAAGGACGGGTACCGACTTGTGACAGTGCACACTCATAAATTTATAGTCATGCCCCACTGCGAAATCAGGCATCCCACTCAGCCACATCCTGACACTGAGCCAGTCCATGCCCTATCCTTTTAACGCCAAGGGCCCGGCTAGGAAGCGACAAGTATTAATTGGTTTGACTCGACCGGGAACCGAACTCCCAATCTCCCGCATGCGAGGCCTGCGCTCTACCGATTCGCCCACCTCGCCCGGTGAGAAAGATGGCATTTAATGCCTCAACAAGTTCTGGTAGGAGTATTAAAATATGAATAACACCGCTATAATAACAAACGCCAATGTGTGTCAATCCCGTTACTGGCAAATGGCTTGAAATACAGGCGACAGGTTACGCCTATGGGTGGCGCAGTTATAGCATGAGGGTACGCCAGGCCTGCATGATTGGGGAGAGCACGCTCACAGCCTATTGAGTATGGCTATGTGGCCAGCAAGGGGGAAGCCCGGGCGGCCTGCAGGGACCGGCCGCTCTTACTGCAGTACCCACAGGCCATTCTCGCCCATTTCACCAACTCTGTGCCTATATGGGTAGCCATTTGATATTGGAGCCACAGTTTCTAGTTCATGTTCCATTCTAAACCTATTTTAGCCCGTATTTACACTACGTTGTCCTTCACCCGTGTACTACAAGTACCGGGTGAATCTTTTATCTACCTGCCACTGAGCACAGTCAGGTGGTGCCTACAGAGCAGCTCGGGTACTGCATCTTTCTCCAGCTGCATCCCAATATATACGATAAAGGCAATAACACAGGATTGGTGCAAAACCAATGAAAACGTGCTGGAGGACATCGTCCGAGCAAAATTCCCACAAAACGAAAGCCTGAAGGAGAAACTAATAAATGCTCCACGAAACGCATTCAGGGAATGCACAAAATGCCCATACTGGGGCTCTGGTCGGTACCTGGACAGTGCCAGTGAAGGTGAAACAGTAAAACAAGGATAGAAAAATAAAATGGGGAACATCCTCCAAAAAATAAAGGAAAGCCTGTGCAAGGAAGCAAATACAAATAAATAAACAAATAAATAAACGAGCAAAAATAAATGCCATAAGAAAACAAGAAGAAATTGAAAATGAAGAGCAGGAGAAAGCATAAAAGCTATCCCAGCAGGTAAGGAGGAGGTGCAAACAACATAGCAACACACAGCTTGCTCCACTTCCGCCCACAAAGACAACAAACCGTCAACCCACAAAACAAGGCATGGAAAGAGAGCGGCACGATATGGCATTGGCATGATGGATGGCATACACTACAATGAGGAATATGCCAGATATGTCAATGCCAGGCTGTCAAAAAGCATCACGGAGAACTGGAAAGAGCACCAGGGCTCCAAAACATAAGTATCACAAACTTTGATAAATTTCACTAACCAACCCCTAAATCATAAGTATAATCAGGTACAACTAATACACACTTTAATGTTCATGTCTTCCTCTATGCACACAGGTAAAAGTAAAAGTAATGGAGGTATGCATGACTATCAATCAAAAGGGGCCATGTGTGCTGTATGCACCAGCACATACACCCCGAATCCATCAATCACTAAGCCAAAATCAAATCAAAACAAAATCAAAAACTCGCGAAATCAAGCAACCACTATCCTAAAAATATTATTTAAAGTAAAATAAATATGGTAGAAGAGATTGAATGCAATCTGGGAAGGGGCACACACTTCGCCCACCTAAACTGCCAGAGTGCATCCAATAAAATAGACATAATAAAAATGCATATAAAAAAAGACCATCTAGATGTACTAACATTATCAGAGACATGGTTCACTGACAAACACCAAAACAACACCCTCAATATAGACGGATATAGGCTTGTACGTAATGACAGACAGAAAGGTGGAGGGGTTGCCATTTACTGCAAAGCCACCAAAAACCTAGACACTGAAAAGCTAAAACCAACAAATCTCTCAAATGAGCTACTATGGTGCCTAATAAAAAACGAAAAGCAAGCAAATGTAGCCATAGCGAGCCTCTATAGGCCACCATCAGGTGAAATTGAAGCATTCCTTGAAGAACTAGAAAAGAGCATAAACACTGTAAAAAAATCAACAAATGCAGAAATCTTTGTGCTAGGGGACTTCAATGTGAATTACAGCAGCAATGACAAAAATAAACTAATGCTGCAAACCACCATCAAGATCTTAGCCCTGCAGCAGCTCATCACTGAAAACACAAGGCTAAGCAACAATAGCTCAACAATAGACCTAATATTAACCAACTCAAACCATGCCACAAAATGGGGCACTAGAAGCTGGGGTATAAGCGACCACGAACTAGTATATGTAACCAGGAAAAAGCTCAAAAGCACAAATCACTATGAATACAAAATGGGCAGGTCCCTAAAAAACTACTCAGAAGATACATTAAAAAATCATCTGCACTAAAACATAAACAAGATCACACAAAACAGAGATGATGTTGATATCTATTGGGACAACATCATCACAGAAATAAGAAAATCAACTGATGAGATGTGTCCCATGAAGAAAATAAAAGTACGAAAAAACCAAGACCCTTGGGTAGACAAAGACCTGCTAACACTCATCACAACCAAAAGTAAACTGGGTGATAAAGCAAAACGCACAGAAACAATAGAAGACAAACTGGCCTACCGCATCGCCAGAAACAACTATCTCAAAGCTGTGAGAACAGCAAAAAAGAAATACATAATAAAGCAGGACAAAGAATGGGGAAGCAACACAAACAAATTCTGGAAAAATGTAAACCTATTATTCCCAAAAAATAATAAAGAAGAGCATACAAACTTCCAAGATAACGAAGGGGCAATGCTCACAGACAAAGATGCAGCAAACAAACTGAACAGACACTTTGCCACAATAGGGCAAAAGCTGTCAGAAAAATTCAAAAAAAGATGGGAAAACAGATCAGGAACTGTGGAGAACAAAATCCCCACCTGCAAAACAGATATGATAGAAGTAAAAAAATTAATAAATGACAGACATGAATAAACCAAGTGGAATAGATGAAATACCAACCAAAATACTGAAAGAGGCACTCCAAGCCATCCCGGCCACCATAGTAGACCTATTCAACATCTCCTTTGAGCAGGGGCGTTTTATCTCAGCCTGGAAAATGGCAACCATCACCCCCATTCACAAAGGTGGAGACAAACAAAACATGGGAAACTACAGGCTAATATCAATTCTTCAAACCCCAGGCAAGCTCATTGAAAAAGTGTTACATAGGCACATCAATGAACACCTGGAAAAAAAACGATATACTAAACGAAAGACAAGGGGGCTTCAGGAAACTGCACTCCATATCAAAAACAATAGCTAACCTAACAAATGACATAATGGCATCAATGAACCAAAAACAATTAGTTGGAGCCGCCTTCATTGACTTCAGCAAAGCATTTGACACAGTAGACCACAAAATACTACTGGAAAAACTAAAAACCATGGGCATAAAATCCAACACTATGGATTGGATAAGATGCTACCTGAACAACAGGCAACAGAAAACAAAAATAAACAATACACTATCAGACAACCAACCTGTCACATGTGGTGTACCCCAAGGGTCAGTGTTAGGGCCACTACTCTTTATAATCTATATAAACGACCTTGAAAAATGGTTGCAAACTGAATGCCTCCAACTATATGCAGAAGACACAGTCATATATGCAAATGGCACCACAGAGGAGGAGGTAATAACTAAACTAAATAAACTCCTACTAAAACTAGATGAGTGGTGTGAGTCCAACAAAATAACCATCAACACAAGCAAATCAAAAACAGTACTCTTCTCGCATAAACAAATGCCAGAAAGAAAACTACACTGTAAGTTATGAAACCAAACACTACAAAATATAGACCATTACAAATACCTAGGCCTTGAGTTGGACAGCCAACTAAACTACAACCTATGTATAAATAAAATTATACAAAAAGTAAACCACAAACTGTGGCTATTTGCAAAGCTAAGAGACTACATGACACAAGAAATGTCAATAAAAATCTTCAAGGGCATGGTGCTCCCCTATTTTGACTATGGAGATGTAAACTACATGGGTGCGAGAAAAGAACTACTAAAAAAACTGCAAACACTGCAGAACAGAGACCTAAAAATCTGTCTAAGAGTAGACAAGCTGCACCCAACCTATGACATACACAAAAGAACCAAAGTGAAACTACTAGAAAATAGGAGAATAATTCATTTGAAAACATTAGCATATAGCTATAGTCAAAACATTAAACTTCTAACAAAACCACAAAGGGCTACTAGAGCAAATAATGCGCCACTACTAAAGCAGACCAGAAGCCAAATAAAAGCTCATGAGAGAAGCACGCTAGAAATGGCTGCCAAGGTGTGGAATGCCCAAACGGTAAATGAACGACAAATTCCTGACCTAAAAACTTACAAAAAATATCTGTGCAAAATATGGCTAGGAAACCCCCAGTAAACTGCACTGCAAAGGGGCATGTGATATGTCACGGCCCACCAGCGGGAAGCCCAATGGAAGGTAACCATGCCAAAAGTAGCCAGATAACACACCACACAGCTACATACAAGCCTATGATATGTAAATAGGAGTAGGCTAGTCTAGTAATAAGAGTAGAAAAATAAATACATATTTAACCAATCAGGCATGGCGTCGGCTTCCTCCGCCGTGGGAGGATCGGGTGAGGGACCCGGAGAAAACCCTTTAATGTGCCATGTGCTGCACACCGACACTCGAGAGATCGAGCAGATACCGGTGTCAGACTGGAACCGCTTGACTTCGAGTCAGCGATCTCTGAATAATCTATCCTTGATGATAGATGTAGAGGCCACGGTCCCACCCGTGGTTTCATCTGGTAGTTCTCCAGTGGCCCAGTCCTGGGCTGACAGTGAGACGACGGCCCCTCTGGTGACTCCAATGGACACTGAGGACGGCTACACCTTGGTCGCCCCCCGGCGCCCAAAGGATCAAGTTGTGGCTGATGGACCTACCCGTTCATCTCCAGGTAAGTCGGCTAAACTGCAGCGGCTTATCTCTTCAGAGCCCCCAAGGCGGTCTTCTCGACAGAGGTCAAGGACACGTAAGGCGCTGAAGAATTCAGTCTCACCAGCGGGAGGGTCTACTCCTGCGAAATCCACTGGCACCCGTAAGGCTGCGCCCGTGGAATACGTTTCGGACGAGGAGGATATACCTCAGGTCAACGTCCACGACGATCCAGAATTCGGGACGATGGCGACTCGTCTGTATCGCCTAGAGTCGGGTGAGTTAAAATGGGATAGCGATATCCCTGCAGCTACTATCCCTGAACGGTACCCGCGTACCGTTAATTGTATGTATAATCGCCAAAGTATTGGCCCCGTCTCCATTAAACGTGCCGCCGAGTTGGGTATGGTACAGGAGGCCGTGATGAATGGGCGGTATTTTGACCCTCCACGCCCTGCACGTAGACTAGCTATGTTTATGGAAAAACCCACAGCTACGGGCAGGAGCAAGTTGCGCCTTCCCCCTCTCTGCAGAGACGATGGGGGAGACTCGGACGTGGAAGACTGGGTCGACGACGACCAGTCTGGCCTGGAACCCTACGTCCAGAAAATAAACGAGCTCATCCTCACCAACCATGAACTGATGGGCTCGCAATACCGCCAGCAGGACATTTCTCACCTGAAGTATGTGCGCCAGACTTTCAGGCCACAAGACAACCAAGATCACCGCACCAGCAACATCACCAGCCTCACCAAGATCACCAGCACCACCAACACCACCAACACGCATCCATCGCATCGACTTGATGGTCATCTATTCTGGTCACGGCACCAGTTTAACCGTCGGGCTATTCCACCCCCGCTTAAGGCGAGCCTAACGTGTTAATATAAATAATTGTTTCCATGTGAATGTCTTGTGCCTCCTGCCGCCGGTTGTCTGTCATCCTGCCAGCCTGACCCTTGACTAGCAATGTCCGAGGTGGAGAGTTCGACTCCTAACAGACCATGAGCAGAAGGCCCTTAATTAAATAAGATTATAGAGCAATCCAAATAGCAATCTGAAGTTGACCATAGCGGTTAATAATATAAGTCTGGAGGACAGTAAAGAATGCAAGGAACGTTCATGTCACTTCTTAGGAGCTCACCATTTTATTCTTACCTCTTACTAACAGAATGAATTGATCAATATAACTTATGTTATGATTTAAATATAGTTCAACAGTGGAATGTATGTTATAAGTCAAATCCCCTCCCATATAATTAAGTTAAATAAGTTTGGAATTTCCATAATAAAGGCCTAAATCTCGGCTAAAACATCGGAGCGTGCAAAAACACGTCCGATGGGTCTGGCTCCGAAGGCCCGACCTTCTATCGTTGCTAGGATAGTCACAATCAACGTATCCAAGCAACGCTTTACAGCAGGGAACCCTGCAGTTGCGAACAGGCGCAAAATGCGCGCCCGCGCAAATAATCAGTCGAGTAGTCTCGCCCACTTCACATATATACCAAGAAAATCCAAAAAAAACTAACATAGGCTACTAACCATACCAACCAATTATCTATCTGCTACTGAAATGCAGGCAATCAAATACCTTATCAGCAGCCACTGTGTGGTAAGATAACACCAACACTACAACTGGCCAGCATTGAAAACAAGCCTGGGTACCCGGGCTTATATGCTATGGACAGTATAAATACAGTCTCAATAAAAAAAAAAAATATGACACTCCGGCAAAGTGCATTCCCTTACGTGGCCTGCTTACAGCACACTAAGCAAGCTTCATCATCATAGCCATATTGTGCGTTGGCAGGTGCACAGGCTCAGAGCACCTCAGTGCTTTGTGTGGGCTGTAGGTGTGCTTGGGAGCAGAGCGGTGCATGGAACTGTCACATTACTAGATGGACCATGTTTGGGTGGGAATGGGGATATCGATGAGGCGGTTAGAGCCGAAAGCGGTAGAAAGCAGCGTCAACAAGGATGACCACTTTGCATGGGAATGCAATCCCCAGTAGTGGAGGCAGCACGCAGTCTGACCCATATAATGCGTGCCTGGTGCTGGAGGAGCCGGAGGAGCGTAGGGCGCCGGCCTCCTCGGTCCAGTGTCAATGTGATCGGCGGTAGTGGTGAGTGGTGGTGGGAGAGCCCAGTTCTAACTGTAGAGGAATATTGATTGGTCGGCACCTACGGCCGCTACAGCACAGCACCAGGAGGCGCGCAGAGCAAATCTGCACCCACACCCAACCACTCTGGCAAAGGCCAATTGTTGAACGCAACGTCAAGCAAGGCCCAGGGAGGAGCACGGTGATGAACCAACCCAAAACCCTTTCCAGTCCATTTCACATCATTAGACAAATATGATCGACTGCAAAATATTTAGTCCCAGATGACCTTAAAAACCCACAAACTGATGGGATTACTAGTGTGTTAAAAAAAGAAAGTTGTCTATATACCTGGTCTCCATGTTACGATGCTGATAATTAAGTCTGTTTTATTGATAGCAAGTCAAATAATTACTGTAGCCTCTGTCTATTAGGTATGTTAGCAGTTCTACATGTATTGAATTTATCCCACAAAAGATATCAAAATTATAATTGTATGATTTTGCACTAGAGTGAAAATGTGAAAACTTACACATTGACACCATACATGTAGCCAAACCTTTTCCAACTTTTGTTCTTGTAAGTCATACCCTTGTCTGCTTAACAGTAATCGATAAAATCTTGGTTGACTATGTTGTATATGTTAAAATGAGGTTCTGGATGTGTCTTTGATTTTCATGTTACACAAGTGATATTAATGTATTACTCAATTTGTATAAGATCTAATTCAAAACGTGAAATTCATTTTTTCCAACATATGCACATATGATTTTTGCTATTATTTGGAAGGTTTTCACTTTTGGTTTCCATGTCACACTTTTGTGCCCAGTTTTAGAGAATGACACATCTACATAAAAAATATGATGGTCCAACAGTCACTTATCCGAAATACTTATTGACGTACAGCATATAAATAAACTAGTCTTTATTGACTCCCACTTAGTGTGAATGGTTCCCTGGGGAAATATTAATGCGCTTGATTAGTTTGCTTGAAGCTGTATATACTTAAGTTTTACTAGATGTAGCCAGACTATCTATGTTCTACAATTATCCAGTATTTCATTTATTAGCATATTACTCTATAAATTAAGGATAACAATAGCCCGAACAACATTCTCCAAAATGTATAGAGTGTTAACATCAAGTAAGATATTAATACAAACAAGGAAGCGTATTCTTCAGTGTTATGTGTGGTCTACTCTAATGTATGGGGCAGAGACATGGACAATCTCTAAGAAAATGTACAAACGTTTAGCAGCATTTGAGATGTGGACTTATCGAAGGATGATGAAAATATCATGGACAAAGAAGATCACCAACAAAGAAGTTCTCAGAAAAATTAAAAATAAGAAAAGCTTGTTTGCCACTATACAGACAAAGAAACTTATTTATTTTGGCCACATCATTCGTCAGAGTTCAATATACCGTACATTGTTGGAAGGGAAGGTGAATGGCAGCAGAGGGAGAGGGAGACCAAGAACATCATGGTTTACAAATATTTCAGTGGACAGGCTTGAATTATTCACAGTCTATCAGAACAGCACAACATCGGGACAAGTGGAGAACCATTGCATCCAACCCTCGACTAGAGGACGGAACTATTGATGGATTGACTCTATAAATTAATTAGGGTTTGTAGTCTGTATCCCACTTAATGTAAGTACTCATATGTTTTTACTGCAGTATTAAAGTTGCATAGTCCGATGGTTTTCGGATTTTGTCATTTTTCCAAGAAAAATATATTAAATTGAATCTACCTCATTTTAGTTATTAAATGTCTAACTTTTGAGATATGTGAACTGCAGACATGCAAAAATTAGGCAAGCACACCAAAACGGACACCATAGACTTATGCAGTAACAGGTTCTGTGAAATTGATTCAGCATGCCCTTCTATGTGGCAACAACTATTTAATAAGTGCATCAATCAGTATCTAAGTTCGATATGTAGAATCAAAGGGGATCGTTTTGGTTTTGAAAAGTTGATGCTTCATCGGATTATGCAGCTTTAATGTTTGATTACTACCTTTATTTTGAAATCTGATAATTAAAATTCCAAAACAACTGTCGCTAAGTATTCTAGATAAAAGATTATGAACCTGCATTTATATTCATGAATTGGGTGAGGGTATTATTTTCTAGAAAAACACCCTATTAAATAATAGTTACACGCCCAAGTATGTGTGCCTCGTAGTCGTACCCGACTTCCTTTAAGTCTGTGCCCCACAAAAAGCAGAGCGTTCATGAAATGTGCAGTCTTTGTTTGTTTGTTGTTGTTTTATGTCCTATAAGCTGTAACTAGCCAGATCAGGTTTCAGGCCTGACTGACTTGGCGATGTTGACGCCTCGATGTCTGGGAGTAGAGTCCCGAGAGTGTGTGACTACGCTCCTTATATAGTTGTTGGGTAGGCCAGTCCTAACTAAGAGATGGGACGAGTAGGACGGTCCAAACATATGCTGTAACCACTATAAAAGGCAAACTACCTGTTAGGAAGCAGTCTCCATATATTCACTGCTATGTTACAATTGGTATGGAAAGTGAGCTGTTTATTAAACCCGACTGGTCCAGTGGTAGAAGATGGCGGCCAGATCGGACGTGTCATAACATCACTATCGGGTAAATTGTGAGGATCAATGTTCTAAATAGTGCTACAACCACCAAAGTGTGTGGATACACACATAAGTACACACAGATACGGGGGATATGTATCCTGTGATGTAAACCGAGATATAAGGAGGATTAAACTGAAAAAACTAAACCAAAACACAGCGTGAAATGGCCAGGAGGCCTCTACCAACGATACCTATCCTGCCCTGTAAAACCACATATGGAGGAATAAAGGAGAAAAACAAAAAACCCACAGAAAAACACAGCAACAGTGAGACCTTTAAAAATGGTGGGAAACGACCAGGAGGAGGCCTATACAAACCACACCTAACAACAATGCCGATCCTACAGGAGGAAAAACGGTGGCCAACACAAACGACAACTGAAGAAGAAAAAATTATGACGAAAGAGGAAATAATCAGTCTAGTGATAGAGACGGTTAAAATAGAACTGAGAGGGGAAAACATGCCCAAAAAACCCACCAACAACAATGGACAAAAAACAAACTAAACGGACAACAGACAGAACAGCCCATCTAAAAACACAGACTAAAACTGGAACAAACTCCAGGAGCTCCTCCAAGTAGCATACCACTCTAAAAATTGAGTGTGCCTGTTACAAAGCTGAATATGAAAGGCTGAAAAGCAAAAAAAGATGGGGAAAACAGCACCCCAAAAAAAACTGAAGCCAAAACAACCACCAAGACAAAAATGACTACCGAAACCACCCCAAAAAAGAAACCAGAACCTGAGAATAAAAAACTCAGTGTCATGATACATGGGGTTCCTGAAAAAGAGGACGAAAAAATAGAATCCACAGTCACTGACCTAAGCGAAGCCGACCATAATTTTGGTTGGACGGTAGTAACAAAAGCTAGCAAAAAAACCAAGATGAAAAAAAGAAAAAACACAAGGAACAGACGAAGCAGAAAATAAACAGGAAATGTGACAAAAATAATCACGAGACTGCAAAATAAACCACTACTAACCTAGAAATAATGCTAAGCTATTTCATGTAACTAATACAATAGCAACACATGTACATCTCCTCCCTTTACACAGGTTACACGAATGCCATTATTATCTCAAGGGGGTCGCAAGTGCCCAAGCACTGGTACCTGAAACTCAGCAACCTAATAACCCAAAGAAACAAAATAAATATAAAACTAAACTCGCACTGACAAACACCACAACAATATTCTCAACACAGATGGGTAAAGGCTTGTACGTAATGACAGAAAAACATTAAATGAAACACAACAAACAAACGTGGGCAGTGTAGCTATATACTGCAAACTCACCAAAAATTTATGCTGAAACACTAGAAACAGCAATTATTTCAGAACACATAGAACTTGTATGGTACTTAATAAAATAAATTATAAGCAAGCAAACACAGCCATAGCAAGTCTGTACAGACCACCAACAGGAAATATACGCAGCTTCCTTAGGCCCTTGAAAAAAGTGTTAGCACATTACAAAAATTAACAACTGCAGAAATGTTCATTCTGGGTCATTTTAATATAAACTATAACTCAAATGAAAAAAAAAAACTAATGCTGCAGACCACTATCAAAACCAAAGGCCTTCAACAGATAATCACAGAAAATACCAGACTCAGTGAAAATAGCTCGGCAATTGAGCTAATACTAACCAACTCCAACCATGCAACAAAGTGGGGCATCAGAAGCTGCGGTATTAGTGACCGCGAGCTAATATACGTAACCAGAAAAAAGAAATCAATATGAATAGAAGATGGGTAGACCACAGGTAAACTACTCAAAAGAATCACTAGAAAACCACCGAGAGAGTCAAAAATACTATTAACATTTTCTGGAACAATATCATTACAGAAATAACAACCTCACTAAACCAAATGTGCCCAATAAAAAAACTCAAAATAAACAAAGAACAAGATCCATGGGTGAACAATGAGTTAATATAATAGCCCAGATAGTAATCAAAAGAAAACCTGGCAAAAAGCACCAAAACCCCAGCAGATAGACTAGCCTACAACACAGCTAGAAATAAGTCCCAGAAAGCTGTCAGAACAGCAACAACAAAAAACATAATAAGCCAAGATGATCAATGGGGTAGTAACACAAACAAATTCTGGAAAAATGTAAATCTAATATTCCCCAAAAATAAATCTAAAGACTGCATAGCACTCACAAATGAGAAAGGCAGCACACTAACAAACCTAGAGGCAGCAGACAAACTAAATGACCACTTTGCCTCAGTGGGACAAAAACTATCAACAAAATTCATACGGGATTGGGAAAACGAGTCAGAACAAATACAAGATGAAATCCCCACCTGCAAAACTAATGCAAAAGAATTACAACAACTAATAGTAATACAGAGCATAGACACAAATAACCCAAGTGGTATAGAAAATATCCCAATTAAAGTATTAAAACATGCTCTACAAGCCATCCCAGACACCATAAAAGACATTTAATGCCTCTTTCGAACAAGGTAAATTTGTCGAAGCCTGGAAGACGGCCACTATCACCCCCATCCATAAAGGTGGAGATAAGCAGAGCATGGGCAACTACAGACCCATATCAATCCTACAGGCCTCAGGCAAATTGATTGAGAAAATACTACACAGGCACATAAATGAACACCTGAACAAGAATAATATAATAAACTCAAGACAAGGGGGCTTCAGAAAACTCCACTCCACATCAAAAGCCATAGCCCTACTCACCAGTGACTTACTGGCCTCAATGAACAAAAATAAATATATGGGGCAGCATTCATAGACTCCAGCAAGGCTTTTGACACAGTAGATCACAAGATATTACTTCAAAAACCAAATAGGTATAAAATCAGCCACATAAAACTGGATCAAATGCTACCTGAGAAATAGGGAACAAAAAACAAAAGTTGAAAATAGCATATCAGAATGCAAACCAATTACATGTGGAGTCCCACAAGGGTCAGTCTTAGGACCACTACTCTTCATAACATATATAAATGACCTAGAGAAGTGGCTAGACACTGAATGCCTCCAGCTATATGCAGTTGATATTGTCATATATGCTGAGGGCAACACTGAGGAAGAGGTAACAAATAAACTAAATAAACTACTACAGAACTGGATGACTGGTGCGAATCTAATAAAATAACCATAAATGCCAGCAAATCCAAAACAGCCCTCTTCCCACATAGACCACTACCGGAAAGTAACGCCCAGTGCAAACTAGGAAACGAGGTGCTGGAAAAAGTAAAGCACTACAGATACTTAGGCCTAGAGCTGGACAGCCAACTAAACTACAACCTATGCGTGACAAAAATCATACAAAAAATAAATCACAAACTCTGGTTGTTTGCCTTGAAAGGAATGGTACTCCCGTACTTTGACTATAGAGACACAATATACATGGGAGCAAAGCAAGAACTGCTCAACAAGCTGCAAATCCTACAAAATAAAGCATTAAAAATATGTCTCAGGGTGGACAGAATGAACCCCACCTATAACCTGCACATGCAAACCAAAGCAAAACTGCTTTAAAAAAAGAAGACTAATACACCTCAAAACACTCACATTTGGGTACAGTCACGATAGGAAATACCAAAAGCAACCAACCAGAGATACACGAATAAACAATGCGCCACTAATAAAACAAACAAGGAGCCGCATAAAGGCCCTTGAAAGAAGCACATTAGAAATGGCTGCTAAGGCTTGGAACGCCCAATCAGTAAAAGAAAGGCCAATCCCTGATCTGAAAACATACAACAATATATATGGTAAAAAAAAGGGAGACCCTGAAAACACCCTGGGGCAAAACCCCAGAAGGGCATGTGATAGGTCACGGCCCACAAACTGGGCCGCCCCAAGGGGGTAATCTGGACCACCCTCAGTAGATTTGTTTGTTTGTTGTTTTATGTCCTAGCAACATCTAAGGTCATATCAGGACGGGTACTGACTTGTGACAGTGCACTCATGGCGACTTTATAGTGCTGCCCCACTGGAAAACCAGGCTGCCAGCAACATGACCTGATATCCCACTCAGTCAAATTATCCTGACACTGAGCCAACCAGTCCTTGCCCTATCCTAATAATGCCGAGCACCAGGCTAGGAAGTGACAAGTATCAATTTTTAAGTCATTCGTTTGACTCGACTAGGGTTTGAACCCACGACCTACCAACAAGGGAGACGGACGCTCTAACTCATTCGGCCATCCCGTCTGGTCCCCCTCAGTAGATAACAAACAGCTACAAACTATGTAAGCTCTAACTCATTCGGCCATCCCGTCTGGTCCCCCTCAGTAGATAACAAACAGCTACAAACTATGTACAAGCCTATAAATAGGTACGCGAATAACACGGAGCTTTCACGGTACTCGCTTGTCCCACAGTACGTGCGCGGAGCACTGCAAGGTGCACATTTGACTATCATTTTACCTCAGTCTTGCAACCTTTATTTTAGAACTACCAGGAATCCAACAATATGGATGATTTAGTTCACATTTTGCTCCACTGCTACATCCAAAAATATTTGCTGTCTGATTTATAGAAGTGACAAAAAATTTAAGTGACATTCAAATTTATGTCTGTTTAAGTCACTGGAATTCTACCTGAAGGTAAGTTTTGATAGTTTTGAAATTAGTTCATTTTGTTTCTTTATATACTTCTCTATATTAGGGTGTAATTTGGTGTCAATTTGAGGACCGGAACAGTGATTTTGAGTGCGGATAAAAAGGTGTGTACGCGAAAAAAAATGCCACTTTCACGCTATTCGTGTGTTCCACGGTGCATGGGCGGAGCACTGCGCGGTGCACACGACAATTGAGATGGGTCACAAACTTCAGCTGGTTTTCCATTGAAACAATGGAACCAAATTAACCATAAAAAAGTGTCACAACTTCCTTGATAATTGTCACAGGATGATGATTTAGGTATCATTAGAAAGGACTTTACAATACCTTTGCAATGATGTATTTTATGTTGGAATCTGTTAACTTTGAATTTTTTGTCACATACCTACTATAAATGTAGAGTAGGCCATTTCATAAGTAGTAGTAAAACAAAAACAACAACAAAAACTAATATACTATTCACACCCACTCTAAGGGTGATCAGAAAATATAGCCATGCAGTGCATTGAATATTTCCAACACTAACTTCAAAGCTGATGTGGTTTACTGCACACATAATTCAATGAAAGTCAATTTGTGCATGAAATATGGTATCACTGACTTGGTTGGTTGTTGCAGTTTTACGTCCTGAATCTTAATAATATTAGTAATACTGACTGAGTAAACCAAGGCTGTCAGTCACGACCCAATATCCGATCAACCACATTGTCCATGTTGCCGGTAACAAGCATAATTCAAAGCTTTGACCATGGGCCCCATAGTGATGCTGACCTTAGATACCAAATGCAGTGTAGCTATCGGTAACCCTGACCATAGTTGATTTCCAGTTGCTCTAAACGATTGAAATCATTCCTCACCAAATTTTTTTAAAGTTTTATATTGTACCTGGCGTCGATGAAATGCCGATGGTGAACAAGTCTCGGGTTCATGGAAGCGTCCGATTCTCGAAAAAATTACTGGCTTCTGCGGGTAGGAGCAGTTCGTCGGTGTGTAATGTGGGTGTTCGTCGGTCGTGGCCGGCAGCGCAGTCACTGTCGACGGTGAGTGAATCATTAAAGGGGGTGTTGCTGGAGGATATATCCCACCTCCTTGACTCAAAGTTAACATCAGTTACTGTACCGTTAACATCACGGCTAGATAGTCTTGAGTCGAATATTAGCGTGTCGCCATTGTTGTTAACGGTGTTGAGCGGGCCAGATGTGACGTCAGCTGAGGTTCTAGAGTCGTCAGGTATTCACACAAGGCAAAAATCATCTTCATCGACGAGACCATGTGTAGGTTGTGGTGCAGTTAGTAGGGATACTTCAGCAAAAGGAGTAAGTCAGGATATTGCTAGTACCGTGAGTGCATTATTAGTGGCGATTTCAGTGAAGGAGACGGGCAGACTGTTCGAGTTGGAACATTGCGATGGCGACGTATCCGATTCAGATGAACTGATGAAAGACTTGATGGGTGTGGCGGGAGATAAGGCTAGGAAAGCAGCCAGTAAAGGTAAACTATTACCGTATCGGTATGTAATTCGAGGGGAGAGGAAAGGTAAGGTTTCTCAAGGTCAGTCGACTTGGTTTGACTATTTGGCCGCAATTCGCAGACTGATTTGTAGGGGTGATATTCCAAAGTCTTGGATTTCTACGGTGGAAGAGCATGTCGATACGCTGCTTGATATGGCCCAGAACCATACCTGGGGAACTTGCCTTTCCTTTTCAGAGAGCGTATTTAACATGATTTCGGATAAACGTTTGCCAAATGGGTGGACGTTAGCTTGATTCAGGAAGTAAGAAGTCTCGGTCGTAGGTTGGCGAAGGCAGTTGTCAGACCACGAAAAAGAAAGTGCTGGGAATGAATTTAGTAAAGAACTTGCTGTGCATACATGCACGATATGGAACAGATGGGGGGGGGGGGGGGGGGGGGGGGGGGGGAGAGAGGAAGACCATGGGATAGGTAGAGATCGTTTTGTGCATGTAGGTTTGTTTGTTGTTTTACGTCCTAGCAACATCTAAGGTCATATCAGGACCGGTACCGTCTTCTGACAGTACGCACTCATGGCAATTTTATAGTGCTGCCCCACTGGGAAATCAGGCCGCCAGCACCATGGCCCGATATCCCACTCAGTCACATTATCCTGACACTGAGCTAACCAGCCCTTGCCCTATCCTAAACCCCGTCCTGATATGACCTTAGATGTTGCTAGGACATAAACCAACAACAAACAAACCCTATCCTAATAATGCCGAGCACCAGGCTAGGAAGTGACAAGTACCAATTTTTAAGTCATTGGTTTGACTCGACCGGGAACCGAACTTGCATGTAGGCACTTGGTGTGCGTATAATTTACATAGGAAACATTAGCACAAAGAACTTGAATGTAAAAGTAAAGTATGGTCTCGTGATATGAGGAACAACACTGATATTGCTAGTGCGCCTTCTTCCAAGATCGGTCGGGTTGGGACCGAACTGGACGAAACAACGGTGCGTATACCGGTGGACGATGCTGGCAAGTTCCGCAAAATGCAGACAGAGGGCGTGACAGTCGGGGAAGAACCACAAGAGCAACCGTCGGTCCCGGTAGTCATATGTAACAATCAGGTCAGTGAGAGTGTTTGTTAATGTTCAAAAATCCGACGTGTTTTTTTAATGTGCATTTTCATGATGTGCATTTTCCTGCTGTTAAACCACATTTTGACTCCCTATTATTACGCATGATAGAGCCATGGAGGATTCTTCTAAAAAGTTTGAAACCATTATTAAGACCACCGTAGTAGAAAATTGATCAAAATTTGTAAAAGACCACATACGCCATCTAGTGTGGTTAAGCGCAGCACCAGGCGTATTGATATTCCGCCATGTGGCGTTAGTAGTAAAAAAAAGACAAGCTAAAGGAGATACTGAATTGTTCGAATTATAAAGATTATAATAAGTATAAATGGTATAATAAAGGGCTACGGAAGTGTAGTAATGGCATAGACAAAATGTGGGGTGCTGTTGTTAAGGATAATGCATATTTAAATGTTGGTCTAGGTGGGACACCTCTTATTGACATGTATGTGCCGACCGGGTTACAAGCCGTTCGTTGTCATGGTGATGCGTCAAAACAAAAACACATGACTTACACATGCCAATGAGGTTGACTCCTACTTCCGCACCATTGGTCGTAATGCGAAGCATTACGTTTGATGCGAGGAAAGGAGGAGACCCTCCCCCGCCTCGGGCTGTCGCGCAGCTTGACACCTCGCCCGACGCCGCCGCGACTCGCTCCATCCCCCGCCCTCTGCCGCGCAGCATTCGCGCCTCACCCGACGCCCGCTGCTCGCCACCTTTTCCCCCCCCTCCCCCGGGCTGGCAGCCTTCACACCTCACCTGCTGTCGCCCTCCTCCCTTCCCTTATAAGGCCGCCTCCCGCCTCCTTCAGGCACTCGCCCTCCTGCCGCCTTCCAGATCTCACCTCTTTTTCTACTTTGGCTCTCCTCGGACCTCGGACCTATACACCATGCCACAAGGAAAGGGAAAAGGACGGAAGGGCCCCCGGGCAGCCGCCCACGGCACCCCGGGACCGGCTACCACCCCGAGGCGGGACGAGTCACCCCCCTCCGCCCCGGCGACTCCCTCCTCGCCGGGCACCTCGCGCCGCGCCTCGGGCATCGACGCCATCCTGGAGGAACTGCAGCGCATCCGGCTGGAACAGCTGGAACAACGCCAGTCGACCGCGGACCTCCACGCAAGGATCGACGACATCCAGACCGGGGAGGCGCGGCCCGTCCCCGAGGCACCCTCCCCCGCGCCCAGACACCGGGCCGCCCCGGCCCCCGCACCTCGGGCGCGCGCCCACCCTCAGTACGAGCGTTACCAGCACATCGGCGGCCAGGCAGCCCTGCCGACATCCCCGGCCTACCCCCAGGAGCCGGCACAGCACACCCCGGTGTCCGCAACCGACGCCGTCCGGGAAATCCTGGCCTCCGCCGAGGCGCGCCACTCAGTGAGGCGGCAAGGTATACCAACCGACTATGTTTTCCCCGTCGACCTTGTGCAGAGAGGGGCGGAGAGGAAGTCGGTAAAGAGGGGGGAAGCGACGAAGGATGAATATAACCTCGCCCTTCTGACCCTCATCAACCACCCCGACTTCCCCGCCCACTCCGCCCCCGGATTACACCACCACATCCTCACTGTCCTCCAGGATCACCTCGTCTACCCGTGGGCGACCGTCCGCCATTATTCCGAGACGGTGTTTACTTGGATCGCGGACGGCCGACTCCCCCACGGGTGGCACGACCCAGTGGCCCTGAACCTCCTTAGGGTCGAATGCATAGCAATGCCACCCCAGCAGACAACCACCACCGCCCCCCGCCCTCTCGACCACCCAAGAGCCCGGCCCCAGCCCCGCCCCCCGGGTAACCTACAACAAGGAGACCCACGGAGCCCCCTGCTACCCATGGAACCGGGACCCCTCCTCCTGCACCCAGGCCACCCCGGGGGAGGCCCACGGCCAAGGTGCCGCAAAACACCGCCACACCTGCGCCTACTGCACGAATGTCCACAAGGTGCTGACTATGCACAGTGAGGCGGATTGCCTGACGAAGCGCGCACGGGACCGGCCCACAGTTTCCGCCTCACCGGATTTTCACTAAGCCGGCACCTCCCGCCCGGCCCGGAGGCCCCCTACCGGCCCACTTCTCTCGACCAAGCCGCCCCGTCCACCACTCTCGACCCGAAGGCTCCCAGTCGGCCCAAGGTCCCCCTAATAACCGCCCAGTGCACCCCTAGCAGCCCCCCTGACACGACTCGCCGGAGCACCAGCGGCTCCCCCGAGGCGCGGCCTGACCGCCACCTCGGCACCACCCTCTGTTCCGGGGCTCAACGCCCCGCCTGTAAGGCTCTCATCGCCGACCACCAACCCCCCACCATCACCCTCGACTCAGAAGGTCACCTCGACCCCGGCGATACCGCCCCCGCCGCACCTCCTCCCCCTCCCACCAACCCCCCACCCTCGACGAGCCCACCCTCGACCCCGACCTCCAAGCTACCCTCCCTGCCGCCCCGTCCTGCGGACCCACCGCCGCCCTACCATCATCGCCTCCTGGCCCCACATCTCCGGCGAGGCGTGGGATCGCTACCCCACCTTCCGCCGCACCTACACCACCCTCCGGGAAGCGGGCCTCCCTAATTTTTTGGCCGCCCGCATCCCCCTCCCCTCGGGCCTCCACATCCCTGCCTGGCGCTCCCGCCTCCAGGACTACCCCGACCCCGCCGTCCTAGACTTCCTGGAGTTTGGGTTCCCCGCGAACTACTCCGCCTCAACCCTCCCCCGCCCCTCCTACTCCAACCACCGTGAGCCCCCCGACTTCCTGAAACACATACAGGCCTTCGTCGACACGGAGCTGGCCCTCGGCGCCCTCATCGGCCCCTTCTCTGTCCCCCCCTTCTCTCCCTGGACGCAGGTCTCTCCCATGATGACCCGCCCCAAGGCCGACTCGGAAAAAAGGCGGGTCATCGTCGACCTCTCCTATCCCCGAGGTGCCAGCGTGAACTCGGGCATCCCCCGACGCGAGTACCTCGGGGAACCCCACGCCTACACCCTCCCCTCCGCCGCCGACGTGGGCCGCCGCCTCATCACCCAAGGCGCAGGGGCCTACGTCTGGTCGGCGGACATCTCCCGGGCCTACCGCCAGCTCCGTGCCGACCCCCTCTCCTGCCCCCTCTTCGGGATATGTTTAGAGGGTCGAACCTACATAGACCTCGCCCTCCCCTTCGGCTGCCGCTCCTCGGGCGCGGCCTGCGTCCGCGTCACCTCTGCGGTGGCTTGGATCATTAGGCGCGAGGGCTTCCATGCCCTCGTCTACGTCGACGACTTCATCGGGTGCGAGGGCTCCTACCTGAGGGCGTGCCAGGCCTTCGACGCCTTCCTCGCCCTCACCGCAGCCCTCGGCCTCGACGTAGCACCCGGAAAGTGCCATCCCCCCGCTGTCCGCCTGACCTGGCTCGGCTTTGCCCTCGACAGCGAGGCGATGACCATCCTGGTGGCCCCCGACAAGATCCAAGCCCTCGTGGACGACTGCGACGACCGCATCGCCCGCCCCACCCTCCGGAAACAAGAGCTACAGAGCCTGCTCGGCCGCCTGAACCATGTCAGCAGCTGCGTGCTCCCGGGCCGCAAGTTCATGGCTCGGCTCCTCGGGGCGCTGCGCAGCTGCCTCGGGGCCTCCACTCTCACCCTCGCGGACGACGCCCTCCGGGACCTGAGGTGGTTCGCCGCCTACGGGCGGATAACGAACGGCCTCTGCCTCCTCAGGGCCCCCGAGGGTCGCCGGCTGGTGCTTGAGTGCGACTCCTGCCTCACCGGCGGAGGAGCCTTCTCATCCTCCCACTTCTACGCCCGAGGGTACTCGGAGGAGTTCCGGACGCGGTACCCGACAATCCACGAGCTCGAGGCGGTTAACCTTGTCGTCGCCCTGCGCGCCCTCCTCCCGGACGACGTCGCAGGGGTGACGGTCACAATCAACACCGACAACATGGCCTCCGCTGTCGCGCTCGAGTCGGGCCGCGCCCGAGACCCTACCCTCGGGACCTGCGCCCGGGAGCTCTGGCTCATGGCGGCCACCGGCTCTTTCCAGCTCCACATCGTCCACAAGCCCGGGGCGGACCTCCTCCTCGCCGATGCCCTCAGCCGCGCCCACCTTCCCGGGCGCTGGGCCGAGACGGCCCGCAGCGAGGTGGCCCGCCTCGGGCTCCTCCCAGTCGAGGTGTCTCATGACGTTTTCCCCTTTTTCCCCGGCCTCTAGGTTTCCCCCCTGCCGAGGTTGCCGCCGTTGCCCGCTTCAGAGTCGCCGCCCTCGCCCCGGCAACCTGGAGGAATCGACGTCGCCAGGCCGAGGACTACGTCACCTACGCGGTTGCCCGAGGCGCGGACCCCCTCGCGCCCTCGGCATTCGACGTAGCCGCCTTCACCGCCGCCCTCTACCTCCGCGGCCTCGCCCCCGCCTCCGTCAAGAACACCCTCTCGGGGGCCCGGTCGTGGGTCGAGGGCGCCTCACCTCGGGCTTTGACCCTCGCCACCCCAAGGACGTCTGCCGAGGCGGGGAGCGGTCCTCCACCCACGTCCCCCGGCAAGCGCCTCCTCTCTCCCCGCAGCATCTCACCCTGGTCGTCACCCACCTCGAGCGAGCGGGTCCCGCCTCGCTCGTGCCTCGGGCCGCGCTCCTCCTCGGGTACTTCGGGATGCTCCGGCAGTCCAACCTGCTGGCCCCGAGTCCCGAGGGGTGGGGCGGCCCCCACACCCTCACCCGCGACGACGCCCGCCCCGCGCCCGGAGGGCTCCGCCTCCTGATCCGCAGCTCCAAGACGATCTCCAGCCCCTCGGGCGCGGTCGCCCTCTTCATCCCCGCCATCCCCGGATCCTCCCTCTGCCCCGTGTCGGCCTGGTCCGCTGCCGTCGCCCTCTGCCCCGCCGCCCCAGATGCTCCTGCCTTCATAATGCCCTCCGGCCGCCCGCTCGACCCGAGGTCCCTCACCGCCCTGCTGCGAGGGGCCCTGCAAGCCCAAGGAGTGCCGACGCCCGAGGCCTACACCCTCCATAGTCTCCGTCGAGGGGCTGCCCAGGCCTGCCAACGCGCCGGGGTTCCCCTCCCCGAGATTATGGCTCAGGGCACTTGGACCTCCGAGGCAGTCCACGCCTACGTGCCCCGCCTCGCCCCCTCGGGCGCGCCGCGAGCCCTCTCCGCCGTTTTGGTGGAGGGCTCCTCGGCTCCCCCTCACTGACAACCACCTTCACCACGAACTCTAGCTCCAGTTGAGCCCACACACTGACTCTCTTGCCTTGCTCCTTCTGAGCCCTGTTATCCTCATGTTTATTGCCTTGCTCCTTATGAGCCCCTTTTATATCCATGTCATTTCTTGCATTGCTCCTCATGAGCCCTTACCTCTTGTTACCTTTGTATTTAACCTGTCCCACTGTATTTCCTGAGGCGCACAATAAACGCCTCTTCTCCACCCCTGCCTTGTTTTCCTCCTTTTTGCGCATCGGTCGTAATGCGAAGCATTACGTTTGATGCGAGGAAAGGAGGAGACCCTCCCCCGCCCCGGGCTGTCGCGCAGCTTGACACCTCGCCCGACGCCGCCGCGACTCGCTCCCTCCCCCGCCCTCTGCCGCGCAGCATTCGCGCCTCACCCGACGCCCGCTGCTCGCCACCTTTCCCCCCCCCCCTCCCCCGGGCCGGCAGCCTTCACACCTCACCTGCTGTCGCCCTCCTCCCTTCCCTTATAAGGCCGCCTCCCGCCTCCTTCAGGCACTCGCCCTCCTGCCGCCTTCCAGATCTCACCTCTTTTTCTCCACCCACCCACCCATCTCTCTCTCTCTTTCCCTTCCTTCTGGTGGAGGGCTCCTCCTCACTGACAACCACCTTCACCACGAACTCTAGCTCCAGTTGAGCCCACACACTGACTCTCTTGCCTTGCTCCTTCTGAGCCCTGTTATCCTCATGTTTATTGCCTTGCTCCTTATGAGCCCCTTTTATATCCATGTCATTTCTTGCATTGCTCCTCATGAGCCCTTACCTCTTGTTACCTTTGTATTTAACCTGTCCTACTGTATTTCCTGAGGCGCACAATAAACGCCTCTTCTCCACCCCTGCCTTGTTTTCCTCCTTTTCGCGCATCAACAATTGTTGATCTAGCCATCAACTCAGTGCACAGTCCATCCAATGGCTGCACAGTGCATAGTACTACCCAGTGCTCATACATGGCAAACTCTTGCCCAGTTAAATGTTCAAAAATTGTGGCTAAAGTTAAAAGGTTACTACCAAATAGATCGAATGATGGTTTCCAGAAGTTTGGAAGTCATCAGTATTCAGTGTTGGCAAACGGTTTGTCCAGTTAAGTTACTAAATAATTAGGTTCATGTTGAACTGTTAAATGTAATTGATTTGCAGTTAATAAATTGGAACCATAGCAGTGATGATGGAAATATAAATAACAGTTGGTTAGGTAATATGAAGGACACAGTTGATAGAAATAATATTCCAGTTGGTGTTGGTGCATTAGTAAAGTATAATGTTCAGCAGATTTTTTGTTGAAGATTTTGTCATGGATAAGCCTGAATAGGCTTTTTTTCACCATTAGACAGATTGTCGATAGAAAGCCCGAGCCTACACTTTTACCGACCCAAGGGATTTTTAACCTCCCACACCACATAGACATGGTATGAGAGCAACTGGCCTTTGATGACGCTGTAAGTTATACATTAAGATGACATTAATTAAAGATGGTAAAGTTTTCAAAAAGGTGGGGGATGCATGTCAGTCAAGAGATGAGGTGAACATTGCTGGCCATAAGTTAACTGATAGTGTTATTGATAATGAGGAAGAAATACAGGGTGATGATGTGCCTCCATCCCAAGCGTTTAGTGAACAATCGCCACTGCAGTATAGAAATACTTTAGAAAAACTTTGGCCAAGATGCGTGACACAGATGGAAATATCAGATGAATACAAGAAAATGTTTGACATCTAAGGGAGACAGGGTTGCCAAGCTATTTAAAAGCAAGAGTGGCGGTACCATCAGGTTTGAATATTAATGTTTGGAGGAGCTTACTAATATGTTATGAGGACTGTGCTGTAGTCGATTCTCTAGAATTTGGATGGCCAGCAAATTTTACTGGCAATGTAGCACCAACACCAACAGAAATTAACCATTGTTGTCTAGATAAGTATGTGTCTACTGAGGTTAGTCATGGGGCATTGTTGGGACCATTTACTGATCCACCTTTTCCTCCTTGGGCACAAATTAGCCCTGTTATTAGGTATCACAATAGGTGCTCCAATCACACTTGAGTGCATGGCTGAATGCTATAAAAATGTTCTTTTTAAAAAGCCGTAGCACCACAAATAGTGCGTTCACAAACACAATAAAAGTACTGAATGAAAGCTTGTGAAAAGATCTGTTCAATGGTCGTGTTGTTTTTTATTTGGCCCAAAAATATTATAATGCATTGCAAGATTTAAAAGACAATGTTTTTGTGATTTTGACACATTTGTATCACACCAGTGCGGCATTGAAATTGACATCGGGTGCCTAAATTTCTCCTGCGCACTCCGCCATAATTCCAAAGCACTGTAAACATTGTTCATTTGATAGAACATATTCTTAGCTTTAGTTTAGTATAAAATACAACATAGTTCTTTGAAAAATAATATATGATCATATCAATCCAAAATTCAAGCATTTCGCAAAATAATATTCTAAAATGAATTTTAAGAAAAGGATTATATGCCAATAAACCTCAATTTATGTATTTTTACATCGGAATATTGGTTTAATAAGTATATGTATGGTGCAGCGCGCAATTCAAATTGAAAGGTGGCTAGCTCTGCATGATTTGGAAAGGAGAGAACCGGGACAACCGACGCCATTTTGTCAATTCGAGCGATCAGAAAACTGGTGAATATGGATGAAATTGACACACTTATGGATGATGTATTCAAAGAAATAGGTATGTAAACGTTTTATTAGTATATATTGTATCAAACTATGTCTTAACAAGCTTGAACCTTGTATAATATATTCAGAAAACAAGTTAAAAGATGCCCATGTTATTTGTGCTACGCGCTGCGGAATGGGCAATGGCCGTATTTGGATTTCCAAGTCAGCCACTTGACAAATTTTAGGATCGGATGGATGGATATCTGCGCCCCAAAATAAGCCAAATAAATTCAGATGATAGTGTAATGTGTTGTAAAAGTTACTATCTATGTTTTATTGAGGTATTAAGTGAATTTTGGACATTATATGCTTCAGCGGGAAAAATCGCTGCGTACGATCGCATCAAAATGAAAGATAGTGGCCCCTGTCAAATCGATGTATCATCGCCCACCACGATCGTAGTTTCAAGTATAGCATTTCTTTTTTATCACTTGAAAACGGTAACTGGCACTGGAAAGTTTATTTCTAATGACTTTTATCATTTTCCTTTGGTGGTAATCATCATAATTATTCTTTATTCTGTGCAGATGATGCCCGAAATAGACTGCTACAGAGCATCGTTTGTGCACAAGGCAGAGGCAGACGTCCAAATGTACCAAAGTTGGGCCATGATGTCACAAACACATTGCTTCTGCAGCTGTACCACATAAAGATCCATACACAAGCTTCCTGGGAGAAAGTTGGGACTTGGATGAGTCATATTTACCCGATATTTCCACAAAGAAAGACCAGACACCTCATTGAAAAGACATTGCTGTCATTGAAAGCCACAAAAGTGGAAGAGTGGAAGAATTTTCTACAAATTTCCACCAATTTGAAGAGTATAGGTAAGTCCAGTATTTTAAACAATGATAGTTGAACTATTATTAATGTTAGAACAGGATGCTACTCTTTGTATTTTTTAAACTAACATTTTGTTTATGATCCTTGTTTTCATGTGTATGTATTGAATATAGAAATTCTGTAGTTGATGTTAATTATTGATCATATTCTGATATTAACTAAGTTGATATTAACTGGTGTAGGGGGTAGTTTAATACCATAACAGGAAATTCAAGGTACATATTACTATAATTAATGGCCTGTTTTTTTTGTTGGTTCAGGGCCCTTTTGTGACGAACTTGAGATTCTGCGGACAACAGTCAGTGACCCACTCAATGCTACTCTCCCTCAGAATTTACCTACAAATGGGTGCCTGTTGGAATTGGCAGAAGGGTATACAGCCAACATTTTTCCAGTTGTAAATTCTTTGTGGCCAGGGAAGTTCACTGCAGCATCTTTGCGTAAATGTCTGAAGTCCATACAGAGCAGGTTCAATGTTGTTAGGAAAAAAAAGAAAGGTCCCTTAACTGTATCATTTAAAAAGCAAACCATTGTTCTGTGTGTTCAACCTGCAAAAGATAACACAACAGGCACCTCTCCTCATGATTACTGTGGCAGTGACCGAGACAAGGATCTTGTGCAGACACTTAGACAAACTGTGAAGGAAAATGAGAAACTACACAAGGAGTGTAACCAATTAAATGATAAAGTGAATAACCATCAGGATGAACTGGATCAAATGAAATTGAAAGTAGCAACATTGAAAGAAAGTTGCAAAACACAGTATGATAAAGTTCAGGAACTTGACAAATATGTTGTAACTTTAGAAAAAAAGTGTGATGTCAGTGAAACAGCAATTGACAGGCAACAAAGAGAACTGAATGCATGTAATGCAAATTTGATAGAAAAGACCTCTGAACTGAACAAAATAAAATCTAGTGCGCAGTACCAAGCAATACGTAGAAAGAAAATCTATCTAGAGTCCAAAGAGGCTTGTCTACATGCCCTGGTAAAACAAAGTGTGAAAGAAGAAATCTCCAGTCTAAAACAAAAAATTAGAAGCCTGCAAACTCAACTGACGGAACAGAGACTAAAGGTCAAATCTGTCACTGCCGAAAAAACAAAAGCAAAGAATATGGCACATACAGCACAACAAGACTACATTGGACTGCAGGCTGAGTGTTCTTTATTCTTGACAGAAGAAATTGCTGTAAAAACAGATGCCCCAGGGAAGCCATACACAGAGGAGATTAAAAAGTGTATAATGGAACTGTGTTGTGAATATGACATTCCAACAAATAAAGCTGGTGATGTAGTGAACACTGTGTTCAAATGGGTTTTTGGCAAAAAAGTGTCAGACACTGTGTCAGCCACCTCAGCTATAAACTTTGTAGATCATGCCCATGTGTTGAGTAAGCTGCAACTTGCAGAAGAAATGCTAAAGTCAGATAGATGGGACTTCCATGTCGATGGTACCACCAGGGATGGGAAAAAATTTGTGTGTCATCAAGTGACCCTGAATTCTGGGCAGACACTTTCTGCTGGGTTTCATACTGTATCTGTTGAGAACAGCTGTACATTGTTGGACAATGTAATATGTATGTTACAAGAGCTGACTCAAATATGTAGTGAGGAAAACAAGGATGGCATGTACAAATCTTTTCTGAGTAAAATGTTTGCTACCATGACGGATAGAGCCAGTGTTAATAAAGCATTTTTTAATAAACTTGCTGAGTACAGAAAAGAACAGTTGGATGAAACTGACAGTGATAACTTGGATTTTTACTTCCTGAACTGTAATGCACATTTTTTGCTCGGCTTATCAACTGCGTGTGAAACCACACTCAAACAAATTGAAAAAGATATAGAATTTCAATGTGGGACTCGTTTGGGGAGGGGTGCACATGCCAAATTTGCAAGGTTCAATTCATCCGGGGAGTCTTCAGTCGGCAGATTCATCAGAACGGCATGTGATGTACTCGGTCCCCGTGGCGATGCAAAGAGTGGCTGCAAGAGTGACTGGGATGCATTTTGTTCCGAGATCATAAATGACACCTCATTTGTAACAAGCTTCCGGATGAACAGGTTCAACAATTTTTTTGAAGGAGCTGGTAGTCTGTTTTATCATAGAAATCACATTAAAAACTTTTTGACTAATTATATGGCACCACCATTAAACCTGAAACTGGATAGTGTACGCCTTGACAATGAGAGTATAGAGATAGGGGCACTTGTAAGGGCACTTGGGCTCGTATACTTTTGTATTAGTGGTCCATTCTGGAATATGTTGAAAGGGGGAGTAGAATATGTGGACCAATACAAATATATCCAGTCAATGTTGGATCAGATGAAAGAGTGAGCAGAGGACAGTCGTGTATTGCTAAATGAACCCATAAGTGTCTTCCCAGATTTTTCTGTACCTCCGAGCAAAGTTACCGATGCTCTGACAGAAGAAAACTTAAGTTTGGCTGAAAATGAAGCAATGAAAGAAATCACAAAATCAGCCCTGGAGAGAATTATGGCAAAATTTGTCATTGTCACTGAAAGGCAGTTATGTGATTTTTTGCCTGGAGGAAAATTTGGTGAAGAGGTGTCCCCAGAGTTAAGGCAAAAGATGAAACATTGTCATGTGACAAACTTAGTCTCTGAGTATGAGTTTGGAGCCTTGGATTTTAGCCAGTTTCGAAGACGTCATGCTTCTGCCCATTTCCATTCGAGTGTCCAGATGGTTAAGAAAAATAAAACAATTTCTTCCTGGCTATCATCCAAATCTCCACAGGAACAGGCTAACCTAATGAAAGTTGCTGCAGAAAAAAGTGAGAAGCTGAGGGAAAATCACAGAAATGTTGAAAAAGAGGTACAAAAACAAATAAAACCTAAGTTGGAGGAAACACGACGAAAAAAACTTGAGAAAGAA
This sequence comes from Branchipolynoe longqiensis, assembly GCA_030323885.1. Classification (NCBI taxonomy): domain Eukaryota; kingdom Metazoa; phylum Annelida; class Polychaeta; order Phyllodocida; family Polynoidae; genus Branchipolynoe; species Branchipolynoe longqiensis. The sequence continues at coordinate 8,209,806 of CM059189.1, forward strand.
AGTGTGCAAAGGGAAATTTCTCAGAAGCTAATTGATAGTGTGTATAGCCATGGGGGACCTTGTAAAGCACCAAGGGATGTAGATAATTTGATGAAAAGCTGTGACAAAAACAAAGAAAACAACAAAGTAAGATTGGAAATGGTCAAAAATGAAATGAGATATCTGAAAATAGTATTGGAGGTTGATGTTTGGCAAAAAAAAATTAATCGATCTGTTGTCACACTTAAAATTGGTGCTTGCAGTTGCAGAGTCTCATCCAGAAAATCTTGAAAATGTTTTTACTAGGCCTACTGCTACTACCAGTACAAGTACAGTCATGGTAAATGGAAAGAGGAAAAGTGCATCTTGTGATGCTGACAGTGACACTAACACTACTAGTAATAGTAGTATGACCAAGCGAAGAAAGAAAGAACTTTGAGCCTCAAGCAAAGAAAATTGTATAGAAATAGAACCTACTCAGTTACATGATCCAAGTTCCCAAATAAAGCATGTGTTCAGATTTGAACGACAAGGTATATGGGTGTGTGTAGCTTATGAAACTGAATGGTATATTGGAATGGTGATCAATGTAGACTCTCCTACTGTTGCAAACATTCAATTTTTAAAGTGTGGTCCAAACAACATATTTTGTTGGCCACAGGTGGACGACATTGACAACGTCCATGCTAAATATGCGATTGCTTCTGATGTGGAGATGAATCCTCTGAAGGTAAGAGGACAGGCGTGGTCAGTAGTTGAACTTAATTACATCAAAGAATTGTACATACAGTACCATGATATTCACTTCACCGTGTCGGATGAATTTGAAGTTTAGAATGTCTTAAATTGAGAAAGATGATGAACTGATCGCCATCTTTGCTCATTTTAATGCACAATACTTTATATACTTTTCTACTATTTTATGTTCTAAACATAGACAATGGAGTACCAGTAGCATTACTGCCAAGTCTTAGGCCTGTATCTTTGATAGTTGTGAAGTTATGATGGAAAAGGTTTCCCCCTACCCCTGAATTCAGCCAGTATTTGAGTCCAAAATTGCAGTATTAGCTGATGTTAATGCATAGAACTTGAAAAAAAAAAAAAAGGTTTTTGTAGTATTTTACTATCTAACTGTGGACAAGGCAGTATCAGTATTAATACTGCCAAGTTTTGGGCCTCTATCTTTGATAATTCGGAAGTTATGTTGAAAAAGTCTTCTCTGTTCCCCTAATTTTGAACTTTTAGTTACTTTTACAATTCTGAAATTGCTGTCTGAGCCAAGTTTGGTGCATAATTATCGGAAAAATTAATTATGTAACAGGTATGAAAAAAAATAGGCTTGATGTGTGTATAGTACTGAATGAATATCATGAATTTCAAACATATGAGACTTCAAATATTTAAGTTAGAGACCCATTAACTTTGGTTCAGAGCTAAAGTTGAAAAACAACACTTTTTTGGTCAATTTAATTACATTATAAAGTCTCATAACTTTTGAACTAATAAAGGTATCTTAATAAAATTTGTATATATTTGCTTCTCTTGCCATCCTTTATTAAAAGCAACAACAAAAATGCAATAAAAATCACTGTTATTTTTATCCATTGTGATACCTACTGTTATGACCCGGCCTACAAAGAACACCAAGGAATGGAGAATTATTGTAGATCTTAGTTTCCCTAAGGGTAAAAGTGTTAATGCAGGGATACTTATAGGTTTTTATAAAGGGAAACAAGTTTCTTTTAATTTGCCAACAATAATGACATTAGCTAAGGAGGTGACAAGGTTAGGAAAGGGATGTTATGTGTGGTCGATAGACTTAGCTAGAGCACATAGACAATTAAGGGCATGCCCATTAAGAGTACCACTTTTCGGGATTAAAGTAAAGGGAAAATATTATTTTGAAATAGCTCCTCCTTTCGGGTGTAGGACGTCAAGTATGGCTTCTGCCAGAACCACGTCAGATGTAGTATATTTGATGAAGAAAAAAGTTTTTTTTTGTGTCATGCTATTTAAATGATTTTGTATGGGTAGAAAGCACATTAGAAAAAGGATCGGAAGGGTATAAGTCAATTATAGAGCTTACTAAATTACTAGCTCTAGATCTATGTAAAAAAATGTACACCACCTGAAAAGACAATGCATTGGCTAGGGTATGAAATTGATACTGGGGTAATGGAGGTGAGGATCCCAAAAGAGAAATTATTAGATATTCCAACAGTGTAATAAATGGAAGGTAGGTAGTTTGGTGACTAGAAAAAATGTGCAAAGACTAGTGGGTAGAGTGCAATTTATTTCTAAATGTGTTATGCAGTCTAGGACTTTCATCATTTTTTAAGTACCAATTTTATAGGAAAAGCTGTAGTTAGTCAGGATTTAATTAGGGACATAGCTTTATTTTTACATTTCACAGAAGGGAGTAATGGGTTAGTTTTATTGAGGCCTTTCCCAAAGAAAATGTGGGTCATTGAATGTGACTCATCATTGCTGGCTGGGGGAGGTTACAGTAGTACACACTATTTTTCTGAATTATATTCTCCTGAATTTCTTGATAATAAATTATACATTTCACAATTACAGGTAATTAATTTAGTTGTGGCCCTTAAGGTGTTATGCCCATTAAACCAGGAAGAGTTTAATTATCATTAATACTGATAATGACGCATCTCAAAAAGTGTTATCAACTGGTGCTGGTAAAGACCCGTTGTTATGTGCTTGTGTCAGAGAGATCCTGAGGTTTGCTGCCTACAGATGCTGCGAGGTACAGGTTATACATAAAGCAGGGAAAGAACTGGTCTTAGCAGATGCTCTGAGTAGAATGTTTTTTGACAAGAATGCTAAATTAGTAGCAAATCGGCTATGTGCTGAACTTCATTTAACAAAAGTCAATGCTGCTCATGACAACAATGTATTTGATATGTACCTATAATTAGCTGCTCACTCTAATTTATTTTATTGGCTTTATTCCCCCGCATCTTATGAGTATGCTTTAGTTAGAAAGCTGAGCATATTTTTCAAAGCAGGATTATCACAAGGAACGTGGAGGAATAAAAGGGTACATTTTGAGGAATACTTAAAATTTTGCAAAAATCATAGGGATAACCCCAAAAAACCTCAACTTAAAATGGTAATGTTATACACTTTATACTTGAATGATAGATTGAGGACCGAAGGGGCCATTAAAACTATCTGTGTGGAGCAAAATCTTGGGTGAAGTTAGTAGGGGGCAAGTGGGAAGCATTTGATAGTTATGCATTGTCAGTACTAAAAAAAGGTGTGTTTAAGCTAAAGTATAATATTGTAAACAGCGTATCCATTGAAAATAAAACATGTCAAACTAATAATAGTAAAATGTAGACAAATGGGAAATTATGGACTTATATTTATTGTGGCGTTATTGATTGGCTATACATGTTTGTTAAGACAATCTAATTTATTTTATTTCGAGATGTTGGGTGATGGTGGTCATACGTTGCTGTGTGGAGATATCAAGGCACACAAGAACCACCTGGTGCACATCCGTAGCATGAAAACGGTCTGCAAACCAGAGGATGGCTATCATGTCAAGCTACCTAGGATACCTGATTCAATCTACTGTCCCATATGGGCATGGAATATAAATATTGTCAGCATGCAGACCTGCATGAGGGTGCCCCAGCATTCACACTCGCAAACGGGGACCCCCCCCATACCAGTCAAACGTTCATCAAATGCTTACAATTGATACTGAAGGGAGCCAAGTTACTATGGTGACTGTTGGTTACATCACACAGCTCATGACATGGAGCTGCTCAAGAATATGCTCAAATAGGACTGTATAAGATTATTAGGACACAGGAAATCAAATAGTATATTTAATTATGTGAATAAACAGCTTGTTAGTAAAGGACCATCTACTCTCCTGTCCCAATATGGCTGAAAGTTAGATTGTTGTGTACCTGGTGTGCTTCGAGAGTGTGACCATGATCTGCCCATAGCTGCAGTCTCCTGTTTTCAGTTTCAAGAAAATATTTAATGACTAACTAATTAATAAATATAATTACTTAGATTATATATCTATTCACCATAACCTGCTAATAAGTAATATTAATAGTCAGGCTAAATTAACTCTTCTGGATTGTACTATCATAGAAGATAGAATAGAATAATTTAGCTAATATGTCACCTATACTGACTGACTAAAGATTGTCGAATGTGTTAGCTAGTGATAGAGATATCAATGGCTACTGTGACATTTTTTAAGCCTCATTAATAAATTTATTGGTCCCAAAAATGAATTCCCTGTGTCTAGTTTTGAATAATCCTGACACTGAGCAAACCAGCCCTACCTTATTAATGTCAGCTGCCATGGTATGCAGCGATTATTTTCTAAGCGACTGCTTTTTGACTCGGTCACCGATTTTGGCACCACGTCCGGGACAGCAATTTGTTGATACAATATAAATATTTTTAAACTGTAGTCACGAACAATATTTTAATGCAAATACATTACTTTAACCTAGCTTAGGACTGCAATAATTATTATAATATAACTCACGGCTATTATATTTGGAAGTTTGTGCCTATCCTTCCATGGAAAGGGCGAGTGTGCTTATAATTACAACTTGTCGATAGAAATTTTTGGTTATGGGAACTCTAGCATAATGGTTACATTGGAAACATGGCCTCGTCAACTATTTGTGGGCGTGGTTTCGAGTTTGACTCCTTGGCACTTGTTAGTTCACTGTCTACTTCAACATTGACTTCGACAATTATGTCAAACGATTACCAGGATTTAGTTGTGGTATGATTTTGTCCTATTTTTTCAATTCTATTTGAACAAATTACAAATTTCGGTTTTAACCTAGATAAGGACTATCAACAAAAGTCATCACATTTGTCCGATACTTTTTCTTTCTTTAATTAAATGAATTTACCAGTCAAGAAAAGTATGCTTGTGATGTCAAGAACGGATACGAAATAACAGTCACGGTACGGTCCATTGGCTTGGAATTGGTGTAGTGTCATTGAGTTAGGAGAGCAGCACACTGTCAGCAAAATCTTTACCTCCACCTCTTGATCAAATAAATGGAATTATTTGCAAATTTGGTGCTCACAACAAATATGCTATCAGTGATATAGTGATTGGTAGACAGGAAGTGTGAACACTTATTTGTCTCTCATTTTTGCTTGAGTGCAAGTAATTAGCAACACAAGGAATAAATTTAGTAGCATGTGGTGAATAAGTGGTCAAATTTCCCATGCTTTTTCTAATCGGTTCTTGAATGAATTTATTGAGCCGGCATCTATAACATTTTGTGGGAGACTATTCCATATATTTATGATCCTGTTTGAGAAACTGTGTTGTCTTAATTTTGAAATGGCTCTGGGTTTTACTAGTTTGAGAGTATGGCCCCGACTGCCTTCTCATTCATTCAAGGTGAAAAATTGGTTCATATCTATTTTATCAAAACCTTTCATAATTTTAAATACTTCAATTATGTCACTTCTTTTCCTTCTGTAGGAAAGGGTAGGAAGTTTCAATTTCCTGAGCCTTTGTTCATAGGGTAAGTCCTTTATAACTGCAACTAGTTTCGTTGCACGTCTCTGAACCTTTTCGATTTCCAGAATATCTTTCCAAAAAATTGGGCTCCAAATTTGTGGACAGTATTCCAAAATTGGCCTAACAAGAGACTTAAATAGAATGAGAAAATTGTTCTTGTTGACGCGATGGAAGGTTCTTTTAATTATTCCTACTCCTATCTTGACAGAACCGAAGGCTAAGGGAGCAAACCCTAAATAAAAAACCATGCCACTGTGGCAGCATTAAGGGTGGTTGATGTATGGAACTCCCAACATCTCCCGACCAGCCACTGCAGGGACAAATAGTTTTGCGCCTGTCTTGACATGTTCTTGCCGGTGTGAAACCTCTATTTGCTCCCCGAGAGAGTGCCGCTGGTAACTTGCAAAAGCCAGCAGCACTTAAACGCTTTTGCTGGCAGCTTTCATGAAATGTACAACCGCACAAAACACCATACTGGCTCGGTCGTCACCCGGGTGAAACCTGAAGCTGAGAGACATTAAGACCGACTCATGGACATCACTCTCACAGCAGAGAGCTAAATGGAGAGCGGAAGTCAAGTAATGAAAGCAGTCTTTGTCGCATCACGACCGACAGCATGATGATGATGACTCCTATCAGTATCAGTTTCTTTCTAAAAGCCCTTGCAGACAAGTCTTGCCATGCTAAATGAAATGAACACCCAATGAAAGGCTATATGTGACTGTCAGTGTCACACTCGAGTGTAAAAATACACAAATGCGAGCGCAATCTCCTGAATCTAACCTTGTGGCTTGTCAGTTGTGCCCATCTTTTTTATGCCAAGTCACATCCCCACAACTACAAGTCAAAGGAACGGTTGGGGCCACATACAGTGATACACCATTTTCTGAAAATTGATACGCGACCTAATATTGACCTACCGGCCCCCAACTAAATGTGCCGGCCGGTTTTGAGGCGTTGTCGATAGTATATTGGTAGTACTCTCGAGACTAGTAGTAGTAATACTATCGGTTCTAGTCTCCTGAAATCAGTGTCACTTGCCGACTTAGTCACTGTCAGCAGTTAAGTGTCACTTACTTTGATGTGGGGAATTGGGCTCTCTACATGATGGACAACCGACAAGTTGTCCAGTTACTCGCATACATAATGATACGGCAATATATATATCGCCAACAACAGCAAGCTTGATATGGAGAAGATACCGAGTAAGCAGAAATAAAGTGCGACCAACTTACAATCAACGTGTTTTTTCTTCGGACCCATGACTTCTTCCGTCGTTGCTTTACACACCGACTTGGCCAATCCATGGCCCGCTATGCTATGCCTTGCCGCCGTAAGGCGGTCTATCATAGTTTGCCCTGCCATCTTGCTAGTTTGCTAGATGCTCATCAGACTAAAATAAATGTAATAAGGGCTTCAGAGCCCCGACTCTGCTGATTGAAAATCCAGTCTACGCAGAGGGGGTGGGTGCCTTGAGTTCCAAGATGGCGGCTTGTTCGGTAGTTTTCGCCGGTCACGTGATCAACACGGGCGACGTCGGGCAGCACTCGGCCGTGAACCGACGGAGAACGAGTCCTGCGTGACTTTTTCACCCGCAAGAAATCTCGTACAATGCTTTTATGAGCTGTTGACTTTCCTTGCTTATATAATATTGTTTTCCTAACATCATCAAATAATTTACTATTTAAACAGTTTCATGCGTTTGGATTAATGTTATGGAATGACGCGTCCTTAGGACTGAGACTTAAGTGTCCACCTGTCGCCGAGCAAGTTTCCATTGCATGAAAAAGGGGGCGTGGCGAAATTAGATCGGCACCAGTTGACAAAAGTCAGATTGTAATTTTAGATCTAGGTATGTATTTATGTTTATCAAAACCACTGCACAGGCAGCCTAAACTTCGCTTTAACATTATTTTGAATACTTTCTAGCTGTTTGAAATAAAGGTGGGTTTTATGAGCTGTACGTTGACTTTCTGAAATACTGTATAGCAAAGACTATCTCACCCCAACTAAAGGGGCTGTCACATTAGGGTTTTTTGCGGGAGCGTACGGCGGCGTAAGCGCGTTACGTCATATATGTCGGTATACGCCGCCATACGCTACGCATACGCCGTCATACGCCGATCCTCCAACAAGCCTGTTTCCTTGCTCAAAATTCTCAGCGTATGGCAGCGTATGGATCATACGCTGCTCATACGCTAGGTGTACGCTATGCATACGCCGGCATAGGTTACGCATAGGTTAGGGGTACATCAGCATAGTTTGGGCGTATGCTGGATTGACACCCGCCGGGTGTCTCTTGCGTACCCCCAACGTTCTGTAAAAGTGGTGTCACACTACAGCGTATGGGGTTAGCGTATGGATTTTCGACCCATACGCCGTCATACGCCGTCATACGCTTCGCATATGCTACGCATACGCTATGCATATGCCGTCATACGCGCATCCGTCCAAATTTTTATTTGGCGTATGGCTCATACGCTGCTCATACGCTCGATGTACGCTATGTGTACGCCAACATAGGTTACGCATAGGTTGGGCATATGCTGAACTTGTCAATCACAACCGTCAAACCTCATCACAGTAGGCTGCGCATAGGTCGGGATACGCTTTGAATACGCCGCCATAGGCTAGGGGTAGGTTAGGCATAGGTTAGGCATAGGTTAGGCATATGCTGGGCATAGGCTTCAGATGCCGCTGGGACCTCGTGCATAGCATATGACGGCGTATGATGGTGTATGGGTCGAAAACCGCATACGCCGGTATACGCTAACGCCATACGCCGTAATGTGACAGGGCCTTAAATCACTTCATAAAGGGGCTGTCACACTACGCTGTATGGCGTAAGCGTATGCCAGGGTAACGGCTTGCATCACATACGCCGGCATATGCTGTCATACGCTACGCATACGCTACGCATACACTATGCATACGCTACGCATACGCTTACGCTTCGCATACGCTGCGCATACGTCGTATACGCCCGGCGTATCCCATCATACGCCGTCATACGCGCATCCATCCTAAATTTGTTGTGCATGCTCAAAAAATTCCAGCGTATGGCGACATAAGGCTCATACCCTCCTCATATGCTATGCATACGCTATGCGTACGCCGTCATATGTTGCGCATATGCTATACGTATGCCGGCGTATGTTACGCATATGCTAAAACCGCTCCTTCGGCGTATCTATAGTGTATGTAGCGTACGCCTGGCATGCATGTAACGTATTTGAGCGTATTCGTAGTTTATGCCTAGCGTATACAAAGCGTATGTGCAGCGTATGCCCGGTGTATGCTCTCGGTATATATAGGTGTCACAAGGCTTCTTCTGTCAGTCCGGCTCTGCTGCTCAGACAAGATGGTTGTCCAGGCACTCCAAATACAGTTCCAGCATCGGTACAGAATTGCCCTAAATCAGCATGAGCTAGGTCTCTACCTCATGGTTCTTCTGGCGGCCCGTCTTGAGAGGAGAAGGAGGAGGCAGCGGCGGCGCCGCGCAGTGTGGGTCAGACCCTGGATTGGGAGGCGGCCACAGTTTGGCTTGTACGACAAGCTAATGGTCGAGCTCAGCAGCGAGGACACTGCGTCGTTCGTGAACTTCATGCGGATGCCTCCCCAGTTGTTTGACAAGATTGTAGCACAAGTGGGACCGAGGATTGAAAAAAAACGCACCACATTCTGAGTGCCGCTCGAGCCTGCACTGAAGATCGCACTTTCTCTGCGGCACCTGGCATCTGGCACCAAATACTTGTCGATGAAGTTTGGGTGGTGGGTCCCCCACTACACACAGTCGCTCATAGTGCGTGAAGTCTGTCAGGCCATCGTTGACAAGTACATGGACGAGGTCATGTCGTGTCGGATGACTCCAGAAGGATGGCGTGCCATCGCGGACCTATTCTTTGAGAAGTGGAACTTCCCCCATACCTGTTGCGCTCTGGATGGGAAGCACATCGCCTGCCTGTGCCCTCCAAACAGTGGGTCGCTTTACTACAACTACAAGGGGTTTTACTCCGTGATCCTGTTGGCACTAATAGACGCGGACTACAAGTTTATCTGGGCAGATCTTGGGGGTCTGGGCTCCACGTCTGATGCCCAGATCTACAACGACTCCGAGCTGAAGGCAGGCACTGAAGGTGGCACCATCGTCTTTCCGGACCCTGAACCGATCGTGGCCGGCCAGAAGGATGTGCCATATTTCCTCATCGGTGACGATGCCTTCGCCCTGCGGCTGACCATGATGAAGCCGTATGGCAAGAGGGGGTTGAACAATGAGCGACTGTTCCACTCCCGGCTGTCCCGAGCTAGGAGAGTGGTGGAGAATGCCTTTGGCATTCTAGCCAACCGCTTCCAAGTGCTGCTGACCACTATGCAGTGCCACCCCTCCACTGTGAAGGTCATCGCCAATGCGTGCATGGTTCTGCACAACCTCATGAGGATGCGCGACCCAGCCCTACAGAACCTGCAGCTGGATCATCCCGAGACTGGCACCAACAATTTTGTCCCAGGAGCGTGGCGAGAGGGCCCAAACCTGCCAGACATTGACATTCCAACTAACCCCAACACCGCGTCCAAGCTAGGAAAGGAGCAGCGCAATCTACTTAAAGACTGGGTGGTCTTGCCCGGCGGAGCAGTGTCATGGCAAGACAGCATGATCTGACAAACATTGTTTGTATCTGTCCGTATGCACTGTGTATGTGTACTGTTATGATCTATTTTTGAAAACGTATGTGCTTTTCTTTACACTGTCCAGTTATCGTTTATTTACATGTCCGTTATGTTGTGACATGTCTACTGTTATATGAGATGGTAATATGTTTATGTCTATTAAAATAAATGATATAATTTTTTAGATATCGAAACCCAATTTACAGGTCTGTTATATTCTTTCGATCTCTAATTATAGTTATCTAGTTAATGTATTTGTAATGAATTTGCTCTCTTTTAAAATTAATTACACTTTTGAAAGCATAACCACTGTGATATATGTGTAATAGATGTCTAGATTTCTAGACACGTCTGTAATATATGCAAATGAGATGACATCACATGACTAAGTGTGCCGGAGGTCTAGACCCCTGTACGGGGAATAAAGCATTCAGTAAATCACAAACTATGGCTATGTGCTAAACTAAGAAACTATATGAGACAAGATATGTCAATAAAAATCTTCAAGGGCATGATATTCCCCTACTTTGACTATGGGGATGTAATCTACATGGGTGCTAAAAAAGAGCTACTTACAAAATTGCAGATACTACAAAATAGGGCCCTGAAAATATGCCTGAAAGTGGACAAACTACACCCCACTTATGACCTAGACAAAAGAACTAAAGTAAAGCTACTAGAAAACAAAAGGATAATCCACCTAAAAACATTAGCATATGGATATACCCAAGACATTAAGCGTCTAACCCAACCACTAAAGGACACCAGAGCAAGCAAGGCACCACTACTGAGGCAGACCAGAAGCCAGATCAAAGCCCATGAAAGGAGCACACTGGAAATGGCCGCCAAGGCAGGGAATGCGCAAACGGTGAAAGAAAGACAAATCCCTGTCCTAAAAACATACAAAAAATATCTGTGCAAAATAAAAACTGGAAACCCCAACTGAACTACACCACAAGGGGGCAGGTGATATGTCACGGCCCACCAAATAGACAGCCCAGTACGGGATAACCGGAAATAAAAAAGCCAGCTAACATATCCAACAACAATATAAATCAAATCAAATCCAAACAAACATAACTTAACCACCTATTACGTACAAGCCTATGGACATGTAAATAAAATAAAATAAGCTAGTATAGAACTAAGTAGGAAAAAAAGTGGAAAACTCTTCCCAAGAAAACCCCAAAACACTAACATAGAACCTTAAGAAAACAACTAACATAGTAATAAGAATATAACAAAAATACAATGCCAAGAGGGCCCAAAAAAGTAACATAGTCTGTTGGTACGTTTAGTAGCCTATCTATCTGCTACTGAAATGCAGACAATCAAATAACTTATCAGCAGCTACTGTCTGGTAAGACAACACCAACACTACAGCTGGCCAGCATTGAAAACAAGCCTGTGTACCCAGGCTTACATGCTATGGACAGAATAAATACAGCCTCAATAAAAAATAAAAAATAAAGAAGTATCCAGAAGTCAAAGTGTTCAGACGTTGTACTTTCACATGGTGTCAGATGTGGAGGCAATGGTGCTTTTAGGCCCATTGCTTCAGGCTACCAACAAAGACAGTCTCGTATAGCTGTGGTTCACCAGGCAGCAACTCCCTGGTAACCAAATGAAGTAGCATTAACAAGTTACTGTGAGTTTGCTCTACCACAAACAAGCGAGCAGAACGCCATACCTGAATGGACAGATTGGAGGACAGGGCCCGAAGTGATGGCCCACAAATGCACAGATGCCTAGAAAGATGACACATGGATGCACAGATGCCTAGAGGCACAGACACGACTGCACGGATGCCAAGAAGCACAGATGCACAGATCGTCGACAGAGACGAACGGCTGTAATGAAAACGGCCAGGATGAAGATGCGCAGAACGTCAGGCTAGCTAAGCAACAGGTGAGGCAGCGAGCAGTGAACATGGAGCACCGAGATGCAAGCATCGGATGCCAGGCCACTGGTATTGATATATAATTCCATCATAATATTGCTATGGACTAGTTATTAGTGATGGTAATTGTTTTGTCAATGGAAAGAAAATACAACTGAATATGTATTATATGACATGTAGCATATACGTTTGCATACATAAGGTTGTCCACATACTGTATGCTGCTATCCGAACACCCCCAGGGCGGCGCGAGGCCACATCACGAAAGAATAAGGTTCAAATCAGTGAATGCAACAAAGTAGCAGTTGTTAGTCTGCTTTGTTAAGGCTGCATACTCCAACATAAAAAATATATATATATATATATATATATATAAAAAAATGTTACTGTAAAGATCAAAACCACTATATTGTAGGATGTCAGAGTTAAATGGTGACGTGTGTTCCAATATTTTCACAATGAGAAAGGCCTGTTGATGAACACATAATTGTTTGATAAAATGTTACCACAACGTGCAGTTATGTAACCTGCAAACTCTACAGTTGTGTAAAATATTGGTTATGTAAAACCAGAGTAAGCTAAGTATGCAAAACCTACCAAATGTTACTGATATTTGTAACGTTGAATTTGTGTCATTATGGACAATGTGTTTGGTGGAGGCTAAGCAGCCGGACAGTTCAAAGGACTTCAATGCCATAGTGTGCTCGGACCCTCGCTAAACCTGTGGTTTAAGTTACTTACTTACTTACGCCTACTCGCTTAAGTTAAGTGCTTGTATATTTTATTGTATTACTGTATGATGAATGAGTAAACCTGGTATGTTTTATGAGGATTTTGAAACATTTCATGTCTCAGAAATACTTTGAGGGGGGGATGTGATATATGCGTAATAGACGTCTAGACACGTCTGTAATATATGCAAATGAGATGACATCACATGACTAAGTGTGCCGGAGGTCTAGACCCCTCTAAGGGGAAAAAAGCATTCAGTATCCAGAAGTCAATGTGTTCAGACGTTGTACTTTCACAACCACTGTCAAGAAGACAGGGAAAAAGAGGGTGAGGGACAGGGACAGAAAGGGGGAGAGAAAGGGAGGGAGAGAGAGAAGAGAGGGAGGGAGGGGAGAGAGAGAGGGAGGGAGGGAGGGGAGAGAGAGAGGGAGGCAGGGAGTGGAGAGAGAGAGAGGGAGGGAGAGGGGGAGGGGAGAGAGAGGGAGGGAGGATGGGGGGGATAGAGACTTGTGTCCTTAATATTCGCAATAATTATTCTTTATTTTCATTGTTACTTTAATTGTACTTTAATTTATAACAATTACATTATGGCATGGCATTATTGAATGCGGACACAATAATTTTAGTTTTCAATATATTTATTTATACAAAACATTTGTCAACATATATACATATATACATATGTGCATACAAACATTCAAAGATAAACAATACCAATACATTTGACAAACTATAACTACATATCTACATATTTACATATCTACACTATAACTACATATATACACATATATACAAATGATCACTTGTCGTGCACCCCCCCCCCCCCCACTCGAGCCCCCCTCAGCTGGTGACGTTATGGCTGATGGGGGAAGAGGTCCAAATTGGACACCCCCAACACTCCCGACAGCCCCGACAAGTTCAACGATCCGTCGGACGTCGGGCTGGCCGACTCAGACAATGTTGCCGTCGCGGGGGGAGGGGGGGGGGACTCATGTAGGTGTTGAGCTCCCCACGGCACCGGCACCGGCACCGACACTGGAAGGCGACGGCCAGGCCACACCTGGCCGGGCAACAAGTCCTGGAGAGGCCCTGGTGTGGCCCGCCATGCCGAGTGTCCGGGGTTGGGCAGGGAGCTGCGCTGTCACCACAGACGGCCGTTGCGCCAACTGAGGTTGAGGTTGAGGCTGAGGCGGGACCAGCTCCTGACGCAAGTGGAGCGGCAGAGGTTGAGGCAGAGGCCGAAGATGCGGCTGTGGCTGCGGGTGAGGCGGAAGATGCGGCTGCATCATGTATCGCTGCACGTACTCCTGTGTCTGAGACGCCCATGGTGATGCCGGTGGTGGCTGGTGAGTCCACTGGTGGGGTTGATGCTGGTATGCCTTACTTGCAGACACAGGAGCAGGTGCAGCCACAGGAGCCACGAGTTGTTGGCCTTGCCCCTCCAAGTGCTGCGACATGATCCGGTTGATTGGGCCACAGGTCTCAACAAACCGCTCCTACGGCATGGTCAGGATCATGTCGCGGTCATAGTTCGTGAACGCCACGCGCTTCCTCATTGCCAGTGTAGGAGGGGGCTGCATGACCTTCAGCATGTCCCCAGACTCGTCAAACCTCTTCTGGATGGCAGCGAGGAGGTTCGCGTCGTCTGGGGCTGACCGCTTCCCCTTTCCCCGCTGTCTGACTTTGGCGGGAGGAGTGGCGGGATGGTCCTCCTCCATCCCCACATCCACATCCGTGGTGACATTCTCCTCGAGGCTGAGGTCGTAATGTGCAGCGTCGATGGCAGCGGCCACCTGCAAGACAAAATAATAAAATAACATAAGTAACATGAACGCAAATGAATCTTTCCACAAAAGACAACGCAAGTCAACAATAAAGAAAAAAAAGTTAACGATAAATGACAAAATTGATTTATCAAGATTCATAATGCAAATAATATATATCGATTGTCGACTTCTCGATTTAACAATAACAACACAACAAGTCAATGTTAAAGAAAAACAACAAACATATAACATTCAACAAATAACTTGATTTACCAAGATTATTTACGTAAATAACATATATCGGTTTGTCGACTTATCCAGAATAATAGGGTTTTATGAGAATCCTAACGCCCACACTAGTCAGAAGGATAAAAGATTATGTACTTACACTTTTGCAGGGCTCCGGCCGGTGATGGACGAGGGACCTCAGGAAACCGAACTTCCGCATGATCCACTCCTCCCTCTCAGTCTGGACAGCCACTCCATCCCCGCTCTTTTTCTTGTGCAGCCGCGTGTTGGTATCCCGGAGTGACGTGAACCACTTCTGGAGATGGACCACTGTCATCCCCAGAAGCTTCGCCTGCGTTCCAGATGACTGGGTTTTCCTCAAGGAACTCCAGCATCTGCCCCTCCTTGAAGACCGAGAGAGAATTGTCGGTCTTCTTTGCCCTCCTTTTCTTTGCAGAGGACAGGCCAGAGGTGCAGGTGGAGGCTGAGGCGTTTGAGGTGGAGGTGGCGCACAACGCCCATGAGCTGCCCTGAGAAGCAGGAGATGGAGAGCTGGAGCCGGGGGCGCCACTGGCTCGTCGTATGCATCTCCATTTCCATCTCCAGCTCTTCCAATGGAGAGGGGTGTTATGGAGAGTGGTGTTGTGGAGAGTGGTGCTGTGGAGAGTGGTGTTCTGGAGAGTGGTGTTCTGGAGAGTGGTGTTCTGGAGAGTGGTGAGGTGAGTGGTTAGGTGAGGAGGCAGGTGAGGAGGCTGGTGATGGTGAGCATGGCAAAGTATGCTTCTTCCTGCCTCTCCCACAGCCTAGTCCTCCAGTGGTGACAGCAGCCCTGGAGGCTGGTGTAGCAGCAGCAGCAGTAGTAGCAGTATCAGTGGTGTTCCTCTTAGCAGGTTTAACCGTCGGGCTATTCCACCCCCGCTTAAGGCGAGCCTACGTGTTAATTTATGTAATTATTTCCATGTGAATTTCCTGGGCCTGCCACGGGCCGCCGCTGCCTCTCGTCCCGTCTGCAGGTAGTCCGTCGCCGTCGTTGTCATTCCCGGGCTAAGGGTGACCAGCCAGAGTTTCGTCTAAATATGGCATTTTGCCCTTCTCGCATTTATCAGCCTAAAGCAATTACTTGGTTATTTCAACTAACTGGCTGTCCTCCCCACCTTTCGGTGTATATTAATGTGTTTATATTAATCCAGAACTAAGCAGACGCGCTAGTGTTGCTGCCACTGTTAATCAGCCTAAGTTACTGTCATATTTTTAGCCAAAAGAACTCTACGTTAATTCAGTTAATATGTCTGTTATAATCTTCCCGCCGATGGGTTAAGTAGCTGCATAAGGCCTATTAGGCATAAGGCCCTTAGTTACATACAAAGCAATCTAATATCAAGTTTGACCATAGCGGTTAATCTACAAGAAGACTGGAGAATAGTAAAGAATGCAAGGAACGTTCCAATTTACCTTTCCAAGAGCTCATGGCTCTATTCTTAACCAAACTAACAAAGAATCATAGCAACATGTCGTATATGCACTATTAAATCCCCTCCCATATCATTAAGTTAAAACAAGTTTAGAATTTTGACAATAAAAGCCTAAATCTCGGCTAAAACATCAGAGCGTGCATAAACACGTCCGATGAGTCTGGGTCCGAATGCCCGACCTCCTCTCGCTGCCAGAAGAGTCGCAATTGACGTCTCCTAACAATGCTTTACGGCCTGAAACCAGGGGCCTCGCAAATGATGGCAATTGCGAGTCTGCCATGGCGAGTAGCCCACATTTCCAAATGCGGGTTAATCGACCTAAGCTCGCAATTGTCATAAGGCGAGTAGTCTCGCCCACTTCACAGGCATGGTGGTAGAGTGAGGGGACAGCTGCTGCTCCAGGGTATTTATACCCAGGCAGCCACCCACCCCCAAACTCGGAGAGATACCATACGCTTTGCCTACGCTTCGCATACGTCACTCATACATTTTGCATACGCTCACCCTGCCACTGATAACTGTCAAAACAACTCAAGTTATGCCGCGATTACGTCGTGTCATGCTTCGCATACGCTACGCATATGCTCCAAAAGTACACGTCAGTGCACAAAGGTCACCATACGTTGTCCCGCAACGGTTTTCAAATTTTATCGGTACGCTTTATATACGCCGCCGCCATACGCCGTAATGTGACAGGCCCTTAAAGACCTGGACTTACTTATGGTAACTGACTTTTATAAAATATACATTGCAAAATTTGTTTACAAGCAAAAGAATGGCCTCCTCCCTGAAATATTTGATAATCTCTTCAAAGAAAACAATCAGGTCCATTCCCATAACACATGACAGATAAATAACATACATCACAAACATACTAGAAACAAACATGGCAAAATAACAACTAAAAACCAAGGAACCAATATCTGGAACTCAATACCAGTAGAAATTAGAAACCTTAAAACTATGAAAAACTTCTGCAAAAAAATAAAGATAAGCTATCTCAATGCATACTAAATCAATTACCAGTAAAGAATATATATATAATAGGACATATTTGGCATTAACTATTCGCATAATTTAAAATATCAAGTGTAAAAGTACAACGTCTGAACACTTTGACTTCTGGATACTGAATGGTTTATTCCCGTCCAGGGCTCACTGAACCGCTGGCTAAACTTTCCATGACGTCATCTCATTTACATACTCCTTTGTCTCACTCACTGTCTGGAACATTATGCATCTCATTAGCATATAATACAGATGTGTCTAGACGTGTATTATGCATATATTACATCAAGTGGCTATGGCAAAGAACATAAAATTGACCCCTATTAACATATATGCAAAATAACTACTGATACTGCATGTAAGTACATGAACCCATGACACAATATACATATAATATTCCTATCATTACTTTGTTTTTTACTAACTGTGAAGAGACACATCAGTATCTAATCATAATCATTAGTTAAAAATGTAGCTTAAGTTTAATCATCTGTTATTGTCATCCTTTCTGTCTGTCAGGCATTTTATGCATCCATTGTATCACCTCAGTTTATTGTAAACATATCTTACAGAGAGTTCAAATAAAAGAATTGATTAGCCTGGGGCCGGCGGCCTGATTCCCTAGAGGGGCAGCACTATAAAATCGCCATGAGTGCGTAGTCACAAGTCGGTACTCGTCCTGATATGACCTTAGATGTTGCTAGGACGTAAACCAACAAACAAACAACTATAGGGGTGAATCTTTTATCTAGCTGTGGATAGGGGTGAATCTTTTATCTACCCTGGCTCCCATCCTCGCGCATTCGGAGACAACCACCAAAGAAAGAAATACAGCATGGTTAAAAACACCTGCTCTTGTTACCAGTCAGACACACTTCCTTATCTATTGGCTGTACCACTCACATGTCTCCACTTGCAACAAAATACCAGAGTTAACTTGCTTTCGCCAAAGGCAAGGAAACTACGACAGGAGACTAGTAGTACTAGTAGTAGCTTTGCTCACCCCCCCCCCCCCCCCCCCGCTATGGTGTGTTGCTGAAATAGTGCTGCCATCCTGTGGTTTGTGTGTTAATTTACAACAAAAAATACACGCTTTAAAGAGATACTCTCACACCTGCTACTCTCCTTTACGTGTTGTTAAATTGTTTGTGTTGTTTTGTGTGCGCTTTATCTTCTTCTTCTCTCTTTCTCTCTTGTATCAGCAATCAGATATGAGATATCCAATTCAAAAATAATAAACGATCCACAGGTGGTCCTAATCATTTCCTACTAGTACTAGTAATAGCCGTCATAAGCCGTGTTCACACGGGCAATGTAAATCGATTCGTAGAAATCGACTTGCATAGTTCGGGTTACATTTCGCGTGTGAACGGGCGGCTGAGTCGGATTAGTGCTGAATCGATTCTTGTGATGCGGATACTGTAAACCATTTGTGGAGGTTGATTACGTGAGTCGATTTCTGCGAAGCGGTTTCTTTTGCCCGTGTGGACGCAATAAGGCGGATTAAGGATGTCACACGCATGCGCAGTCGAGACCTTAGTTTGTCGACTTTCCAGTCGATCAAAAGCGCATATTATATAATTTGGTCTATGAACCGGATAGAGGTCCACATATTTTGTTTTCATCATTTATTTATAGGTTTTCACTGCCCAGCAGAAGTCTTTACGGTTCCAAAGTTGTTTGTTGTTGTTTGTTTGTTGTTTTACGTCCTAGCAACATCTAAGGTCATATCAGGACGGGCTTGTGAGAGAGGATAGAAAAACACTAACCAGTGCCGACGTCGACTAACCGAAACTGGCGCTGGTTAGTATCGACTTGAGCTGCGTTTACACGGGCGAGTTGGTCGTAATGCGAAGCATTGCATTTGATGCGAGGAGAGGAAGAGACCCTCCCCCCGCCCCGCGCTGTCGCGCTGCTTTCTCACCTCGGCAGACGGCGCGGCGCGCCGCCTCCTCCCCCGCCCCCCGCGTCGCGCACCACTCGCGCCTCACCCGACGCCCGCTGCTCGCCACCTCATGCCCTCCCCCGGGCCGGCAGCATTCACACCTCACCTGCTGTCGCCCCTCCCTCCTCCCTTATAAGGTCGCCCGCCGGCCTCCCTCAGGCACTCGCCCTCCTGCCGTCTCCCAGCTCTCTGCCTTTTTCACTTTGGCATTCTTCACCTCGGACGGCTGCGCCCCCTCGGACCGCTCCAGGATGCCCAGACACGGCAGGGGCACGGGCCGCCAGAGGTCCCATGCAACCGCCCTGGCCACGCCGGGACCCGCCTCGGGCGCGCTGGGAGGCGCGTCACCCTCCTCGGCCCCGGCGCCTCCGTCGGCACCCTCGGACCCCGTCTCGGGCACCGAGATAAGTGCGATCCTCAGGGCTCTCCTCGACCTTAAGGCCCTCCAGCGCGCCTCCGCCACTGCCGCCACCGCCACCACCGCCCAGCTCTACGCCCGCCTGGACGCCCTCGAGTCCCGGAGAGCCCGAGGGCAACCCCCTTGGACCACGCCGGCCGCCTACACCACGCCGACCGCCCCAGCACCTCGGGCGCGCGCCGCAGGCGACCCCTGCCCTCCGCCGCCGCCACGAGCCGCCTGCACCACGCCGACCGCCCCAGCACCTCGGGCGC
This sequence comes from Branchipolynoe longqiensis, assembly GCA_030323885.1. Lineage (NCBI taxonomy): Eukaryota > Metazoa > Annelida > Polychaeta > Phyllodocida > Polynoidae > Branchipolynoe > Branchipolynoe longqiensis. The sequence continues at coordinate 8,229,718 of CM059189.1, forward strand.
ACGCCCCAGGCGGGGCCTGCCCTCCGCCGCCGCCTCCAGCGACTCTGCCGGGGGCGGTCCACCCCCAGCAGCCCTCTCAGCGTGGCAACCCGCTCACCGCCGCGCCCAAGGGGACGCCACCGCCCACCCCGAGGCGCACGGCGCACGGCACACCGCCCTTCCCAGCACCTCAGGCACACGCCCCCGCGGGGGCGCGCCCTACCCCGCCGCCTCAAGCACCGCGCGGCAGCCTTCTCACCGCCGCGCCTCAGGGGACGCCACCGCCCGCCCCGAGGCGGCGGATGGCGTACGACACAACCCCCACCCCAGCACCTCGGGCACACGCCCCCGTGGGGGCGCGCCCTCCCCCGCCGCATCAAGCACCGCGGAAGGGACCCCGGACGACCGCCGCGGCCACGCCGGCCCCCTCCTCGGGCACGCCAGGAGGCGCCTCGCCCAGCTCGGCCCCGGGTCCCTCCCCGGCGCCGCAGGACCAGCCCTCGGGCGCCGAGGTGGCCCTCCGACATATCACGCCCCGTCCGCCTCGGACGACGCACAGCCCACCGCCCATCACATCACCTCCGGCACACGTCACCGGGGGAGCCCACCCCCCACCCCCGCCACCTCAACCACCGCCCCGGGGGGCACAGACCCCGGCCGCCTCGGTGGATTTTTGATCCGCCGCCCCCCCCCCCCCCGGGCCGGCCCGGGGGGCCCTCTCCGGCGCCTCACCACCACCTCGAAGCCGACAACCTCCTCATCACTACCGACAACCCCCCAGAGATCACCGACCGAAGCGACGCCCAGCCAGAGCCGGGGATCATCACCCCGCACCTCACGCCTCAGACCACAGCCCAGCCCAGCCTCACGAGGAACCCTCAGACCACAGCCCAGCCCAGCCTCACGAGGAACCCTCAGACCACAGCCCAGCCCAGCCTCACGAGGAACCCTCTTCCGGTGGCACAGCCAACCTCCACGACACCACCTTCATCAACCCGCCCGACCCGACCCCGACCCCCACCCCACCCAGCCCTGAGGACTTCGCCGGCCTCCCCCGGGCCGGCCCGGGGGGCCCTCCCCGGAGCCTCACCCTCACCACTGCCGACAGCCCCGCGACTTCCACCGACAACCTCCCAGCGAACACCGACCGCAGCGCCACCCAGTCACAGCCGAGGATCATCACCTCTGGCCTCACACCTCAGACCACAGCCCAGCCCAGCCTCACGAGGAACCCTCTGCCAGACAACACCGCCGCCGACCATGACGTCCACCGACAACCTCCCAGCGACCACCGACCGCAGCGCCGCCCAGTCACAGCCGGGGACCACCACCTCGGACCTCACGCCTCAGACCACAACCCAGCCCAGCCTCACAGGAACCCTCTGCCGACATCACATCTCAGGAGCGGGCCTCCCCTTTTTGGCCGCCCGCTCCCCCTCCACCTAGGCTCCGGACCCTCCTCTCACCCAGACCTCCATCTCCGGTCCCCCGCCTCGGGCGCGCCTCGAGCCCTCTCCTACTTTTGGTGGAGGGCTCCTCGGCACCCCCTCACTCCACTGACACTTGATGAACTGAACTTTACTTTTATTACTCCGCTCCTCATGAGTTTCTTTACTTTATTAATCATTGCTTATTTACTTCTATTGTCCTATTGTTACCCTGTTTGACGTATGCTCTGTCTGAGGCGTAAATAAAGACGCCTTATTTCCACCCCCGCCTCCTCTCTTCCTTTTCGCGCATCGGTCGTAATGCGAAGCATTGCGTTTGATGCGAGGAGAGGAAGAGACCCTCCCCCCGCCCCGCGCTGTCGCGCTGCTTTCTCACCTCGGCAGACGGCGCGGCGCGCCGCCTCCTCCCCCGCCCCCCGCGTCGCGCACCACTCGCGCCTCACCCGACGCCCGCTGCTCGCCACCTCACGCCCTCCCCCGGGCCGGCAGCATTCACACCTCACCTGTTGTCGCCCCTCCCTCCTCCCTTATAATGTCGCCCGCCGGCCTCCCTCAGGCACGCGCCCTCCTGCCGTCTCCCAGCTCTCTGCCTTTTTCACCACCCACCCACCCTACACTCCTCCTACCCCTCTTCTCCGGTGGAGGGCTCCTCGGCACCCCCTCACTCCACTGACACTTGATGAACTGAACTTTACTTTTATTACTCCGCTCCTCATGAGTTTCTTTACTTTATTAATCATTGCTTATTTACTTATATTGTCCTATTGTTACCCTGTTTGACTTATGCTCTGTCTGAGGCGTAAATAAAGACGCCTTATTTCCACCCCCGCCTCCTCTCTTCCTTTTCGCGCATCAAAACGCCTTAGGTAGAACCAGTTGTCTGGATCGGTTTACATTTGCCCGTGTAAACGCGCCGCTGAGGCGTTTTAGGGCTGAAACGTTTCACCTGAAATGTTTCACGTATACCACCTCTGGAGGTGATTTACAGGAACCGTTTTAGATAAAACGTTTTGTAAATGGTCGTGTAAACGGTAGTATGATACTTGAGGCCTTTTACTGAAGTCACACGCATGCGCACACGACCGAATCGTTTGTTTTCTTCTGGTTACCCACATTCGTGTAAGCAATCTGATCTTTTCGACGACTCGAAGCGTTTTTCATTTGTGAAGCGCATGCGCAGATAGAAGAATTCCGCCTTGAAACAGTTTAAGTACTGCCCGTGTAGACGCGACACACTTTCAATCTGGGTCCGTGTAAACGCGCCACTAAAACGCTTCAGGTAAAACGCTTTGCCTAGATCCCCCGTGGGGAACCGGGGTAGAATAGTGATTAAGAAGGATAACAAGTCCATAAAAACAGGGACGTACATCCTCACGTTTGATACACCATTTCCGCCCAAGAATTTGAAAGTCGGCCCCCGTGGGGAACCGGGGTAGAATAGTTCCCTTGCACCCCCTTGCAGATCGCAAAAGGCGACAAATGGGGCCACTCGTTTGCCGTGAGTCGCAGCTCGTGTCGGTGGAGGAAGGGATCCTGGTGCATGAGGTCTTCAGGGAGCTGCGGCTTCCTGTCGACCAATACTGCACTTTGGCCCCGTCTTCACCTAGACGAGGGGTTGGACTGGCCCAGTCCAATCAATCGGCTGGTCACGCCAAGCCCTAGGAGTAGTACTATGAAAAATGTAATTATTTACAAAATCATATTTATACATCTATATATATATATATATACATACATAAATCCAATTTATTTTCATTTTTCAC